>JBBPCX010000141.1:3576173-3614846 GCA_037974365.1 Hydrocynus forskahlii
CCATTGTGCACCCCCCCCCCACCCCCACCCCCCAAAAAAAACAAAACTATTAGATTTTTTTTTTCTTTATTAGACTGATTTCTGTTTTATCAAAATGCTCTCAGCCCATTGGAATCACAGTGCTTGCTTCATTAATGCCTGCCCCTGAGCTGGTTCAGCAGCAGAGGGAGCTGTTTGTGTGTGTAGTCTGACTGCATGTACAGGCTGGCACAGCCATTGCATCATAATGTCCACACTTTATATTCAAAGATGTCTCCTCCAAGCGGACTAAGCGACACTGAGAGTGCCGCCGAATCATCAGCTGCAGGATTTCAGGTATGGAAACATAGAAACATGGGCATGAAGGGTTCATGAGAGACTCTACACATCATGACAATCTCCCTTAAACTTTAGGTTTCTCAGCAATTCTAACAGGCAGCCCTCAATCCTTGAATTGAGGTACCAAAACAACTGGTAGAAGCAGCCTTGCTTTTTAAGAGACCAATTAGAGTTCTGACTGCCATGCTGGTTGAGTCTCTCTCTGTCTCTCTTGCTGTCTTGAGTTCTAACCTCCCACAAGGTGCTTAAACAGGAAGCACATTTCACTCTTTCTTTAACCCAGTGTCCAGCTCTTTTAGTTCCCCTCCTAACACTCTGTTTCAGCTTTTCCTGTCTTGAAAACAAACCATTCAAAACTCCCAGTTACACATTTGGGTTAGTATTTAGTAAATGTTTAGTATCATTTGTTTTATTCAGTGGTCATCTCTCTACACTCGCTATCTTACACGTTAGTTTTTGGGGTATGCATATATAAGAATACATGAATATATATACATTGGGTATGCCAGTTTGAGTTTACATGAGTTTTTAGTTTGTTGGGTACACCTGTCTTGGGTCCTGTAAACATAGTTAATAAATGGATGTTTTGTTGCAATTTGCCTGCCACCTTCTACCCCATCCATTAATGGGTAGAAACAGTACAAACACTGACTAGATATATGGTTGTAGGATCACTCTCAATACAGCAGTGACCCTGGTGTTGCACTAATACAGCAGTGTTGCGCTAATATGAATATGAGCTATAGCATCACAAAAATACCCAGGCGGCAGGACAACTAAAGGATGACTAAATTGTGAAAAGGAAAAGATAAAACTGTCCTGTATTTGTACCAGGGTTTCAGTGTGAAAAGAGCTTGAGTAGGTTAATGTAAAACCCCAGGGGAAAAAAACAACCTGGTAATTGAAACCTAAATGATGGGTGTACCTGATAAAATTGCCATTGAGTGTGCCTAGTAGACGGGTTTGTTATTAGTGATCAGTTAGGAGTCCCGTGACTGATTTAGCTTTTCTTTATTCTTAATCTTCGTTTTGCATCTCTTTTGTTTGACTTAGATGTACACTGCACCGGAACCAGACTCCACTAGGGAGGACCTGCAGTATTTTGAGCATGAGGTGGACCCTAGGGATGACTGGATGGTGAAAACCAAGAAGGAGTGGTCAGACCTGTTGCGTGTGCCCTCCAACCCCCTGGACCTAGCTGTCCTGCGGCTTACCAACCTGGAGAGGAATATCGAGCGCCGCTACCTCAAGGATCCACTGTGGAATCTGTCTGAGGTTGTGCGCTTGGCCCCACTCACACCTCCACCTAGTGGAGAAGAGATGCCTATGGATGCTGTCAGGTCAGTTATCATCTTATCGATTTGGGAATTTTATTACATTAAATTACAATCATTTGGCAGGCGCTTTTATCCAAAGCCACTTGCAATATGAGGACAGATTCAGTCTCAGGACAGTGTGAGAACCAGAGGAGAGTTCCAAGTTCTAAAATCTTTATGTAGGAGTAGTGCAGGAAGATGATGGATTGTCAGGAGGGGAGATGCTCTCTTAACAGATGAGTTTTCAGGAGGTTTCTGAAGCTGGAGAGGGTTTCTGCTGCTCTGGTCATCTTACGCAGCTCATTCCAACTGCAGGGAACCCCAAAAGAGAAAAGTCTGGACTGGGTTTACCCTTGGTGTAGGGATAGAAGAGCAAGACGATGTTCCATGGAGGAGAGAGCAAGTAGGAACATAGAGCTGAATGATGGTTAATGTAATTGGGTGCAGTCCCAGATGTCACTTTGTTGCCAGGTGACCCAGATGGGGTACGAACCCACGATTTTATGATTTAACCCTGCTTACAAAATATTTGGGAACCCTTTGATTTGCAAGAAACAGTTAACAGAAGTACTACCTTGACACTAGCAAGCCTTGCTTCCCCAGTACACCTTTCAACACTCACTAGAGGTGTCTTGTAATTGTATTTTATAGCTCGTTTTAAATGATTGAGAAATGGACTCGCTGTATGACAAATGTTTAGTTAACAGGGAGTTGACGACACTTTCTGATAAATGTAGATGCTCTCTGCTGTTTGTTCTAAAATTAAAATTGGTGTTTGTAGCCTGGAGAGTGAGATCACTCCCAGGTTGAGGACATGGAGACAAGCCCTGGACCGCTGCCGTAGTGCATCTCAGCTCGCCCTGTGTCTCCTGCAGTTGGAGAGGGCCATCGCCTGGGAGAAGTCCATTGTCCGAGTGGTGAGGACATGCATTGGCCTGTATAGATTACATTTAATAATTTGTTGGCAGCAATTCAACATGTTTCTCAACTCAATTAGATCATTTTTGATCAATTTTTAAAATATTTTTAATCAAATTGAGACCACTGTCTTGAAGTAACAATAATATAAACAATGGCTTGAATTTTATTTCGGGAAAAAATTTGTATGAACTTGTAATTGCTACTTAATTTTTAAGGTACTAAGAACATAATTAAGGTCTTTTGTTCTTGTTATTGTGGACTCAAAGCTGGGTGTGTTTCCACAGACATGCCAGTTCTGTCGAAAAGGTGATAATGATGAGTGTCTACTGCTGTGTGATGGCTGTGATCGTGGTTGGCACATGTTCTGCCTGAAGCCAAAAGTCACTGAAGTTCCAGAGGGAGATTGGTTCTGTCCCACCTGCATTTCCAAGGTGATGAAACTTTTTTTTTTTCCTCCCTAAATTTCAAGGAGTCATTTGAGCCTCATCTTTCCTTCAGTTTTTTTTTGTTTTTTTGTTTTTGTTTTCCTTTTTTAGCAGCTGATTCCAAATACATCTTGTCGTATTCAGAAATCACTTTCATCTTTGGGCATATACTTGATGTATTTGTTTGTAATCATTGTAATCAATGTGCATCTACATATGTAAACTTGCAGGGGATTGGTGAAGGGCCACGGCCACATCGATCTGCTCGACAGAGGTCAAAGGCACAAAAGCGACGCTTCGGTTATGGTGTGGAAAGTTCTGATGAAGAGAATGGGCATAAACGGAGCATGAGTACACGGCAGAAAGAGAGTCCTGCCCCCTCTAGTGGGACGAGTCACTCGCTTTCTAAACGCAGACGCATGGCTACGCGGAACCAGCCTGACCTCACCTACTGCGAGTGAGTTTATGCTCCTTTGAAAAGCCCATATTCTACATTTTTCTTGCCGACAGTTTTTTTTTTTTTTTTTTTCCCCCTTACAATTAAACTGTCCGCTCTTGCTTTAAGGACTGGTTTATGCAAAAACTCTTTATTCTGATCTGGAAAGAGGAGATCCATAACCCGATGAACGTTTCTTCCTTTGGATCTGAATGTTCAGTATATCTTGTCGTGACAAGTCCGTGTGTGATTTTCAGGATCATTTTGATGGAGATGGAAGCCCACGCAGACGCTTGGCCCTTCCTGGAGCCGGTCAACCCCCGACTTGTGCCTGGATATCGACGCATTATCAAAAACCCCATGGACTTCCTAACAATGCGTGAAAGGCTTCTACAAGGAGGGTAAGACTGTTTTCTTTTGAAAATGGAGTTAAATGGAGGTTCAGGATTTAGACCAGTGGTGCTTGGTTCAGCTCCTGATAATTGCCAGGTTCAGGTGAGGACAGGAACCACCAAATTGTGCTCCGTGTCTTTGACTGCTTTCACTTACCTTTCATTTATATTTACTTTCATGCATTTGGCAGATGTTCTTATCATTCGGGACTTAATTTTTAATGAGGTAGTTGAATATTGTTAGGAGCCTTTCCCAAGCACTCTTATCGGTGTAGTCTTCTGTGCTTACCAGGGAACTCCAGTCTGCTGCGTGCAGGACATTATCCATTCCTGCACCAGCTGCTATTTTCACACTGTTCAAAAGTATCTGCTATCCTTAAAAACCTAAGGTAAAGCAGACTTGACCTGACTCAGTATGCCGCCCAGCTCTTAAAACAGTCCAGGGTCCTTTCTCAGCCCCACTACTGTGGCAGGTTTCGGCATGCATGGTGAAACCCCTATCCAGAACGTGGTGGCATGTGTGGTTCTCCGTTAGATAAAAAGGGCTTTCACACCCCTGCTGGCTGCCCACGGCTGTCTGGATCAAATTCAAGTCTCTGACACTCACTTGCAGAGTCACTTCTGGATCTGTACCCATTTACCTCAACTCGTTAAAACAGGCTTATGCTCCTTCTCGCCTGTTGCATTCCTTCGGCTGTTGTTACCGTACAATACCAAGCTGTGTTCGTATTCAGTTCATCTGTGGTATCTATTCAAACCTGATTAAATTAGGGGTTTTTTGGTTTGTTTTCAGTAGTGTACATAGGTCCGTCACGATACTGTGACTTGAATTGTTTGTAGACTTGATTTTATTTATTTATTTACTAATGTTTATAAGTAAAGAATGTTTTCGCCTTGACCACTCACTACATCTGTCCTCTGCTGCAGGTACTGTAGTTGTGAGGAGTTTGCGGCAGATGCTCAGCTGGTCTTCAACAATTGTGAACTCTTTAATGAAGATTCATCCGAGGTGGGCATGGCCGGCCATTCCATGAGACGTTTTTTCGAGAGCCGCTGGGCAGAGTTTTATTCGAACAGTGACAAATAGGGGCCTGTCACTGGCCTGACGTAGGGATGGATTTGAAAGCTATGCCCCATCCCTTGTTACTTATTACTACCAGGACTAATTCTGGAGACTTCTCCAGTCCTCTGTATACATGTGTAGATATGTGTATAGATTTGTTCTGTTCATTTTGAGTCGAGTCTGTCTTTTTCCTTCTATTATTTTTCAATGTTGTTGCTTGGATCCATAGCAAGAGTTTCCTATTTTTAATTCCAGTTTTTTATTATTATTATTATTATTATTATTATTATTATTATTCATTTCAGCAACTAACAGTTCCACATTACACCAGTTTTTGGTACCCTTTCTCTACGGGTTGGGACTACAGCTTGACTCATTTTACTCATGTAAAGTGGTTTAAACATCATCTGTTCAGCTGTAGTGACTGTAATGCTTCTGACAGGGCCTGCTTAAACATGGGTATAGCAAGTTTTTTTCAGAGTGCCATGCTTCAGTCTGGCAGGTTGTGTCCCCTTGGTTGACCATATTAATGTAGTGTTCTATCAGGTCTAGAAACGTTTTTTCCTCTCAATATATTTTATTATATGCTCTATATACTTAAAACACCGAAAAAAAAAAAAAAATCAATAGCTGGGATTATTTAATAGCAATAGTCTGTAGTGTACATGTACAGATCACATCATGAGATGTGTAGATGACTCATGAAACGGCCAGTAAAAGACCAGGAACATTTATTCTTTGATATTCTATATTCTATGTGATTTTCCCTACCCGTTTCCTCGCTTCTCTTAGAGCTTCGGTCTTGCTTCCTGGATGAGATGAGTAATTTTTTGGTCCGCTAATTCCATTCTTCGATCAGAAACGACAGGGTGTCATGGTGACAGCAGACCATGTTTCATTAGCACTGAAAGACAATGGCCACCTTAAAAAAATTTTTTGGGGGGGGAACCTCCGCTAGTTTGGTGTAGCAGATTAAGACCTTTTTGCCTCCGTGTATGAATAGTGTGTGTGGAAAAAGTACTAGACTGACTGATTATTGTTGTAAGTGGAAAGGTTATGTGTACACATTTGGAGCACAGAGTATAGATACTGTATTTAGTGATACTCATTCTTCATGTGAAGAAGCGGATCAGACATTCTCGAGCTTTTGGGGGGCGGGGGGTGAGGGGGGTGGACGGAGAACAATTTATTTTGGACATTTTTAATCACCTCAACATCCATGAATTATGAGTAGGGTAATTGATGACTGTGTTAGAAACCTGGGGGGTCTGGGTGTGTTTAAAACATGGATCTTAAAGACACATTTAGCCCCATTTTGACTTATATGCAAGGTCTGATTACTGTTACTTGTAGATAAAAACAAGTCTTCACACTTCAGCATTCAGCCTTTTAACTTGGCTAACATGCAGTGACTGCTGGGTCTTATTCCTTGTTAGCCATTGTTTTCTCTCGCTATTAAGTATCTGGAAAAAGCTAGTCTAATGCAAATGGCTGTATAATTCCTTTCACAATTTCACTGGAGGGTTTTCGTTGATTGTAAGTAGACAATGGATAATGTCACTGAGGCTATATAGCTGCATGGCCCTCTTTAAGAAAACATGAGACGGCAAGAGTAGAATTCTCCATGTCGATGTAGTTTCATACACTGAACTTGTCCTGTCCCAAAACGTGCATATTTCACTATGTTCATGGCAACACAAAAGGGACATTTTTTTCCTAAAAGAGTGGGAAGAAAAGAAAAAGTACTCAAATGTACAACCAAATGTGGTGTTTAGTGAATTTTTAATAATGTACAGTTTTTGTGACTTTAAATTTGTTCCTTTCTATATTTTTAGGACCAATATCGTTTTTAAGAGGCGGCATTAAAGTAACATGTTGTTTCAAAGTGATGTAACACACGTGCATCTGTAGAATGTACTGGTAAGCTGAAATAAAACCACATCAGTAGAGAGAATCGCTGTGTCTCCACTTCTTTCAAGGTATGTTCATGACTGGGAACAGAAAATACGGTTGCAGCTGGAAACACGTTTCTTTGCACCAGTAGCATCAACGTCATTGGTATTCCATTACCGTGCTGCTTCTTACTAAGTAATGAGTCTCAGCATCATATGCACCAGATAGCTGCTGCATAAAAAAAAAAAAAAAAACTGCAGGTTGAGTAAATGTCAAACGTTACAGTTTAAAATTTTGAATGTTTATTATTTTTCAGGTTTTTTAACTGAACCCAGTACATCTCGGGCGTTGATGCATGTTTGTACCATGTGTAAGCACAAGTAACCACCTCAAAGGCAAAGAGACCCGTACACCTCTCAGCTGCGGGCTGGAGCTCTGGGCAGCAGGGGGCCCGCGGTGCTTTGTGGTGTTTTCTGCTCCCTGGAGTGCCATGTCTGCAGCACATGGTGCGATGTGGGCACAGCTGTCTGCTTCAGCTGGAGCTGCTCTACACCCACAAAAGACAGAACTCGAATAGTGCTTTATAGTTTTCTTTTTCGGTTTGTTGTTCATAGTTGAATTGCTTCACTGTCGTATGAGCCAGCAGAGCTTTTTTTTTTTTTTTTTTTAAGGCATACGGTATAGTGGTCTTGTGTATGAACTCAACTCATGGATTGAACTTGTGTCTGCTTTGTTGTGGAGTGTTCTTTTAGTGGGTATACCTGTATGAATCAACCTCTCAGTCTCAGCCCCACCCTCCCCTGTTCTCTCTAGTATCCCTTAGCTGGCGGTTTGTGCGCGCGTTAGTGATTTTGATGTGCATTGTGTGATTCCGGTGTGTGCATGTATGCGTATGCGCATGTGTAGTGTGGATGTCAGCATTCTATCAGTGGAACGAGCCCCTCCCCAAAAGGAAAAAAAACTTCCCCACGCCAGCAAGTTTCCAGCCTGCCAAACCCGTCGCCCCTCAGCTCATCCACACAGGGCTTAGTGCCACAAAAGCAAGGATCACTGCGGCACAAATCGCCAGCAAACAGAGTAATCCAGCCCATTCGGCAACACACTCGTACTCCTTTGCTTTCTTACAGCTCACCTAGCTCCAGAGCCATTTAGCGCTCATTAAGACGGAAACCGTCTTCCTCTTGAGAAAGCAAAACAGTTTAATTCGGATCAGCTTGGAATACTAACGTATAACTTTCTAATCTTGCTGCTCAGGGCCAACCAAAGGACTGGTGTAAAGCACAGTGGCGTTTTACAGCAACATCCACATTTTGCATTTTGTTTCTGGCTTGAGTAGCCATTACTTTTACAAAACATAGATGTTCACTGTAGCTGTGTGCAATCCACCAAGTACTCCTGAAATGACAACTGAATCAGAAGCAGAAGATCACCGTAAACGAAGCAGCATTAATCACCTCATCCTTTCATGTTCACTTCTCATGTTACAAATAAATCTTTGTGACTTTCTCTCAGTTTAAATCTCAGATTAACTTCGCAATGTTAATTTTACCAGTGCCTGTGAGGACTGTATGAGTACACAGGCAATCCCAGCAGAGTAACAAAATCAAGTCCATGAAAAACTGCGTAGAAGAAAATGGATATGATTACAGTTCAGTTTAATTCAATTTAATTTAATTTAATGGAACAGGTATTACGAAGCAGCTTTACACAAATCTGGGTCCAAGGCCCAAGTGTTCAGGGGCCACAAGGTAAAATGGCTTGAGAGCAAAACACATTTCCCACAAGTTGACACCGAATAGCAAAACACCACAAGATGATGTTACAGGAAGGAAGTGAGCTTACCATTTCACACAGTAAGTTCTGAGAAGTCTGCATGGGTGATTTAAGAGCGTCCAAACAGCCTCACGGGGTCCCATTCTTGGGTCTTCAAAAAAAATCAGATCACACCTCTCTGCCAGCGAGTTTTTTGAAAGGCTTCCCTTTGGTTCTGGAGAATTATCCCCACTGCAACTTTGAAACTATGGACTAAGTTTATATTCAATAAAAATGCGACTTTCAGCAACAAACAACTGGTTGAATCCTGAACACTGATTAAAACCTAAAAAAGTTGGATCACTGAACATGGCTTAATTATCTAAATCTCATCAAAACCTGTGGAATGGAGAAGTCCAAGGAAGAGATGATAGTGTTATCAGCTTAGAAAGGTTGTTGCTCATCTTTACCACAATAATCAAGGGAGGGAACTGCAATTTTGGACTATAGTATTTGAGAAGTCCGTTTTCAGTGGATGTTGTATAACCTGGCCCCAGTACACAATGCTAATCTTCACCACTATGGGACATTTTTACAAGAATAAATAAACAGAGAGAAAGAGAGATGACCACAGAAAACATTTAAAGAAAACAGTTTGCTGAAGGCTTTATAGCTTTACCAGGACACGGGTGTGCTGTTGAGTCTGTTCTGGAGGATGTGCCCATCAGGTGTGGTAGAAATCCTCAGTTCGGTCCCTTTCATCATTACTGCTTTACAAAACATGAGATAATTTCCCCCAAAATACCAGGATTGTCCTTCAAGTGGCACAGTTTTCTGACATCCCCCTTTTAGCTATATCAGGTGGTAGAAATGATGGAGAAACTGAATTCTTGTTTTGTTTTGTGAACCAGTGAGATTAATTATGTTCATCCCGTCTGTAAAAAACGCCCTAAAGTAGCCATCCAGCACTAAGGCCTCACAAAAGCTGCCATGGCAACCACATCACACCAAAGAGGCTGTCGCCATGGCAATTGTAACAGCACCTCACAAGTGGGATGATGAAAGCGGAGAGAGGATACAGAGTTTTTGTGCGTGTCAGATGCAAATATTATGCTAAATAAAATCTGTACACACTGATCCATCAAACTGGCATGTTATTACGTTTTTCTTTTTTTTAGGGAGTAAAGTCTCTTTCTCGGCTGAGTCCAAACATTCTTCTTATCTACTGCACACATCTTTCATGTAAATGTTGGGCTTTATTGATGATATTGCAAGAAGTCAGATAAAAAAAAAAACTTCTATTTTTAATCATTTTTAATCAAGGGTCCTTTTTGTTTTGGTTAAAGCTGGATTTCTTTTTTGATGATGTCCTACAATTTGGCATTGTAGAAATGGGGAGGGGTCTACGGTTCTTGATAGAAATGAGGGGTGGTGTCTGCATTCGGATACCATTAAGTCTCCTTCACTTGAATTAATGAGGCTTTTTTTTCTCATTCAGTGCTCACTCTTCTTCCATGTCCACACACACACGTACACAAACATAGACGGACAATCAAATACTGGGCTCGACATGACGCTGCGAGAGGTAAGGGCAAATCTAACTTCTTACTAAATCAGCAGAAAAGCGCAAGAAGGGTGTGCTTGTAATAAGACTGAGAAAGAAGAAGACCTTATTGTCATTATTGTAAAAAAGGAGACGAGGGGTAAGAGTTGAGCCAAGAGAGCTTGTGTGAAGTATTTTTTTATTTGAAACTGGCGCTTAGCTTTTGATTTTGTTCTCAAAACAACTGGCTTCGGCTTCCTTTTATGGAGAGCGTACTTTAAAATACTGAATACTGCCCTGATTTTCAAGGTCATGTACATAATTATAAACTGTATGTACAAAAATGTATCCAGACACCTAACCAGACTTTCTAATTAGTACAATTGATACATCCTTTCCTGACAAAAGCGTTCAAACCTAGATTGAGACAGCACCAGCTGCAGGCTTGGTACACGACCAGACTGTGCACTGCAAAGGACCTTTTTAAAAGACACGTTTCAGACCTAAGGTAAAGGGGCATTTGGCAGACGCCCTTATCCAGAGCGATTTACAATCATTAGTTACAGGGACAGTCCTCCTGAAGACACTGAAGGTTAAGTGTCTTGTTATCGGGTTCACAGGCAGGCTACTACCACCCAGACCACATTTCTCTCAGAAACCCCACCAGGTCCCAGAACTAAACTCCAAGCTCCTTTGCAATTAAACATGCTACATAGAAACGTATTATCATTATTATTATTATTATTATTATTATTATTATTAACACACAAACTCTCATGAATTAGGAGGTGAGGAGCCGTCAGTTTTGGCGGGGTATACTGGCTGAGATTCTGGGCTCGCTGGTCTTCGTTTCGGCGGTGTTAGGTTCCTCCCTGCAAGGGCCTGACGATGAGTCTTCAGGGCCCCTGTACCCGGCACTGGCTGCAGGCATGGCAGCAGTTGGTCTGGGACATTGTTTTGGAGAAATCAGTGGGGCCCAGGTGAGAACTTTAAACTTAATTATCTTGATCTACTACGTGATCTACTGCTGTTTGCAAGATAAGTTGTTCCATGGCAACTCCTAAAGCCTGACAGGCCATGCCAAAGTTTTATTCAGGAAAAAACTTCTACGGGATCCATGCAACCATCTAAATCTTAAACACTGAAGTTAACTGCTTGCAGAATGAGTCCAACAAGCTGGGATTTTTACTGGGTATGACTATAACTACAATTCTAACTAATCAAATATTTTATAACTGGAATCAGATTCAGATTTTACTTTATTGATCCCAGAATACATGGCTGCACAGACACACAGACACAAATACTAGAACAAAGTTAAAATATAATATAAAGTCAAAATAAAATTGTCCAGAAATTCTGTACTAAATACACTAAGAGAGGTGGATGTGAATACTGTAGATAAATAAACAAATTACTGCTGAAGTAGTTTACTCAACAACACAAAAAGTGGTTTAGAGTTGTTCTCTACACAGAAGCCTGTTATTACATTTAATAGTGACATAAGTAATGATACTGCATTTGATGACATTGCACATATTACTAAAGATAATGCATGCGATTATAATGATTTAGCACACAATAATAATTGTACATCCAAGTAGCAGCAGGTTTTTGCACAGATCATTGTGTGGGTGTGTGACAGGGGGAGGAGTTATAGAGTCTGATGGTTAATAAACATCAAGAAAAGTTTAATACATATATTGGTTTCGGTCAGACTGTGAGGTTGATGAAGTAATTCTTTGAAAAAACTGGCCAAGTACATTTTTATAATGCCCCTGGACATCTATATATTTGTGAGACTTATATACGTTCATGTGAAAAAATTAGGACACCCTATGAAAGGTTTTTGTAACATTCTTGGACATACGGATATTTAATCTCAATTGTAACAATAATGGGAGATTCAAGTACTATAACTAAACAATTAAAACAGAAGTAAAGACAAAATTTATTCCCACTTAAAATGGCTCAAATCACACACAGGTGTATCACGTCAGGTACACATGATTAGAACATCGTTACTCAGCATTTTGAAGGAGGCTTGCCCTATTTAAACATCAGAAAGTTAGTCTGGTGTGCTCCTGACTGTTGAACTGAGAGTGAACACCATGGTGAGATAAAAAAGAGCTCTCCGAGTCTGTCAGAAAGAAGATTGTAGCAGCTTATGAGTCTGGTAAGGGATTTTAAAGGTTTAAAAGAATTTTAAATCAGCCATTCCACTGCCCGGAAAATGCTCTACAAGTGGAGGACTTTCAAAACAATTGCCAATATGCCCAGGTCTGGCCGTCCAAGCAAATTCGCCCCAAGAGCAGACCACAAGATGCTAAAGGAAGTCTCCAAAACCCCTAAAATGTCACTGGACCCACAGCAGACTCTTGCTACTGATGTGAAAGTGCATGCCTCTACAATCAGAAAGAGACTGCCCAAGTTTAACAGCCATGGGAGGTGTGCAAGGAGGAAAACTTTGCACTCCAAAAGAAATATCTGAAATAATGTTCTTGGGAAGAACTTCTGGAATAATGTTCTTGGGACGGATGAGTCTAAAACTTAATTATTTGGACACCCGAACAAAGGACAGGTTTGGTGTAAACCAAATACAGCATTCAAGGAAAGGAACCTCATACTAACTGTGAAGCATGGTGGAAGTGTCATGGTTTGGGGATGCTGTGCTGCAGCGGGACCTGGCCAGCTCACCATCATAGAACCATCTGTAAGAAAATCAAAGCTGAAGTGGAACTGGGACAATGACCCAAAACATACCAGAACATCCACCAAGGACTGGCTGAGACATGGAGGGCCCTGGAATGGCTGGAAAGTCAAAGCCCAGATCTTAAACCCACTGAGATGCTGTGGGGTGACTTGAAATGGGCTTCATAGGCAAGACACCGCTGAAAGAGGAGTGGGGCAAAGGTTCCTCAGACCAATGTTCAAGACTGGTAGATGGCTACAAGAAGCATCTCACAGCAGTTATTTCAGCCAAAGGGGGTAAAAATAATTACAAAGATGCATGGCCATTTGAGAGTCTGACTGAAACAGACTCTTCTGATGTGACAAATGAGGAAAAAGAGCTATTATTATGTTCTCCTCTGGTGGTGAGTACAGATATGGCATACACAAAAAGAACAGTACAGATCTGATCCCTGCAGTAAGAGGGTCTGGCAATATCAATTACTAAATAACTTTGACCTATGATGTTCCTAGCCTGATCAGAGCGCTCTTTTGCAGGATGACCCGTACCCTCGTACACTGGGCACTGAATGGTTCAGTAAGAAAATTAGGTAAATCATATACTATGGCTTTCGCAGTTACCAGATTTCAAACCAGTTGAACACCTAGAGAAGATTTTTGACTGATGAGTGACAGACTCAAAACCCAGAATCAAAACCCAGCTGAGGACTGTCCTTTGGAAGAATGGTGTTTCATACCTACTGTACAGTTCTGACTTGAAGAATTAATGCCACGGTGCACTGAAGCTATTCTGACAGCTCAGGGTGTCCCAAGACACTTTGTGTTGCCTTTTATTTTAATTTGTCATGTTTGAATAAAAAAAATACTCTTGGTGTTATATACGCATCCTCAGGTCAAATTTTAGCTCAGTTCAGGCATTCTTTTAACAGTGAGATTCAATATTTTTTAATTAAATTGATGCATTTTAATGTTGGGGAACACACTAGTGCGGGGTGGATTGGGGACTGGAGATTGGGGATGGGGCGCCAATGCTCTAGATAACACAAGGTATTTTATGACACTGTCATTTCATTAACGTTTTTCACTGACGTACGTTGGGTCTAAAATATAATTTGGTAATGAAATTTGAAAGCTGCACGCACCTTCTTTTCATTTTCTCCTTGTGTTCATGTGATATTCTGTTCAGGTTCATGCTGAATTATTGATAGTAATAAACACATTTTTATGAGATTTATTTTATTTACTTATTTAGCAAAAAATAAGCAACCCTGAAATATTTCTGAAATTCAGAACAAATTCTCTGATGTAACTCTAGCCTTACTGGCTAAACAGAGACCCTGTGTCCAGTGTTTTAGTATCATCTAGTTGGTTCCACCCTCAAAATCCACTGCAGAGACACGTATGCAGAGGGAAGGCAGCATGAACCCAGGTTGCTCTCTCAAACCCACCATAATAGTTTGCTGCTAGGAAGACCATTGGGTGAATGATAGTTTACGGCAAATACAATTAAAAACATAATCTATTAACTTGCATTTTATTACTTATGTAAATTTAGTAAACCAAATAGACATACGTTTTATGTTTGTTTGCATTGCTGCATGTTTTAAGCAGAAGTTTTGGGGGTTTTTTTTGCCAGTGACCTGTCTGTCCTAATGAGAGCTGACAGGGTACAAACCTTGAGTGACCAGGTACAACTATGAGTAGCTGACTCTCACTAAATGCTCCTCCTGTATGCTTTAGGTAAACCCTGCCATAAGTCTGGCCTTGCTGGCTACACGGAGACAGAATGTGCTGAGGGCCGTGGTCTATGTCTTTGCCCAGTGCTTAGGGGCCACTCTAGGTGCCGGGATACTCTACTTGGTCCTACCTTTGAAATCCACAGCAGAGGTCTATGTCAACAAGGTATGAGCCCAGAGGTTTGGTGAATACACTTTTTAAATAATTTCAGGGTTCCCTTGGGATGTTTAACTAAAGGCAACTTAAAGAACCATTTGAGTACCTCAGTGGTACTTCAGTTAACGACTGTGCTTTGAACTGACTGTTAAGTTTCTGTGTTTGTTTATACTTGAATGGTTTCAAGATGTTTTTTGTTGAATTTGGACATCCTGCTAACCAGCCCGGAGACTCACAGTTTTTGGCTTAAAACAAACACACCATTCATCGTAGATACCCATGGAGGTGAATGCAGGTCAGGCTTTGGGAATAGAGATGCTAGCCACCTTCCAGCTGGTGTTCACCATCTTTTCTGTGGAGGATCAGCGCAGGCGAGAAGGGAGTGAACCTGGCAACCTAGCCATCGGCTGCTCCCTCAGTGCAGGCATCTTCACTGCTGTGAGTGTGTTGATGTGTGCACGTTACACGCTGAAACCAATCTACGAATTAATATCAGCTCAAGCGCATATGCAGTAAATTTGAGAAGATGTATCATGAACCATAACTGAGCTGCTTTTAATTTTGTTTTAATTTTTTCACAGTGTCTGTGGTGTTTTTTACATCCATGTGATGCAAATAAGTGTATTTGTATGTATGCACAGGGAAAAATCTCTGGAGGCAGCATGAACCCAGCTCGCTCTCTTGGACCCGCCATTATAGTTGGCTACTGGGAACACCACTGGGTGAATTACGTTTTGAGGCTAATAAACTAATTCTTGAATAAACCTTTAGTTTGCCATGTATTACTTATTTAAATTTAGTAAACCAAATAAATAGACATTCATTTTATCAAATTTTATCTCCACCCTTCAGGTGTTCTGGATCGGACCGGTGCTGGGTGCGGTGCTGGCCGGGGTGTCTCATGAGTTCTTTTTTGCTCCAAGTGCTTCAAGGCAGAAGCTGGTGGCGTGTCTCACCTGTAAAGACATCGAAATCGTGGAGACGGCCAGCGTGTCCCGCTCATCTCTGTCAACTGTCACACAGACGGCTATGAGAGCCAAGCAGACCAACAAACTTGAGCACAACTGAAGCAAGGGCCGAGCTGTACACACCTCGTCTTTAAAGCGAAGTTTCAGTGAAGATTTTATGCTTAAAAGTATGGATTATATTTTGGTTGAGTGACGTTCTAGGTCAAAATCTACTAACCTGTGTTATGTTATTTTAGCTTTATAATATACAAATACATGGACAGTAAGTGTGTAATTTATGAAGTCCAAACAGACCACTAGTTTAACCACAGTGGACAGCACACAAAAATAGGAAAAACCTGCACTTTTCTACTGGAGCAAAGTTGCTGGAACAAATTTACTGCCCTAAAGACAAAGTTTAGTGAGAACTGCATTCATTATGTTATGAAGATACAGAAAGATGGGTGGCAACTTAAAGGAAACCGTCTTTGGTCTCCAAAACTGCTTCAGTGTGTCATCATCAATCCTACAAGTCTCGGGATCTGTATTAAAAATATGTGAACACCATTCGTCCACAAGATCTTCCTTCAGTAAGTGTTTTGATGACAGTGGTGGAGAGCATTGTCTAACACGTCAGTCCCAAAGCTCCAGTGTTTAACTGGCCAGAGATCTGGTGGCTCTGAAGGCCATAGCAGAGGATAGTACTGTCATCCTGGAAGAGAGTATTGACTTAAAGTGACACATTCCTCTATGGGGACAAGAGGATCCAAACTGTGCCAGCAAAATGCTCTCCAATCTTAGCAGCTTCAGAAAATATATTGAAATTAGAAGAAAATATTTATATTAAGCAAACGAGATGAGAACTTACTGGATCTGAAGGAAAAAAATATCAGAAATAGTCTCATTATCAAGGTATTTGTCCTCTCATAAGAACATTTTTTTCCTTTGTTTAAAAATATATTTTGCTTAACCTACTGGCAGATAATTTTACTTTAAAATCAGGATTTGCCTCTCAATTTCAGTGTATTTTTGTGAGTTTTTGTGTTTCTTGCAGTGAAAGAGAGCCATTGGACCCCTGACACGCCACAGAACATGGTAGTCTATACAATGTCTGAAGATATTTATTTATACTAATTTATTCAGGTTTTTTAATGATTTTTTCCCCCATTAATTAGTCACCAATCTGTTTATTATTACAATTATTATTGTCAATAACGTATTTTTAGTTCTCTGTGTGTGCATCGAAAAACCTAACTCTCCACTCAGTATGTAACGGTGGTTTAATATTATTACATTACCTTTTATTTAAAAGACTACACACCATTTATGTAAGTTACTGTGTTAAAACAACACTGTAAAAATAAAAGATTATATTGATAATGTTTGGATCGTAATTTTGGAATGATAAAAAGTAATATCAACACTTCCTTTACACACAGTCAAACACGGATCCTCACAAGTACACACACACATGCACACACACTCCAACAAAGGGCAACAGGTATTTGGTGCCAGCTAGCATTTTTTGTTGTGGACAAATGTTGTTCAACATATATACGGTAAAGTGTGTGTGTGTGAGCGAGTGAGTGTGCGTAAAACAGATGAGATCAGCTGTATTCATTCACTGTTGCCCTCCTGTAGCACAGGGATTTTCCAGGGCTTTAGATGGATATGGGCCCCCCACCCTCTACCACTGCACTGGGCCCTGCTCTGACAATACAAACCTCTGCCTAATCACTTCTGCCCTTAACAAACCAGAGGCCACCAGAAGCAGAAAGCCCAGAAGCCCATACTGCCCACACATCTAGATTCACATACTGTTCTGGGTTGACCTTCTTATTGTGCTATTGTTTCCAGTTTAAATTGTAATCTGTCCTTATTGTCATCTTCACCAATGAAATTATCTTTCTTTGAACTTGTTTGTGAGTTACTACTATTCTGTTTTTCAGGCAGACAACAGCACGCTCAGCCTATACACTGAAAAAGACTTATGTGCAGTAACAAAATAGGGTTCACTGATCAGTAATAATTATGTGAGACTATTGTGCCACATAGAACTTTCTAGTTCTTTAAAGAACCATACACACCAACCGTTTCTCCATTACAGTAAAGAATTCGAATGTACTTTAAAAAAGGGTGTATAGAGAATCGTATGGAAAAGTTGGGCCACTTTCATCAAATTTGCTTTCCAAAGTGAAAATAAGCACACATCCTCTAGAGAGAACCCACTTCTGCACATTGCAATGCCTTTTATGTTCTGAATTGAACATATTTAAAAAATGGCCTGCACAACATATTAAGCGATATTAAGATTACTAAAGGTGCTCTGTGTATGTTTGTTTCCTGTAGAGGATGTTTTAAAAAAATCAGAATAATACAAAAATAATACAAAAAAAATAATACAAAAAAATAATACAAAATCAGAAAAATAAGTGTGTTTTGCATCTCCAACATCAAATTACGGAGAGCCACAACAGAAACTTCAAGTGATTCACTTCATCTGAATCATTGTCATGATATCTCAGTGATACTGAGATGGTCTACCATGTGCCCAATGTAGAATGGCATGTTTTCTATGACAATAGGTTTTCCCTGCTCAGGAATTCTGATGCAAGTATACGCACACTGTTGGTTCAAGCCTCTTCCGTGAGGGCCTCTCATGAAACCACTGCATTGTGTGTGGAGATGCATGGCTCTTCTTCAGAGCTAGTGTATGCTTTGTATGTCTGTGTGTAGATGTGCGGAGCAGCAGGTTGAAAGTCAGCATTCATTCTCAGTACCCAATTACACACACCTGGCGGAATTAAGTGTGCGCAAGCATATGTTCGCTGCGTACATTCTTGTTGGGTTTATACTGATTTCCTTTGGTTTTCCCACACAATCACTTGTCTGTTCTAAAGCAATACAGCAGCACACAGAATGTATGATTTCTTCATGAGCTGGTTTTACCTTGTAACTTGTACCTGATAATGCATTACATCACTGAGGTCCACTTTCTGCCCTTTTGCTTTGAAGGCTCACCACTTGCTTGAGCACATGATATTTCAGCCGCTACTTCTCTGTGTTAAACAGGGAAGTTAGTGAGGTTTGTTTGATCTGTGACGCCCCCCTTGTGGTTCTGGCCCTCAGAGGGGTCGGTGGGATTATGTCGTCACGCTGGGGCCCGAGGGCATTATAAATGCCCCTTGTGGCCCCTCTGTGCCCCATCAGACTAGCTCTTCTCACCGTGGCCAAGATATGCTCCGTATCCTCTTTTCTGTGTTTCCTAACTAGAGGTAGCTCTATAGCTTTAGCCTTTTAGCCTAGATGTTCCTTTAAGCCCCCGACAAACTCCGTAATCCTCTACAGCGCACACGCACAGTCAGACACACGCCTCATGTCTCTTTGACAGCTGAGGTGTGGCAGTGGGGTTGAAAGTGCTAACCTGTGTGCGGCTACATGTTTGACTCTTGGCTTGCAGCTTTAACGGCTAGATCCAGAGGAGGTATTTTTGCAGGAGCTTTATATTCCCCTTTTTCTTTTCCACTTACTGTCTGTTTGTTTTGACCTCTTCGAGCCCTGAGAGAAAGAAAACAGACGAGCCAAATTAGCAAAAGCTCTCACAGGATTACAATTTTTCTTTTCTCTATCTTCTCAAAAGAAAAACGAAAACCTCAAAAGGACATTTTCAGGCACTTCCATCACCTATTAGTCTAGCGAACGAAAACTTTTTTCATCGTACCAGTATTTTTCTATTCGGACCTCTCTGATCGGCATGATGTGGGAGTTCCGTTCCATGATGTTCTGGCGGGCGGTGTTTGCAGAGTTTTTCGGCACAATGTTCTTCGTCTTCTTCGGCATGGGTGCCGCGCTGCGCTGGACCTCAGGCCCGTACCACGTCTTCCACACTGCCATCTGCTTTGGCTTTGCTGCTGCCACGCTCATCCAGTCCATCGGCCACATCAGTGGTGGACACATCAACCCAGCCGTCACCTTCGCCTATCTGGTGGGCTCCCAGCTCTCTCTGTTCCGTGCTGTGTTCTACATATGCGCCCAATGCCTGGGTGCCATGGCGGGTGCCGCCGCTCTCTATGGAGTTACCCCCAACAACATGAGAGGAATGCTGGCTCTGAACACAGTAAGTGAGAGCTCCCCCTGTTGGCAGGAGGAGTCAGATAAAAAAAACACTAGTATGATGCAGCCTCAGAGCTAGCAGCTGCTGATTTATGCCATGAATTTTCTTATCCATCCAACACTCTACATGGATATGGGAGATATTTTACCTAAGCAGTGCAAAATCTGTAACTCAACAGAATCTTAAATATTTCAGAACTTCAAACTGAATAGTTAAATATTTCTATATTTAATTATGTCACAGTGGTGCTAATAAGAGATCCACATAAACAGGAGGTCAAATGATGCCGGACTATTAATAATGCTCCCTCCTTACCCACAGTTGCAGCCTGGCATCAGCCTGGGCATGGCCACCACGGTGGAGGTGTTCCTCACCCTGCAGCTGGTGGTCTGCATTTTTGCTGTGACCGATGAGAGGAGAAACGGACGCATTGGCTCAGCTGCTCTTTCCATCGGCTTCTCCATCACTATGGGCCACCTGATGGGGGTGAGAGAGAGAGAGAAAGAGAGAGAGAGAGAGAGAGAGAGAGAGAGAGAGAGTGCGTTCAAAAATATTGTTCAAATTTGAGGTATCACTTGTTTTGAGTTTTGAGTTTTTGTGTTTTTCTCTAGATGTATTACACTGGGGCTGGAATGAACCCAGCTAGGTCCTTTGCCCCTGCTGTTCTCATGAGAAATTTCATCAACCACTGGGTAAGACAGACCAAACAGAATCCATTTAATGAAGAGACATACGTTTCTGTAATGCTCTCCTCTATAATATTACTTAATGCACAAAATATTTAAGTGTGTGGGTTTGTGTGTGTCTCATGCCAGGTGTACTGGGTAGGGCCCATGATTGGCGGTGCAATGGGTGCTATTCTGTATGATTTCATGCTGTTCCCTCGTATGCGGGGACTTTCTGAGAGGCTAGCAACCCTCAAGGGCAGTCGACCCCCCGAGGCTGAGAACCAGCAGGAGACCTGCGGAGAGCCCATTGAGCTCAAGACTCAAGCACTATAAACCTGAATCAACCTGTGAACCATTACCCAATTGTGCCAACCCCCCCCACTCCCCACCACACACACACATACACACAAACACACACACGCACACACACACACACACACACACACACACACATACACACACACTGTTGCGCCCTGCCCCAATCCACAACCAGCAGACGGTAACACTAATTACACTATTGATAAAATCTATTAATTCAGTCTTAAATAGATTAATTAAATGACTGAAAGTAAATTTGTAATGGGTTTGAAACAGCTAAAGTACACAAATATTGGCCAACATTAGCTTTCTTTATTGGCATCTACTTCCTTGAATGCAGGGCAAATGGTTAAACTATGACAAGGACCTGGATAACCAAGGGTGAATTCAGCTTGTAAAAGAGAGGGTGTTTAAATACGGGTGGCGTTCTGGTGGGGGAGGGACCAGAATGGTTTGGGTATTAAAGGGGACAGCCTCCAGTATCTCTACCCTTATAGGGATAAGCTAGAACAGTTTACTTAGGCATGCTTTTCACTTTTCAACTGATTATAGCTTATTTTCAATTTAATTTTCTACATCACAAGTTGTGGATGTATGCTACTTACCAAGGATTTCATTCTTCAATTCTATTTTTTTTATTTTATTTCTGTGTGAATGTAAGAGTGCAAGTGTGAGAGTTCAAGCTGGTGGTGTGTATGACTGAGTATGTGGGCGAGTGCATTTTGGAGAATGTGTGCTGGTATGTGTGTGTGTGTGTGTGTGTGTGTGTGTGTGTGTGTGTGTGTGTGGGTTTGTAACAGGGAGTCTGACTGGGTGTGCATGTGTGTGAATACGTGTGTGTGTGTGTGTGTGTGTGTGTGTGTGTGTGTGTGTTGTTTATGTATTCTGAGCTTTTATTTTGGGTATTTATCATGACAGCTCACCTGTAATTGTACTGTGCTTGTGTTCATTTCTTATTTTTACGATACTGAAGACACCCCACTCTGTATAGTTTGCAATGATACTCCATTCGCATTCACTTTTTACACAAACCACCCATTTGATTGGTACGTTTCAAAGACACAATGTGCAGAACAACATGGTCTCCCAGTCATCTCTGAGATAAAGGCTGGGTTGCTTTACATCACATTTCGTTTAAAGGTGCTCGGATTGGGAACAGAAAGAAATATGAATCGCATATCGAATTTGAATAAACACAAAATATGACTTGAAAGTCTTTACAAGTGCTGCTCCTGTGCAATCGAAGACAGTGCCCCTCAAAACTCCTAATTCACCCAGGAACCACTCAAGTCATCAGCAATAAGCAGTGATGTGCAGAAAAAGACCACAAGAGGGCGCAACAAAACAACCACAACTGCACTCCCTTGGTTGGGAGAGTGTGTCAGCAAAAGATTCAAGGAACATGTTTGTGTGTTGTGTAAGCAGAATAAATGAAGGTGACCTAAAGTGAGTCTGTGTAAATAATAAGTGTGATCCAGTACTATTAACTCTTTACCAGTTAGAAACAAAAAAATAAACAGTAAAAGTCGGCAAAAGCACACGGGCATTAATATTCACCACGTTCCACTGAACTGATAATAAAGAAAGAGGGATACGCTCTGTCTGCAGTTTAGGACTGTACAGTGTGCAGGTTCATTAGAGAAATGAAAGTTATTTGTTTACACAGGGAGCTGTAGTTGGGTCACATGCTTAACCTGCTTCTGACAGTATGAGCCCAAAATCAGCATACTGTCCCACTAAATACTAATAGTACAGCACCACTGCAGTGCATTTATGAGAACAGCGGCTCAAAGAGAGGAAAGGAGAGAGTGAATGTGTAGAACATCCACATTTGTGACGCAGAGATAGGGAAACTGTCAAAGGCCTGAATACACTACAAGTAGCCCTAAGTAGTCAACCTGTTTTTAGCTGTCTTGATATGTTAAAAAATGAGTGAGCACCCAGTTTCAGCAGAAATAAATTTTGTATTAAACAAACAGCGGCAGTTATAAGTGATACTGCCCGCCATTTAAAAGACCTGGCAAAGTGCTGTAAATCAGACAGAGGAGTACCCATTAAACAAACATTTAGAAAATTGAACTTGTGTTGTCTATTTTCTTCCCTACAAATAGAATTTTCGTGCCATATTTTATTACAACAACTGGATTATGCACGGACTGTCTACCTCAACCTGTAGGCCATGGCCGCCCACTGGGCTGTGATGGTTCTACTAAAGCTCTTGACTCAGTTTTCTTTCTTTCTTGTTTCTCTTAAAAGTTTTTTTTTAACTTGATAAAATTAAAACTGCAAATATAAAACAACATAATTATGTCCCGCTTGTTGATTATCTAGCTATTTGTATTTTACAGGGCCTACTGCCCTAAATTGTCCATATTTTATTCATTTTGCAGCATTTGTAAAGATTTCACTCTCAGTCATAAAATCTCAGAAAATGTATTTTATTTGAAGTCAAGTGTCATAGGTTGTGCTTGTACCCAGTTAATAATTCATTTTATTTCATTCAGTTAAACTCTGTATTTAAGATGTAATTGGAATTTAAAGGGGGAAATCCATTACTAGTCCAAAATAAGACTATTTTTATCCAGTTTGAGTTGCTACAGTATGACCTTTTTACCGCACATAAGTCTAAAATTTATGCCCTGTGAAAAAGGATAATAATCCTGAAGAATAATCCCTGACGAGTTAAGGGTAGAATTCTGTTCATGTGTTGTATTTTTTCACGTTTTTTCCTTAAATTGCACATCACTTGCACATCCAGTGCAAGATGTGCAAAAGTGCAAAATCTACAAATATTTTCCAATAATTTTCCAATAATTCTGGAGGAAATAACCCTACATTTTATTAGCAAATACAAGTATGTTATAACCAAATAAATCAACACAATGTTATAAACATACAAATCCCTTTATTGTGCATGTGGTGCATCTGGCTTTCAGTATAAATTCTTGTAAATATTTTCGTGTCATTACACTTAACAGTCAGCTTCAGTGTTGCTTTTCTCTGTCTTCTATGTTACGCTCAAATGCCCATTTCACTTCTTTAATTTGTGATAAAAATCTAAAAAGACCTAATCTGTACATCATCTAAAAGAAAAAATTGCAGGCAATTCAAAATACATCATAGGTTTCCATAATTTAAATAAATATTAAAATACTGTTTTTGTCTAAGAATGCATGAACAATCAGTGCTATGGCATCTTATCAAGCAGTGCCGGCAGCATTAAATTAGTTTTCTACCTAACCAAAACTCAGAGTGCATTACAATGTCCACTACCTTAAGTCTTATATACCTTAACCCACCCTCATCCAGGATTATCTGCGACTGCATATTTTATAATGATTATCATTGTGCATGTGGAATCATTCAAGAACGGAAATTAAGACAGTTGCTAACATAAATCACAGATTTCAATCATACATTTCTAAAAAACTGTCTATTTTTATAGGACTTGTAAATAAAATGTTATACATCAGTGTTTAAATGAAATAAACTGGCTCAAAGGAACACCATGAATAATCAGCACTGTGTAGAGAGCAGGATGGGGTCTAACAGATGAAGGCATCTGGGAAGTCTGGAGGCCATGTCAACACTTTGAAATTTTTATGTTCCTGAACTATTATTTCAGTATGGCATGCATTTCTCTGCTTTAAGGAAATACCATAGCCGTGAAGGGGTGACAATGTATTACACACATGAATGCCAGGACCCAAGGTTTCCCACCATGACATTGCCTTCGCCAGCTTGCAAAGTGTATACTGGTCCCATCTCTTCATAAGTGACTGGTTGGTCTAATACTCATGTGAACCTTGTAGGCGTGTTCAGCACTGGACAGGGATCAACATGGGCACCACCCTGCCACTGCACACCCTCATATACAACAAGTTACAATGCACTGTGTGCTCTGACACCTTTCTGTCATAGCTTTCTTTGTGCTACAGTAGCTTCTCTGTGGGATCGGATCGAATGAGCTGGCTTTCGCTCAGCATGAGAGCCTTGAGCACCCATGACTCTGCTGGAGCTTTGGGGCCAAGGACTGTTGAAGCATTGTTGCTATAACCACAGAGTTATAGGGCTGTGGCTCCCTGCTGATTATCTGTCACACAGGGCTCTCATAGAAATCCAATAATAATAACAATCAGGGGTGCATAATCATATTCACTATATATTTAATTTCAGTAGCAAATTAATTATGCTTTCTGTGATGAGATTTTATGATGCACATAATGCGAACCGGTGCTCTGTATTTCTACAATTGCCCCTAATGGTACTTTTGCTAACTTTGTGCTAAGATCGTCTGACAGACGATTACAACCATGTAATTCTGGGCCAGATGTTCACACAAGTACTGATTCCAGGCAGCATAATGTCCCAGGGCAACAACAGCACACTGTGAAACAAGTTTCTGCAGCTAGATGAACAGACCTTAAACGAGGGCCGCATAATATGGACAAAACTGGTATTGCTATTATACTGTTACATATTGCGATTGCATAAACTTTTAATATGTTAAAGGGGCTATAGCATAGCTTTCCTTAAATTAAAAAGACTTGAGGTACAGTGTGTATAGAAAAGAATCACTCCATTCAAAATATTCACATTTGGTTACTTTGCAGCCTGAAATTACTACACGCTCAGAAGCAAAATTTCCAGCTATATTTACTCAATGCAATATCAAAGGAAAAGATATGATAGCAACAGTTTAGAAATAAATAAATAAAAAAACAGAAACAGAATGGATAAAGGGATTATGCCCCTTCTGACTAATCACTTTCTCCATTGCACACAAAGCTAAATGGCTTTCACCTGTGATCAGTTGTGATCATTTTCATTAGTTCAGATCAAAACAGCTATTAATGGAGAATTCCAGTGCTTGGCAGAGCAAATAAGAGCAAACAGTAACCTCCTGGTGGCAAGGCACTGTCAAAGGATCTCAGGGATCAAGTTGTGGACAGGCAAGTCAGGGGATGGCTACAAAAATCCCTAGGTGTACAGCAATGTCTATACTTGAGAAATGGATCGTTCCTCCAAACTGGATGGAAAAGCAAGGAGGGAACCGCTCGGAGAGGCCACCAATGTTGTTGTCACATGCACACTTCAAAGTTGCGACCTATGGTGACTCTGAAGTGAGCATGTTAATACCACATTATCACAAGTGCTCCACAAAAGTTCTCCCCCTCTGTTTCTGATGCAAATGGCACATCGTCATGCGCACTTTTCTTGTCTTTTCTCAGAAAAAAATGAGTGAAATGGAGAAGAGTCAGCAGTGATATATGTTCTTCCTATTAACCCACTCTGCAAGGGTGTCATTCTACTCTAAAAAAATTAAGTGTTAATACTGCATCCAACATATTTTGCATCGTGTTCTGACCATAACCTTTGGCTGATTTGTCTGAAGCCAAAAGTTTAGTACATCAGAGCTTTGAAGTCTTCTGTAAAAATCTGTGGTTTGCTTCATCTGAAATGCGTGCACTTCAGCATTTCCAATACTGATGTTTATTTGGCCCACAAAGTGAGAACATTGGCTAAAGTGCCATGGAACACTGTTTATTGTCTTTGTTACCTTGTTCATGTGCAATATCACTACTTATGTCACTATTACAAGCAATAATGGACCAGGTATACAGCAGAACTCCAAACCACTATTTTAGTTAACCAGTGAATAATTTCAGCAGTAATTTTATTTTTTTAATCTATAATATTTATATCCAACTCTCTTACTGACCACAGCTTTCTGTGTATCTAGCATTGTGTATTTACTACAGAGTATTTTCAGAGTACTTTCCGCAGAGTTTTATTTATATTATATTTATTATTTTATTACCCAATTTTTATTTATTATAAAAATAGGGTAATAAAAATCTGTAAAACACTTGGAAATGGAATTGGCCAAATTCATGATCTATGTATCGCTCAAAACTATAACAACAACAACAACAACAACAACAATTGTAATAATGAAGAAAAATGATACATTGTAAAACTGGAGGTCGATGGTTACTAAAATCCCCAGAAGCCCTTTGGATGACACAACCATAGTTTGTATCTTGTCTCCTCTATGGTGACAGTCACATTGCGATGCAATTTAAATTTCTACCTCCAGTCTACAAGTGCTTGCTGTTGAGTGGGGCTGGAGGAAGCTGGGGAAAGGCTGTGGTTGGAGAGGCCGCAGCTGAGAGAGGCGCCGAGAGCAGGGTTGGGGTGCTGGGAGACTGCCCCGGGGCACCTGGTGGATAGCTGTAAGTAAGAAAGACTGGAGATGAGGAGTACGGGTACTGGTCAATGGCTGCTGACTCATAGTTGGAGTAGGCGGTGCTATAGTCCAGATATGGAGAGGTGACAGCAGTGGTCACCTGAGTGGGGAACACCAGACTAGGTTGCAGCAAAGCCTGCGGATACACATACTGCTGGGCTAACCTGCACAGAGAGAGAGAGAGAGAGAGAGAGAGAGAGAAGGAAAGAAACAGAGTGTCAGAAATACCTAGATGTTGCTTATACTTCTGTGGAAGGATATAAGTCCCTGACCTCTTGATGACCGTATTAGTTTTCAGTTTATTTCTCCATGATATTGTGCACAGCCAACAGACAGATACAGATTAAAACAGCACATAGACAGTTAGGGGGGGAGTCGCTTGGGTGACAGAAAAACTGTCAGCTCAGAGAAAGTAGATCCGTTCAGTACAAAAACATACACTGTCACACTACCACAGATTAGCTTAATTCATATTAACACATTTATCACCAAGAAAACTGAAGATATACCTTCAAATCAGCTAACTGAGCTAGCTAGCTCGGATACACGCCACGATTCACACGCTGAAATGGGGTTGGGATGGGGCATGTGTTGGAGGGTGTGGTGCTTTTTGGGGCAGGAGGGGTGAAGGGGTGCACATCGCTGCTGACTACCAGAGGTCAGCGCGAGCAGTTTGCTGTAAAACTAAAATTCTTTTTTATAAACCACAACAAACAGTGACACATATTTCATTGACCTGAGGCTGATGAAGGGGGTGGAGTGTGGAATTGCCCATATTAATAGCGTACATGAAGTGGCTGAAAACGACTC
Organism: Hydrocynus forskahlii; assembly: GCA_037974365.1. Classification (NCBI taxonomy): domain Eukaryota; kingdom Metazoa; phylum Chordata; class Actinopteri; order Characiformes; family Alestidae; genus Hydrocynus; species Hydrocynus forskahlii. The sequence goes on from JBBPCX010000141.1 coordinate 3,603,924, forward strand.
ATTTCAAACCGCCCTAAGTAACGTAAATGGATTGTTACTTTATTAATAACCAAAACATCAGTTATAAATGAGACGTACACTCTTAAACCAACACCTATTTGACTCATTCTGGTCATGGGGCTCTCTCCTCCTAATGGTGTGTGTTTAGCAGCTGATTTCTCCTCTGCACTCGGCACTTTTTCTGGTTCTCTGCAGTTTGCCTACTGAGGTGATGTGACAATGGCCTGCGTTTGATGAATGGATTTCTGTGAGCAAAATGATCGATTTTACATGATCAATACTCCTGATCAACTGATCAAAAAGCTGCATACACACACACACACTACACCAGATATTAAAGGACATTTTTGCGTTGGAACCATGCCAATATTTAAAAAGGAGAAGAGGCTGCAAATTCCAGCTATGAAAATAATAATAATGTCTAGATTGGATTTCCACAAGAAAATGCGAAGTGAGATTGTGTGGTTGCTATAAAACCAGTATCTGAAGACACTAGTTGGCTCAAAACGGGTGGAGCAAACCGCTCTCACCTTAAAATGAGTGGACATAGCTGCGTTCACAGGCTGATTATTTTTATTTAAGCCACAACAAACAGTGACACATGTCTTTTTATAACTGTTATAACTGTCTTGAAGTCTGATTATGAGTCTGCACGTGTCTTTTGCTCCATGTGACTGAATCACAGACGTCACAGACTCTCTCTCTGAAACACTGTTTAAGGAGACTTGATTGTCTGCTCTTTTTCCCCATATGATCCAACCACAATAATTTTTTAACCAATCAATACTCGTCCCCTGACCAACCAATCAAAAATCTGAATACATGTGCGCTGCTCTGGATATTAACAGACACTGATGTTGGAACCATTCCAAAATTTAAAAAAAATGAAGGGCAGGAAGAGGTGCCAAATATCAGCTATAAAAGAGTAATAATAACTAGATGCATTTCCATGTGAAGAGCGATTGCATGGTTGCTGTAAAAGACCATTCTCAAGAAGAATGTGCTGCATGTCCAACAGTCATCTGTTGGGACACTGTCACCAGTGTGTTCACAACACACACAGATTTGTGGCCCAGGGCAAACAGCTAAATCCTGCTCAAAGATCTTTGAGTGTATCCTCAAGGTCAACTCAAGAAGGCAGTTATGTCATTCTGGATGATCAAAGTAATCGTTACATAGTACAATCTGATTTCTCAGAACATCAAAGGCACTACTTTCTGAAGACCTTGGTTGGTTGAGACCATCCTGGACATAAACCAGCTGTAGATTTGTTCAAGACAAGAGAATTCAAGATTCAAGATTCAAGGCGTTTATTGTCATATGTACAGAAGAAATTGCATTTGAAATTCTTTCTTTACTGTCCACACACAAATGCCGAGTTAGGTTAAGAGTTAATAAATATAAAGTAAAATAAAAGAAAAATTAAAAATAAAAATAACATATATATATAGATAGATAAATATATAGATAGATAGATAGATAGATAGATATAGATATATATAAATGTGTGTGTGTGTTAGTAAAAAATAGAGCAGAAATAAAATAAAAAAATAAGTAAATGAAGACTTAAGTGATATGCAGATGTGGATAAATATCAACTGTGCATTTGCAATGGGAGAAATGCAAAGGAGCAGAAAAATTACAGTATTAGGTAGATGGATGTGCAAAGGAGCTTAGTGTGCAAAAAGAGCGTAATGTGCAAAGTGACCAATGTGCAAAATTACAGTTGAGGTAGGTCAGCTGTTCAGGAGTCTGATGGCGGTGGGGAAGAAGGAGTTGTTGAGTTGGGAGGTTCTAGATTTCACACTTCTGAACCTTTGTCCTAAGGGCAGGACAGGCCGTGTTGGGGGTGTTTGGGGTCTTTGAGGATGGAGGCAGCTCCCCTCCGGACTCTGCGATGGTAGATGCTCTGCAGAGAGGGCAGCGGAGTCCTGACGATCTTCTCCGCAGTCGTTATCACTCTCTGCAGGTGTTTTCGGTCCATAGCAGTGGTGCTGCCATACCATGCAGTGATGCAGCTGGTCAGTGTGCTCTCCACAATGTAGCTGTAGAAGCTGCTGAGGATCTTGGCTGACATACCAAACTTCCTCAACCTCCTCCGGAAGTACAGCCACTGTTGAGCCTGCTTGACCAGCTGTGTGGTGTCAGGTCCTCACTGATGTGGACGCCCAGGTGCTTAAAGCTGCTCACCCTCTCCACTTGAAGCTCCTGGATAAACAGTGGCTGGTGAGGCCTCCTCTTCTTCCTGGTGTCCACTATCATCTCCTTTGTCTTATCAGTGTTGAGGGTGAGGTTGTTGTCCTCACACCATGACACCAGGCCAACCACCTCTCTCCTGTAAGCCATCTGGTCCCCTCCAGTGATGCGACCGACCACTGCAGTGTCATCCGAGAACTTCAGGATGATGTTGTCTTTGTTGGAGGCGACACAGTCGTGGGTGAACAGGGTGTAGAGGAGGGGGCTGAGGACACAACCCTGTGGGACGCCAGTGTTTGTGGTGATGCTGGCTGAAGTCCTGTTCAGAATCCTGACAGACTGAGGCCTGCCAAGCAAAAAGTCCTAGAGCCACCAGTCACAGAGGGTGGGGTGCAGGCCGAGTGTGGTCAGTTTGTGGGTGAGTTTGTGAAGGATGACCGTGTTGAAGGCGGAGCTGTAATCAGCAAAGAGAACCCTGATGTAGGAGTCTTTGTTTTCCAGGTGGGAGAGGGAGTAGTGAAGGGCAGCAGCGATGGCGTCTGATGTGGACCTGTTGGGCCGGTAGGCATACTGCAGAGGATTCAGAGTGTCTGGGATGTTGCCCTGAATGTAGGCCAGCACCACTCTTTCAAAACACTTTGCAATGATTGGAGTGAGTGCAACTGGTCTGTAGTCATTTAGGCACGTGGCTGGGCTTCTCTTGGGGAGGGGGACAATGGTTGTGGTCTTGAAGCATGTGGGAATGGTGCTCTGGCCGAGAGAATGGATGTACCTCTGTTCTCACGCCCTGCAAAAGCTTCTTAAAGCTGACAGAGGATGTGCCCCATGGCGGGGAGCAGAAGAACAAACCCTGCAAAGCATCATTAGAGGTCGTTGGACAAAATGTCTTCAGCGAAAGTGAGTTGGACAACAAACCTGCCCTGTCTAATGAAGACTCAGTGTTTTAGGAAATCATGGACAGAGAGGTTTACAGAGATAAGTTAAACAACATCTTCCCTTTAGAGTTCCTCGGCAGCATTTATCCATCAAAGTGAGAACAAGTGTTTACTCGCCTCACCTCAGGAGAGCCATTCAGGAAGGTACACGAAAACATGGAGCACACACAGTATAATTTGTTGAACGTCAGTTTGACGTAGATGATTTTTTGTGGTCTCGGTCTTGTCTTGGTCTCGACTCTATTTGGTCTCGGTCTTGTCTTGGTCTCGACTCTATTTGGTCTCGGTCTCCGACATAGCGGTCTCGATGGGATGAGGAAAAAAAGAGAAAAACGCGCATGCGCATCATCACAGAACAGTATCATTATTTATTACGCGCCTCAGTTCAAATGCAACCAGTCAGATACATCTATTTTAAAAATATGTTACACTGTATTCATTTTCTCAACGGACACTGCCAGCGCTTCACAGTCCTCACACATCATACACATCACATCATAGCGACATCGGCAAAGAAATGTCTGCAAAGTCAGCAGTAATTAACTTTGGCTTTACAGAACACAAAGAGTATATTTGCCAAACGTCCCAGAAAAAGAAACATTCTGCTCTATGCTGATTTTTTCGAACCACCTTAACAATATAATTGAAAAGATAACATGAATTTGATTTAATGATTAATGACACTTTACAGCAATGCCTTTTTTCTCTACAGTTGATCCGAGAAATGTGATTTCGATTCTAGCCCTAGTCTGTTTTCAGTCTTGGTCTTGGTCTCGGTCTCAACCAGCCTTGGCCTTGGTCTTGATACCCTCCGGTCTCGGCAATGTCTTGGTCTCGATTTAGGCGGTCTAGACTACAACACTACTCATTAGTGTGCCTACTGACACAGGCTGATTATTTTTAATTAAACCACAACAAGCAGTGACACATGTCCTCTTTTTATAACTGACCTTAGATTTAGTGTCTTGAAGTCTGTTTATGAGTCTGCTTTGCCTTTTACTCCTGAATTGTTGTTCCACGTTTTTGTCGCTTTCTGGTTGCCATAGCCATGACGTCACAGACTCTCTCTGACACTGATTCTGTAAGTGATCAGTACTTGGCCCATGATCAACTGATCAAAACTCCCAAAACATTATGGTGGATATTAATGGACATTTTGATGTTGCCAACATGCTAATATTTCAAAATCTGTAGGAGGAGAAGAGATGCTAAATTCAATCTAAAAAAAAAAAAAAACTAGATGCATTTCCACAGGAAATGACTAATGGTTATTAATAGTTACTAATGGTTGCTGAGGTGCAGCAGACCCTTCATAAAATTTCTCTTTTTTACTGTAAAAATCCAAACATACATAATAAACTTAAGAATATTTCAGCTTACACACACATTAGTATCATAATGAGATTTTTTTTAGCTATTTTGACTTTTAAATGATGTCAGTTTAAAAAATCGATGCCATTTTAAAGTTCCAAAAAAGGTAAATGTAACGTTTTTTGAAAGCTCTAAGAGGAGAAGCTACTTCAAAAAACTAAAAATAATAATGATAAAACTTAAGAAGGATAATAGTGTGATTGCTGACGCAATCTAGCTACTACTATACTAACTATACCTACTAGAATTGTTAATGACGTTCCTACTTGTTCCACACAATGTTTCATTCTAAAAACTACATTTTACACATTTTCAGCGTTGCTAGTTCCCATTTTTACAAATCACAATAAATGTGATAATAGCACTGAGAAATCACATCATTAAACGAGTGATGTATATAAAAACAGAAATAGCTTCTTTTTTGACCTCAGCATGAAAGGGAGTGACTTGTTTGTATTCTCATAAATATTCTGTCAGTAGTAAATGCAGTTATGCAGTAGTTTAGAAACATTAAAATACAAAAAGGACGATTCCACACTTTGAGAATAATGACTTCTAACAGCTCAATGACACTATAAACACAGGCTTTGCTCTCTTACCCTCCCCCTCTCTCTCCCTCTCTCTGCCTCTCTCTGCCTTGCTCTATGTGCTTCCGGAGCTTTGTGCTGCTTACATACAAACAGAGAGAGATTTAGCCTGGACTGTTTACACCAAACACACACACACACACACACCAATGAAAAGAGGAAAAATATCCAAATCAAAACAATTAAAAAATAAGTTATATCTTTCACACACATGAACCATGAGGGACATCTCAATGCTTAGCAGTCCCTTTCAGCCTCTAACATACACACACACAAACAAACTGCACTGTCATTCCCTTGCCATTGCTTTGTTATCGTGCCACGCTGAAGACTGATATATTGAGAGTGACAGTTGCTTTGTAGAGAAGGCAAATGAACCAAGTGTGTTATCCTCACTGACCCTATTCATACGACTAAACTCTATAGAGAGACCATATGAGAGAGAGAGAGAGAGAGAGAGAGAGAGAGAGAAACTAAATGATAGAGACTGAAAAAGCCTGCTGAGGGACAGATCCACAGAGCTCTGTTAATTGCACCAATCTGAGTGTAAAAAAGCTCAGTGACGTGTGTCCCGGTCTATGTGTATGTGTATCTGCCAGTTCTGTATTATGTGGGGTTTATTTGTGAGACAGTGCTGCGGGGGGGATTTCAAGAGAGCCACATCCTTACCAACAGCAGCTCTCTCTTGAAAAAGAAGCAGAGAACAGCTGAGGTCGACAAGGACAGAGAGACAGATGAACATGTAGCCAAAGGAAAACAGGAAGAGAGATCACGAATGGGGAAAATGTGTGAATAATATCAATTAAGTCTTGCCTATGTGCCTGAAAGGCAGAAGCACTTTTAGCATTTTAGCTGCTGGAATTGTGGGGGGTGGGGGCACATAGACAAAAAGACCGAAAACCATAAAATACGAAGGCATACACTTGTGGCTTTGTCTACAGGGAATGAAAGTTTGAAATATTTGTCCAGCATCATTTCTCAAATATCTTTGGGCCATGAATTGGGATTAACTTTCACTCCCAATTTTCTCATAGCCCTTTTCCATCTTTAACAAAATTTGGCCTTCATTCACCTCTTCTTTAAGGTTTCTCTTAAATTTTTTTTCATGACCTTAAATAGTTTTATTCATATAATGGGATGTTGTCTGAAGACACTGAAATATTAATACATTTTTAAAATTGTAATTTAACCCCTTCAAAGATCGAGATTGGTGGATCTCAATGTTTGTAAATTTCTGCAGAGTTAGATGTTCCTTATAATGACTAGTTTCATTCCAGTCACTCTGATTAACTTTGCTGACATCTTAACCGTTTCATTGTATATGCATTTGAAATATCTGTAGATTTTTTTTCTTTGATTTGTATTGTGGTGGCTGAAAAATACATTTTAAGATGTAATGGGCCTGGGAATTTTAAACCTAAAATCAAACATAATTTAATTATATTGTTTTAGTGGTCATCTGAAGACTAATGTGACGGGAGTCTTGAACATTTGAGAAATTAAATTGTTTGTGTACATCACAGATGCTGTTCTGGTGTTATCCTCATTGTGCTAACTCAGCAAAGCTGAGCTTCTGAATCTGGCCCCCTGCACACACATGAATTAATCCCCATCTTTACCATCTCATTAATTCCTGCAGGACACACACAAACCCTGCCCACCCATACACAAAGCAGCTCCGTTCCACACACATTTTTAAGACATTAGATAATAAATAAAAGAAGAAAAAGGGTTTTGGAAAACCACACTAATCTGTCAGCATTTACACATTTCTACACACTCTACACCAGTAGTATCTGATACAGAGTGAAACTGACAATGTGTAATCTGTTATTAATATCTCTCAACACTATTTGGTTAATATGAATACAGTTTCCTATTGCTTTCCAACAATATTGCTTTAATGAATTACTGTGAATTACCTTGGCCTATAAATAGATAGCTTGCATTTTTATTAGAAGCAATCCAAATTACATATTTTTTAAGGCAAGGTGCTCTTCACTATCAATATAGACTGATTGCATTAGAGGCCTGTGCTTACTTACGTTTTTTACCCTCGGCTTTTTATCATTGCACACTGTTAGCTTTAAAGCCTTGTGGGTCCATTATACACTGTAGTCATCATTAATTACTGTTAAGAGGATGTTTGAGAATTAGCTTTAATTAAGGTTATTATCTGGGAAGGGTTGCAACTCAAGCAAAATGTACCTCATTCGACACAAACCACCTGTTCCAACAAAGACTTCACATACTGTCTAAGCTTAGACAAGGGTCAGTAGCCAGTCTTGGGCAAATCTTTCTACTTAAAACTCCAGGATTACTTGGAAAATCATCTTTAAACTAGATGCAGTTCTGCAGGACAATGTGAAATAGGATTGCGTGGTTGCTATAAAGTGTGTTTGGAGACACCCAAACAATTTTTGTGGGCAAAAAAAGTTTGGGTAAAAAAAAACATCTACTCACACTGAATTCAAACAGGCAATTTTCTGATTCAGTGCCTGGCGTTTTACTGCTGGACCACTGAGGGGGGTTAACTTGCTGCCTCTTACCAAGCCATTTATGCTTAAAGATGGTTAAATGTGTATCTGCATTCATGGGCTGATTGTTATTGATTAAACCACAACAAACAGTAGAGCTGTAGTGTCTTGAAGTCTGTTCATGAGTCTGCTGTGTGTTTTGCTCCACAAGTTTGTTTCTCTGCATTTGTGTTCCTGTGCCTTAGCCGTGACATCATAGACTCTGTTTCCAACACATATTTTGAATGTGGCTTGAATGCTAATAAGCATTAGTGAGGTCAGATGCTGGTGTTGGGTGAGTTGATCTAGATCACAAACACCACTCCAGCTCCTAAAGGTATTGAATGCTGCGCTATTACTCCAGTAAATGCAGTTTTTGAAAAAATTGCAAAATTGTTTGCTATAGTGATGGACAGGCTGACAGAAGAGATCAGACAGGAGTGCAATGTTTGCAGATGACACTGTGATCTGTAGTAAGAGTAGACAGCAGGTTGAGGAGACCCAGGAGAGATGGAGATATGCTCTGGAAAGGAGAGGAATGTGCGTGAATGAAACGGAGGATAGTGGAACGGTGAGGATGCAGGGAGTAGAGCTGGTGAAGGTGGAGTTCAAATACTTGGAGTCAGCAGTCCAGAGTAATGGGAAGTGTGAAAGAGAGGTAAAGATGAGAGTGTAGGCAGGGTGGAATGGGTGGAGTACAGAGTGCAGGGTGGAATGTGTGGAGAAGAGTGTGCAGGAAGGTTGGAGTGGGTGGAGAGGAGCGAAAGGAGTGATTTGTGACAGGCAGGTACCAGCAGGAGTAAAAGAGAAGGTGTGGAAGGCTGTAGTGAGACCAGCTGTGTTGTCTGGTTTTATGGTTTGGAGAGAGTGGTTCTGACTAAAGACAGGGAGCATAGCTTTAGGTGGTGGAGCTGAAAATGTTAAGATTTGCACTGGAGGACGAACAGAATCAGGAATTAGTTTATTAGAGGGACAGCAGGAGTTGGACCTTTTGGAGTAAATGTCAGAGAGGTGAGATTGCGTTGCTTTAGACATGTGCTGGGAGGAGGATGCTGAGGAGAGTCTCTGAGTGTGTTGGGAGGAGGATGCTGAGGAGAGTCTCTGAGTGTGTTGGGAGGAGGATGCTGAGGAGAGTCTCTGAGTGTGTTGGGAGGAGGATGCTGAGGAAAGACTCTGAGTGTGTTGGGAGGAGGATGCTGAGGAAAGACTGAGTGTGTTGAGAGGAGGATGCTGAGGAGAGACTGAGTGTGTTGGGAGAAGGATGCCGAGGAGAGACTCTGCGTGAGGGAGAACAAATCTACTGGCAACAACACCCCCACAGCCCCCAAAAAGGAAACCTATTTCCTGTCATTGTAAAATATTTTTAAATTGACCTTATACCCACGTATGAAAAACAAGCCAGGTTGTACTGTCTACAGTGTCATTGCTGTGTAACCCAAAATATGTGCATAAACTATATGTGACAATTAACTAAGGAATCTGGCATGACAATGCAAGTATATATCCATTAATAAAATTGAAATCTGAAATCAAAAAGTGTCAGATTAACTAAAAACATAATTAGAAAGTGACAGAGAAATCGACCTATCAATTCAATAGAAAATAGAAGTAGAAAAAAGGTCCCTCTAGGTATTTTTAAAGTCCGAGAAAACTAACTCTGAAATGCTAAATATAGGCTAAAATATAAATTGGACACACCTTTAAACCACTGACAATTTTGAAGTAGATGCACTGGAAGCAGGAAAAATAGGCAAGCAAATGTGAAACAGGAAAAATGACTAGATGACTGGGTCAAAGCATCTCCAGAAAGGCAGGGCTTGTGGGGTGTTCCTGGCAGGTAAGGCTCAGAACCTGCAAAAAGTGGTGCAAGGAAGAACAAACAGTGGACCGGTGACAGGGTCATGGGCTCCCGAGGTTCACTGGTACACATGGGGAGTGTTGCCTAGCCCATCTGGTCTGATCCCACAGAAGAGCCACCGTAGCACAAATTACTGAAAAACCACTCATAGTGCCCTTGCTGAAAGCCCCTAAAATGGACTTGTGAGCATCAGAACTGGAACAAGAAGCAATAGAAAGAGATGCCCTGGTTTGGTAAATCATGTTTTCTTTTACATCACGTGGATAGCTAGGTGCGCGGGGAGGAGATGGCACCAAGATGCACTAGCTTGTGGAGGCAGTGTGATTGTCGGGATGGTGTTCTGCTGGGTCCTGGCATTAATGTGGACGTTACTTTCACACAAACCATCAACATAAAAATTGTTGCAGACAGTAATCTGATATTTGTGATGCACTAACAAATAAATTTTTGTTAAGTAAAACCATTCATGAGCAGATAGAATGCTTTGGACTTCTTATTTATATTCTTTAAATAAGAAGCACTGAAACGCTCTATTTGGATGTCAGTCAATGGGACTAATTATAATGATCTAGACCAGTACGATACATAGAAAGAAGACAGAAAAGGACAGAGGATGCAATTAACAAAACAGAGACACTTACCCGTACTGTCTTTGGATCAGAGCTGGGTGAATCTGTTGCACTCCAGCAGAGTAACCTGAGAGGAAGAAAGAGATAATTATGACAAGACGAATGACATTCAGCTTGGATCTAGTAATTTTTTGTGACCGCTATACTTCCTTTTAGTGGTAGGAATCTGGTGTTCTTACTTCTCATACCATTTTCCTTAAATAAAACGATTTGCCTCTCTTAGTCAGTGTTCTTTTATTTATTTAATGTAATATAGACGTGTTTTCAATTAAGAAAAAAGGTTCTGCCATCCAAAATGGCTCTTAGGGCAGGGAAAAAGCTAGGAAAGACATGGTGTACTTACTGCAGAAACTACTGGAGTTTGTGTCTCCAACAACAAATTTAAATAGAGTAGACATAGGTTGTTCAGACTAAATGTAGACATATTGATTTATTTTGTCATTGTTTATTGCAGGACTGCACAATATGGACAAAATAGTAGTTATATGTAATAATATTACTACATATTGACAAAACAGATGGGTGACAAAATCATTTTGATGGCAAGAAGAAAAGACATGAATATCTTTCAAAGAAGTTCCATTATGGCAGGATGGCAGGAGCTTCAGTCAATAATTTCTCATCTGGATTGGGTTTCAGAAGGAACCATGACTAAAATGACATCTCCACCACCATCATCAAAACACTAATTGTTGGAATATATTTTAGAAGAATGGTGTGCCATCCCCAGAGTACAGTTCCAGAGACTTGTGGCACTCAATCTGTCTATTTTTTCCAGCCATCCATTTTCTACCCCTTTGTCCCACACTCGGGGTGGAGGGGTGGGGGGTG
>JBBPCX010000141.1:3671461-3682105 GCA_037974365.1 Hydrocynus forskahlii
TGTATATATACATTTTTATCACAAATTCATCACAAACCCACATCCATGGAGTCGAACCAGCAGTTTTTCTGTCAGAGCTGCTTTTGTTATTGTGGTCTTTTATCATTTATGGTCCTGTTTGAGTTTTTATTTTTATTTATTTATTTATTTTATGTGTGAAGAAACGGATTAAATGTACATTTGTTAGAGTCGTAGAAAACTCCCACTGAAATTTATCTTCAGTCCAAACAGACAGTTGTGCTTGACCTTCTTCGACTTCCCAGTTGTTCGTTTTTGTCTCCATTTTTGTTTCTGTTTTTTGCAGACAGTGGTCTGTTTCCTAGTCTTTCGTTCTCACGACATTTTTTGACCATTCAGAAAGCCCAGCCATCAAGCATCTTGGGTCACTTTGGGTTTTTTTTGCACAGACAGTAAACAAACAATGACCTCTTTCCAACATTTCAAATCAGAAAGCAGTGACTCGCTTTCGCTCGGTTTCGGGTCCCTTTGTTTATGGTGAATTATTTGTTCGCAGTGCGGCTCGGTTCCTTGTGCGCGTGGAAAAGCTCCATGACTAGAGGCCGCAACGTATGCATTAATCTTTTTTTTTTTTTTTTCTGGCTCCCACAGTCACTTACACAATCGTCCTCGTTCTATTAATAGAGGAACATGCATTACAGATGTATTTTTCCTTGGATTTGGCAAATTGCTTCAAACTGTATATCGCTATAATGAGACAGACCTAATGGCGGCAGACAGACAGGGTGCGAATAATTAGGCGGTAAATTCGCTCGGGGTAAGTGAACTCCAGAGCCCAGTCGTAGATCAGCCCTCCGCGGCCGCATTATCCAAACGCACCATTTGAATGATGCTCCAATGAGGAGCTTGTGGTCCGAGTGAGTAACTGTTTCTGTGGAATAATGAAGTTGTAGCACCATCACAGAGGCCTGAGTGATATCATGATGAATCTCCCTGAGAGGAACCCTGAAGAGCCCCGCTGTATCTTCCCGTTTTAAGATTTTGTTAAAAACTGGCCGTAAATATGAAACGAGCAGGTGATAAAAAGTTGGCATTTTTATGCCAAACGCATTAAACTATCAAAGGTCATCTGTTATGGTATTGTAGTCCCCCCCCCACACACACACACACACTGGGCCTGGACCCAAGGACCACTTTATGGAGGACTCTCTAAGTGCCCAACTATTCTTCTCTGCCTTCTTTTAAATATCCACACTTCCACTGCTCTTCTTTTATTGATCTTCTGTGTATTGATGTATTTCTTTTAAAAAACTGAATTCATATTAGTGTTATTTTTCGAGCTGGTGCCTCTTCCTCTCCTACTGTTTTGGAAATATGGGCATGGTTCCAGCGTCAAAATGTTCATTTATTTCCCCTACAGTGTGCGTGTACACAGATAATCGATCAGATGATCACAGGCAGAGGATTGAGCATTTAAAAAATCAATTTTGAGGTCGAGTCACCTCTGTAATATATGGGGAGAAAGAGAGTATGGTTGAGTCGCCTTCATGACGGGAGTCTGTGGTGTGGGAGTCCACGCAATCACACTTCGCATTTTCTCATGGACATGCATCTAGTTTCTTCTTTTGTTCTGTTTTTGTTCCCTCCATGTCTGTGAAGCACACTGAGTGACCTTTGTGTATGATAATGTGCTATAGAAATAAACTGGACCTGACTTTATTTAGCCACTTAGCTTTCAGCACCCGGCTCCAGCACCCGGTCTCCATATCAGAATCAGAAAACGTTTGATCCCAGAGGAAATTGCTTCAAAATACTGATATTATAAGGACGAAGCCAGTCTGAATAGAGGGTTGTTAATAAACAGAGAATGGAAATCTTTTCTCTCTCTCTCTCTCTCTCTCTCTCTCTCTCTCTCTCCCTCTCTCTATCTCTCTCTTTCTCTGTACAATTTTAGTTTTATGTTTGTTTTTTCATTTTTGAAGCTCATCAAAGAGGTTGGGATTTCTTCTCAATTCATGAATCAACAACATATTTAACTGTATGTATATATACAGTGCCAAGAGTGTGCAAAGCTGTCATCAGAGCAGTAGGTGATGTTTTCAGTATTAATCTACAATGTAGCCAATAATAAAAACAAAGGAAATCGTTGAATGAGAAGGTGTGTCCAAACCTTTGACTGGTAGTGTATATTTACACAATCTGCAACGCCTGCTCTGGCTGATGAAGCCTCTGATTGGCTGGAGTGTTAAGTAATGGGGCGGGGTCAGCATGTTAGATGAGAAAACAGGTCAGTAGATCTCCAGGAGGAGGGCCGGGGACCACTGCCGTAGGGTGATGATTCTCAACAGCATCTTCTGCCATTTCCTCGCATCTCTTCATTAAACTGGCTGAACGAGTGGATGGACACGGCAGTAACTGGGCGTTGCAGTTTGAGAAATATATAATCAAATGTTGTTTTTTCAGTTTTTGCCCTGATTAGGCTCATCTCCTGTTAGAATGTTTTTCTGCCAATTTAGTGATTTTCTACCTGCTGTTTTTGTGTCCTTCCCTAAATTTCTCTCTCTCTCTCTCTCTCTCTCTCTCTCTCTCTCTCTCTCTCTCCCCCTCTCTTCTCTCTCTTTTTTCTCTTTTTTCCCACACTCTCTCCTCTCTCTCCTCTCTCTTTCTTTCTGTTTTCACACTCTCTCTTCATGCTGTCTCTCTTCTATCTCTCTCTTTTCCCTCTTCTCTGTCCTTGCTCTCTCTCTCTCTCTGTCTCTCTCTCTCTCTCTCTCTCTCCCTCCCCTCCTTCTCTGTGTGTTCTCTCATTTCAGGTTTTTTTCTGGGTCTATTTCCATCTCTCTCCTTCTTCTCTTTTAGATGGCTTTGTCATTCCCCATTGCACCTCTCCTCTATCCTCCCACTCTCCTTCTCTCTCTCTCTCTCTCGCTCCCTCCTTTACCCCCCGGTTCTTTCTGAAGCCCTGCGCTAGAGCCCTGGTGTGTCTGTTCCTCCAGCTCAATTGAAATGTGTTGTTCATTTGAGCTGCCACCTGCAATGCATAACTCTGACACTCATGAGGTGGCTCACATGCTGCTATGATTCATGTCAGCAGATTCGGCGCAGATACAATAACAGGATAATGCGAAGGAGCAGCATCACATTCATCATATTCGCTGGTGTGCGTGTGTGTGAGTGTGTGTGTGTGTGTGTGTCTGCCTGTCCTCCTACAGACATCGCAGCAACTCGGCCAAAATACTGCCTCACCCAGACTCCCTCCTAATGGTTCCAATACTTCTGCTTACCTTTACCCATCTACTACTACTAACCTCACCCTGGACCAAGACCTGACTCTCCACACCTACTAGCGCTAGTTCTTCATGCCTAGATCCAGACTTACAAGACCTACAAGACCAGGCTCTCCAAACCTACTGGAGTTAGTTCATCTCATGTAGGTTCAGATCTACTAGGACTAGTTCCTCATGCCTAGATACACTTAAAACAGGCAGCTCTGCTAAACTATATTCAGACCTACCAAACCCACTACAGCAGGCTCTATTGAGGTAGACCCAAGACCTGGCTCTCCAGACCTACTGGAGTTCACACTAGTCCTTCTTCAGACCTTATGGAGCTCTTCTCAGCTAGATATGCTAGAATTAGACCTGCCAGAACCAACTCACCTGAACTAGGTTTAGATGTAGAGCTTCAGAGATACCTAGAGATTCAAGTCTATGACTTCTCACCTAGACTCAGACCTACTTGAACTAGCATTCCTCGGGTAGATTAGTAGAGCTTGCTCTTCTCAAGTAGACATACCAGAGCCACCTATCCTTGCCTAATTTCAGACCTTTTAGAATAATCAGACCTACTGCGACATTTACATCAGACCTACTAGAACTGTCCTCAGGTAGGTTCAGGACTAGTATTCCTCAGTTCAGGCTTATTTTAGTTAGATCTTCTCAGTTAGACACATTTGCCACCAGAGCCAGTTTTCACAGCGATTCAGAGTTCACTTGCAGCCAAGGCTATTAGAGGCGTCTCTACAATCGTACTGGAGATACCAAAGCACCAATTCCCAATCCAAGCCGTTAGACTACCGTAGGGGCATATGAGCCCCACTCCCAAAAAATGAGCAAATAAAATGAGACATTTATACGTTTATACAAGTAGATATTAATGTGCACATTCACGCCCTACTTACAGGATACACAGGCACGTTTCTCTTGTATCCGTCCTACAAAGCACTTAGAGCGAATCAGTTCGTAATGTAGGATGAGGCTTGGTTTATAGAGGATTAAAAAAGGAGTTTCGTTTTGCTCTAGGCTCCCTGTCACTGCCACGAGGACCCCCGGGGGGACTCGGACACTAGTTTGGAAAGCACTGCCCTAGATCATCCCCTAGGATATCCATCCTGCGTAATGGCCTGCGCATTTCCAAAGCTGTGCAGATGAATACCATTGTGTTTTCTCTTCCTCGTGTCATGCCGCCTCCACCGCCGCGTCTTGGTTCGGGCTTTTAGTGGACGCTTTATCTTTATGCGGCGGCTCGGAGAGCCTCAAGGTCCGTGATGCACGGGGAAAAGCTCACACCTGCGTGCGCTAATGCCTCGTCCTTGCTTGCTCTCCCCAGTCTGCGTTCCTGCTCTGAAAAGTGTCTGTACAACAGGGCCCTCCTCCTGTTTCCAGGGGCAACAGGAGCACTTGACGGTGTCGAGCCCCGGTGTGTAATGCCGAGTCTTGGTTGCAGTGGAGAGGGAAGATTAGAGATGTTTTCCTTCAAGCGCTGTCCTTCCTCTCAGCCCACATGCTAGCATTTAACACTCGCCGGACAGCGGAGCTCAGAGACTGCCAGCAGATGTTTAAGCCTCAGAAGTCGCAGTTATCAGTAACAAGAGCAAGTTGTAATTTTATGGAAATTATTTCTCGGTATTGGTTCTTGCATGCATGCAAGCGAGCGATATGTCAGTACTGCAGATTTTAAGCCACACCATACTGTGTTTGTAAGTATAAGAGGACACTGTGTGGGCTGGATGGATGAATGAGGCACGAACACATTTCCAGAACAAAAATACGATTAATCGTTCTTTAATCCTTCAGCATGTAACGTCTCACAATAATTCACAATATTGTGGATTGTTCTTGTATTCACTCTGGCTGTGCCGCCTGATTGCAGAGCATTCAGGGCATAAATATCTCCGCGTCTGTTAGACAATATTCACCTTAAAATGTGCTTAACCCCTTAATTAACCCCTGACAGTACACCAAAAACCTTCATTTGAATCAAGTGGCCGTTAATTTGTGAAACCGACCCCTTAATTTGACCTTAAAATTAGATTTAAGGCATGTGTGTGAAACCCTTTAATCTTAAATTAAAGGGGTTAATTCAGGAGGTTCTATTATTTAAGGGGCAAATTTGAAAAAGTAAGAAGAAAATTTGATTACAAGTTTTTGATTTGATTACATTAATGTTTAAGATTTTAATATTTACAAAAAATATTTGACCTGCAACTGTGTAGCTGTGTTAAAGGGAACACTGCTGTTAAAAAGCTCCTTATTAGTTTAAAGTGTTTGCAAAGCATTGTTTTTACACTTTTGTTCATATAGCAGTACTTTAAAAATAAAAGTGCGCAATACATTACTTTTGAATTCATTATCGAATTTTGCGTTTAACAATGCGATTGATCGTGATTAAAAATTTTAATTGTTGCCCAGCTTTAGTATAAATATAAAGCTGTAAGTGTAAAGATTATGGTGTGTCATCAAGATGATGGTCAAATCTTGAATCTCCATTAAGCCTCCAGTGAGTAGCATCACTGATGTGTTTTGGAACTTCAGCAACGAACCTTCTAGCATGTTCTAACTGCTGACTAACACTGAAGGTTAATGGAGAATCAAGAGAACAGCTTATACACAAACATCTTTTCACTCAAGAGTTTTATATTTACACTTTTATACCTCTGATAGCTGATTCATAACTAAACCACACTTAACATGGGCTATATCTGAACATCTGACGAACGAGTCAAAGGCATATTATTGACACATGCATCAAAATGAACATCATCTCTCATCGTTTAGCTGATCTGCAGTCAGGTGGCTCAACCGGAGTTTCACAATGGAACAATTCACAATATAAAGTAACAGAGAATTTTAGTGTGGAACGCCTGCGCACAAACAAAAAACTCACACAGTAACAGGTAACACTGTTAAAAAAACTCCTCCGCTAAAGGGTCAAATGGCCCATGTGGAATTTCATTTTGGTACAGTTTTTTCCCCAAATTAGTTGTGTCGAATTCCACCTGCTAGCCAGGACTCTTTTCGTCCAGTGCTACCAAACTGGGAGGGCGAAGGCTAGGACACGGTTTCTCTGAGCCACGTGAAGCATCGTCAAATTTTTTCTGACTGCATCACCAGACACCTCAACACGCTTGGTGGAGAACCCAAACTGCCTTTTCTGTAGCATCAGCTAACAGGTACCTCCATTTTCTAGCATCAACAAGGGACTGGGGAAGCCGCCCTACCCTTCCTCAGACAGTAAGGACAGTGATACTTGGCTATGGCATCCCCCAGGACAACCAGATGTCTATTTTAATACCAAATAGATGTTCCCACATCCCTGGGCTAAGGCTGTGTACTTGATTTTATGCACCTGTTAGTGGGGGTGGCCTAGTGGGTAGGATACTTGCTTCTGGACCAAGAGGTCATGGGTTCGAATCCTGCCTTCAGCATACCGCCACTGGGTTCCTGAGCAAGACTATGCTACCATAGTATGAAGTGTGGTGGTGGTGGTGGTGGTGGCGGCCCAGTGGGTAGGACACCAAGAGGTCATGGGTTTGAAGCAGACCACCACTGGGTTCCTGAGCAAGACCCTTAACCCCAAGTTGCTCCCGGGAGACTGCCCCCTGCAGTTAGGGAATGGAAGTCACTTTGGATGAAAGCATCTGCTAAACGTAGATGTGTGGCTGAAACGTCTGAATGGAATCATTAGGGAAGGTGTCCTGTTGCTTTTGGCCAAGCAGTGTTCATATTCACTGGCAAGTTGACAGATGCTGTAGACAAAGCCCCTGATCCTGGACTAGTAATCTTAGTGCTTGGACCCAGGTGAACCTCTCTGAGCTGCTTCTCGAGGCTCTGAGTGCGAGAGTTTGCCGGCAGGAGATGAGACAGGCTCTTGAAATCTCTCTGGCAACAGTCAGTCACTCCCGCCTGCTTCAGCACCTCTCGCTTACAGCCCCTTTTGTTTCAGCCGAGATTGTTTGACTTGTCGATTGCTCCTTTTCACTCTCTCTCTCTCGTTCTCCCACTCTCTCTCCCGGTGTCTTACGGCTCTATTGTGAGGAAAATCAAAGGGCTCTCCTCGGACAGATGGCGTACCTGCCAGCGTCTGGCGTCCCTCTGTTTGCTCAGGCCCGAATGAGCTTTGTTTAAGGATCACTCATTCACTCGCACTCTTGGTTCAGTGCCCACATTTCTCTCCCTGGAATCCCTCTGGTGAGCTGCGGAGTCCTGGACACAGCAGAGACTGGCGGAACGACAGGACGACCACATCTTCAGCTGGATCTCCATCCCGAGAGTTCATACAGGACGAGAGGACCCAACAAAAAGGATTGTTTGGAATGGCATGGCATAAAAGAACCACATTTGGTGCCATAAGGCAGTGGTCCTCAAACCAGTCTAATTTACTCTATTCCTGCTCTCAACAGACAGGGTGATCACTGATGATTACTGAGGACTGGTTTGAGAGCCCTTTCCGTAAAGAAGCTTCTGTAAAAAAGGTTCTGTTAAAAAACATTCTTGTTTTGAGATTGTTACTGTGAAGAACCTTTTAAAAGAGAGAGAGCCATTTGAGGTTCAGCTCCTGTGTGGCATAAGGGATGTGGGGCTTAGCTTTATCGTTAAGGTGGTAATTTGGTAAGCAATTTCTGTGCTATTATATAATATTATACGACTACTATGCTACCATATTATGAAATGGGGTGGTGGTGGTGGAGGCCTAGTGGGTAGGATACTTGCCACTGGACCAAGAGATCATGGGTTCGAATCTTACCTTCAGCAGACCACCACTAGGTTCCTGAGCAAGACCCTCAACACGAAGTTGCTCCAGGGAGACTGCCCCCTGTAGGTAGGGAATGGAAATCTCTTTGGATAAAAGCGTCCGCTAAATGCTGTAAATGTAAATAGCTTCAGTATGTGCTGATAAGTGACCAAAAGTTCAGTAGTCATGGTAACCTGCCTACGTTAGCAGACTCTATAAAGAAACTGTATTTTTGCAGTGGAAGAATTGTTAATCCCAACTAGACTGCATTTCTGCAGAGAAAATGCAAAGTGTGCTTGCTCAAATGCAGAACACCGCATTAGCATTAACATTAGCATTACGTTAACATTAGCATTAGCATTCCATTAACATAGCATTAGCGTTATCATTTGCATTAGCATAACATTAGCATTGACATTAGCATAATATTAGCATAGCATTAGTATAACATTAGCATAACATTAGCATTAACATAGCATTAGTATTAACATAGCATTAGCATTACCTTAGCATTAGCATTACCTTAGCATTAGCATTATCATAGCATTAGCATTACCATAGCATTAGCATTATCATAGCATTAGTGTGTGTGTGTGTCCCAATACTTTTGTCCACATAGTTTTGTGTGACAGCTCTGTCCCAATACTTTTGGCCTTATTGTTCAGTTTAAACTGGTGTTTCAATGGGGTTAAAAATGAATGGAAGTGAATGGGGAAAACAGGGATGAGCGAAAGAAAAGGAAAAGACGAGTGCAGGTCATCACCGACCGCGGTTGTGTGTCGGGGGAGTTGGCCTGAGGTCTCACACGAAGTTTGGTGGGTTTCGGACGAAACCAAGCAGGACTATCTGAAAGTTGACACATTTTTTCACCGGAAAAACGGGAATAACGAACGAACGACAAGACATAACAAAAAGCTGTGAACAAGCCTGTAATTCCAGATCGGGCCCCACGTTTCAGAGTTGGAACGGTGTCTCTATCTCGAAAGCCCTGGGAGGAGTAGGGGGGCAAAAAAACGGGTGAACGGAAGAATAATAAAGAGAAAGGTAAAGATAAAACTTAAGAAGAACAATAGTGTGCTTGAGCAAGCACACTAATTATTTATAATACCTGTTTACTGAAAATTAGTTCCGTTTTTTGGGGTTTGGCTACTCTGCCGTTAACATCACAGCAGCGCTCGGCCTCTCCTGGTTTATTGCAAAGCATGTACTGAGTTATTGGCAAAGAAAAACAAATTAATTTTCATGTGAAAATGTAAAAATCCAAACATGGTGTTAAAAACATGCCGTGGTGTTCCGGGTGGTCACGAAGGTGTTGCTAGATGGTCCCTATGGTTTCATAGAGCGAAGACATGGCTGCCAAAACTTTTGCACAATGGCGAGAATGATAATTCTTCTGCGCAACCCGAGGGGCTGACTGCTGATTCTCCTCCGATCAAACCAAACAGAGTCAAACTGGGGTGAAATCTTGTTTGGGGTGAAATCTAATTCTGTGAAGTCGAGAATCGCAGTCGTTCCTGAGGTCAGAGCTTTGTGATGCAATGGTGACTCGACGTGACGCCGCGATTTAGAGCTCGACCCAGAGCTCGCGGGCTGACTGGGAACCCAGCGCTCGTCTTTCAGTGCGGGAACATTTATTTTATATTTATATTTATTTTTTTATTTTATTTTTTTTTCCTGGGATGCTACGAGGCCTCCTGCGCGCCGCTTTGATCTCATCTTAATAAACCAGTGATTCACATATCAAAGGGATGGGATGAGAGCCCCCCTGTCTGGGCCTCTCTCTCTCTCTCTCTCTCCCTCTCTCTGACTTCGTGCCTCTTAAACGCGGCCGTGGGGGGGGTTGTACATCTCTCGGCCCGCTGATGAGATAGGCTGGTTGCGTTTTCACTGAAAGCAGCTTTCCAGCATCTTGATTGCGGCGATTGTGACGCCGTCTGTCGCGCCTATCTGATCTGCTCTTTCATTTCTCCGGGAGATAATGATGTCTCCGGGCCCTTTTTTCCCACACGACTTTCTACAGAGTCCCTTTGAGGCCCCCAATTATGATATGCAGATAGGGCTCCAGTAATTACACTCGCCGGGTTCCTGGTGCTCATTGTCGGAGAGGAGAAGCCGCGAACGCCGGGCTTTGATGGGGAAGAATGAGGGGCTCTTCTGCTCCCCGCTTCTGCTTTTAATCACGCCGGAGCTGCTGGAGTGTCTTAGAGCAGCAGTCGTCCAGTTCCAGCCCGAGCCTCCTGCGCGGGCTCTTCACTCCTCCCTCCAGAAGACTGGGAGACGCCGCAGTGTCACAGTCTTCTCGGTAATTGAGCAGCGGTGTGGGCACCTGCGAAAACACTGTTTAAAAACTTTTTACATGACTAAGGATGCTAAATAAAAATAAAAAAAAGAATGAATACAAATAACATTTTACAGTAAAGCAAATTACCGGCCACTCGGTGAACTTGATCAGACCTCCTAGAGCAGCCAGTCAGTGCTGCACATCAGAGGAACCTGGACTTTTTTGCCAGTATTTACAAACGCAGGACCATTGAAGAGTGTAGTTCACAGCTCATCTGTCTCTCTCTCTCTCTCTCTGTCTGTCTCTCTCTCTCTCTCTGTCTCTCTGTCTTTCTCTCTCTCTCCCTCTCTCTCTCTCTGTCTCTCTCTCTCTCTCTGTCTCTCTCTCTCTCT
>JBBPCX010000141.1:3741979-3755879 GCA_037974365.1 Hydrocynus forskahlii
TCTGCCACTATGTGAAGAGGTGGTCACTCTTAAAAGCAGTGTGTGTGTGTGTGTGTGTGTGTGTGTGTGTGTGTGTGGGGTGTGTGCGTGTGTGTGTGTGTGTGTGTGTGTGTGTGCGTGTGTGTGTGTACATTTTTGCCTCTGTGACAAAAGCTTGTATCTCTGAAATGGAAATCTGACAGGGTAAGTAGAAACATTATCCCTATAAAACCGCGAGCGATACACTTTGTGTTGATCCTCTCATTAAAGGATGAGGTATTGTTTGTCCATGTTGGTGTGACGTCCCCGGTCAGCGACCGCTAGAGACCACCATTAACTGAAAAATGTTGGGACTTTTATTTTGACACGTGGGTGTGTTTACCGCAGCCGGCTGGTCAGTAAGGATTCACAGCAAGTGGTTAAGTAATAAGTGGCGTTTTATCTTCATTGGTTCTGGTCTGGGTGGTATTTTAGGTCCAATGATTCATGTCTTTGTTGTCAGTCCACCCTTGTGTTCCCCTGGTGTGTACCTGTCCTTTGGTTTGTGTTTTGGTGTTTTGAAAAGAGTATTGGCCCTCGTGCCATTTTTGGGTTTGTTTTCTGAAGAATAAAAGCTTCAGAGAAAATGGAAATCCGCGCCTGCGCCTCCTTCTTGGATGGGTATATACCAATCGTGACAGTTGCTCACACTAAGTAGATCAACTGGAGCTTTCTGTGCACCACCGCGATTTTGATCACTGTACAGAAGAAGCTCCGTGCTGCCCTTATTGTTGGATCGCAGTCCAGAACAGGAAGCACTTATTGGTCCGTTTCTTAGGATGATATTATATTCATTTCATATTCAGGGATGACTGTTGGAGCTAACTGTGCCTGTTTGGCCCAAATATGTCGAATATCTCCAATAATGCTAATTTCTTTTAGCCACCTAAGGGATTTCTAATAGTATGTCAGCGCTAAGCTAAAGCTGGTTTATGTGAACATTATTTGGCTGTTCAAGATTAAACCACAAGCATTTAAAGCTTGTAAAGTGCATGTGTTTCATCTGTAGCTTGTGAAAGACATTAACAAGTATTTGAAATTTTGCATAGCCGTTTCACAGTAAATTTACTATCAGTGAAGAGTCCCGGCTCAAGGCTGACACTGCATTATCCATTTCTAACGGCTAAAACCCGGTTAGACCATCTCAGAAAATTCAAAAAGTCCTTCTTTCTCCAGCCTGTTTCTCTTAAACATAACTGAACTCAGTTTAACATTAATATGAGATTTTGACCATTTACTCTAAAAGTATTTAAATTCAGTACTTCTCTTTTTCTCTTAAAGTACCTAAATTCAGTTCCTGGGAAAGAGCTTCCTCTAATCTCTGATCCTAATTTAAGATCGTAAAATACTGTTTCTTTTCTCTCACTGCTCAGATATTTATTTGTGTCAAATAATCAGATCTTCATTCATTTATTTTCTGTAACCACTTAATCCTTATTAGGGTCGTGGGCACCCGGAGATTATCCTGGGGTCTACGGGCACAAGGCAGGGACTCGCAGGGCGCACACACACACACACACACACACACACACACACACACACACACACACACACACACACACTCACCTACAATCAATTTAGACCCCCCAATTCGCCTGACAGCATGTCTTTGGACTGTGGGAGAAACCCGGAGACCCCGGAGGAAACCCATACCACCACCAGGAGATCATGTAAACTCCACACACACACACACACACACACACACAAGACCAGGACCCAGATTCAAACCCCAACCCAGGAGGTGTGAGGCACAGCGCCACCCACTGCGCCACCATGGGGCCCCTAATCAGGTCTCCAGATAAACGATAATATCCAAAACAACAGACTAACATGATAATGTAACCCATTCGACAGTTCAGCTGTGAGACATCGGCCAGTTTGCTGGTTTGAATCCATGATGTGACTTTTCTGGGGGGTAGCTGGTGGTCTAGTGGTTAGGGAGTTACCTCAGCGATCGTAAGGCTGTGGGTTTGAATCCCAGGACTGCTAGTGGCACCACTGAGGTACCCTTGAACAAGGTACCGTCCCCACACAGTGCTCCTCATTGCGAAACATTTCTTTTTGTTCATTCATTTAAAAACTCCAAAAAAAATGACCAACTACATATTTCATGCGTGATCAAGACGTTGTACAATATGGCAGACATGATCACCGGCTACGTGAGTTCCTGGCCTAACTGTAGACTCTCAGACTCAAAACCTGTCCTGTACCTTCCAAGAGGCAAATGACATAAATATTCATTATCATCGCACGACCAAAACAGTGACCTCTGTCACCAGGCGGTGGACTCATCTGCATAGAAGAATGTTGTGTGCCGAACATTTCTCTCCCTGACGCTTGCGGGACAGATGGTGGGAGTTTGTTCTGACCCTCATACCTTCATGCAGTGAATGTTTAATACTTCCTCGACCTCCAAACCAAGGCATGAGAGGAAACTTTCTTGCTGAAACACTCAGTAAAAGGAAAGGTTAGCGAGCTTGCTAGTGCGTTACTGTGTGATGAGTGACACCAACCCTGAGAACGAATACTGACAGATGCAACATCTCCGCAGCTCTTCAGCAAAGAGGAACGATTTTCCGAGAAAAAGAACATCCATCCTTGAATGTCTGCTCACCTGAAAGATTGATAGAAACCCTTGATTGCTTTCTATCACACGTGAGTCGCCTTGAACAGGTTCAAGGTTGCTTTATCATCAGAAGCGTTGGGCTCGTACATAGTGTGATGAGATGTTTCTCCATGAGCCACGGTGCAACATTCAGCAGAGTTACGACAAAAACAATACAAACAGGATAGACACCACAACAATGTACTGTATTGTAATGTAAGAGTACAGTGTAAATGGGATGTAAACCTTCTAGAGTGACTTGTGTTGCACCACAAGGGTGATATTACACAGGAAGCAGTTACAGCATTGAATCAAGGAGAGACAAAAACAATACAATAAACAGACAATACAATAATGTAATTGGGAATGTAATTGGGAATGGGGTGAGAATGGTATGTAAAACTGAAATAATACAATAAAGAATAAATACAGCAGCGTAACAGTAGTGTGAATTCAAATTAAGATAATAAATAGATAATACAGCAATATAACAGTAATGTAACAGTATGGTACGGACGGGATTCCAGAGTGACTCATTTTGCACCATAAGTGTGATTGTTGTACAGGAGGCAATTATAGCATTGAACAAAGTGCAAGGAATGACAGAAATAATACAATAAATAGACCGTACAGCAAAGTAACAGTACAGCTTGAATGGGATGTAAATCTGAGACAATACTCCCTAACCGCCAGCTGGTGCCCCTGCAATCAGAAGGATGTAGGTTCGAATCCCAGGACTGCCAGTGGCACCACTGAGGTACCCTTGAGCAAAATACTGTCCCCACACATGACTATAAGGGGCCGCTTTACTTTAAATAGACAGTCCTGTGACGTAGCAGTGTAGTGTGAAAAGGATGTAAATATGAGACCATATAATAATACTGCAACATAAGAGAAGTGTGAAAAATGTGAGACAGTACAATAAATAGACAATACAGTAGTGTGAATGGGATGTGAACCTTACAGAATGAATAATATTGCACCATAAGTATTATATTGCTAGTCAGTTCTGTTTTGGTAAATGTTCCCATGGGCATTTCAAGGTAGAGAACCTAGGCTGGGTTCTAGAGACCAGCTAGGGTCGCCAATTGGGCAACCCCCCCCCCAAACCCCAGTTGACTAAACCATTATCAATCATCTGCTACATTTTACCTGAAGCTCGATGGCCAGAACCCCTCCCCCACCCATGGTCGACAACAAAACCCCCGCGCTGTTGACAAACGAAAACGGTCGGATGACCTTTTCAGAGCCCGATGTTGACAGGTATGCGAACATGTCTCGGCTGATTTATGATGTTAGGAGTCGGAGGAATAACCTTGTAACTCATATTTTTGGCTGAAGCAGATGGAGCCAGATTTTCATAAATAAAACCAACCCACGTTCTTAGTTTTGCATGTTTTTCCTTTTATGGCTTGTATATTCAGCATCATGAAATATTTGCTGGTCATGATAATGCATTGTGTGATTTCCATATGCAGGTTGCTGTCACATTCTAGACCTTGTGAGTGTTGAAGTGTTTCCTCATGTGTACAGATGAAGGAGACTGGTTTAGAGTGCTACTATAAATGGTAAAGCCATGTAGGCCATGTTACATTTATGGGTCCCATAAAAGCTCCTCACAAGGACTGTGCTTAAAACATATTACAGGTAAAAAAAAGATCTGTTAATTTCACATATTGCTTTGGACTATTGCTTTAACACACACAGTATCTATCTATCTATCTATCTATCTATCTATCTATCTGTCTATCTATATCTATCTATCTATCTATCTATCTATCTATCTATCTATCTGTCTATCTATCTATCTATCTATCTGTCTATCTATCTATCTGTCTATCTCTGCATCTCTCTCTCGGTGTATATATATATATATATATATACTACTGTACTTACTGCAAATTGTTAATTGTTTAAAGCCATTTTTCTCAGCAAGTGATAAAGTGTCTTTCTAACAGTAAAGTTAACATTAGAATAAATATCAAGATTTGTTGTGTTTGTAAAAGTAGTTGACACTGTGTGAGCTGGTGAGGAGAACACAGGTTCGGTTCCAGACTCCTCCTCGGTTCCTCCAGCCGTTGTTTGGATTGTGAAACTCCAGATTTCGTTTAATGGACTGATTTAGCTGAACCAGGTTTCTGATGGAAACTACAGTAATACTGGACAGTAATACACACTGACACACCGAACATAACATCACTATTTACTGTAGAATGGTATTTGTATTTATTATTTATTGTTTTACTTAGCACAGTGCTGTATATATAGTGAAAGATACCATAAGCCGACACTGTCCGATTCCTCTGTGTGAAGCAGTTACATGACATGCTGCCACTCGTTTAGCCGCTAGCATTTTCTGCGTGGACACTCTGGGAGTTTGTGTTTTACAGTTTTATGGCAGCAGGAGGACGCTGTGTGTCAGAGTTGATCTGAGCAGTCAGGGCGAATGAAGAGATGGGCAGGCAGTTATGTACTGAGGGTGATTGCTGCTCCCAGTGGAACTCGGAGCAGCCTGGCCACGCGAACACATTCGGGGAGCTTCGCTGGAGCAGAGTTGGCTAGCGGTCTGTGCTGGACCTACGTATCAATGTCAAATCAAACTAAGACAGTTTACATTAAAACACTGACACAGCCCACCTTAAACTCTTGCTATGACTGGGACACTAGTACTGCTAACATGGATTTTATGTAATTTGCAAATGCTAATGTCAAAAACATAATGATTTCTGTTGCTACAATTAGCATACCTTCAACAAAAGCAGATTTAAGACAATTTTATGTCAAGGAAAAGAGATTCTGCCATTAGAAGTAGCACTGGCTCACACTTTCCCTCACACTCTTATATGTAAGCTTATTAGCCCAAATTGCATTGAAAATATATGAGATAATGCTAATGACAAAAAAAGAAGGACAACAAGAAAAGTACAAATCATTTCACAAGTAACTTTTGTCCTGCCTTTGTTACTGAACTGATACATTTTAATAGCAGCAAAAAAGGCGTGTCTGTATGGTGAATAGAAGAGCGTGATTGATAACACATTTGACCTAATTCAGCGGACAGCGAGCCATATGGTGCGAGTGTATTACGCCTCTGCTTTGTGTAAAGCCTCTCTAAAGCTGTGCTGAAATCCTCAGATCGTCTTTATGCAACCATACAATATGTTGCTCAGACATGTGAATCATATTAATGTTGTTAATCGTCTCCAACACTATGAAACCAAACGCCTTAATTTTACCCCTTAAAATGACCTTAGTTTCCCCTATAGAGGCAATCAAGGCCAATTAAGGGAAAATGTGCTGTTTAAGGCTGATTAAGGGGTAAAACTACTGAATTTTTCAAATTTGCCCCTTAAATAATAGAACCACCTGAATTAACGCCTTATATGTAAGACTAAGGGGTTTCACACTCATGCCTTAGATCTGATTTTAAGGTAAAACTAAGGGGGTAGTTTTTCACAAATTACGGCCATTTAGTTCAAATAAAGGGGTTTGGTGTGTTTAATTTAAGTACATTGTGTTTCCTAGTGTAGGCTCCTCCTGCTGGAGCCGTCGAGTATCGGCAGCGACTCGAAGCTCAGGGAGCGCCTGAAAAAGATGTTTACACGCTGTATGGGTCCATCCACTGACAAACAAGTGAAAGAAAGGTGTTTATAGGATTACAGGAGTCCCCTGACAGTTAGTGAATATTTCATTATGTGATGTCTTCTCGTTGTCTTCTCTGTGGCTCGTGGAACCGGCTCATCGTGGTTTGTCCTCCTCCCGTGCCGTGTTTCATATGAAGTTTTGTAGTTTTCTGACATGACGGCACGGAGGAGTTCTCTCAGAAGCTCTCACGGGCCTCCGGTTCACGGTCAAGTGGGTGGAACATAATGAACTGCTGTTAATTCTAAGGAAGGCCCAAGGCTTGCTCTCGACTGCCATGTTCTTGTTTGAGGTTTGACTGTGGATCTACCACATGCTGCCACGCGCTGAAGGGCCCACCGGAGCATGCCGCCGCTCACTATACAGAGAGCCTGATGCAACCAACTGTTGTGAAATGTAAGTCGGCCCAGGGCTTTCGCTGGGTTTTGTCTCAGAGCGAGCCGCGTGTCAGCATAAGGAGAATATTTAATTCAGAGAAAAACTGATTCCCTAAACTTGACTAAATGTTATGCTTTGTTCAATGAGCATCAATACTGCATGGTTTATTGAATTTTTATCAGGGCTCTTAACAATTTACTCCCGTCCAGTTCCTCTAGTCAGCAAGATCTCCCCCATCAAATGATGCCAACATGCTGGGAAGATGAGGGCTAGCATGTGGTTTGTCCGGGTCACTTGAAGCCCATTTGAAAATCACATTATATTACATCATAACCTCTTTGGTCGGTGTCCCAGTTCTGGAAAACGTTTAGCTCAGTCATGGCTCGGTTTAGTTCTGTCATAGCTTGGTTTAACTCAGTCATGGCCAGTTTTAGCTCAGTCACAGCTGGGTTAGCTCACTCATTGTTAGTTGATGCATCAAACTTGTGTTGCCGTATCTCTTATTGCATGTTTGATCATTTAAACTGTTCCTATTATCTATTAAGTATTTTTTCACCTAAATTGGCAGTGGAAGGCAAGAACTACACAAATAATAGTGTTTAAATGATTCTAGCCGGGCCTAGACAAGTGTATATGTTGAAATTTGAGTGATTTTTTTTTTTAACCTGTCGTCTCCGGCATCTTAGCAGGCAGAATGTGAAGCTGGGTGCCATGATGCGCCAGACACCTATGCTTTGACAAGTGGGGCTTTAACAGTGTATGCCCCTCTTCTTATCTGAGCTTTTTATTTATTTATTAATTCATTTGATTTAAAATTAAGCAGAGTCAGACGGGGGTAGAGAAACTGGAGAAAGAGATACAAGTGGAAGAAGCCGAAGTTGAAGAAGTTGAAGATCCAAATGAATTTTGAATGAATTGACTAGATTGGTGCGTTGTAAGGAACCAGTTCACAATAACGATTCATTCATGAGTCAAGTCAGGTCTTATTACACTAGTGGTGGTGAAGTCTGAGGCCCAGAGGAGCGTCTGTTCATCCAGAGCACTCAGAAACTGAACTTGAATCACGGATCTGAGTCGTGGCCGTCAGGCAGCAGCACTGAACCTGACGAAAATGTCATTTTTGTTTTCAATTAGACTCAAATGCTGCGCATGAATGAGCAGGAGATGAGAGAGGAAGAAAGGAGGAGAAGAGAACATTAGGGTTAAACTGCTGCAGCTGGGAGTTCAGGGAGGGAGGTGATGTGGAGGATGTTAATGAGAAAAGCTCTGCTGTAACAAGGAGGCCGGTTTCGCTCCTCTCAACATTTTAGCGGACAAAAAAGGAAAAAAACCCCCAAAAAACTGCCAGAGCAGAGCAGGCCATTACACACAGCCAGATTCAACAGGGCGCACGAACATTATTTTTCCAGGAAAAAAAGCCTCATTAAAGCATTTAGACTGTTTAAAGCCTGCCAGTGCTTCCTTGTTAGTGGTCCTTTGCGATTTAATTGGAAATCATAATAAAGTACGACAGCCAGGCTTAAAGAAATAAATGTATATAGTGGAATAAATGGAGTAAATTGTAGATGATTACAAAAACTCTACACACCATATATTATTATTATTATTATTATTATTATTATTATTATTATTATTATTAACAGAATATGATGAAAATTAACTGATTTATTAATATTTTTAAGATTTTAATCATGTTACAAATAAAATATCAGTACTGGTCAGTAAAGAATGTGTTTTTACCTTTTAGTGATAAAAGTGGCTGGGATTACATGTAGACTAATATTCAGATTATAATTGATATAAAAATCGAACCCATATCAAAAACGCTTCCTATAAACATCTCAAGCAGAATAATAAAGACCTTTTTTAAAAAACGATCAGATGTACCTCATAAGCAAATTAGTCGGAGTGCCTGTTGATTCCATCCGTCCATGCACCCTCTTTATGTAAATGCAGGGTGATGTACATTACTTAGGTTTATTTTTAATAGTCTGAAAGAACTGACAGCTCGCGGGTCTTCTGGTTAGTGCTCCACATTGTAAGAGGGGAGGTCACGGGTTCAAATACAACTTAGAGTAGATTTTTGGGGCAGCTGGTGGCCTAGTGGTTAGGGCGTTGCCCCATAGGATTGAAAGGTTGGGGGTTTGGATCCCAGGACTGCTAGTGACACCACTGAGGTACCCTTGAGCGAGGTACCGTCCCCACACACTGGTCCAAGGGCACTGTGTTCCTGGCTGCCCCCGGCGTCACTTCGTGAATGGGTTGAATGTGTTAGATGGGTTAAATGTGCTAGATAGATAGATAGATAGATTAAAACTTTATTAATTAAAACTTTATTAATCCCTCGGGAAGATTCCTCCGGGAAATTCAGTTTCAAGCAGCAGTACATCGGCATAGCTGTAAATGAAAGTTATAAATTAAAGAATAATTGAATGAAAAGATAAAAAATGTAAGAAATATAAGAATATCTTAGGAAAATAAAAGAAAGGCTAGCTAAAATTATATATATATATAATATTTTAAAAAGGTGTAAAAAATTGCAGCAGTCACACAGTGTAATGATAATAAATAGTTGTGGGATGAAAACAACACTGTAATAATAAATAATTGTGGGATGATAGCAAAGATAAGTGATTGTAAGTAATTATTATTGCACAATAAGTAATTATAAGTAATTATTGCACAGGCAATAAGTAATAAGTAATTATTGGTAATTATAAGTAATTATTGCACTGGTTGCTTTCACAGTCATGTTTATGTTAAATAATAAATCATTATTATTGCACGGGTTGCTTGCACAGTTATGTTGTGTTAGATGGATTAAATACGATAGATGGGTTGAATGTGTTGGATGGGTTAAATATGTTAGATGGGTTAAATGCAGAGAAAGAATTTCACACTGGTTTTAATACATGGACTACAATGATGGAATGGTGAGCTTACATTTGGAAACTTTAGCGATATGTATTGCCTTTTTAATTCCAGAAAAAGTGATGATATGGAACCTGTAGAATATTGAAAGGCATTGCAATCACAATATCGAGCAGCATAATTAAAAAAATTATGGTTTATCCATGTTGTGTACAGATAAATCCTCTTCTTATTTGGAGATTACTGAGTCTGACTTTTAGGAGAAATAAAGAGCAAAAGAAAAAGCCAATTTAAGACAGAAGTTCTCCTGCTGTTCTCATCGCTTCTCAGTTTCTTCTCTTTAACACCTTATGCATCAACACTGTCTGACTTTGGGAGTCGAGACTTAAATTTGATCACTGAGACAAATTTCAGATGTTGTTTATATCTCATTTATAAGATAAACCGAGTTTTCTTCTGGATCTTCTGGTTGATCTGAAGATCTGAGTGTCTGAGATGAATAAGATCAGAGCAGTGAGAGAAAATAAATTAGATTTGAAGATCTAAAACTGGGATCGGGCTGAGATCAGAGGAAGCTCTTCCTCAGGAGCTGAATTTAAGAAGTTTAAGAGAAAATGGTCAGAGTCTCATACTGATGTTAAACTGAGCTCAGTTCTGTCTGGGAGAAACAGGATGGACAAAAAAAGATTGAATTTTCCGTTCCTCTGGGTACAGTTTTAGAGAAATAATGGGAAAGACGAGTGCAGCGTGAGTAAAAAATGGGAGCAGAATCCCCAGTGAATGCAGTCCCTTTACTTCAGCCATCTTCGTTGGTTTCCTTCAACCCAGGTCTGGAGGGGTTATTTTTATGGAGGACTTGGTTTCAGACGACACGCAGGCTGTTATATAACCTGACATCACTTTAGCAGTGTTGATATAACAACATTAAAAGGAAAAAAAGGATTAAAATGCTCTAAGTAAAGAATGAAACGTTTTCACTGACCTGCAGAAAGCATGCGAGAAGAATGCAAGTCAGCTGTGATTCACCTCAGGGCTCTTGTTAGCATGATGCTAATGTTTTCATCTGTGACAGTTTCTGGTCATCCGGGTGACCTTAACCGAGTGTTGACTGCCCCCCCCACCCCGAAGCTATTCGTCCGTCTCTGATGAAAAGACGTCAGTTATGACGTAACGCTTAAACAAAGGGACTTGGGCCCGGCGGCTGAAGAAAAAGGGCTAAACCTAGCGATCGTCTGTCATGCTAGTTGCGGCTAAGCCCTCACAAGTGTGTGAAAAGCTCCGAGGCACCTCCCGATCTTGACTTGAAAAGCACAGTTGTTTTTTTTTCTCAATCGTCGTACACATCATAGGTACAAGCTGAAAACAGAAGCGGCAGGAGCTACCATGCTAACAATGTGCTTCAGTATATTCTGGTTGCAGGGGAGTGTTTACTCGCAGGATATGTTTTGAGACAAAACTGTGTGTGTCAGTCAGCGTAGAAGAAAGAAGTAAGAAATTGACTTTGCTTGCAGCAGCTTGTCTCTAGCAGTTAGTGGTTTCTGCTAGGCTGCTAGCATAGCCTGCAAGTCCTAAAGGGTACGGGTGGTGGCAGGGCGAGGGGGTCCCCTTTCGTTTTCACCCATTAGATCAAAAGCCTCATCAAAGAGGAGTGGAATATATCACACTTCTACCTCAAATAACTTCGCCTGTCCGCGCCGAGGGCAGGAGATAGCTCACTAACGCTAATCAAGGCCGTGGAGATTGATGGACAGCGCGACTCCCAGGTTTCGTAAGGAGCAGCTTTAGGTTCATGAATTTTTCTCCTTCATGAAGAATGGAAATGAGAGGCTTAGTAAACGACATTGTTAGCAGCGAGGGTAGGAGCTGGGTTAGCGAGCTGTGCAGTGATGCGAACAGGAAAGAACTGCTTTTGTAGAGAAATCGCGCTGGAAAGGATGGGGGACGTTTGGTGTAGCCTGGTTTTATAATGAAGGAGACCTTGTGGTATGGGAATGGGGGTTTAACACACTTTTAATGTAAGAACTATGACAGCCCAGAGGAAAGGAAAATTCAAAATAAGACTCTTCTTTGTCTGCCCTATTTCTCCTAGACAGAACTGAGCTCAGTTTAACATCAATATGAGATTTTGACCATTTTCTCACTCTTCCTAAATTCAGCTAATGACTCTAATCTCAGCCTGATCCCAGTTTAAGATCTTTAAATGCTCTTTCTTATCTCTCACTGCTCCAATCTTTATTCGTCTCAGATCATAAGAGCTTCAGATCAACCAGAAGATCCAAAAGAAAACTTGTTTGGCTTATAAACGAGTCTGTACAACATCTGAAATTTGTCTCAGTGATCAAATTCAAGTCTTGACTCCCAAAGTCAGACAGTTTTGAACCATAAGGTTGATAAAGAGAAGAAACTGAGAACCAAGAGAACAGCAGGAGAACTTCTGTCGTATTTCTCCTAAAGGGGGGTTTAGGAGGCACAAGTCAGACGTCAATAATCTCCAGATAAGATGATGATTTATTTTGGATGAGACAAAGAAAGGACTGTATTTGAAGTGAAGGTTAAGGCAGGTGATACTTCGGGGAAAATCTGATTAAATGCTGAAGGCAGTCGTGGATTTGTTGATGTTGGCTCACTGAGCGCTGACTGACACTTCACATCTGCCTGAACGCTACGGCCTGAGAGAATCATCAAAGGGTTCAGTCAGCTTAAATTAACATTTTCAGCCCTCAGAGTTATGATTATTAGCTGGGAAGGTGCTGCATTCATCACTGCGTCACTTCAAAGCGCTGCGTTTCCATGACAGGTCTTGGCCTTGTGCTCTGTGGAGCTTCAATCAGACCCCAGTGAGCTGCAGCGCTGTACTAGTATGGCCCACCACCTCGAAATCTTTGTTGCCGTTGCAGTAAAAAAATGACCAAACCAATCCCACTATCCCCCCGAACCCTGGACATGGACAACAACAGGAAACCCCCCAGTCCACAAAACAGACCCCCCTCCTCCTCGACAAATCAAAAATACCTCATTACATCCCCCAAGCACCCAGCCCACCCCACCCACCTCCCAGCATTGCAAAACCTCTTCATCTAAAATAAGCTCTGGAGATGAATGTGTAAAGTAAAGCGTAAAAAAAGTGTAACACGTCCATTCTGTCATTTGTGAACACACCGCAGTGTGAAATTCTTCCTCTGCATTTAAACCCATTCACCAAGTGAAGCAGCGGGCAGCCAGGAACACGGCGCCCGAGGTACCTCACGCGTGCCTCAGTGGTGCCACAAGCAGTGCTGGGATTTGAACCCACGACTTTCTGATCACAGGGCGAACACTCTAACCGCTAGTCTTTTGTAATGTTCTCCCTGTCTTTTCCCTGTTTTTTGGATTTTTCTGTTTTCCTGACTGTTATTGTTTACATTCTCCATGTGCCTTTGTTTATGTTTCTATTCTAGAAACTTGCAGTTATTGTCAGTGCCTGTCAATACATTGTGTGTGTGTGTGTGTGTGTGGTTGTGTGTGTGCGTGTGTGTGTATCTACACTGTTCTTATATTTACCTATACATCCACTCTGTATATATACATATACTCATTCTGTACATGCATACAACTTGCCTAAGTCTACATTTAGTTTTCATATAGTTTCCATATACATATATGGATACATTTTACAATACAGATGTCCATATTTATATTTCTAGATTGTATAGTGTACATTATACTGTACTGTTGGTGTAGTACTGTATTTTATTCTATTCTATTGTTTTCTTAATTTTCGCTGCTCTTAACTTTGTTCTGTCCACTTTCTGCCGTGACAAAGCAAATTTCCCACTTGTGTTACTAATAAAGGTTTATCTTATCTTATCTCTCATCTTAGTGGTTTTTGCTAGGCTGTGAGCATAGCCTGTGATTTCCAAAGTGGGTTCTTTCATTTTTTTCCTCATAAGATCAGAAGCCTCTTCAAAGAGGAGTGGAATAAGTCGCACTTCTACTGCTGAGAGCAGGAGATAGCTCGCTAACGCTAACCAAGGCCGAGGAGGTTGATGCACAGACGCTGGGATTTTCTCTCTCTGGTCATTTTCATCACCGCCAGACTAATCGTCCGAAGGCTCCGGTCACTGCAGCAGTGGCGAGCATGAAGCTTCAGTATTTCCCTCCTATTGCAGCACTTTCTTACCATAAACAACCACTTCTCACACTTTAACACGTCCTGTGCAAAAAACACACACACACACTACACACACTACACACACACACACACACACACACACACACACAGCTCGAGTCATCACTCTGCAGGGACGTGTGACATAACTATTTCTCACACACTTTGACGTCTCCCTCCTCGGTTCCCCTGCTGTGAACAGGCGTGAGAGTGTGTGTGTGAGTGTGTGTGTGTGTGTG
>JBBPCX010000141.1:3830676-3838523 GCA_037974365.1 Hydrocynus forskahlii
TTTAAGTCTATTTATGAGTCTGCTGTGTGTTTTGCTCCACATTTGTTATTCTGCGTTTTGTCCCTTTCTGGCTGCCTTAATCGTGATGTCACAGACTTTCTCTCCAACACACATTTCGACTCAACCGTTTGCTCTGACTCGTCCACAAAAAAATATTTTTTAAATGATCAGTACTTGGCCCCTGATCAACCGAACAAAAATCTGAATACATGCACACTACTACCAGATATTAACGGGCGTTTTAATGTTGGAACCATGTCAATATTTCAAAAACTGAAGGAGGAGAATCCCGGCTATAAAAATCATTGTAAGAAAAATCAAATGAAATAAAGTGAAATAAAATACTGAACAGGTTCTAAGGTTTAACAGGTCCTAAGCATTAATCCAGTAAGTGTGGGATACAGCCTCCAAAGTGCTCCGTCACCATTTAGGGTGAAATAACGACGAGTACCAAGACGCTAAAAGTGCTAAATTAGACTGAAATGGCTATCATGACTAACATACCTAGAAAGAATGTAAATGCTTCATTTATCATTTGGAGTAACAAGGTCGGTACAAACACATTAGATTTGGTAACACTGTACTGGAAACATTTGTAAAGCTTCACAACACCTACATAAGACTTTCAGAGCAACTGATATAAACCCATGCACACATTTATAAATGCTAATTCCAGCAATCGTCAGTTGCTAGCAGGCCTACAGGTGCTAGATGGTATAAGCTGTTATAAATACTTACGCTGGCTTATGGCAACTGTCATGAAAAGTTTACGTAGGTGTCATGTAGCCTTTAGAATGCTGCCCTTCTGTAAAGTGTCAATATAATTTCACATGATTAAGTTGAACAGTAAACTGGAAACATCGCCTAGTGCTAGGGTATCTGATGTAAAATGAGTACCACAGTACCAAGATTTTTTTCTGATGCAAATGGTAAAGACCCAGTTATACCTAGAGCCCATTTCAGTGTAATTTGGTTCGACTGTCTTTGAACCTACCATCAGTGTTGTGCACGAACGGTGTTCATTGAATGCGTTCCCATTTTTCATGAACGCTGAACTGAACGAATCAGTTTACAAATCATGAACGTGAACGTGAGTGACATTCACTCTCGCGAGACTGAACACAGCTCACATTTTACATTTGCTGATTACAGGCTAGCATTGTTGGTGCTTCGAGTTCAGACCCCTCTGCAGAAGGCAGTTAAACATTTTAGTCCATTTTTTAAAGAAATCGGTGTAGATTTAGAGGGAAAACGACACGTTTTGTTTACTTATAGTTATGTTCTTTTCTGAGCACTTTAAAAGATATTGCCTGAATGTTGCATTTTAGGCAGACACGGTTTGTTTACATTTTGTATTAATATTGTCTGAATAAAATTTACATATGCAGTATACCTGCGCCTCGTTTTTTTCACTTTCAGCATAACATGATGCATTGCTTAAGTGGTAAGACCTATTCTCAACCTCAAAATTGTTTTTTAATGTAACTTTTGTCTGTGATAGTTCAGTGGTATGACAGATAGAAGGACAAGATTGAATGAGGTTCAGACAGAAGGACGCTGTATTGAAAATGTAAAAAAAACCCAAAATTTATGAACGAACGTGATATAAAAAAAACCCCAAAAAACTTATGAATGAACGTGAACTAGTTCATTTCTTGAACTGCGAACAGTTTAAAAAACTTTGAATGAGTTTTCTTTGAATGAACTGAACTCTGAATGAGTACTTTTTAAGTGTGAACTGGCACAACACTGCCTACCATCATGTTACCTGAAATAATACCTGAAACACACCTGCCTGGGCTGTAAAAGCAAGCGTTACCAAAGATTTCATGAGGGTAAAGAACTTATTAAAGCTATAAAGATCTAGAGAGCCTTCACACATACTTAAAAGAAATGGCTCTTTGAGTAAAGGCCATGGTTCTGTATTTTTTTTTCTCCATCACACAAAAGCTGTTGTAAATATTTCTTTAAGGAACCTTTTTGAAAAATGCTTCTATGTAGCATCAAAATTAGTTACTGTTTTGGGTACTATGTTGAACAGTAAAGGTTCTTTCCAACATAAGAGTCCCTCCAAGACCTTTCACATTATGTAGAGATTCCATTTATAAAAATCAACGATTGAATGGTTCTAAAAGTGGAACTAAAAGTGGTTCCACTTTTAGAACCATTCAGTCGTCGATTTTTGGTTCAATCGTTGACTTTTGCAGTAAACAAGTGTAGCTAATATCCACTGACCATGACATGTTGTTACTCAATATTAGCAACAGAAGCATTTTTAAGCCTGGTATTCATGGAATAGCATCATCACCACAATGGTTCTGGTCCATGGTCCTGCACTAGACGCCATGATATCCTAGCATCTCAAAGGAACATCTCAAAGATCTAGCATGGCTACCAATGGACCAAAGCAACAGAACTGAGTTACTGGAAGTTAGCAAGAGTGGCTAATACCCACTGAGCATGGCAAGCTTGTATTCCTGGTTAGCATCATTTTAGTGTGGTATTCCATATCTATACTTTAGTTACTGAAATAATAACCAGCATCAAGAGCTAATCTTAATGTTAATCTTGTTGTTGATGTTAATCTATCAGGAGCTAATGTCCAGACCATAAGGATCATCTTATTGTATTGATTCTACACAGTTTCACCTGAGCAAATGGTAATTCGACAAGAAGGGGCACATCACCAGAGGAATGACCACAAGCTAAACCAGTACAAGACGCAATTTCCTAACCTCACAAAAGTGGAAACAAAATAAAAAGGAGCGTAGAGGTTTATGGTGATGTTTTACTTTATTTCCTTTGGCTTTGCTGTGCCAAAGTCCATATAAAAGCAGAGCCTCCTGGTGTTCGTGTAAACTACCATCGCGACTGGTGCGTTCGGGGGGGAAGCTCTCTTTCTGCCGAGTCCAGCTAGGCCTCAGGAATTTGCTCACAGTTGCAGAAAGTTGGCACCGCGGCTTTATGAATCTCTCGGAACAAGTCCGGAACATGCATCCCGAGGTAAAGCTGTTTGGTAAATATGACAAGCCCTTGGCACGGGGCTTCCTGGAGCCTCCCCTCGATCCAGCGGCCCACGTTAAACCTGAGCTGATGTTAAAAGGCTGTTGTGCAAACACACTCGTTCTTTTTCAAAGTGGCGAGGCTCCTCTGAATGAGGAGAGAGGCAGGGCTGACAGAAAGACGCTGACAAATGGCAAAAAGACCTTGGGGAGGCAGACAAAGGTTGTCCTTGTGTTAGGTTCAGACTTATCAAGGCAAAGGGAATGGAAAGACGCCAGCAGTAAAGCACTCTGGAGGAGGTTTTACTTTGAGCCAACATGCAAGTTTAGGGTCAGCACCAGCAAGTATGCAGGATAACAGAGCTGTATTCAACTGAAACAACTGGCAGGGCAGAGATAAAAAGCCTTGTTAACCTTTTATACACAGCGGGGGAAAAGCTATCCTGAAAATGCTGCCATTGCACCAATTTTTGAATGGAAAGGAAATGATCAAAGCTGAAAATTCAGAAGGCAGTGCAGAGCCTGGGTCTTACATTTGGCTATAAATGCCAATAGACATAAAACTCAAGTTTATTTTATACTTGAATACATTTAATGGAATTAAATGTTCACAAATTTTGTTTTCTATCAGCTAACTGACTTCACACTGTCTTCAAGATTCAAGATTATTTATGTCGTATGTATAGTTATACAAGTACATGTATCCTGAGCCGCTCCTTCTATGATTCTAGCTATGATTAGCAAACTAGTAAAATCAGCTGGTTTGTTTATCTTAAAGACTTTATTACTGACAGGCTTCTCACTGTAAATTTTCACCTTCATGTGACTTAAAGTAGAACAAAACCTCGTATCTCCAAAATGGTAACTTTCCGGACGTTAACTTTGTTTGGTTAATGGACCAAGATGTTTTGGACCATTTTCACCAGTCCATTCATTATCAATTTTACCACCATATCAAGAGCAGAAGGCATGTTTGAATCATGCCAAAAAGTTTTAAACAACACAAAATGGAGATGCAAGGTTTTGTTCTGACAGTGATGACAATAGTAATAGAAAGTGGATAATGCAAATCACATCTCTATTTATCGGACTTTAGTCATTCTCACTGTTACTCAACAAATGCTACCAACATCTAAGATAAGCAGTTAATGATAAAGTTAGCTTGTGCTCATTCAGAAACAAGTGAAATTTAAGTAGTGTAAGCCCATCTGGGTCCCAGTCACTCGAGTGAGTGATTTGGTAAGTAATGTCTACATCACTAGGGGGCTATTGTGAAGAGACTGCTCTGTTCATGGTGGCGCATTAGTAACTACCAATGGCTGTACATGTTGAAGGTTTGATATTAGTCTTGGCTAGATTGGCACAAGATTAACACAATATGAACAGTTGTTGGTTTAGTGCAGTGTAGTGCTGCCTTCCAAGCAGGAGAGTGGGGTAGTGGATAACATTGCTGCCTTCCAAGGAGGAGGAGGAGGTTTGATCCCTACCCTGAGCAACACATCACACTACACCAGTAAGAGTCCTTGGACAAGACTCCTAATGCTACTTTTGCCTACATCTGTGATTTTACACAAAACTGTAAGTCTCTTTGGATAAAAACAGGTTATGCCAGATTATGTTAAAGCATGTGGCCAAAGCTGATCTCCCACTATAGACTGGTGTGTGTATATGATATTTGTGCTGGATATTTGTAACTACACAGGTCTTGCAGGCAATTTTATTTGGCCCAGACTAAGAACTACACTAATGAATTTACAGAGACGTAACCTGGATTTCTACTGATTGCTGGTAAAGCTGATGCTACAGATGTTGTATGCAAAAGAATGTTGGATTTACTTCCACTGCAAGAGTGAAAAATGAGAACAATGGCTAAACCAGGCACATGCTTTGAGATTAAAGGGGTCATCTTTGTTCTTAATGCAGAATATGGTGAGAGGTGAAAAGAGGGTGCCCCAAACAGGGTTAGGCTTGTTTCAGTTTGACCAGCTGCTGAAACGAATTCCCGTTAGGAATTCCTAGTTAGGATTTTCCGTTCAAAGTGCAGGAGCTCTTGATGTCTGCTAAATTTAATCTACTCCACAGCACTGGCTGTGAAACTGAACCATGCCCAACCCTGGCGAGAAGCAAGCGCTGCCACTGGGTTAGTGAAGAGTTCCGGAACCACCACGCCCACAGGGGGAAGGAGGGAGCCAATAGGAGTGGAGCTAAATAAAACTGATATTTACCATTGGGTAACAGCTGTGGCTGATGTAGCTGCTGCTGGGCACTCCTTTCCTCTGGACATACACACAGACATACACACACATTGCAAAAACACTGCTTTAGTGCTCTGAAGTTGACCCATATGCTACAGAATGTTCTGTGACGATACATTTATGGTAACCAGTTTCTGACAAAAAAAAAAAAAGTTCCACAGTATACTTGCAATCTATTGGACTACCTTAAATGTTTGTTTTTTTACCCATTCACTCAGACATTCATTCATTCATTCATTCAATACCTTTATTTAGCTAAGAAAGTGAAATGAGGCACTTTTACAATAACAGGAATAGTATTCAAGTAAAAACACTAATAAGATAGAAGCTTCTACATAATATTGTAAAATAAGTAAAAACACTAAATAAGCTGGTGAATAATTATGCTAAATATGTAAGAATGCCAATTAAGATGGTGAATAATAATGCTAAATATGTAAGAATGCTAATTAAGCTGG
Organism: Hydrocynus forskahlii; assembly: GCA_037974365.1. Classification (NCBI taxonomy): domain Eukaryota; kingdom Metazoa; phylum Chordata; class Actinopteri; order Characiformes; family Alestidae; genus Hydrocynus; species Hydrocynus forskahlii. The sequence continues at coordinate 3,836,392 of JBBPCX010000141.1, forward strand.
TGAATAATAATGCTAAATACGTAAGAATTCTAATTAAATATGTAAGAATTCTAACTGAGCTGGTGAATAATAATGCTAAATATATAGGAACACGAATTAAGCTGGAATAATAATGCTAAATATGTAAGAATGCGAATTAAGCTGCTTAGTAAGCTGCTAAACAAGAATGTTATGCTAGTGCTAGCGGTCAACACTGTTTGTGCATATGTGATATTTGGCCAGATGATTCCTTTACCTGCAGTAAGAGCCACTATATATTTGCACCCAAGACTGATTTATACCTGCAAAGGTATATCTGCGAAGACTGAGCTGCCTGGCAGAACTGGTTTTGGTAGTAACTTCGTTAAAAGCAGGTGTTGGTTTGAGTCTAGCTTTGCAGGTATGAAGAACAGATATGGACTACACTTTAAGCACTGATGTACGTCGCTCTGGATAAGAGCATCTGCCAAATGCCGTAACTGTAACTGCAACTGTACAAGAGCATTCAATCAGGCAATATGAAGCATTCCACTTTATTTTCATGTGTCATGGTCCTGGAGATCAACCTTCCTGAGAAGTCTAGTTCCAACCACAATCTGCAACACCTGCTCTGGCTTATGATCTTCTTCCTAAGTCCCTGATTGACTGGACCGTTAAGTAAGGAGGATAGTCAACATGTTAGATGCAGCTTGGAGCTAAACATGGTAGGACAGGAGATCTTAGGAGGAGGGTTGGTGACCACTGCTATTATGTTGACAGCTACCTCTGTGAACATCTACAGCCAAACAATCTTCTTGATTTCATTCCTGATAAGTTATTTCTGGCCTACGGTCAAGCGTCGGAATGATCAGCTCACTGCTGACCTGAGATGTGCAATAAATGTCAATCATAACTTTTTATTACAGGAAAAGTAGGAACAGTTCAAAAGCAGAACATGCCATGTGAGGCTTATAACAAAGTGAGAGCTATTTATTGCCTGTCGAACTTGCTCCATGGGATCATTCCAGAGTACTTATGAGGTAGAGATGAACTGCGAGAAGTTCTAATGGTTTCATTTGCGCTGCTGGCTGGACCTGCTAGCTCGATAATGTCTGTTTAACATTAGCTTTACCAGTGACATGAGTGTTTCCACATTTTGTTATTTTGGTAAGGCATCTCGCTTTACGGAAATGTACGTGCAAATCCACTGGACGCGGGCCAAAGCCGGGGGCTTCAAACAACCAACACTGGCCGGCAGTCCGGTTTAAAGCGACCTGTCAAATGAATACGGCTAATCCAGAATCATTTGTCTGGGCTCATGGAGAACATACTTGCGTGCTGCTTTAATTATTATTTGTTGTCCTGTCTTGGGGTTTTAAATGGTGTGTGTATGTCTGTCTTTCTAAGCATCTGTTCATAGTTTGAGATGGATCTGTTGTGAAACTGGGTTAAGCCAAAAATCATAGTTACGCACTTTAGCCCCCCGTGCCCCAGTCGAACAGCCAAAACAGTTTGATGTATGAAGTTTTCGCTTTAATATTGTAGTGACAAAGCAAATTTGATACCTATGTTTTTGACGATATGGTGTACACTTTGTACTTCTGGTCTAGAACGACTGTTTTTGTACTTCTGGTCTAGAGCTACTCTTTTTTGTACTTCTGTCCTAGAGCTAAGCTTTTTGTAGTCATGTTCTAGAGCGGCTCTTTTTTTACTTCTGTTCCAGAGCTGTGTTTTTTGTACTTCTAGAGCTACTCTTTTTGTACTTCTGTTCTATTTTTAGCGACATGGTGTACTCCTGTTCCAATATTACTTCTTTAGTGGTGTGGTGCACCCAGAGGGAGTCTATTCTTTGTCTCATCAGAAATAAATCATCTTCTTATTTAGAGATCATTGAAATCTGACTTGTTGTAATCCAGGAGAAATTGGGATCGAGATTAGAAGAAGGCTCTTTCTAAGAAGCTGAATTTTAAGAAGTGAGAGAAAATGGACAAAATCTCCTATTGGTGTTAGTAACCTAGAGGGTGAAACACTTGCCTGTGAACCCGATAAAGTTACAGGTTTGAAACCCACCCCACTTTCTACAAGTGCAACTTAACCCTCAGTGTCTCCAGGGGGACTGTCCCTGTAACTAATGACTGTAAGACTGTCTCTGTAACTAATGACTGTAAGACTGT
>JBBPCX010000141.1:3877101-3892241 GCA_037974365.1 Hydrocynus forskahlii
GTGTGTGTGTGTGTGTGTGTGTGTGTGTGTGTGTGTGTGTGTGTGTGTGTGTGTGTGTGTGTGTGTGTGTTTTCAGGACTCGGTGATGGAGTGGTGTGTGCTGGTGCTGGTGCTGAGTTTACCCTCTCTGTCCTGGGCGGGAAGCTGCACTGATCAGTGTCTCCGATGTGTCCAGCAGATTTCAGATCAGACCGGTCAGATCTCGGAGCTCCGCGCGCCGCTAAGCCGCCTGGTAAGCACGTACTCCTCTGGGAACCTGAGAAATAAACACCTTTTTATTCACGCATTTACTTATTTAACATGGATGCTTTTCTGTCAATCTTTCCACAAACCGCGGTTCAGGACCGTGGGCAGCGTCCATTAACACACTCCTCCCACACATTAACACACTCCTCCCACACATTAACACACTCCTCCCAAACATGCTCATGCATGTAGAGTGTGCAAAATAGCTGCACGTATTTAAAAAAAACTCCGGACTGCTGGAGTGTTTAAAGGGGAACTTCACCAAATTCTCAAACACCCCAATAACTAAACCACTGAGACGTAAACAAAGTCCCTCAGAGCAGTTTAGTGTAAACCGCTCCCTTTCTAGAAACAGGCCAAGACAGAATTACTCACCGTGGTGGTGAATGGAACCAGACGTTACTGCCTCTAAAAGCCTCATCACAGAAATTTTATTACAAGAAATAACTGGGAAAACACCGCCTGATGTTTAATAATAGTTTTACAAAACAAGCTTCGGCCTAAAACATATTTTTTTAATGGTGGAGGGATACATGCAAGGTATAGTGAGGAAAAGTAGCCCTCCAAAAGAGAACTCATTTTAGGTTTGCCTCTATTTTACCACCATTAACATCACACAAAAGCTTGTGTACGATGATGGTAAAATAGTGACTACAGGTTCACCAGTGGGCTTGGATGGTATATAAAATGGCTATATTTGTATCTGGTTCCATTTACTGCCATTGTCAAAAAAATAGTTTGCAATCAGAACTACCTGATCACATATTATATTTGGACATTCTGATATGTTTCTGGTGAGATTTTTTTAAATACCTCTCTTTTTTCCAGGCCTGTGCTTTTTAATGGTAGAGAGATATGTTCAGGGTGTAATGAGGCAAAATAGTTTCCCTCTACCCAAAAAAAAAAAACCCAAACCCTGCTATTTTTGTGTTTGGGACGTCTGGTTCCATTTACCACCATTACAAAATGTGCAATATCACTAGTAATGTTTCTACTACTACTTATTGAATAATACCAACATTTGTAATGGAGAACAATACCAAACCACTATTTGTGTTACTAGTAAACTACTTCAGCAGTAATTTATTTACTCATCTATAGTATTTATATCCACCTCTCTTACTGACCACAGTATTTGCGTATATAGTACTGAGTATTTTCTGGTACTTTCTGAGGAGTTAATTTTTTACTGTATATTATATTTTATACTGTTCTTGTCTCTGTGTCTCTGTGTGTCTGTGCAGTCGTAACATAGGCAATTTCCTCGGAGATCAATAAAGACTTCTGACTCCGTAACACCCTGTTAAGCAAAGTTAAGCACCTAGAAGTAATGATCCGATTTGGATGTTATTCGGTACTCGTGCAGATCAGTATGTAAATGATTCAGTTTGCAGGGAACTGGCACGTCTAGTCACCGGACACAGAGGATGCCTCGTTGACAGATTGGACAGCATTACCGGCACTTAACATAGTTTGACAAGGGTCGCATTTTGGTTTTGCATGAGGCTGAGTAGTCGTATCATGCAATTACCAAACACGTGGGGCAAACAGATGTCACGGGTCACAGAGGCCCGATGTTGGAACCAATGGGCCTCTGACGGAACACACACACGTCGTGAAGGTTCCCATTGCCCAAGACAGGATCATCCTATTGTGCCCCAAGCATTACAGAACCCTGAGGCATCTGTGCCTGCCATCTGGACACAGGAACTGGACTCTCTACAGCACCCCATGTCATCCCACACCGTGTCTCGACGACTGGCATCAGCCAGACTACGGGTTCACCGTCCCACGTGAAGGCTGCCGTTAACACCAGCGCGGAGACGACTGGAGCGGTGCCGTACCTGGGAGGCACGGACTGGTGATGAGTGGCATTGTACCATGTTCAGCGATAAATCTCAGTTCTGCATTGCCACGGATGACCATTGTGTATGGCGTTGCCGAGAGCAGAGCACCAGTCCTGCCGATAGTGTTGGGAGACACACCAGTGTTACTCCCGGCATCATGGTGTGGGGAGCCTTAGGGCATGACTTCAGGTCATCTCTGGTAGTGACTAGGGGGACCCAGCAGTAGGTCAGTGACATCCTGCGTCAGCATGTCTTCCCCTCCTGAGATGCTCTTTCAACAAGACAACGCCCGTCCACTCATGGCACGTGTGCCTATGGACTTCCTACGTCCTCTCGTGGCCAGCCAAGTCCTCCGATCTTTCCCCAGTGGGATCAGCCTGGACTGACCTAACGTCAATCTGCAGGATCTCAAGGGCCAGTTTCAAAAGCTGTGGGCCGACTTGCCACAGGCGAGGATACAACAGCTGTACGACTCCCTTCTGCAACGTATCGGCGCATGTATCCAGGCCCCGGGGGGGACAATATCGTAATCATTGCGATACAGTCACCTCTGTCTGGGTGCTTAACTTTGTCACTGAGTATACTTATACTGGATACATGCGACGATACGCTTGCAGAAGGACATTGTACAGTCGCTGTATCCTCTCTGCGGCAGGTCGGACCAACAGGAGACATGGCGTGGGATGGACTGTAGAAAGTCCAAAACCTGTGTTTGGACGGCTGGCGCAGATGTCAAGGGGTCCTGGAACCTTCAAACGTGTCTGGGTGCCCTCTCGTGCCCATTGGTTTGATACAAACCCACAACGCGACCCCTACCAAACACAAGTCAAGTGCTGGTAATGGTGTCCAATGCGCCTACGGGGCATCCTCTGTATCTGCAGACTAGACGTGCCAGCACCTTGCAAATTTACATACCAACTGCTGTTCTGCATGTGTACCGAAATACAGCCAAACCAGACCATTACTTCTGAGTGCTTAACTGTCACTTAGTATATATGTGTCCTTCCGCCTCTCTGTTCTCCAGACCTGTGCTCTAGAGTGTGAGGGAGTCCTCCAGCCGGACGGGTGTGAGGAGGAGGAGGAGGCTGTAGGGGCTCCTTCAGACCCCCTGCAGGAGAGCAGGCCGGGGAACGGAGAGGGGGAGGAGGAACAGGAGGAGGAGGAAGAGGAGGACGGGGATGAAGACGAAGACGCCGAGCTGAACTTGGTGAAGCGCTACGGAGGATTCTTAAAGAGGATTGAGAAGAACAAGAGCAAGCTGTGGCCGTGGCTGGAGAACAGCGTGCAGAAGGGCCTGGAGAAGCAGAGGGAGCCCATCCTCAAGCTGCTGGAGAATCAGAGAGAGCCCGCCCTCAAACTGCTGGAGAAGCGCTACGGCGGCTTCAGGAGAAAGTTCGGGCCGAAGCGGAGCAGTGGGAGCCTGCAGGAGGAGCAGCAGGAGCTCCAGAAACGATATGGGGGCTTCATGAGGCGAATCCGTCCCAAGTTAAAGTGGGACAACCAGAAGAGATACGGAGGCTTTTTGCGGCGCCACTTCAAAATCTCCGTCAGATCCGAAGAGGAGCCCTCGCTCCAGGAGCAGCTCGGGCTTTTAAAGTAAAAGGACAAAAACTCGCACAGCACACGCAGTTCTCTTAAAAAACTGTGTAAAAATGCTGCCAAAACTCCGCCAATTTGGAGCAAACCCCCGTCCTCCCCCTGCCCCGTGTCCGATGTACAGCCGTGTTGTTGTTGTTAGTAAACAGTGCGAGGCTGAAGTTAGCTTTTTACTTTGTACCATTTTGGTCCACCTTAAATACCACAGCGGTTAATGCACCATTTAAGGTGGAATGGATCCGTCAATAAAAGCTTTAATTTAACTTTTATGTCCACATTAAATGCCTCAGCGGTTGCTGCACAGTTTAAGGTGAACTGGACTATTCGAGTAATAGCTTGATAGCAGAATTTGTTGGTCCATCATATGGTAAACTACAATTAGAGTAACGTTAGTAACAATAGCTTGTTTTCATTCCACCTTAAATAACAGCGATTAATTCGTCATTTAAGGTGGAACAGACACTTCAATAAAAGCTTGTATTGTACTTAAATGGTCTAAGGCATTAAAGGTGGACCGGACTATTCGAATAATCGCTTGGTAATAGAACCTTTCGGTCTATCTTAACACATAATTTCCCCCGGCTTAAATACAACAGTAATGCACAATTTAAGGTGGAATTGATTATATGTAACCCATTCACCAAGCGAAGAAGCGGGCAGCCAGGGACACAGCGCCCGGGGAGCAGTGTGAAGGGATGGTACTTTACTCAAGGGGACCTCAGGTGCCACTAGCACTCCGGAATAATCACTTGTAATTTACATTTTTGTTCTATCTTATGACAGCACACCATTTACGATGGAACTGATCATTCGAGTAAAGTTGTTAGTCAAACTTTTATCTCCATAAGAAGTAAATGCAAGGCAAACCGGACTATTCAAATACTAGCTTATTCAACATACACCTTTTTATTAACTTTTCTGTCCATCTGAAATGCCTCAGAGTTAGCTGCACTATTTAAGGTAGACTGGACTATTTGAATACTAGTGTGGTAAATTAAGTTTTGGGTCCAACTTAAATGTCTTGAACCATTTGGGGTGGACTGGACTATTCGAATAGTCGCCTGTAATCGAACGTTTTGGTCTATCTTAAATACCAGAGAAGTAACACGCAATTTGAGGTGGGACTGACCATTCAATAATGAACTTTTCGTTCCACCTTAAAAGCTGCTGCATTTACCGCTCGATTTAAGGTGGAGCCGATTATTCGAATAAGAGGCCAACTCTCAGCTCCACGTGAACTCACCCCTCAGGCTTCGTGCTGGTCAGTGTTTGTTTAAAAGTCACAATAAAGGCCAAGAGCTTTGTTTGCCAGAACCTGCAAAAGGAAAAATGTTTGTGTCCGTTACATTTACAAGGATTTATAAAGAAAAGACAGACCAGGCCGTGTTCTGGTTTACTGCGGTGCAGGAGCGCCGCCCCGCGGCCGAAAACTGCAGCTGCTAGGTGTGTTTCCACCTGAAGCTTCTCAGTATCTCATTATTTCCTATTTATTGTAGCCTAATAAAAGACAAACTTTTAAGTGGACATAAGAAGTATAATATTTTTTTGCAGTGGATTAAATTTTTTTCATGTCATTCCCCACTGGGAAAAAACTTATAGCATAGTGCACAATTTTTCTGTATTTGCTGAGCTCGACAATGTGTAAAAAAAAATATACAAATATACAATAAATTATAATCGTGCATTATATTCATTGATAAAATGCCAAATTAACAAGTTGATATACTGATCCAATGTTGAGTACTATACTAACATGATGCAAAACTTACTGATGTGGACTTTTCAAGTGGGACAAGTGACACCTTATAGTCGTACACCTTATAGTGGTGCCACATCACACAGTGTGAACAGTGTGAAATTCTTTCTTTGTATTAAACCCATTCACCAAGTGAAGCAGGGGAGCAGTATGGGGACAGTACCTTGCTCAAGAGTACCTCAGCAGTGTGCTAAATGCTGTAAATGTAATGTCAAGGGTACCTCAGTGGTGCCACTAGCAGTCCTGAGATTCAAACCCACAACCTTCTGATACATATCAAATGTGAGTGGATCAGTGGTGAAATACACTGCTTAAAATTTGCCACACAGCAGCTTGTCAAAACCACACACACACACTCCTTTGGTTTGGTTCCAGCTAGAGGACTTAAGTCCTTTAGGATTCACGAAGGGACACCGAGGAGGTGACAGTAAGAGAATCTATATGAACAAAGAATGAAATGTGTGAGAATCCATGAACCAGGAGACCTACTAACTAGTCCAGACCCTTTGGTATATAATTCTATTTTAATACACATTAAATATTTTTTGGACAACCTAGATCCCATTTATTGCTGGAAAGGAATCATCATGAGAACAAGGTATCATAAGGGTGAATGTCCATTCTCTGCGTTTAACCCATTTGTCCCACTGATTAAGTCAAGCAGCAGGCAGTCAGGAACACAGCGCCCGGGGAGAAGAGTGTGAGGACAGTCCTTTACTCAAGGGAGCCACAGTTGTGCCACTAGCAGTCCTGGGATTCAAACCCATAACATTCTGATTGCAGGGGCAACACCCTAACCACTAGGCCACCAGCTGTGTTTGTGTGGTGCAGGTATGAGTGCATCAATCACCTCAGTGTCACTGAGAGGGGTCCATAACCAGAAACACTAGGAAAACACAACAATATCAAAATCATATTAAATATCAACTGCCATCAGGTATTGAGTTTAGTTTGGACTCTCTGGAGGACAGCTCGAAAATGGTCCTCCACCCACACAAAGTCTATTCGGAGATGGTCCCGTGGTGGATGGGTTAGAGGGAGGCCGCAATCACGAGTTACTGAGTTTGACCAACTATTTCTCACCCTTTTCTCTGCAATCCTTATTGTCAGTTACACAGTTCAGGTTTGGTAAAGGAGAAAACTACTTCTGGTCTGTAGACTAAATCAGAAATTATCTTCAGCACAAAAAAAACTAATTAAAAAAAGAAACTTTTCCACTAAAGCTTTGAGAGTAAGAGTGAGGACATGGTTAATTAAAAGAATAAAAAAGGCTGCAAAGTGCCTAAAGATACAAGGAGCCTAGATAAAAGAGCTCCAACCACTCAGCATTCAGCACCACCAGTATACTGATCACCGCCTGATCATCTGGAATCATCTGCTCCTGGTGCTTCACTGGTTCAGGACTTCAGTTAGATGCTCTTTGTTCTGCTTGAATGATTAATATGTAGGTCACTGTGTGTCTTAAACAAAAACATTCCTCTGAAATTGGTCAGGATCAGGGACTGGACTGGAAATGAGAGACTTTGAAAGTCCTTCAGGAAGCCTGGAGAACTGTTCCTCAAGACCACATCAAAATACAAGAAAGTCTGGATCTTTGGAAGAAAACTGAAGAAATGAAGGGGGTCTCAATACTTTTTCACAGTACTGTGTATCTAGTGTGAATACGTTAAAGGGAAACATGTTCAACATACAATACATTATGGGAGAAGAAAAGATGTAGGGTCCCTAAAATTAGATTTGTTTTTAAACTGATACTGATGTGAACACACAGACAATAAAAAGCCAAAATAAGACATACAGTACATCTTATACCCAGAATGAACTGAAACTGGAGCAGAATAACAGAACGTGACTGGTCATATTGTGAGAGGAAAACTAACAATGTTTTTATTGTTAATAACACAAAATATACATACAGGCACAGCTCACAGAGAGGCATTTCTTTTTATATTTAAAAAAATTAAGCATTTACCTAAGAACACAAGCACTCCAGATGATCTCAAAAGTGTTCTTGTTGTTCTTTATGCTGATGTAAAAATGTGCTTAATGCTATTTGCGCAAATTGTGGTAGGAATGCCACCTGTGTCCAGGAGTGCAGAAAACCATAACTGGCCTCACTCTCCCCCCCATCACGCAGCCTGATATAACTGATATAACAGTACGGGGGTTAATGTTCTCCTCCAAGCGTGTTGAGCCGTCCAATGATGATGTGTTGAAGGCAGTTAGAAGAGATCCATTTTCTTTAAGTCACTTGGAGGAACTACACATTCACCTTTACAAACCAACCAGAAAATTGAAAAGGAAGGTTTAAATAATTTCTATTGATCCCTAAAAGGCAACTGCTGTTTTCAAGTGGTGTAAACACATGAGTGATAATTTGGGAACTTATGATGGATCCTATTTCATATACTTTATTGATCCTATACTATATTTCATATACTTTATTGAGTGCGTTTAACCCGTTCACAAAGTGAAGCAGTGGGCCTACAGGAACACAGCGCAATGTGTTGGGGGACGGTGCCTTACTCAAGGGAAACTCAGTGGTGCCGCCGGCAGTCCTGTGATTCAAACCCACTACTAGTTGGAATGTCACCTTTGTTTTAACTGACTTTCATTACTTGACCTGCTGTTCTGGATTCTCCTCTGCCATCTCTTCTACCTGAGCTCCTACCGTCTCTATTGCGGTTGTGTTCACAGGCAGCGCCACCACCGTGCCCCCTGCGGGACCCCCTGCTGGTGTGGTCAAGTTCTGCAGTGTGGGTAGAGTGACGAGCTGAAAGGGGCTGACAACTTTAACAATAGCAGGTCCTCCCGGGCCCTCCTGCATTGCAGCTGAGCTCAAGACGGTCAGATTGGATTCCGGCTGCAGTTCCGTCCCGCCAGGGGACGTCAGCACCGTATAGCCGCCAAACAGGGGCGCCTGGGCCGGGACGGGCGTGCCCACAGCCGACAGGATTTTGTCCAGAGGAAATCCTGCCACCTGGGTGACGGGCAGGGTGAACTGGGTGGGCAGGGCTGCTGTGATGGAGGCGGGGCCCGAGACAGCCCGGGTGAGGCGGGGCCGTTTGGTGGATGGCGGCGTGGCCACGGGGGTCAGAGTCATGAGGACGTTATTGAGGTGCTGGGATTTGCTCTTCAGCTCCTTTGCGCGTTTGCGGTGCTCGTCACACTGCTGCTCCAGAGCTAACAGGAAAAGAACACGCAGTTAAATTAAATTCTAAAACATGTGCTGAATTATAATAAAATGAGGAGCGTCGAGCAATTAAAAAAAGAATTAATTACAAGCTCTCTGATTAATTTTTAGCTGTAAAAGTGTGGAACGGGCTGTGGTGGTTTCCCGGCGTTTCGCGTGTCTCACCCATACAAATCGATGGTGGATAAGTTCGGGGACAGAACCAATGATTTTTAAAAGTTGCCCCCTAATATAAAGGTTCCTGTGCTCATGCATACATGCCATCTCAAGCCTGGGGTGATATTTTACATGTGATGTACACCGAAGATACAAAAATTCTTTATTGCATGAATTGCAGATAACAATGCTCCTATCAACCGTTCCAGCTGTCCGTTTTTAAACAAACTTTCTGTTCACTGGGCCGAGCAGCGCGTTCTTGTCTTCATTCTACAGAGCACCTGTGGGATCGTAATAATTAGGCTTAAAATTGCTGGACATATTAAGCCTAATCAAGCTGCAGTCTTTCTGCTGTATTTATGAGACAATTATATACAATCTTACACAAAAGTTTAAACCCCTCAGTCAAATTACAAGTTTTGTTGATTGAAAATAAGCCAAGACATAATCCACAGTGAGAAAGCACGATGGATTTCATGTGTTAGACAGCATATTATAAAAAGACATAAAATATAAATTTGGCACAGGCCACATTTTATTTATTTATTTCCTGTGTGTCCAATTAAGTGTGTTCTCCATAGAGCATGTATACTTAAAATGCAGAAACAAACAAAAAAAATTTACAAAATTTGCATGCTTTCAGACTCTTTGTCTCTTTTAGTTCTAAGAATAAAAGCTAATTTAAAGCAGAGGATAAGTTCAAGATGGTTCTGTCAAAAAAAAAATGATTTCACTGTAGCACTGTTGTAACTGGCACGTTGTTTTGATCTGATTTTAATGTTGCCTACTTGGTAAATGTAAGCATGCTCTAAGATTGGCCCTTAATGTCAGCATATGCTTAATATAAAAGAATGGATCAAAATCAGGCGCAAAAAACTGAGGTGACCCTTAATCCTAATACTGAATTCATAGCAGATAAAACCCACCAGCTAAGCTCCGTGTGTACTGTTCCCTGCAGCGATCCATTTCACTCTTGTGGCTGGCCAGCACCTTCTTCACCAGGTCCAGCATCCCGAAGTTCTGCACAATGTTGTTGAGCAGAGCGGCATCTACGAAAAAGAGAAAACAATAAAATAAAACATTGTTGTATTTGTACAATGTAACATGTTTGCTTGTAATGTGTAGCATTAATATAAGCTGTACATATTTACATAAAGCCCATTCTGTGGGGCAGCTGGTGGCCTAGTGGTTAGGGAGTTGCCCCTGCTATCAGAAGGTTGTGGGTTCGAATCCCAGCACTGCTAGTGTCACCACTGAGGTTCCCTTGAATAAGGTACCATCCCCTCACTGGGGGCAGCCCCCTGCTTCACTTGGTGAATGGGTTAAATACAGAGAAAGAATTTCACACTGTTTGCTGTGGTGTGTGACTATAAGGGGCCACTTTACTTTATCTTCTCAACCTCTGTATATTGACAAAATGGGCTCCTAACTTTGCGCTATGGAGGTGCTTCATACAGACGAACCTTTAACCTGCAGTGGAGTTTCCTGGATACGTTCATGCAGGCCTTTGAGAATCTCCTCAATCTCTTTCTGCAGTTCCTCCATGATGTCATCTAGCAGCCCCATGTCCTTCAGGCCTCTCCAGAACATCATGGTGTCCTCTGAGAACCAAAAGAAGCATCTCTGTGACATGGTACATATGACATGGTTCCCACACCTTCCTAAACATCGAATTTAAGACTTTTCAAGGTCTCTCCAGGCCCAATTTTACTCAAAAATAACAAAAGAATGTCAATTTCTACTGCTGCACAAAATATACAGTGCTGTCTGGGCAAACTGTTCAATGCTATTTATCAGAGCAATGAAGGACAGAAAATACACACATTTTCATCCAAATAAACAAGAAAGCACTAAATAATGACTTTTTAGGTTTGTGAAAAAAAAGTACTTGAAGTTTTGTGAGCTGGTTGAAAGAACACAGGTTCAGTTCCAGATTTCACCTCCACACTTTGCATGGATTTGTGAAACTCCATCAGCGACTGATTTAATTTGATGAGGTTTTGCTATATATACTGCTCAGCTATATGCGTTTTAATTTCCTAAGGTGTCTGAGGTTTTTGCACAGTATAAATTGAACTGTAGAGGATTTCAATTATCCTAATTTAATCTTTTACTTAATGCTCAAACCATCTTTTATTTTGAGGTCTGACTTTGGAAGGTATAAAATTCATTTTACGCCTAAAATGAATTTTATTATGATACAAAAATGAACATAAAGGAAGTCCTGAGAATAATGTGACACATGCCATACACATGTTAAATTGTTTAATAAGAAAATAATGTAGTTTAAGGCAAAACAATGCATGTTAAACATTCAGTAGACCTTCCTATGTCGGTTTACTCTACTATAAATGGTACATTTCTACTTTACTACCAAGTTGTAAGCAAGTTTCCTTATTTTAGAGCAAATTTCATTTTCAAATGAGAAATTTGTAGATTTAACCTCACCTAAGTAAATTCGGTCTTTTTTTGAATAAATGTCTACAGTGTACATGCATGGGGAGAAAGCCAATATCATACAGTAAACATCAAATAAATTAATGTATACAAATATGTTTATTTAATATCCCCAGGCTCATTCCCATACAGCCTAGTCACACCCACCTCCTATAGCCGTGACCCACTCTGTGCCGTCCTCAGATGCTTCTGTGGAGAAAGTGGCTGGAGATCCATTCACTGAAACAGCAAATCAATACGCACATAAATACACACATTTAGATTTATTTATTTAAATGTCAATAGTTGCTCTATAACATTTTTCTGAATCAGGATAAATCATTGTATTTACAATATAAAATACAGTTATACAAAAGATAATGGACTAAATGCCGAAGGTAATGTGGAACATGAACCATCACCATCAGCAGAAGACGGCGTCGCCGGGACCGTCTCGGTAGACTGCTGGCTGCCGAGAGACCCCCTTGTGCCCACCAGGTCAATCTTAGTGCTGCGGCACGTGTTGGAGCACAACCTTGAGTGCTGGTAGAAGTCAAGCTCTCCAGAGTCCATGATCTTCCTGCAGGTGATGCATGAGAAGGAAGTGAAGTGAAGTGACCATTCTGTCATACGTGAACACACCACAGCACAAACTGTGAACAGTGTGAAATTCTTCCTCTGTATTTAAACCCATTCACCAAGTGAAGCAGCAGGCAACCAGGAACACAGTGCCTGGGGAGCAGTGTGTGGGGACAGTACCTTACTCAAGGGAACTTCAGTGGTGCCACTAGCAGTCTAGGGTTTCGAATCCACAACCTTCTGATCACAGGGCCAACTCCCTAACCACTAGGCCACCAGTGGGAGTTAACAGTGATACCATGGAAGCAAGAGTTTTTACATGTGTTGAGTGCTTGAATATCTAGATTCTACTGTCAAAGGACACCTATAGTGTCAGAGTCACAGAGATAGATCATAATTTCTAATAGAAAAGCATTACCAGTAGGATAGGATGCCCTGGAGCATCCAAACCTGAGCCTAAGATTACCTTTTCCAGTGCCAAGTGTCGGTCAGAGGGGTACAAAGCAGCCCAATGTTTGGAATTGGTTTCTTCGGAGTGATGGAGAGATGGTGCTGTCTTTGTGATCCAAAAACCATCATTCAGTACCTGATCTCATGAATGATTGTGTGGATGTGTTCTAATCCTCACAGCATTGTTTCACAGATGGTCACAGCTGATGGCCTGGTGGTTGGTGAGTTTCCCCTGTGATCAGAAGGTTGTGGGTTCAAATCCTAGGACTGCTAGTGGCACCACTGAGGTATCTTTGAGCAAAGTGCCGTCCCCACACACTTCACTTCAGTTGGCCCACCACTTCACTTCGAAAATGGGTTAAGTGCAGAGTTTTTAAATGAACAGTTTCACACTGTGAGCTGTGCTGTGGTGTATTCATGCATGACAAATGGCTCACTTTCACTAAGTGTTTCAACATCTAGTGTAAAGCTTTCTCAGAACAGTAAAAGCTGCTACTACAGCAAAGAGGGGACAAATTCCCGGTCAAACTGATTTCAGAAGAAACCAAGAGGTTACAAGTGTCTACAAACTTTTAAATGGGATCACTTTCCTAGACATGGATTAAGCATAATACTGAATTACATTTTCCCTTCGGTGGAGAATCTCCATTAAAAACATTGTGTAGTCTAAGCCTAAGCTTAATCCACGTACAGGAAACCATCCTGTAGGGTACAAAGATAGTGTGCATTGAAAGTGCATCACAAACTGGGCTAACGTATGGTAATGCCTGCAGAGAAATATGCTCTAATGGGCAGAATAACGCAAGCCTACATCACAAACACTACAGAGGTACATGAAACCACCTTCTGGAGCCTACGGTTCATCATGAGACTCACATACCTTAACATTGTCCCATTGAGACGAATCGCCCTCTTCCAGTCTTTCAGAGTGGATTTTCCGGCCAGGTAAACAAACTCTTTTGGACTGATCAGGTGATCGTTGAACTGTAACACAAAGCATTATAGCCAGTAAGGTTGCTTTGTCTAGCTCAGTATGGTCCCACATCTGGACACAAAATAGCAATTTCAGGGGTCACACCACCAGTCACCTTCATGTAACAAGAATAAACTGTCTTATTTGTCCAAAGCTATTGTTCACAAAGTAGGTTTGTTTTCCAGCTTGGAAGTTTTTAGGTTTGTGTTGGTTCTTCTCAGACCACAGAACAATGTCCATGTCTTAGCCAATGAGGAACATAAATCAATTCATGAAATTTGAGGTGTTTCAATTCATGAAGTTTGAGGTGATTCAACTCAAATTTGAGTCTTAAAGAGGTTCTAGGGCTGTACAACCACACAGACACATCATTTGTTTCACTTTAGGACTTGCGTGTTAAACACAATGTGCATTTTCTTTTAACCAATCAATGGTGGCCTTCAAGAGTTTGTTCAGTGGTTGCTTTTCATTTACCTGCACACATTTGACGTTGATACCAGGACAGACAAATTTCTTCCACACGAGGTCAGCCTTGCTGTCACCACAGGTTATTTGATAAACAATGTTAGCCTCCACATCCACGTCTTCCGAAAGCTTCACTGAAATTATAACAGATATTGTATGATAATCTTAATATTGCAGGTTTAACTATTTTTTTCAAACTTCTAGTGCTTTCATTTCAGTCTCTGCCATATTTTCAACCTTGAATGCAATAAAAGGACTGAGAGTTTCCCTAATAAGTAACAAGGAGTCAAAACTCTGCTTAAAAACAAAGTCCTACCAAGAACTGCTTCCTTAGACAAGGAGATGGTGGCAGGACTGGATTCAGACTCCAAACTCTGTTCCATAATGTCCACCCTGCACAGGAAAACAAAGCAATTAAAAGAATTAAGATTTGACCATTTTCATTAACCCATCATGGCTTTGAAAAGAAATAATCTAATGACATTCATTTTTTTAGAGTGTTTGACAAAGGTAGAACATTAAAAAAATAGTCTATATATCTCTAGGATCATGTACGTAGTATAATATTTTGAAATAAAAGCCATAATTAATTGACAAGACTGTTTGGGCCAGTATTTCCCGTCTCTAGTACAGGAGGCCCAAAGTGGACAGTACAGTTCTATGTTTTCTCTTCATATTCATTTCAGTCTCATATTGTCTAAGGGAGTAAATCTACTATCTTGTAATCAATTCTGAGTGGAATATGTAATATATCTTTAATTTAATTCATTCTCATCATAACAGATTATCATTTAATCATTAAAAGATTATACTTAAATACATTTAAAAACCACAAATGCAATATTTTATATTATATGTTATTTTATATAATTAGTCATATTGCGTATATGTTTATGCTTTTTGAGCTCAGGTGAGGTCAGAAAACATGTGAACCAAAGAAAACTTCTGACACGGACATTAATGTGCAGCCCTTACTCAGACTGTTCCAGAGCTGCGGTCTCCAGCATGTTTTTCACCTCCTCTCCTGAAGGGCTGGGGTCCGAGCCATCCGGAGTGGTCACCACCACCACCTCCTCCACGTGGACGTTCACCTCGGAGGACGAGGCCATGGGGGCCACATGTACAGCTGTCCACTGTCTCTGTCCTGTAAGGGGTCAGGAGCAAAAAGGTAATTGTATGGGTTCTCTGAAGAATCCAGGATTTGGTTATTAAGCAAAAATCTGGACAGGCCGGGGGGCAAAGTAGACATGCAAGCTTTGCTAATAAAGATGATAAAGCTGTGTTTACAACTGAAGATTTTTTTAATGATGGGTTGTCTACAATCAGTGTCAATCAATCCATCAATCCATCCATCCATCCATCTATATCTATATCTATATATCTATATATCTATATATATATATATATATATATATATATATATATATGTGTGTGTGTGTGTGT
>JBBPCX010000141.1:3905355-3916845 GCA_037974365.1 Hydrocynus forskahlii
CCCAAAGGTGCTGGATGGGGTTGAGGTCAGGACTCTGTGTGGACCAGTCAAGTTCTTCCACACTGAACTCCTCCAGCAACGTCTTTATGGAGCTCGCTTTGTGCACTGGGACACAGTCATGCTGGAATTGAAAAGGTTCTTCACCAAACTGGGTCCACAAAGTGGGAAGCATGGCTCCAAAATGTCTTGGTCTGCTTAAGTATTAAGACTGATCATCATTGGAAGTAAGGGGTCTGGCCCAAACCCTGCAAAACAGGCGTGTCCCAATACATTTGTCCATATAGTGTATCTACATCCTCTATGCATCCCACCACAATTTTTGGTTATATGCTTTTGCATTCTTCAGAAATTATTTTATTACTTTGAAGAGCACTAAACATCGTATTACAATAAAAAATGAAGGCCATTGGTCAATTTATGTCTGATTTCACTTCATTCTAATAAGCTATTTCTATAATTATTATTACTATTACTATTGCTGTTGTTGTTGTTGTTATTGTTGTTGTTGTTGTTTTTGGATTTAATGCTTAGCTGCAAAACTCACATGCAAACTCCAAATCAAAATCTATTAACTCTTGAAAAACCCCTTAGTAATAGTTATAATTGCTGTAGCTTGAACATAACACTAATGCTTGCTATTTAGATTCTCACCCTGGAAGTCTTACACCATGTTACTCCACTGTAATTCTACACTACACCTTAGTAAACTAGTAATTCCTTTCATTTGCATCGATATTAAATGTTCTACTTTATGATACATCAGACAAAAGAAGTGCCAATAAGATGAATCAGCTTCACACAATCACTCAGTCTAAAAATGCTGCGATCCTCGTCTCAAATTTCACAGTCTTCATTCACTCTGCATGAAAATCGCCCTTTGTCAAAGTGGTGGATAGAGTTTCCATATCTACTTTCCTGAGCACTTCCTCTCTCTCTTCTATACCATCAAGCAATAAGAGCTTTTTCAGATAAACTACTGTCTGCTGTGGGGCATAAATTATGGGCTTATTTTCATGTGACACAAGAAACACAAATTACACTTAATGAATATGTCAAAATCTTATTTACTAGTTGACACATAAACTCAAGAGGTTTATGAAGTTGACTAAAAATGTACATTTTGTGTCTGTCTCTCTCTGTTGTTTTATTTTAAAACTCCAATGCAACTTGATTCTCTATGTGCAGGTTCCCCAGACAGGAATTAAGCCTAGTCCTGGCCTGCACAGTCTTCTGGATGGAGATTTTCCAATGAAAGAGAACTATAGTCCAGGACTAGTCTTAATCCCCATCTGGGGAACCAGCACCTAGAGTATCAATTTGCATTAAAATAAAAAAATAAAAAACAGAGAAACAAACAACAAAGAAGAAACAGACACAAAATATGCATTTTAAATAATTACATACAACAGGTTCGGTTCCAGATTCCTTCTCAGTTCCTCCAGCGGTTGTCTGGATTTGTGAAACTCAGCAGCAGCTCCTGATTTAATTTAATGAAGGACTGATCGAGTCAAACCAGGTTTCTGATGAAACTACAGTAATACTGGACTTCCACTGCTTACTGTAGAATGTTAACTGTAGTTTTTCTGTTTAGTTTTATTTAGTATATTTAGTAATATTAATTTGAAAAACACACGCTGCTCATCTTTAAATATTATTTTCAAGACTTTTGCACAGTACTGTAGATTAAATGCATCTACATGTTCTTTGTAGTGGCAAAGTGCATTTATAGCTGCAATGTTTTGTCTTTATCTCTCCCAAAGCATCCTACTTTCCCAGCATACCTGTGGGATTAGAAGACAGAGACCAACCGCTGGGATGTTTTACACGACAGTGTTGTAATCTGTTCATCAAATCTGTGCATTATTCCACCTTCCCCTTTGTAATCTGTGACCTCCATAGATGCAGCTCTTGATTGTCAATTGGCATTTTTCCACTGGCAAAAGAAATGTTGTTCTGTTACAAATAAAGCGACCCGAACCCGAGCTGAACCCAAGCTGTTCAACGGCAGGGCTGAAAATGGGCTGCAGCCGAAGTGACTTTATCACTGATTTCTGATTGGTCAAAATGTTGGAACATTGGAAAGAGGACAGTTTATTTACAGTCTGCACAAAAAAACAACAATGGAGACACAAACTAACAACTGGGAAGTGGATGAAGTACAAGTACGACTGTCTTTCTGGGCTGAAAATAAATTTCAGTGGAAGTTTTCTACGACTTTTTATTTTTAATGATCTGCGTAAGGAATTGGTCGCATGACTAAAGAATGCAGAGAAAACGTTGATATACATAAAAGAATGGTTTGGCCCAAAACGCAAATGTTGAATGAAGTCATATAGACACCAACTGTCATTTAATCAGTTACATAATGCTAAGCAGTGGCTAAATCTCCAGTTTATGATTCACTGTAATGCTACCGTTCAAAAGTTTGGAATCACAGTATAGAAGTTTAGAAGAAGAAAGAACTGATGTTTTAAAGATTTAAAAAACAATGTTGATGAATCTGTAAAAGGATTCTGTTAGTCTTTTGAAACTTCACATTTCAAATAATTAGTAGGAAATTGGGGAGGGGGTGAAATTTTAGATGTATAGTAAATGATATCCTCTTTATATACACACATACAGACACACACACACACACACACACACATATACACACACATCTATATGTCTATATATATATATATATATATATATATATATATATATATATGTATGTATGTATATATTCAAGTAGTGATCAAATTTTGAAATGATTTTGTTTCCTTCTATGATGTCTAAATTCTTATGACTTACAGCATTTTAATTGTAATTGGTTGTGTAATACTGTAAAACACTGCTGGTTTGTTGCAGGGTTGGAGTGAGTTAAACGGGAGCTACTGGTCAATAGAAGCTATAAGTTACTTTAACATGAAATCCCTCCAAGAATAGATGAACACTCCTTCCTGCTCAGTGTGAGATGGTACCTGTTACCCCACTGCTCCATGTGACCCCACCTACCAAGACAGAGAGCAGTCAATGGCTACAGATGATGCACTAAAACAGTAGTAGTAATTAAAACAGTGTTTACAGTATCACATTTCATCACGCAGTGCTGAAATGGGAAATAGGAAATGCATGAAATTTGAAAGTAAACACTGAAAGTATGTGTTCCAAAAGATTTGTGACTTAATACTTTCTAAAAAATATTAGATTTGAAAAAAAAAAAGTTACAGCACATTTCAAAAAAGAAAAACTCAACTTTTCCACCCTTCGTAGTACTGTGCTTGTGTTTCAGACAGTGGTGTAGCAGTGACCACATGAACAACACCACTTTCAATCACTGTGTTCTGCTTATTTCAACTTTTATTTTCTGGCAGAAATCACAATCTAAATCTGTCTGGGATTCCAGTAAACTCAAAAGGCTCAAAGTCTCCCAATTGTGATGACCAATATTGTTCTTTATTTAAGTCAATGGTACATTCATTTAGACTCAACAACCAAAAGCATAAAAAGAGTAGCAAAGTAACTTGACAGCCCATTTAAAGCCAATCTGTGTACAGAAATCAGGGGTTTTCCTTATGAAATATATGCATAGGCTTTGTCCAGAGGGTTCTGAGTAGTAGGTGTTCACTTCCTTAAGAACTCCTAAAATTAGAATAAACACCATATTTGTCTATGTATATGTATTCTAATGTTATGTTTTCGTTTGAGAGACAAAAACATCTTACTAAGATACATAGCATTAAACCATGTGGGACTCATACTTTTCCCCAGAATTGCAGTCTATAGACAACAAAATTTTTAAGCACTTATGGACAAATACAGACACCTGAGTAAGACACCATTGGATGATTAGGCATATTTTCTCAGGTGCTCTCCCTTGCTTCCGCCCTCCCTCCCTCGGTGTCAGAGTATTTTCCCATGATATTTTGGAGCCCCAGGGCATGACTGAGTGAGATGGCCCCGTTTAAGCTGTACTGATTGGCTCGAACGCCCCAGGTGTACCGGCCGGTCTCAAAAGAATCCAGATCACCTTTTGTATGTAGCTGCCTTGTATACAGCTAATTGAAATCCAGCGGTCATTGTCAAACATGGGATCATTGCGAGTGGGCCTATTAGGATTTTTCTTATGGATTTCTCTTGCTCAGGTAATTTTGATACTCAACATGGAATAAAGTCTCTCAGGACTGTGAATGGGGGAATTAAATATTGATATGCTGATAAATGTTAGTCGAGTAACACTTTCTTTCTTTGTCTTTTGTAGATAAAAGTCACTCAGGCACAAGGTAGGTTCTAGCAGTGTTTGGTAACCGCATCTTATATAGTTCTGAATTTGTGACATAATTATATAGTTCTGAATTTGAGATGTAATTATATAGTTCTGAATTTGTGATGTAATTATATAGTTCTTAATTTGAGATGTAATTACATAGTTCAGAATTTGTGAAGTAATTATATAGTTTGGAATTTGAGATGTAATTATATAGTTTTGAATTTCAGTTGTAATTATATAGATCTGGATTTGAGATGTATTTATATAGTTCTGAATTTGAAACATAATTATATAGTTCTGAATTTGAGGTGTAATTATACAGTTCTTCATTTGAGATGTAATTACATAGTTCTGAATTGCAGGTGTAATTATATAGTTCTGAATTTCAGGTGTAATTATTATTGTTCTGAATGTGTTATGTAATTATATAATTCTGAATTTGAGATGTACTTATATAGTTCAGAATTTGAGATATAATAATATAAATCTGAATTTGTGATGAAATTGTATAGTTCTGAATTTGTGATGTAATTATGTAGTTCTAAATTTTTACTCAATAGTTTTACTCAATAATTTGATTTCTGGGGCTGCATATTGATAATTTTATCTTCAGCATAAATATTTTACAAAAAATAGGTTTGATAACAATAATAATGATAATAAATGCTGACCAGCTAAATAAGGCATTTTCTCCTCGGCGCTCACTTTGGGGAGACATAAAATTTAGACTTCAGATTTTGTGAAATACTGATATTTTTATTAAGAAACCCATACACGGGAACACATACATTTGTTTGTTGTGTCCTCTCATGCCAAATAAAGATGTCTGATTCATGACTGAATGGGTTCTTGAATCGTGTGCTTAATCAAATACATATAAATATATATGGACAAAAGTTTTGGGACGCCTGACCATTACACCAACGGGGACTTCAATAGCTAATCCATAGACTTTAATACAGAGTTGGTCCTTCCTTTGCAACTATAACAGCTTCCACTCTTCTTGGAAGGCTTTCCACAAGATTTTGGAGTATCTGTGGGAATTTGTGCCCATTCATTCTATAGAGTATTTATGAGGTCAGACACTGATGTTGGACGAGAAGCTCTGGATCACAATCTCTGTTCCAGTTCATCTCAAAGGTGTTGGATGGGGTTGAGGTCAGGACTCAGTGCGGCCAGTCAAGTTCTTCCACACTGAACTCCTCCAGCAACGTCTTTATGGAGCTCGCTTTGTGCACTGGGACACAGTCATGCTGGAAAAGAAAAGGTTCTTCCTCAAACTGGGTCCACAAAGTTAGAAGCATAATATCATGGTCTGCTGAAGCATTAATGTTGTCCTTCACTGGAAGTAAGGGGTCTAGCCCTGGAATACAGGTGTGCCCCAATACTTTTGTCCATATAGCGTATAGTGTACATATTCGGATTGTGTAACTTTTCAGATGTAAAAGTTTGAATCAAGAACCAGAGATGGTTTTCTGAATTAACATGAAAAATTAAAATAAAAGATGAAGACAATAATACTAAGAATGCTAACAATAACTCTAAAAATACAAAAGAACTGGTTCTGCTAAAGCCATGATTTCTCAGGAGTTACTGAGTCGACTGTCTCTCCTGCAGCAGAATGCAGTATCATCACATCCATCACATCCACGTCAGCCACGTCGCTGCTCGTGCAGTGGAACAGTTACCCAGGGGCCACCAACTACTTTCTGGACCTGCGGGTGGTGAACTCCAGCGCTGTGGCCCCGGTGGTGGTGACCATGCCCGCCTCCAGCTCCCAGAGGGAGGTGTTTGGGCTGCGGTCCGGGACTTTCTACACTGTGGTGATGAAGGTGTTCACGTTCTACAGAGTCACCTGTCTGGATACGAAAACAGCCAGAACAGGTAATGCACCTGCGTGTGTGTGTGTGTGTGTGTGTGTGTGTGTGTGCGTGTATGCGTGTAAGGTGTGTGGCAGTGTCAATGTGTTGGCTGTAAAGTCTAGGTTAAGTCTTTTAAAAAGTATATTTCTGAAGTGCACTTGAAGTGTCTGTAGAAAGTGTAGCAATACGCTTGGTACAAGGTCGCAACAAACTAGTGGTTAGGGAGTTGTCCTTGCAATCAGAAGGGCATGGGTTTGAATCCCAGGACTGCTAGTGGCACCACTGAGGTTCCCTTGAGCAAGGTACCATCCCCAAACACTGCTCCCCAGACGCCTCCTGTTGGTAGCAGCCCAACGCTTTACTTAGTGAATAGGATAAATGAAGAAAAGAATTTCACCTTGTTCACATGAAGGAGCCACTTTATTAAACATGGTAATAAGCCAGCTGTAAGACTGTATTAAGCTTGTGTAAAAAAAATGTGGTATCACATTAGCTGTGAAGAGTGTTATTAAGCTTATATAATAAAAGTGTGGTAATTAGCTAGCTGTTAAGAGTGTTTTTAAACTTCTATAACAAAATTGTGGTGGTAAGCTAGCTGCTAAGAGTGTTATTAAGCTTTTATAATAAAAGGGTGGTAATTAGCATTGTGCAGCTTGTGGTTAAAAGCTAGCCTAGCTGTAAAGAGGGGAGTGATATTGATAAGCTGATAATAAGGGTATATGATCATTTGTGTGATAAGTGTTTGTAAGAACGTAATAGTCAATAAGCTGTTTTTAAGTGCTTTTAAGAGTATGATAAGGTTAATATAAAGAATGATAAGTTTGTAAAAGTGTGGTGATAAACAATCTGTAAAACTATAGTATAGACTATTTGTAGGAGCTTGGTGTAAAATATATGGTAATAAGCTAAATTAGTAAAAAGCGTTATAATAAGCTGTAATTGTGGGACTGATACTTAGCTGGCTGTAAGAAGTGTGTTAATAAGCTATTTATGAAAATACAGTAAGAAGAAAAAAACGATATGGTATTTAGGAACCGTGCTGTACCTAAACCGTACTGAACCTGAAGCTCACTTTGATTCTGCAGTGTATCTTTTTGCCCGGTAACGGTGTTTCTGACACATCAGCACTGCAGTGGTCACGTAAAACCATAGAGATTTTCAGTCAGAGCTGCTTTTGTTACTGTGGTCTTTTATTATTTATGGTCTTGTTTGAGTTGAATTTTTTTCTCTTCATTCTTTATCTGAGTGATGAAAACCGAACTGTTAGTGTTGTTAGTGATGTCCTGGATCATCTTAATTTTGTTAGAGTTGTAGAAAACTCCCACTAAAATGTATCTTCATCCCAAACAGACAGTAGCACTTGTACTGTGTTGACTTCCCAGTTGTTCGTTTGTATTGCTTCGCATTCAGCTGTCCTTACCCATTAATGGCTTGGTAAGAGATGACACATTCCCGGCCCCCACGGTGGTGCAGCACTAAATTGCCGGCCTCAGAATCAGAAGATTGCCAGTTCAAGTTTTTTTGCCCACAAACCCAATGATTGGGAGTCTCCAAACACTGGTTTTATAGCAACCATGCAATCACACTTTTGCATTTACAGAAATGCATCTAGTATCTAGTTGTGCATAAAACCCACACGTCTATTTCCAGATTCAAGCAGGCTTAATCACAATAACTGTGTTGGTGTAATTTCCCAGTAGGTATTTGATTCAAGTAAATTCAAAGCACTGTGTGTATGTGAGGCCATGTCCACACGTATTTTTGAAAACTGAGATTTTCCGTGTTCGTGTAAAAAAAACGCGTCCACACGAGCATGTTTTAAAAAATATTCCCATCCACACTCAATCGCAAAAAACGCTGTCAAAAGTACGCCAAGGCAGCAGGTGGCGATATAACCTTAAACAATAGCACTGGTGACCAATCAGCGGTTCTAACACTGGAGAAATGCTACTGTGAAACAGGGCACTGGCTACTTCAAATCGTGTCATGCATCCAGCGTGTGGTGATTATGGACAGTGCTGATGTTTCCCAGCCTCGGATAGGATTCTGCAAATTGCAGAAAAAGGGCATTTTACAATCCGAATCATGCCATGTCCGTATTTCTGAAAACTGAGGTTTTTCTGTGCGTTTTGGCTTTTCGGCCACACGTAAACACCGTTTTGGTTCAGTGTGAAAACAGAGGTTTTTGAAAACTCCGGCCAAAGTGGCGATTGAAGTGGCGATTTTTCTGCGTTTACGCGTGGACCAGAAAAACGAAGATTTTGAAAAACGGATCATTTCACGTCATACTGTGCGCCGCTCATATGACTTCACAGTATGCGCCGTGTTTACATTAGGTTTTCATCTACACTGCCTGACGTTTACAAACTACTACTGCTCTCAGCCTTGTTATAAGTTATGGCACTTGTTAATTTTGATCAATTAATCAAAGAAAAATTGCTTTTAAAAAAAAAAATGCAGATTAATCGCACCACATGACTTAAACTTGGTCCGGTGTTCTGCCGGAACATGCTAACGTGCTCATCTGGACAGTCTTGAGATTCTGAGCTCCCCAGCATTAGGGAAGCTGGTTTATCTGTGCTGTCTTGCGGTGGACACTGATTTATCTGTGCTATCTTGCTTTCGGGTCACTGGTTTACAGTGATTAATATCTTAAAAGCTCTTTTAATATGAGTGTATGTCGCTACTCTGGGCTCTGTGTCTTAGCCATCATTATGAAAGCAATTTCCTCCAGGATGAGTATGTTTTCTGTATACAACTGTATAAACTTAAAGGGGACATGTTATGTAAAACTCAAATTTCAAAACAAGTTATAATAGATCTATGGGCTATACAAAACATGTTCATGAAGTTCTTTGCACAAAATCATTCTCACATAAAGAGATCTCACCAGCTTTATTCTTCAGTTTCAGGCCCTTTCAAAACGAGCCGTTTCAGGGCTCTGTCCGTTTTATGCAAATTAGCTGTTGCTGGCCACGCCCCACCATCCCACGCTTACGAAATTAAAAGAACAAGCTAGTTCATACTTAACTGCGATAGAAACACAAAATACTTAAGGTGGAACGAAACCGATTGTTGTTGGGACATAGCCATTGAAAATGAAACGGTTTTCTTTGTCTGGGAGAAAGTGTAGGGACAAAGCACAAAGCTGTTCTTTGCAGCAACAACACAACACTTCATGTGCGACTTGTCTTTGCCTGTAGCCATAGCTCTCGGCTTATCCATGCTCATAAAACTAGCAGACAAAATGGTGGAACTTCCAACTAATCTAATGAGGGGCGTTTGTACGCAAATTGGCCCAGTGGGACATTATACTGGGCCCTCCGTCCAAACGGCTCATTTTGAAAGAGACTGAAACTGTCAAGAATAGAGCTGGTGAGCTCTCTCTATGTGAGAGTGATTTTGTGCAAAGAACTTCATGAACATGTTTTGTAGCCCAACTAAAGTGAGTTTTGCATAATATGTCCCCTTTAAAGGTAGCATTTTTCGACAAGGCAACACTGCCCACTGTCTCTGGTAATGACGTCCCCCATCCAAGGCTTCTGATTGGTCACCAATGCTATATGGTTTACGGTTATATCGCCACCTGCTGCCTTGGCATGCTTTTGTCAGTTGTTTTTGTGATTGTGTGTGAGATATTTTTGAAACGTGCCTGTGAGGATGTGAATTTTAAAAAACGAAAACAGAAAATCTCCATTTTCAAAAAATACCTGTGTATGTGTGGACATGGTCTCAGAAAACTTCATTGATCCTAGAGAAAATTGCTTACGTAATGCCAGCTAAGACACAGACACCAGAGTAGCGACATACACTAATACTAAAAGAGCTTTTAAGATATTAATCACTGTAAACCAGTGACCCGAACGCAAGATAGCACAGATAAACCAGCTTCCCTAACGGTAGGTAGCACAGAATCCCAAGACTGTGCAGAAGGGCCCGGCAGCACATGTGGATGGGTAGCACCGGACCGGGTAAAGTCAAACTTCTAACAAGGCTGAGAGCAGTAGTAGTTTGTAAACGTCGGGCATTGTAGATGAAAACCTAATGTAAACACGGCGCACATTGTGATGTCATATGAGCGGCGCACAGTATGACGTGAAACGGTCAGTTTTTCAAAATCTTTGTTTTTCTGGTCCACGCAGAAATGGAGTTTTCAAAAACTGCCACTTTGTCTGGAGTTTCCAAAAACCTCCATTTTCACTGAGACCCAAAACGCTGTTTATGTGTGGGCAACAGGCCAAAACGCACAGAAAATGCTCAATTTTTAGAAACATCCGTGTACGTGTGGACATGGCCTGAATGTGAAGTGTTTCTCAATAGTGTAGATCAAGTGATGACCAAAAAGGCTTTTGACAAAACACCCTCACCAAAAATGGACATGAAAGCTAAATGATATGAAACACCTAGATGTATTTATGCAAGAAAATGCAAAGTTTGTATGCATGGTTGCTATAAATCCAGTTTTTGGAGACATCCAAACTTTAGTTTATGAGCCAAAAAAAGGTTTTCACAGGTTTTGGCATGAACTCACAGCTCACTTACTGAGCCAGTTATGGGTAAGGACAGCTAAACATGTAGCCACATTCATTTTCATTTTCACATTAAATTATACGGTTGATCAAGTTTAATGAAACGAAAAGAAACAGTGAGACACCTCTCTATTTTTAAGAACTGACTTGAAGTCGGTTTGTGAGTCTGCTGTGTGTTTCTTTGTGTTTTGTCCTTACCGTGATGTCTCAGACTCTCTCCAACACACATTCTTCTCTCCCCCCCACCATACATTACATCGCCGACTTGTCCACAAAACTCCAGTTTTAAAATATCAGTGCTCAGCCCCGATTAACATTGAACTGAAAGGGATATTAACAGACGTTTTGACGTTGGATCCATGCCCACATTTCAAAAACTATAGTAACATAAGAAGAACAATAATGTGATTATGGAAGCAATCATTTTTTGGTTGTTTTTTTTCAGTGCCAGATGTTTCCCAGATTACCTCCTCCAGAGCGATCTCCAGTAACGCCATCACGCTGGAGTGGGAGAAGGTGGCCACAGTGGATCAGTACTTCATCGTGATGAACTCCACTGCGAGTGGCGAGCGATACAACTTCTCTTACACAACAACCAGCGCCGTGATCCACAACCTCCGACCAGCCACTTCTTACGACTGCTACGTTTTTACCTCAAACACAGCTGGTCTGGGAGCGAGGAGCAGAGTTCGAACTGTCACCACATGTAAGTTACCTATCTATCTATATATTTATCTATCTATCTATCTGTCTATCTGTTTGTCTGTCTATCTATCTGTCTGTCTGTCTGTCTATCTATCTATCTATCTATCTATCTATCTATCTATCTATCTATCTATCTATCTAT
>JBBPCX010000141.1:3916945-3931490 GCA_037974365.1 Hydrocynus forskahlii
AGCAGTGTTTTTATACTTTTCCTCATTAAATAAGATGTGATTCAGGTGATCAGTAATCAGTCCCTCATAAAGCAGAAAGAGGTGCTTGTGTAGGAATTTAACACACACTGGCATGGAACGGTTGTCATACTCATAGAGATGCTGATTTCAAAGTAAACTGTAGTGGTCACTTATTTTTTCCAGAGCTGGATATAACGTAAAGTCTAAATAAAATCAAATATAAACAGATAACTATGCTACATACACAAATGATGGGGTATAAATCCTACAGATAAATAACTTACAGTTCTTTCAGTTACTAATAACAATAATGGTGGTGAGGAGTATTTGTATGTAATAGAGATCAGCAGTAGATCAGAAAAATGGACATAAGTAGTGATATTTCACATGGTAAGACTAAAGCACATAATGATTAAATCACATTAATTAGTAACACTATGTCTACATTATAATATGATTATTAATATGTCCATTTGAGCCCTCGTGCTCCTCTAATATCAACATCTCTTCTGTCCTCTCCTCAGCTCCATGTGGTCCGCAGGGTCTCGCCGTGTCCATGCATTGTGAGACCAGTTCGGCCACTCTCTCCTGGACTACCAGTCAGGGATCAGTGCAGTATTTCGGCACAGCTCAAACTTCACTGGGCCGCAGGCTCTACTGTAACACCACAGATACCACCTGTAATATGGTGGGGCTGCAGTGTGGGACGCTGTACAACTTCAGCGTTGCGGCTTCAGACGGTACCTGTAACAGCTCCCCGGGACAACAGCTGCAGATAGGAGCAGGTAACACGATGTACACATCTACCGCAATGCATATTTACAATCAGTCATTCACAATCACGTGTAAAAGCCTTTAGATCAAAATGAAACACTACCAGTCAAAAGTCACACAATGAGATTTTCTACGCTGGAGTGTTACTCACTTAATATTTACTAAAAATACACTCAAAACTGGTGGAAGCTGTTATAGCTGCAAGGGGGGACCAACTCCAGATTAAAGTCTATGGATTTGAATGCAAGGTCATTAAAGTCCCTGCTGGTGTAATGGTCAGGTGTCCCAATATTTTTGTCCATAGAGTGTATTAAAACATTAACCACAAGGAAAACTCGCATTAGATGTCTTAATCAAGGTCTTCACAGAGAAAGGTGACAATAGTACAAGACTATGAATCTTCAAAGGATTCAGTTACTTCACTACCAGTCTCTGCCAGTTACATTCACCATTTTCATTCTGGCCACACACTGTGTTGGTTTGGCAGAAAATTCAAGCGTACAGTTTTTCTTCAAGCGTACAGTATTTCTTACCCTAAATGCAGGCAGTCAGTCAAAATGTGTTTAGTTATGAGAGTTTGCTTCTTTAGTTTTGCACTGGAGCTGCATGGCTAATGTAAATAACAAGTAATGGAAGTTTATAGCCCATTAGTTACAATTATGCAAACCTGAAATCATGAATGTGGAGTTGTTGCGTCATCTCAAATAGACTTATGTGGTGTCTGATGCTGTATTTACACCACCCCTAAAAACGTTTTGGCCTAGTGGTTAGGGTGCAATCAGAAGGTTGTGTGTTCAAAGCCCAGCACTGCTAGTGTCACCACTGAGGTTCCACTGAACACGGTACTGTCCCCCACACACTGCTCCCCGGGCGCCCCTCGTTGGTGGCAGCCCCCTGCTTCACTTGGTGAATGGATTAAATACAGAGAAAGAATTTCACACTGTGTGCTGTGCTGTGTTCATGCGTGACTATAAAGGACCACTTATCTTATCCTTTTTAAAAAACACTGCAACAGTTTTTGACATTATACTATGACCAGTCAATGTTTATCTGCCACTCAGATGTGCAGTTTTCTTATTGTGTGTTAAATCTTTACAATTAAGACCAATATCTTATCATGTGCAATGGTCTTACCATGTGAAACATCACTATATTACTGATCTACTACTGATCTCTACTATGTACAGTATCAGACTCCTAACCACTATTTGTGTTACTACTAATTCGTTTAACTGCAAATTACTTATCAATAGTATTAAAACCCCAGCATTTGTGGATAAAGCATAGCATATTTCGTCTAGAGTTTTTTCTGGAGTGTTTTATTTAGACTTTATATTATATTTTATATTGTTCTTGTCTCATGCAGAAAAAAATTAATTCAGATAAACATTACAAATGTACACAACTTTAAATGATTAGTGGATGCTTTACTTGTCTTTACTTACATTCAGAATCAGATCCGTACATTTTTCTGATTCTGATGACTGTTTAGCACAAGTGAATAGAGGTTAAATTACAACATACTATATTTCTAATGATGTTGAATCTTGTTAATAATGTAATAAAATCACAGATCAGAGTTCCTTACCCTCTTCTCTCTCCTCTCACCTGCAGCCCCGTGTCCTCCGGCCTCAGTGACCGTGAAGACTCGCGCTGTGTTAAACGCCACTCTGGTCCGTGTGTACTGGAGCCAGGTGTCCTGCCCGAGTGTCGAGTACCTGGTGGAGCTGAATGGCAGCATTAATTATGACCCCCACAGCCAAGTGCAGGTTTCATCCTACTGGACAGACAGGACGTACTTCGAATTTCTGGTGCCCTGTGATGTGCAGTACTCAGTGACAGTCAGGGCCAGGAATCAGGGAGGAACCAGTTCACCATCAATTGCTGCTGCTGGACCTACAGGTACTCTATCTTCAGTTTTTAACAGCAAAGGCCTCATCTTCTCTGCTGCTGTTTTAGGGGAAGTTGTGTAGTAACATACACTATATGGACAAAAGCATTGGGACACATATAGGTGGCCCCTTACCTCCAGTGAAGGAAAATCTTAATGCATCAGCAGACCAAGGCATTTTGGACAACGCCATGCTTCCAACTTTGTGGACCCAGTTTGGGGAAGAACCTTTTCTATTCCAGCATGACTGTGTCCCAGTACACAAAGCAGCTCCATAAAGACATGGCTGGAGGAGTTCAGTGTGGAAGAACGTGACTGTCCCACACAGAACCCTGACCTCAGCACCGTCCAGCACCTTTGTGATAAACTGGAACGGAGATTGAGATCCAGACCTTCTCGTCCAACATCAGTGTCTGACCTCATAAATGCTCTACAGAACGAATTGGAACAAATTCCCACAGAAACGCCAACATCTTGTGGAAAGCCTTCCAAGAGGAGTGGAAGCTGTTATAGCTTTTAAAGGGGGACCAACTCCATAGTAAAGTCTGTGGATTTGAATGCAATGTCATTAAAGTCCCTGTTGGTGTAATGGTCAGGTGTCCCAATACTGTTGTCCATATAATGTATTAAAACATTAAACACACAGGAGCTGCATGGCTACTGTACCTAACAAGTAAAACTGGAAGTTTATAGCCCATCAGTTACAATTATGCAAACCTGAAATCAACAGTGTGGAGTTGTTGCGTCATCTCAAATAGACTTACGTGGTGTCGGATGCTGTATTTACCACCAGTCAAAAGGTTTTGCACACACATTTACTCACTAAGTATTTACAAACACCTTCACTCAATATTCTTTGCTAACAAATACATTTACTGTATGTTCATCATTTGAGTTCCTTTATTAACCACCTGACCTGTTAAAGCCTCCTAATATAATTATTATACTGTGTATTACCAGGCGAGTGTTAGATATTTGAGGAGCTATTAAGTGCTGAAACAGTAACGTTTAAAGTAATTTAAAGTTAAAGGACAGTCTAGAATTTGACTCTGTATCACCAACAACCAGTTAATAGGAGTCAGACCTGCACTGTTACAGATTCTCTCATCTTATAAAGGAAACTGGGTTTATTTCACATATTTTCATTTATATACATATTTTCCAGTTTAACAAGAATAAAAATCTGCAGTTTGTGGAATAAAAGTATAAACATGTCCAAAATGATAAAACAGTATTGGTATTCTGAATTGGAAAATTGGCGTATGCTTTAGTTTGGAACTGGTACTGATGATAACAGTAGAGAATACATTTAGGTTTAACAGCTGGTAAAATAAATGGTGGGAAAATAACATGTCAAAATTGTCTTTCTTTCTCTTTCTCAGTGCCCTGCCCGGAGCTGAACCTCAACAACACAGGTCTCCCATGCAATCACACTTATGAGTGTTGAAATTGGGTTACAATTTAATTCAGTTATAATATCTTACAGTGATCACATGCACTTTTAGATTTTACACCGCACATTAAACTGCACACTTGTACAGATTTGTTGTAATTTGGTTTAGTTTTAACCTACGTTACTGATGCACTTTTTTAATGAGGGGCTTTTCACAGGCCTGACTGGTCGCCGTAGGAGAGATTTGAGAGAAGCAGAAATGTTGGCTGGACTAAATGAGAAAGGTAAGAATATCTTTTATTAGCCAGAGATCACATGTAGAAATAGGAGTGTGTGATACTGGTAGCAGCTGGTGGCCTTGTAGTTAGGGAGTTGCCCTGCAGTTAGAAGGTTGTGGGTTTTAACCCCAGCACTGCTAGTGTTGTCACTAAGGATCCCTTGAGCAAGTTACCGTCCCCACACACTGCTCCCCTCGTTGGTGGCAGCACCCTGCTTCATTTGGTGAAGGGGTTAAATACAGAGAAAGAATTTCACTCTGTTCACACTGTGTGCTATGGTGTGTGACTATAAGGGGCCACTTTACTTTATTTTGACTTTACTATCATATTATCATAATAAAATTTTCCAGATACACAATAAGATTCCAGATACACATTAAGATTCATTTGGCTGAAGTTTCAGACCAAAAGAGCCAGTAATGCCCTAAATATTTCCAAACCTTTGAGTTCTGTGATGTTTGACAGTCTGTGATGTCAGTAAATCTACGTATGCTCTCCTTCTAATTTAACATGCACCTGGACATAATGTATATAATAAACAAAATGATAAATATCATCACACCAATATGACAATAGAGAGTGTGGCGCTGTAATACAGGTCTTGATGAAGTAGGTTGTTTTTCAAACGAGAAAAGTGAATCGTTTAAGTATTTTTGGGCCTCAAAAATAAATCTCTGCGTCAAGAAATAGATGAAAAATGCAGTGGCTCCCTCTACTGGACATTTCTTAAACAAGCAAAAACAAAAGAAGGTGACACTGAGAGTCGAGGGCAAAAAGACAAGTCAAAAAACATATATATAACATATTTGAGCCACCCTTGGATTAAAAAATAATAATATTAAGCAATATGCTTGTCTTTCAAAAATTAATTACAAGAAAACATTGCAAATGTAACAAATTCGTTTTGAAGTGCAATGTCGTGGATGTAACTTGTGCCCAAACCCTCCCAGCACCTTTTCAAGCAGCAAACAGTTCTGTCTGATTAGCTGGATGCTCATTTGGAACTTGTGGGTCTCCAGCTGGTCCCTGCAGCTCAATGGGAGAAAGATCTGGAGACTGTGGAAGATGAGACATCACTCTCTAAACTTTCTGCTCTTCTCTGAACTGGAGAGAATTTAGTCCCAATTTTGAAGAAGTTTGGGATCATTTTCCTGTTGAAGAATGAAACTGTGTCCAGTTTTTCATACATAAACCAGAGGGAACTGTGTGATGTTGAAGAATTAACAGACCTGATGTGTCTCTTCAAAACCAACAGTTTGAGCCTTGTGGCTAAATAATGGGTTACTGCACTACTATAAATAATTGAAAACCATATTTGCATTTGTTTTGTTTTGAATGTTTTCTTGTAATAACATTTTGACAAAGTAGTGTTTCTTTTTTTAAGCTGAGGGTTGGCTCAAACCTCTGTCCTGTAGTGTACGTAAAAAATAAAAATTAAAATGTAAATATCTATTTTTCCAACTGTTCCAGACCGGCTGCTGGTGCCTGAAGTGAAGCTGGCCCGGGTGACTGGGGTAACCCTGCGTGTGGAGTGGGCTCCGGTCGAGGGAGCGAGTTATTACACCCTGATCGTGAGGGAGGACGCGCCGTCTCGCCCACTCAGAGAGGTCTTGACCGTTTACCACGAAACGTGTGAAGTCACTGATCTACAACCTGCCACCCGTTACTGCGTGGTGCTGTCTGCCAAAAACTCCCTCACCCAGAGCGCCTATTCCGCCCCGGTGTGCTTCACCACTGGAGCCAGCATGTGATTGACATTCCAGCTGCTGAGTGGACTTTGTTGGAAATGCCTTCCGTTTTGTGTTCTCGCCTGTTTGTTTGCTCCGTTGGAGCATCTGCAGTAGTGAGGGGGAGCCAAGATCTTTTTTGACCCAAGATCTTTTGAGAATGCTCAGATAAAAGATGATACAGGTTTTTGCTGCCACAGCCCTGCCTTTCTTTTTTTTACCATCGTTGTTTTTCAAATGAATGTGAAACAAAATGTGTAATTTAGACTCCTTACAGAGAAAACAGAAAACACTTAGCAAACAAATGGATTCTAGATTTTCTGCTTTGTCCATAAAAGACTTGGTGAATCAGGGATTGCAGGAAAATTGCCAGTAACGCCTCTACATTTATGCAGAAGCAGCTGGTTGTTTTTATGGTTGTTTTATGTTTTAGAGGTCAGAGTTTTGTTGTGTGAAGGCCTTTGTTGTTGCAGAACCCAATGCTAACCTGTAAGCTCATAGTTTGGTGTCATCCTCTTTATATAACTATAAATTAACCACCAAAATAGAACTATTAGAGTGTTTCTAAAATCAAAGATCGTTGATTTAAATGCTTAAACTCTTCAGTTGATCTCAGTTGATTTGATTCCTCTTTGTTAACATATGCTTTGATTGCTAGCCGAATTAACTTTCATGCATTTGCTATTATATTACTGAGATGGGCATAAACAGTAATCTTCTGTAATGGAAACATTAATTGTTTCAATCATGAATGTATGTAAACTACCTAGATAGAGCAAATAAAATGCTATTTATCAAGCAATATTTTTAACTATATATTATATTGTCTATCTGATGTACTATACCACTTGCCTCGTTTTGTGAATGAGCCCTTTGCAATAGTCCTTTTTGTTAAAAACGGCAAAAAATGAAGGAATAAAAGAATGTGAATGTCTTAAATTACTTCTTTCTCCAGAAGGAGCCAGTCAGTTGTTCTGTTTCATGATCGTATTGCAGCCATGGAAGTGTGTTAAAGTGAGCACAACCATTTACCTGTTTGGAACAATAATGGAAGTCCACCAATTAAAAAAAAACTATAATCGCTGTAAATAAAATCATTCAGAGTGGGTCTGATATTAAGTGACTAACTCTAGAGACACTTACAGTGGTGGTGAATGGAACCAGACGTCACAGTGTCCCAAACACAGATATGGCCATTTTGTTCAGTATCCAGACAACCCAGTTAACCCACATGTGACTTCTGAGGGTTTATGTGCAATAGAGAAATCTAAATTTAATCTAAAAATCTTTTTTTTTTATCTTTGTGAATGTTTTTCCTATATGTGAATTAAACAATATCTAAAGTATCATACAGTGTATTTCATGTAATAACTTTATGTGAGAGTTCCTCAGACGTGGATTAGTGTGACCAAGCTTCTCAATTACTTTATTTACATCTTAACCCTCTAATTTTGCAAAAAATAAATAAAGCAGGATTTTAAAAAATATTATGTAGAACTGCATTTGAAATCGGTCATGCAAACAGTGTAAGAAGCCCATTCTAATTCATATGGATACTTTCTTTATTCATTCATTCATTTTCTGTAACCGCTTAATCCTTACTAGGGTCGTGGGTACCCAGAGTCTATACCGGGGTCAATGGGCGCGAGGACTCAAATATCGACACAGAAAGGAAATCTCCACATGGTGATGAGAGAGAGGGCTGTACCAGAGCTTGGTCTTCAGTTTAAGTCAGTTTATTTATACCGACTTTTAACTACTAAGCCACAGAAATTCAAATCCAGGTCCCTAATAAATGAGACAAAGAAAAAAGGTGAGTTGGACCCAGTGTGTTTGAGCAGGGAAATCGCTAAACAGCACCCCAGGACTTGGGGACCCCTGCTTGATGGGAAGGCACACTAAGAATAACCAAGAACCAAAAGAAAGTTCTCCATAGAAACACTGAGGAATTAAGACTCAAAAGGGAAAAGAGTGACTTATTAACCCTCTTGCAAAATAATAATAATTATAAAATAAAAAAGAATACATTTAAAGCAGAATTGCATTTCAAATCTGTTATGCAAAACAATTGCAAGAAGCCCATGTTGATATTTTTTATTTGATTTTGCCCCGATATTGGCCAATAAAGTAACCAACGGATATTTAAACAGAGGCATATTTGAACATATATACACA
Source organism: Hydrocynus forskahlii (assembly GCA_037974365.1). NCBI lineage: Eukaryota > Metazoa > Chordata > Actinopteri > Characiformes > Alestidae > Hydrocynus > Hydrocynus forskahlii. Next base: position 3,925,184 of record JBBPCX010000141.1, read on the forward strand.
AATGCATATTTAAAAATAATAATAAATACACTATATGGACAAAAGTATTGGGACCATTACACCAGCAGGGACTTTAATGACACTGTATTCAAATCCAAAGACTTTAATATGGAGTTGGTCCCTCTTTGCAGCTATGACAGCTTCCACTCTTCTTGGAAGACTTTCCTCAAGATTTTGGAGTTTCTGTGGGAATTTGTGCCCATTCATTCTGTAGAGCATTTATGAGGTTAGACACTGATGTTGGATGAGAAGGTCTTGATCACAATCTCTGTTCCAGTTCATCCCAAAGATGCTGGATGGGGTTGAGGTCAGGGCTCTGTGTGGCCATTCAAGTTCTTCTACACCAAACTCATCCAACCAATAACCACACTGTTGCATGTAGTGGAGATCAGTAGTATATAAATAATATTAACATAAGTAGTGATTATCTTATGTGCTCTCTATTATGTACAGTAACGTACTCCTAACCAATAACTGTGTCTTTACAAATTCACTTAACTACGTTACCTATCTACATTATTTATACCCCAGCATTTGTGTATATACCATATTTTCATACTTAGTTTTTTTTTACCTATAGATTTTTATTTGACTTATATTTAATGTAGACTTTACATAGACTTTATATTTCATTACGTTCCTGTCTCTGTGTGTCTGTGCAGTCGTAACATAAGCAGTTTCCTCTGGGCTCAGTAAAGTTTTCTGATTCTGTTCCTTTATGGAGCTCGCTTTGTGCACTAGGGCACAGGCATATGGGAATAGAAAAGGTTCTTCCCCAAACTGTGTCCACAAAGTTTGATGCAAGTCTTGCAATGTCTTGTTATGCAGAAACATGAAGACTGACCTTCACTGGAAGCAAGGGGCCATCTGAATTCAGAGATTAATAGGTGTCCCGATACTTTTGTCCAGATTGTGTATATGGTGTGTACGTGATGACGACAGAGGCTTGCGTGATGATGGCAGTGAGTGGCGTCCCGGCTGGAGGGAGGCAGGTTGCGGACAGGCTGGACATTTCTGGAGCTGTTAGAGACAAGCAGTGATGTTTTGGTTTAAAAACACAGTTCAGTTTGTTGAAAGGACTCCTTTTGACTGAACGCGGGGGGAGAAGGGTGAGCTGGGAGGCCGTGGCCGGCTGCAGAACCTCGGTAAGTGGAGCACCGAGGGGAGTTTGGGTCCGGCCAGAAAGTTTAGCAGCAGGAGAAGCTAACAGTGTTTACACCCAGAAACAGCTCTCTTACTGGGGCTAGAGCTCAAAGCACAGCGTCCCTGTACTCCCTAACCTCTTCTTACAACTTTATCTTACAAGATCTGGGCTTGTTTTCGAGTTTAGTCTGTTTACTTTTGATCTATCCGCCCTGTCAAAGTGCTAGCACCTCTTTTCAGACCTTACTATGATGTGATCACATCTGACCAGACCTTATTTTGATGTTAAAACCGAGTTTCAGAGATTATTCCCCTTGGTATGCCTAATTTATTCAGTTTAACCAACTTTATAGAACAACCTGTAGGCTTGATCACTTGTCCAGAACCCAGTAATGCATAGTTAAGCAGCTGGGTTAGTTGATATTAGGGCGGTACGATATACCGTCTGTCAGTCAACATCATTTAATCCAGCAAAAGTCGGATTATTTTAATCTTTAACCATTAGAGGCACTGATTGGACATTTTAAAGGGTCTGTTTGCTACATTTTCCTTCCTTATTTTTTCATTTTTTCCTTAAGTTTGGTTGGTTTGCGAATGAAAAATTTAGAGAATTCATCGTAATTCATTTTTACATGACCATTTTTCAGCCATATGATTAAACAGGCTCTTTTTGTTTCTGCACCTTTAAGGCTGATTTATATATTAATTTCCATTTATGGACTGTTCACGGATATTTACACACTTTAAGCCTTTTTATTTTCAGAAAAGTGATGATATGGCCCCTTTAATATAGTGAAAGGCATCTTGATTGAAATATGTAGGCCAACAGGACAAATGATGATCAGGTTTTGGGCCAGACTTAAGCAGTAAAAACTTTCATTTTAGCCATAGAGTTCACCAGTATCTTTTTAATGCCCCCAGTTTACTTCATTTCAAGACTTTTGTAACAGGCCTGAATTTAGTGACATCATTTATCAGCGACATCAGATATATTGTGTTTAATGAAGCAAAATATGTGATGTTGGTTATTGATTCTGTAGAAGAATTCTGCAGAAAATTGGGATGTGCAGTTGCAATTGACCTTGATTAGAATTGGCAGATGTTTTCCCCAAACACAAAATCTGCTGACTTTACTTACTGTCTTTCTTATGTGTTTAACCTTACTTTCAGTGTAACTCCTTATTTGATTAGTTATTTAAGTAGGCAACTGTTTGTCTTATTCTGTTTTAGATTATATTAGTTGTATATGTTTTATTTTGCTTTAAGATTTTATTACACCGCAAATAATATTGTTTACACATGTGTAATCAAATAAAATCATCCATTGGCCAATTTGATCAGTGCATCCCTAGCTGAAAGTTATGCTTTTCTCATTTATGGTAGAAATTATGAAACATTTTTGTTGTTTTCCAGACATTGTGACCCAGAAGCTTGCTTCAGCCCTTGGCCTGGCCATTTCTGAAAATGGAGGAGCCCCACGTTCACTGTATTTCATGCGTGAGTCGGAGGTGTATGGTCAAGCCTGAACCCGGCACATCCTGTGACCTCCTCACCTGCCCATTGGTTTGTGGCGCTGTTTTCCATGGCTGTAAGGCGGATGAGCATCGGCTGCTGTGTCCGTTCGAGAGGGTCCCGTGCCTCAACCACAGCATCGGCTGCCCCTTCATGTTGGCCCGGGGCAAGATGGCCGAGCACCTTGAGGTGTGTCCTGCGGGAGTGGTTTGCTGCACCATGGAATGGAATAGGTGGCCTGTGAACGATGAGGATTACCGCTCCTACGAAAGATTGAGTCGAGATGCGGATGAGGAAGAGCAGCTAGACATGGCCCTTGCCTTGCAGGACCAGCGCACCATGCTGGCCTCGCTCAAACTCGTCTCTTTAGCACCCACTAATAGCCCTGGGAGAAAAACACAGCCAGCGGACAATAGTGAAAAACCTTTTTTAGTGACAGATGCATCAGTTGCCACCGCATCTGCCGAGGGGCATGCAGACGAGGCATCCACCTCAGGCTGTTCAAAAGACAAAATCAGCAATGGAATAAACGGATTGAGTGAAGAGCGTTATGGTGAGCTTTACCAGACCACAGTAGAGACAACCAAAAGCCTGGCTGCAGCCCTCAATGTCCTAATCCACCTAAATGCCTCAGACACACAGTGTTCCACCACAAGTGTGTCAGCAGCACAGGCAGAATTAAATGGAGAGTTACATAAAGCATTAGTTATGAAAGAAGATGCCGGGTCCAACTGTGATAAAATAGCCAATGGCGTTAGCGGTTTGAATGAGGAGCTGCAGCCTCAGCGACATCAAACCTTGATGGAACTGGGCAGAAGCTTGGCCTCGGCCCTCGGTGCGCTAGGAGACGCTGTCAAAGGCACTGAGCCAGCCAGTAGCTCCAAAGTCAACAGCACGAATGGCGAGATCGATCAGCAGGAAACTGTAGAGTCAGCAGACATTGAAATGAAAGATGTTACATCCGAAGTGGAGGCTGAGTTTGGGGCAGTTGGTGGAATCGATGATGGACGTGCACTTCTTGGCAGTATTAGTGAGGAGCTTTCTCAGGAGTCCTCAGGGCATTTGTTTAGGTTAGGTGACTCAGATGAACGAAGCTTATGTAATAACTATCACAATTCTGTAGCATCTACAGCTGAATCACAGGAGCATAATGTGGAAATGGCTGATGTAAATCAAGAGTGCCGAGAGGCCAGCGGTCCTATGGAGTTTGTCGGTCCATTAATACCCCACAGAGCCCAGGTGAGACATGACCTAGCCTCCGTTGCCGTGCAGGAAGCGTCAGAGTCTCAGGCTCCATTACTGCAGCCACCAGTCCATGCCCAGGCTCTGGTTATTCCCAGAGACTTTGCACTACCTTCCATGGCATTAGACTTTGAAGACAGGGCTTTTGAGAGGAAACTCCAAAACCTTCATATGCTGCGTAACTTTATGCCACTCGCACTTAACAGACGGAGGAGTTGTCACACAGACAGCTTCCCACACAGGCATCCTCGTTGCAAAATGGAAGACAAAGCTGTAGATACATCCGACCTGGAGCAAGAACCTCGGGACGACCCCCTGGGTCTCGGAGAGATCGACTTCACGGCTGCAGCGTTGCTCTTCTGCTTGGAGGAGTCACCCCGAGCCCGGAGGATATCGGACACTGTCTATTCTTTTGGTGGCTCACGGGTCGATTTTGGCACCCAGACATTCAGCTTCCCTGCCGCAATCTTGGCCACTAGCACAATGGTTGGGGAGGTGGCGTCGGCCTCTGCGTGTGACCGAGCTGCACCACGTCTCTCGCAGCCAAGCCCCTTCTGCACCCTGAGGCTAGACCTGACGCTGGAGCAGCTGGTTCCCCGACCTAGCTGGGCCCCGCGTGAGGGCTCTATGTTCACGTTTGAGTGTGGCCAGCTGTTCCGCCGTGAAGAGTTCCTCTCGCACTTCCGCAACGTCCATGGAGACATCCACTCTGGCCTGAACGGCTGGATGGAGCACCGCTGCCCGCTTGCCTACTATGGCTGTACCTACTCCCAGCGCAGGTTCTGCCCCTCCTCGCAGGGGTCTAAGGTTGTCCATGACCGGCACCTCAGGTCATTCGGTGTGCAACCTGTGACAGACATGGTGGTGGAGCCCATGTGCGACCGCCTGAGTGGATTGCCCTTTGAAATTCTGCAGCATGTAGCTCGGTTCCTGGACGGCTTTAGCCTGTGTCAGCTGTCCATGGTTTCCCGCACCATGAGGGACGTGTGTGCCAGTCTGCTGCAGACCCGGGGCATGGTGGTGGTACAGTGGGAGAAAAGGCAATACCCAGATGGAAGGCGAACTTGGCAGATAAAAGATAAGGTACACTGTGTTTTCTAAACGTCATAGGCTTTGGGTACATTGGCAAAAAAATCAGTTTAGCACTGGAGTTCTGATGTCTCTGTAATGTAGTTGCACTGTGTTGTAATTTTTATGACACTACAGAAGAACAGATTGCAGTGCGATGTACTTTTTCCCTTTTTCTTTATCACAGTAGATCAGCAGTGTCAGAAACCACAAAACCAAGTCTATCTGAGATTACTGGACAATTTGACAAAAATGTGTGACAGCCATTTTTCATAAAGCTAATTGGTACTGTATTAACTTTGTACATACGCTAGCAAAGAAGGCAAAAACATGGACAATTTACCTGATTTGGGAAATACTGTATAAACTTGATCCCCAGACAATCCTTTTAAGTAACTCGTATGCAGACCTGCATATGAGTTATTCTCAAATATCAGTAAATCAAATACATAGATAAGATAAGAAAATAAAGAACTTTATTTATCCAGAGGGAAATTATCTTGTCATGAACATGCTCATTGCAGAGGAGTAAAGATAAGACAGAGTGTTAGAGGAGGGAAAAAAGATATTAATTAAAAAAATTAAATAGTAATAGTGCAAATGGAATAATAAGTAAACTGTTACAAAAATCTAACAAGTAACTATAACAGATAAATAAAATAAAATAGTAGTAATGCAAACAGAATAATAAACTGTTAAAAAAAACTAACAAGTAACTATAACAGATATAATAAAATAACAGATTATTAATGCAAGTGGTTATAAAAAGTGAGTTAGTGTTTGGGCCCTGAAAATGTGATAAATGCAATAAAATGATATGGCAGCAGGTGATGAGGGGATGAGACAGCATAGCCTGTGGTTTTCACAAAACTATATGCATGCTTAGCAAGACTCCACATACTTTTAAGAGCCAAAAGTTTATTAAGGTTATTTCTACCTATTAGTGAGAATTTTTGATGGTAAGTGGTCATAACAGTACGGTTTCTTTCCTACAGGTGTGGCGTTTTAGTACAGCCTTCAGTCCAGTGGCCAGGTGGGAATTTGCGGACATTTCCAGCATGGCGGACCACCTGAAGCACTGCCCGTATAACGAGGTCCACCAGCAAGTGGAGGCGGTGCCACTGCCCTGCATGTGCACGACCAGGGAGCTCACCCGTGACGGGCGGTCACTACGTTCTGTCCTCAAACCAGTATTATAACAAACAAAACAATTTAACACCAGAGAGCAGGAGCTACAATATTACCCTACCTAACCTCTTTGATCAGTACTATCTATCACTGTGTACATAAGACGAAATATTTTTTTGCTTTGATGTTAAGATTATTTTATAAATATATATAT
>JBBPCX010000141.1:3931590-3934090 GCA_037974365.1 Hydrocynus forskahlii
GTGTGTAGATGTATGATGGTGTGTGTGAAGGTGTGTAGATGTACGATGGTGTGTGTGAAGGTGTGTAGATGTATGATAGTGTGTATGAAGGTGTGTAGTGATGGTGTGTGAAGGTGTGTTAATGTATGATAGTGTGTATGAAGGTGTGTAGTGATGGTGTGTGTGAAGGTGTGTTGATGTATGATAGTGTGTATGAAGGTGTGTAGTGATGGTGTGTGTGAAGGTGTGTTGATGTATGATAGTGTGTATGAAGGTGTGTAGTGATGGTGTGTGTAGATGTGTGATGATAGATGTATGATAGTTTGCTCACGTAGTCCATATTTACTCTAACTGCGTAAGCCGAAAAACTCATGTCTCAATTTTTATGGGAGTGAACGTCGTAAACTCGAATCGTTGCATGTCGAGACATATGTCATAACCCGAGGACCCCCTGTACTGCTACTGTAGTCCTTGAATAAACACTTTGCTGGAGTAAATAATCAATAAAGGATATATGATGGCCTTTAATGGTCATTTACTCCAGTAAAAGTGTCCCAATGCTAGCTTTGACACCAACATTTGACTTAGGTTAGTCTTCATTCTCTCTCAATTATCAGTTTTACAAATTTACCAAATGTAGACCTGTTTATAACATTCCTGCACCTTCAGTAATCTGTTATTTGTCATATGCGTAGTCATACAAGTACAACACACAGTAAAATTTTTGCTCTGCATTTAACCCATTCACCAAGTGAAGCAGTGGGCTACTGCCAATGTGGCACCCGGGTGTGTGGGGACGGTACCTTTCTCAGGGGTACCTCAGTGGTGACACTAACAAGGGATTCGAAACCCCAACCTTCTTTCAAGACTTTAATCCAGTCCAAATCCTGTTTGTTTGTGGATGAATTTGATGCCAGTTCCTTGCTTGTTGCTACAGTACATCTTTTTACCATGTATGGATGGAGATGTGACCCAGATATTCATCGAATAACATCAAATGGTGACACTTGACTAGATCCCTGCTTCATGACAATCATACCATGAATATGTCTTTGCAGATGTCATGCGCTGTCGTGAGCTGTCATGACAGATCATGTCCACTGATGTCACACGGTTATGTTGCTGCTAGTAATTGTCCTGACACTTAATGTGGAATGCCAGTTTAAGTCGTGCCATCAAAATTTCAGTATGTCTCACAACAATAACTGTTAAACGTAACATGACACTGTCATATAATTAGACATGATGTGTCATGACAACTCATGACAGCATATGACATCCGCCATGACACGTTGATGCAGTCAAATTTCTTTTTATATATATGACAGCATTTCTTGAGGAAAAAAATGAGCTGCTATTTTCAGAGTGTGCTGAACAGTCGTGAACAGCCTGTCATACACTGTTGTTTCTGTCAATTAACTTTTTTCTTCATCTACAGGTCCTTTTACATGAGTATCACAGAATTATTCTAATGAATTCAAAGTTGCATTTGATGCATTTTGCAGATTTTATAATTCCAACCATGATGCAGTTTTGTGTTAAGATAAGATAAGATAGAATAAGTCCCACAAGTGGGAAATGTTACGGCAGGAAGTGGATAACATTAGAATATGGTAAAACAATAGAATAAAGCTACACAACACAACAGTATAGTATAAGAAGCACACTATACAAATAATACAAAAATATAAATAAGTATATGTATGTATGTACACATTGGATAGCAGCACTGGATTCTCAGACTTAAATCATGTGGTTTACTGGCTCTTCTGTGTGTGTCTGCGACTGGGCTGTTCCATCACGCTACAACTGGGCAGACCATTAGTTCATTCGTGACAGAGACATATAACAAATGTACCTCCTTCACGAAATGCCTAATACGACAAATACTGAGTGGATCTCCTTTCCAAAAACACTGATCAAAAAGTGAAAATTCGCGGTTTTGTGGCAAAAACGTTCAGCCAAATCTTATTGGTTGTGAAGTTTTGAACTTTTTTACAAAAACTGTCACAAACCGGCCATGTCCGGACAGAGAACATTGGAATGTCCGGACAGAGAACACTGGATTGGAATGTTTTAAAGGCCTGATTCATTTCATATCTGTTTACTTGTTTTTGTCCTGTTGCTGTTTTAATCCCACTCCCTTTGTCGCATCGAGTCGAGCGCATCTTTGTTTACTTTATCCAGAGCGGCTCAGGCTGTGACTGTAAAGAGGAGCTGCTACCGTTCTTAAAGGCAAAGTTTCCTGCCAAGGCTCGGAGCTCATTTCTCATTCTTTAAAGGCCACTCAGCTCAATGGGATAAAGAAAGGAAGCTCTTAACTGCACGAGGGAGGCCTTGTGCAGTGTGGAGTAGATTGTGTGTGTATTTAGGGAGAGAGAGAGCGAGAGAGAGAGAGGGAGTGAGAGCAATGCAGTGAATTAAATAAAAGACATTGGGATAAGTGACCTGTCACAGGTGTTGAGGCCTGTGTGTGAGTTTTGTATGTGTGTGTGTGTGTGTGTGTGTGTGTGTGAGAGAG
>JBBPCX010000141.1:3939090-3941590 GCA_037974365.1 Hydrocynus forskahlii
GAAAGAGAGAGAAAATAGAGAGGAGAGAGAGAGAGAGAGAGAGAGAGAGAGCTGCATCATCAGCCCTGTTTTACGGCTAAAACAGGCGGATGTAATTCCTCAATGGCCGCAGACTTACTGGACCTGAAGGCCAGTTAAAGTAATGTGAGTTATTGAAACTGATTTATTAAAGCAAGGCCATACCACTCCAGCCTGCGTGGTCCAGCCTGCCAGGGCATAGTTTGGCAGGGTATTTGTGTTTTTCGTCCCTTAGCCTGACGGTAGCTATTTTTGGCTGCTGGTTCCACTTCATTTGTTCTGTTGTGGTGAAATTTCCCATAAATCTCAGACAGGGTCTATTAGCCCACAGGCTGCTGAGTAGAACGCCTATTCGTCAGGAAGACAAACTGCTGCTCTGCTTGGGCTATTGCATCAAGCTGTCAAATCTCCCTCTTTGTCCCCGACACACACAAACACACACACAATTCCATCTTACGATATCAAGCTAAAATGATCTCTCTATTTTGGGTTCTTACTTATTCCACTGTTCCTGTTTCTTTCTATCCCATGTCTTCCTTCATACTGTCTCAAACCTTTGAAGCTCAATGAGCTACAGTCTGAGTCTTAGCCTCCAAGGGGCGCTGTGAGCCTAATTGTAAATGCAACAGCACTAAAGGCTAGTGAACAATAATGTTTTGTGAGAAATACTGCTTTTTCCTCTCTACAAACATTATTAAAACATTGTATTTTGGCTGATATCTACCTTAGTAGCTATTAAATGCATTTCTCAATGTTCCCTCCCTCTTTTTACCCTTAGTTGCGCACCAGCAGCTCAACATAGAGCCATAGTATTTCACAGACATGTCCTAGCTAAACTGATAACTGAGTTACAGCAACCAATATGATATATATCATATTCTATTGATCATATTCTATTGATGAAGATTAAAGATGGCCTCAGTAAGCATCATAACATAGAACAAAATTAGGCTTTTTTTTAGCACTAGAGCTATTAGCTATTGCTAATGAACACAAAGTGTCAGACACTTGTCATGCAAACCGTGTCTGTAAATACATCCCCAAAAGTAATTTCAGTTTCATTAGGTTGGACTCAGGGATGTGGCTGGTGGCCTAGTGGTGTTCGCCCTGCGATCAGGAAGTTGTGGGTTCAAGTCCTAAGACTGCTAGTGGCACCACTGAGGTTCCCTTGAGTGAGGTACCATCCCCACACACTGCTCCCCGGGCGCTGTGTTCCTGGCTGCCTGCTGCTTCACTTGGTGAATGGGTTAAATTCGCACTGTTCACACTGTGGTGTGTTCACGTATGACAGAATGGTCACTTTCACTTCCTGTGAGCTATAAATGCATGTAAACAAGCTCTTAAATGGCTACTGAATTCAGCACCACTCAAACCTGAGGTTTACTCCATTTTAAAGCTCACAATAAGTACTAAACCACACTAATGAGTTTATGTCACCCTAATGGAGAGGTTTGATCATGTTGAGAGCAGTTTTGAAGATGTATTTATGGACCACATTTGGGTGACTATTGACCTCTAGTGTTGACTGGTTATATTAGCCCTGTAGCTGCAATTTTAAACCAAATACGCAAAATTTTGACCCCAAATGTGTCTTAGCGCGTAGAAAATTGCACACATTTGATTTTTCGCAGAACAATTCCTTCTAAATGGCTTTCTTTATCCCTTCTCTGTACCAGACATTAGCCATCTCTCCATTTGTGAATGAACGCTAAATCGTCAGACGTCCTCAATTTGAACCCCGAACGTTTGCAGGATTGCATCGCTTCCACTGCTGTTGTCATCCCGCAGAACTGAAAGAGGATTTCCAGCCCAAGCTCCTGCCCTCGGGGACGTTGACGGAGACAATTTCTCAGTTTGTCTCTCCAGACTGTGTATTATCCTCCAAGCAAAACACGCATCGTGCAGACATACACACACACATAGACACACACACACACACACACACACACACACATACACACTCACACCTGCAGGGCTATGCTTCAATTTGCACGGTTCGCTTGGAACGGAGAGAAACAAATCTACCCGAATCTGCACTGGTGAATCTGGGCGACGCCTCTTTGCTCCGTGCAGTTCTAAGAATTCCACACTCAAGTCAAGTTCCCCACAGGCGCAATGGAGGCTGTGGATAAGAACAGACTACATCTGTTTTACAAAGACTTGGGCAAACCTGCTCTCAGGCTATCTGTGATAACCCGCATTAAAAAAGCAGAACAATGCTCTCTTGTCACATTCGAAACTCCAAATCTCCAAAGGTTTGTGGTGTGTAAGAGGATGCTCCAGTGTTTTATCAGAGCTAGCTCTGGGGCTGAATAATCACGGCTGGGTTTAGTCGTTTGAATTAAAGCCGTGAAGCGAGTTTGATGCCAGTGTGAATGCCGAGTTGGCGGAGAGGAAGTAGACTTTTTGCGGCAGACACCCACTGGGTATACTGGGCCATGAGATCATTTAACCCTTCAGCTGAGGTGTTTTTTTAACAGTT
>JBBPCX010000141.1:3949734-3961506 GCA_037974365.1 Hydrocynus forskahlii
GTGAGTTTGAGTCGAAACCTGAGTCCCTGTGGTGTGAGTCCGAGTCGAAACCTGAGTCCCTGTGGTGTGAGTCCGAGTCGAAACCTGAGTCCCTGTGGTGCGAGTCCGAGTCGAGACCTGAGTCCCAGTGGTGCGAATCAGAGTTGAGACCTGAGTCTCAGTGGTGTGAGTTTGAGTCAAGACCTGAGTCTCTGTGGTGTGAGTGAGAGTTGAGACGTGAGTCTCTGTGGTGTGAGTTTGAGTCGAAACCTGAGTCCCTGTGGTGTGAGTTTGAGTCGAGACCTGAGTCCCTGTGGTGTGAGTTTGAGTCGAGACCTGAGTCCCTGCGGTGTGAGTTTGAGTCGAGACCTGAGTCTCTGTGGTGTGAGTCCGAGTCAGGACCTGAGTCCCTGTGGTGTGAGTGAGAGTTGAGACCTAAGTCTCTGTGGTGGAGTCCGAGTCGAGACCTGAGTCTCTGTGGATGAGAGATGAGTCAGTTAAGAGTAAGCCTGATTCGAGTTCTGTGCCAGTTAAGGGTGAGTCCGAGCCAGATCATATATCAAGTTAAGGCGAGCCCAAGTCAGGAACCAGTCATTATGAGATTTCAGTATTAGTCCGAGTCCCTGACTTGATTCCTCATCTTTGCTAACAAATAAAGAGAGGTTATTATGGCCATCAAGAAAATGGTCTTGTAAAAATTATGACTGGTATTAAAAAGTATGCAAACATTATAAATGCACTTCAATGAAAAAAAAGACAAATCTAAGAAAAATGCAAAATATCTCCCATTTAAAATTAAAGTAAGAACACACAAGCATTAGCAATCAACATTCCTAACATTAACACAAACAAAACCTTTCAAAAGAACCCAGCGCCGCCATAAACGCAGTGAAAAAATGGGCTCTGCTCTTTTTTTTTATTATAAAAAAAAAAAAAACTCCTTAATTCATTTCACACAACAGGTCAATGGAGTTAATGAGGCCACTCCACCATCCCTCATCTTCCTCATCACGCCTGAAAACTAAGATGCTCTTAAAATGCAATCAAGTAAACGAGCCAAAGGTGATAAAAGAAAAAGAAAAAGAAAAAAAAAAAAAGAAAACTAACGCTTCCCTGGCTCTTTGCAAGCTCATTTACTTGGGGATTAGAAGCAGGTGGGCTCGAAAGCTTATGGGAAAAGGTGATTTAACTTGTGCCATTTGGCTTCATTTTCTCCTCTTTGAACTACTGTGTGCTGAAAGGGACATTTTTTCCTCACTCTTCTCCACTTTAAAACCCTTAAGGAACGATGCTGAATGGAGGGAAGATAAGAGAGGGGGAATGAATAAAAGAGGAAAACGCACCGAGGCCCATTTCCCCTCACAGCCGTACACTTATCTTACATTAAAGGCTGTTTTAGGAGAACATAAATACCACACTGGACGGAGTTTAATTAAATATCCGCTCAGCGGTGAAAGACTGCGGGCTTTGGGTACTCCTCCATTACAAAATTACTAACAATAGAGAGTGAAAGAGAGAGAGAGAGATACAGACTCCTGAGGCTCCATCACAATTACTATATGTAAAGAGAACAGATTGGGAAAACTAAGACAGAAGTCGGTGTTTGAAAAGGCTTTAAAGCAGAAGAGACTTAATGGCTTTATTATACCCATTATTGATGGAGGAACAAAAACAAGAGAAAGAGAAAGGATGAAGTGGTATAAGGGGAAGAGGAAAAGGGAAAAAAAGGGGGTGTTCTACAGCTGGCAGGAAAAAACTGGGTTTTTGGCTTGGCCTCCCACTAGGCCTCATGGGCAGAGAGTAGGATGAGTCAACACTTCGAATACACACCCAGCCCACACTGGGCTGATTCCGGCTAACTCAGGGGGGTAAGCGCATTTACAGACGCAGAGGCAAGCAGGAATAGCACAGGGCCTGTGAAATAGCCCTCTAACTGATGCACAGCACAGCAAAAGAGCCGCAAGCTCTCGCCTTTTCATCCACACCCATCCAGGTAAAAGTCCGAATTATCGGTCACTCACAGTAATCCGCTCCAGCCGGCTTCTATTACAGCCGTTTGCAAAAGTTTGGTCATTACATTACATGATTTGTTGCATGTTTTGGTATGTTTCCCTTTACTTAAGCAGGCTTAAAAACTTTGAAAAAGTTTATACCATTGTGTGCAAAAGTTTTGGCACCCCTGTCCCAATTTTATGGCGAAATGGAATGTATTGAAATAAGACCATCGTCTGCTCTATATTTGTTTATTTGCTGTATAATGTGTTGGGAAAAAATAGAATCAGGCATTAACTGTGCCATCGCTTTACTACAGAACACATCTTTTAGCTTTTCTCAAACATGTTATATTCTGCATAAAAAAAACAGTAATTTTCTTTTTAAATGAGCAGAAGTGTTTAGAGGACGTCCATGTCACTATGAGTCACTATGAGATTTCAGTATTAGTCCGAGTCGTTGACTTGAGTCCTCATCTTTGCTAACAAATAAAGAGAGGTTATTATGGCCATCAAGAAAATGGTCTTGTAAAAAAATGAATTATGACTGGCATTAAAAAAACTGGTATTGTAAAAAATTTTAATTAAAATGTAAAAATATCTCCCATTTAAAACTAAACATTTTTAAAGTATGAACACACAAATACAGATTCCATCCACAGCCATCCAGGTAAACGCCTGTGTTATTGATCATGTACAGTAATCTGCAGAGAATGACTAAGATGTGTATTGCAAAATAAAAAAACACCCAACACCATGTTAGGGTGATCCGGGGTGGGTGGAAAAACTGCATCACTTAAAGGAATAGTTTAGCATCTAATCTACACAATTTTCCGCTCAGCCCAGATATGGTTCATCAAGAAAGACATGTTTTGCCTCTTTGGTTAAGAACTGGAGCTCAATGTAGTCAAAAGTCACCCAAATAGTTGCTATAAATACATCCTTAAAATGCTGCAGAGTTTAAGCTTTGGCTCCATCATTGGGGGAAGAATTAATTCCTGGTCATGTGATCTGTGGCCAGGAGTCCAATTGTCACATATATAAACACACACACATTTTTTATAGTGCAAATCCTAAATATGCTTCTAAAACACTTTAATTTCATTTTAAACTTATCTTAACTAATGTAATATGTAAGAAAATGTAAATGTAAACCCATATCTGTACTGTAAAGTTTACACTGAACTCCCGCAGTGTTAGAATGTAAATACCGATGTTACCCCTGTATATACTGTACTGTAATTCATGCACGCACGTTTTCTTTGGTATGCGCTGTCGTTTTCTATTTGACGAAATCGGCAAATGACTGAAGCCATGAACTCTGAACTGCGAATTTGTGGGGGTTTATATATATATTTGTGGGGGTTTAATATATATCCCCAAAAATGAATGTCACCCAAACTGTGGGGGTCAATGCCTGCCCCATTCTCTTGTTGTGTTATGCATGAGTATGTTTTCTCTTTAACCTGTCAAACACCTGTAGGTGCATTTACCAACCGACCCCATCCACTTATTACCCAGCCAGCACTGCTTATCGCAGGCTTTGGAAACGATCAACCCAAACAGCTAATATAACAGCTATTCACTGGAACGAACACATTTCCATTATATTCCAACTGAACATTTCTACACTGTAATTGCACACAGACTTATTGCAGCCCAATATTATTCTTCCATGGCTGAGCTACAGGCAAATCCCTGTTTGGGTCGAACGCGTGCTGCCTCTCAATCTGCATCATTTCACTCTCACCAAGTGCTCTTGACTATGAGCAGATTAGCAACATTCAAATGCTGAACAAAGACTGCAGCGAGAGTTTTTGGGGATGCAAATCTGTTTATAAGATGCGTGTGTCTGTGTAAGGTTAGGGCTTACCTGTGGTCTTGAGGACAGGCTTGATGCTGGGGAGGGGGAATAAAAAAAATGTCAAAGTCCAAGTAAACTTTGTCATCTCATCTACATACATGCATAAAGTGAGGCTCCAGATTTACAGAGCACAAAAATAATCCACATATAAAACTACAAATATAAACTTAAAAAAGAAAATTCAGTGTTAGCGTGTACGTCTTTACAACTGTGGCGTTTAAGGTTATGATGTGAACTAAACATACAGTCCAGCCTCTCATTTAGACAGAAAGTCCACATAGAGGCTCATGGGAAATGGAGTTCTGAAGAAGTGCTGTTAATGAACCCTGGAGGGAGGCGAGTGCAGACTGCTGGGATGTTCAGCGCCGCTTGTTTGCTCCTGAACGCCCTGAAATTGGTCCCTTCCCGTCAGAGCTCGCCTTGAGTCTTATGTAAACTGAGACGGGAGGTCCAGCAGAGAACTAAGCAGCTTCTACCAACTTCACTGAAGAAAAGTCTCTGGAGTTACAGAATTCTTAGGCTGCGTTCACAAGGACATTCCTGTCAAAAACTGACCTCGCTCCACTGATTTCAATGGACAATGTGTGAAAAACATGCCTTGTTATCCAGTTTCGACTGAATGTTCAGTGCTAAGGATGTCTTGGGCAGACATGAATTGTTTATTTGTCTCAGCACTGCATACAAAACCTCTACAGAACATTAAAATTACTACCAATGAACATAAAGATGCTGAAATGTAACAAGTATGTCTTGTTCTCAGTCTTTTGCATAGAACAACACAGGGTACCACTTTACAATGAGACTACCCATATAAAGGGTTTATAAATAATTTATAATCAGCTTGTTAATTAGATTGTAGACTGTTTATGGATCATCAATAAGCAGTTATTACAGTTAGGTTTGGTTTAGATGCGTTAAAGCGTTCAATGCATAAACACAGATGGAGAGATGAGAATGGATTTTTAACTAAATCTGCTAATGGACCTTCATTTCAGCTATTCAGTTCTAATCTGATTCACAACCAGTGACTTTTAAGGTCAGAAAAATGCACTTTATGTGCCAAATGTGGCGGCTGTCACTGGATTTAAGGAAACCAAGAGCAGCTTTGACCAGAAAAGGTTAGTGGTAAAATGTTGATAAATGGTAGGAAGTATTTTTAGGCCAGACAGAGTGAGAGAGAGAGAGAGAGAGAGAGAGAGAGAGAAAGGAAGAAGGAGAGAGAGAGACAGCAAGAGAGAAAGGAAGAAGGAGAGAGAGAGACAGCGAGAGAGAAAGGAAGAGCGAGAGAGAGAGAAAGAGAGAGAGAAAGAGACAGAGAGAGAGCCAGAGAGAGAGGGAAAGGAAGAAGGAGAGAGAGAGACAGCGAGAGAAAAAGGAAGAGAGGGAGAGAGAGAAAGAGAAAGAGAGAGAAAGGAAGAAGGAGAGAGAGAGAAAGAGAAAGAGAGAGAGAGACAGAGAGAGAAAGGAAGAAGGAGAGAGAGAGAGACAGAGAGAGAGAGAAAGAGAAAGAGAGAGAGAGCGAATGAGAGAAAGAGAGAATGAGAGACAGAGAGAAAGAGAGAGATAGGGGGTTAGACTTACGAGCACATGCAGGAAAGCTGTTATTAATCTGCTCCATAAGGTCAGTCATATCAGAGCTGGGGTTAAGAGACTGATCCAGTAACTCATCTGAGAACACACACACACACCCCAAAGCCACCAACCCAGCCATCAGTATAAAGGAAGAGTACATGGAAGCCTGTCCTTGTTTTTGCTTTCATACAAAGTCAGGACAAGAATATCCAAACAAATTTAAAAAAAAAAAGATGAAAACAGACTTACAGGACCAACAAAACCCTACAGACTCAAGCAAAGTGTGTGCATGTGTGTGCGTGTGTGTGTTATACCTGTGTGTTCAGGATGGGCTCCTGGCTCCTGGCTCAGAGAACCGGAAGAAGAAACACCATTAACTCCGGAATCCAGTTCAGGCTGGCATGAGAGACAGAGAGAAAAACAGAGAAAGAAAGTCAGAGAGAGAAAGAAAGTCAGAGAGAGAGAAAAAGAGAGCGACAGAGAGCGAGAGAGAGACAGAGAGAGAGACAGAGAGACAGAGAGAGAGAGAGATTGAGATTATTAAATCATGGGAGCTCTGCACATTATTGATGCTGACACACTTACAATTCCAAAACTTCAGCCATTAAACAGATTCCACAAAGAGCATCAATAAAACAAGTGACCCACTGACAATCCCGCACAGACAACAAAAAAAATCAGCTGGAAAAAGAAAAGTTTTGGGTTTGAATATTTGACCCTAAACAGAGCGGTGTTCTGAAGATGGCCTTGTCAAGCCGTGTGCAGAGCCGACAGTAAATCTGACTTTTTCATACAGGGCTGAGGTGAGGCTGTTTAGATCTCCTCAGCCTTCAGCAGTGTGGGGCGCCGCGCGGATTTCATTAACGCTCACAGGTTGCTGTGACAGACGGACACTAGTGGTTTTACAAGCTAGTCGATTCTTCCACATTAGAAATACACATACATATACAAAATCACACACACACAGAAACACACACACACAAATACATACACTCACAAAAACACAAATATGCACAAACACCCTCAAAAACACATTTGCAAACACACATACATACACAAACGTACAAACACACGCACAAAAACGCAAAAACACACAAAAACACACATGAATACATACACACACAAACACACCTACACACAAGCCAGCAAAAGCACACATATACACGCACAAACACACACACAAACACACACACAAACACACATACACACACACCAACACAAACTCATACACACCGACACAAACTCATACACACCGACACAAACTCATACACACCGACACAAACTCACACACCGACACACATACACAAACACCGACACACATACACAAACACCGACACACATACACACCAACACAAACACATACATACCAACACCAACACAAACACATACACACCGACACAAACACATACACACCAACAAACTCACACACAAACACAAAAACACCTATACACACAATCACAAGCACACACACACACACACACACACATATACACAGAAAACACACATACACACACCAACACAAACACAAACTCAAAACCACAAACAAACACATAAAAGCACCCTCCATCCCCACCCTCCACACAAGCATGCACAAAGTCCCACCGCCCCTTATAAAAAGAATTTACACTACCAGAGACCCATGCCTTGCCAACAAAATTATGTGTTAAACTGCTTCAAACCCCAAGGTCAACATCAACAAACTGTCTTTACAAAAAATAAAGCCTTTACACCCCAGAACCACCATAATTACATTTTAGGTAGAAAAATGCATACTTGATTATGATTTCAACTTGATTAAAAGTTATTGCTGTTTCCACTGTCTTGTATGGTGGAATGAAAACCATCCTTCCCCATTTTTGCAGTGTTGTTTGTGCAGACTCAAACGGAACTGTAATTCATTGTACAACTCGCCACCAACTGTGTAATTACATTACATGGCAGAGTGTAAAATAGTTGAGCAAAACAAACGTCTAAGGATTAAGAGCTTTCTTGTCACAGAAAAGAAGCCAAATCCAGACTAAACCCCTTCCTCACAAATACCAGCGGAGGAAGAGCGACGGGGTGGGATTACGGAGTGGAATTTGTCATTTGGTAATGACAGCACACACAAAAACAACAGGTAGAGTGTGATCAAGGAGTAAACAAACAGTGTGGTGTCATTTCAGTGGGTTTTATCAAGGGTGTAGATTTGATTTTGATACTGATGGGGACACAAAAGTGATGACTTTACTCCAGAGATAGTGAAACATCTGTAACAAATTTCATACATTAACATCCAAGTAACGAAGAACTATAATCACAGGACACAAGAAATTCTTTCTTTTAATTTCTCACCTGTCTGGAACATTCAAGTATTGTTACATTTTCAAATCCATGATCTAGAAATTTGTATTTTCCATCTAAACAAACACTGCAAACTACATCCACATCATAAATACAAGGACGTGATATTGTGGTCCATTTTGAGTATCGGTTTACCATGTAACACTAGTCTCTTACTGAATCAACACCAAATGCGACATGTTCCAGATTATTTATTCCAGATTTGTTAGTAAAAATTTGTCCTCTTCCTCTCCTACATCTACACAATCTACTGCACCGAGATTTCATCTGTTTTTTAAAGACAGATGAAGCTTCAGCCAATCACATGCTAGCAAGAAACATCATAGCCAGTCATAAAACTATGCTGGGTTGGGAAGACGGGACTCGTGGTAGAGAAACAGAACAGTTATCTGTTTGTGTTCCAAACATTAACAGAAAACAGTGGTTTTATTTGAATATGTTGGTTAAAATGATTGAACAATTCAGTAACCAGTGGTTATTGGTAGGGACGTGTCTCTACTGTCCCTAAACAAGTTGTTTTGTTGGCACAGCAATGGCATCTTACAAATCCTGCGATGCACCAGTGAGCGGAACAGCAGAACAGATGCAGTTTGAGGCCTGAAGTTCTGCACAGTAACAAGCAGTTCAGTGTATAAACAGTTTTTGTGTTCGGACAGGTGGCTGTGCTTCTATTTGTGTTTTGTTTGTGAGAACAAGGTCCTGTCTTTGAGGACCTGTGTGTGTGTGCGTGTGTGTGAGCTAGGGCATTAACGACTTCAGATGTTTTCAGGTCGACTAATCTGTCAACAAAGTCGAAGTCGAGTCGACTAGTCGTTTGATGATGCCACACAGACGCAGCGGAGGAACACTTATTAAAGTTCTCTGTAACATTAACAGTCAACATGACAATTAAAACAAAACAGAGGATAATACCTTGAATGTTCTGGTAAATTTAAGTGTACAACAGACAGTGGGAACAGTTTAAGCCGCTGCGCCACCCAGCGTTCTCTGGATTGGAGGACTCCCTGCAGTGCTAGCGTTAGCCATGTTAGCTAGCGATGCCATTTCAGATGCCGTGCAGAACGCCAGTACTGTTACTGTACTTAAACACCGACTTGCAGGTTGTGCAGGTCTCCGTGCTGTTTGTGTGTCTAGAGTGAAGGATCTCCACACATGTGATGTGCGTCTGTCTCCTCTGCTGCCGTGTCTCTCATCTTGTTGTGGTTTTGTGTTTAGATTCCACTCGCGCCAATGGTACCGCCCTTTTTATGAAGGGACTATAATAATTGTTTAAGTCACGGAACACGTATCAGCGTCAGCCAATCAGAGGCGGAGACTGTATTGTGTACACAAGCGTGCACAGGGAGAGGAAAAAAAACATAAAACATTCTCTCAAGGGGCGTCGACTTGTGCCTCTGAAGTCGACTAGTCGACTTTTCTGTTAATGCCCTAGTGTGTGTGTGTATGTGTGTGTGTTACCTGGTGCAGTAGCTGTCTGAGTCTGTACAGCTGCGACTCCAGCTGTTTATTATGGTCCTCTAGGATCTGCATGCGAGCCTCCAGTCGTCCTTTGTGCTGTCGCAGGAGTTTAGCTTCAGCCAACAGGTCGGCCTCCTCCGGCCCCGCACACACGCCCTCCACACTGCGCTGCCTGTGCTGCTCCCGCAGAGCATCATACTCCCTCTGTAGAGAACTACACACACACACACACACACACACACACACACACACACACACATTACATTACACTCACTGAGAAGATGTTTTTACCCAAAGCGACTTACAAGTTATGGGGCGGTCGGTGACCTATTGGTTATGGCGTTTGCCCTGCGTTCAGAAAGTCATGGTTTGAATACCAGGACTGCTATAGGCACCACTGAGGTTCCCTTGAGTAAGGTACCGTCCCCACACACTGCTCCCCGGGTGCTGTGTTCCTGGCTGCCCGCTGCTTCAATTGGTGAATGGGTTTGAATACAGAGGAAGAATTTCACACTGTTCACACTGTGCTGTGCTGTGTTCATGTATGACAGAACAGTCACTTTACTTTCAGAACAGTGTGAGTACCAGAGGAGAGTCTTAGTGCTAAAATCTTTATGTAGGAGTGGTGCAAGAAGATAGGTAGATCATCAGGAGAGGAGGAGCTCTCTGAGCAGATGAGCCTCCAGGAAGATTTTAAAGAGAGAGGTTCTGCTGCTCTGGTTGCTCCCTCCACCATCGAGGAACCAAGAATGAGACCTGTCCGGACTGGGTTTACCTTGTGTGTAGGGATGGCAGAGCTAGACGATGTTCTTTGAAAGAGCGGAGGGAGTGAGTTGGAACGCAACACACACAAACACATGTGGACAAGGAGGCTTCTGAGGTGAAGGTTTCTAAAATTTGATGAGCGTAAGACATCCAAATGAAAAACATTTTTAAGAAGGTTCAGGGAAAAGTCTTATTTATACAGTTTGCCCAAAGCCAAGACATGCTCTTTTACTACGAGGCTAATGCAGCTAATTAATGGATGCTTACGAACACAAAATCACCACTAAACTGCACTTCACTTTGTTCAGTAACCTCTAACACACTTGCTTATGTGGTTTCTGATACCATATGACACACTGTTTTCTATAATAAAAAATAGATAGAAACATCAGCAATCGGGTGGATTCCTGACTGGATCACTGGAGCCAGTGCTCACATTGCTCATCGATGAAAATTATTTTGTTGATTTATCCAAGCTTTAATGCTGCTTTCAATAGACAAAAACATGGACATGAAATGTTGTTTAGTTTGTCTATTCAGGTCTTGTTTTCTTTTTTTGTTACTGGTGCAGG
The DNA here is from genome assembly GCA_037974365.1 of Hydrocynus forskahlii. NCBI lineage: Eukaryota > Metazoa > Chordata > Actinopteri > Characiformes > Alestidae > Hydrocynus > Hydrocynus forskahlii. Next base: position 3,960,279 of record JBBPCX010000141.1, read on the forward strand.
CTGTACAGGGTGCCTTCAAGGACTCTTGCACCTGATGGTAGCAGCTGTACTGAAATCTGAATTATAAACACACTTTGTTCATTTTATAGATAACAGTGTGTCGTACAGTGTCAGAACCCACATAAACAAGTCTATTTGAAACTATTTGAGAATATAAGAGAAGAGTCCGGAGTACAGTGTGTATTTCTCAGATTCCATTAACCTTGTGGCTCCAGTCCGGAACTAAAGAAGCAAACTTCAGATTGAACAGTAAAAGGGGGCGGCTGGAAAAGCATCTTTGAATCTTTAAGAGCAACTTCTCAGCGCATGTAACCTCATGAGACAGAGGAGTAGGGGAGAAGCCATGTTACCTATTAATAGAAAACGTCTCAGACTTGGGAAAATAAATGATTTAAGTTAGTGTTGAAGCAGTGCAGTGATGGATACACATATCTGGATGCAGACTAGATAATCTGTCCTTGGTCTTGCTTCAGTCACATGAAAACCTCAGTGACATCACCGAAGCAATTTATACAACACTTATACCTTGCTTTCCTCATAGCTTGCTTTTCTGCATTAAACACGTCTTGCCACATTGATCACACTGGTGGGGGAGAGGGGGCAATATACACATTGTTCTGAATATTTATGCCCATTGATGTTTTCATAAATGTATGGGTATAATGTGTATAATGTGTAATTGTGTGTTAGGAAGTTTCAGAGAAATTAAAATGCAGCTTGAACTCTGAAGCTCAACCAACCAGGAGAGAGAGAGAGGGAGAGGGAGAGGGAGAGAGGGTGATAGAGAGAGAGAGAGAGACAGACACAGAGAGAGAGACAGAGAGACAGAGACAGAGAGAGACAGAGACAGAGAAAGAGAGAGAGAGAGAGAGAGAGAGAGAGAGAGAGAAAGCGACAGAGAGAGAAAGCGACAGAGAGAAAAAGCGACAGAGAGAAAGAGACAGAGAGAGAAAGAGAGAGAGAGAGAGAGAGAGAAAGAGACAGAGAGAGAGAGAGAGAAAGACAGAGACAGAGAGAGAGAGACAGAGAGCAAGAAAGAAAGTGCAAGAGAGAGGGAGAGCAAAAGTGAGAGCAATAGCATGAAAAATAGAGAATGTGCAAGACCAAGACAGCAGTAGAGAGTGTGAGAGAGAGAGACCGAGCAAGAGAGAGACAGAAAGAAGAGAACAAATGTAAGTGTGAGAGAGTGAAAAATAGATAGCATGCAAGAGAGCGAGAGAGAGAGAGA
>JBBPCX010000141.1:3995140-4016706 GCA_037974365.1 Hydrocynus forskahlii
AGAGAGAGAGAGAGAGAGAGAGAGAGAGAGAGAGAGAGAGAGAGAGACAGACAGACAGACAGAGAGAGAGAGACAGAGAGAGAAATAGAGAGAGAGACAGATAGTGAGAGAGAGAGAGAGAGAGAGAGAGACAGTGAGAGAGAGAGAGAGAGAGAGAGAGAGAGAGAGACAGATAGTGAGTGAGAGAGAGACAGACAGAGACAGATAGTGAGAGAGAGAGACAGAGACAGAGAGAGAGACAGAGACAGAGAGAGAGACACAGAGATTGTGATGAGACAAGCTATTACTTCTAATTTCCGCATCATCCATCACGTCAAAAAACAAGTTCTTAAAAAACACCATAATCAAGACTAATGATGAGAGCGGCCCTTAGTATTATCTTTATATCTTTGTTCATCCAACCATCAATTTTGTTTTGATTGTTCAATGGGTAATTTACCTCTTTTTCATCCCAAGTTTTAATTATACCACTCTTTCATACATTTATTCATTGTCTCTCACACTGAGATGCCTCTTAAGCACCTGTGCACTGTTTGCTCTGATGAGATTGTTGCAGACAGCTTGCAGAGTCAGAAGAACTTATGACAGCTTTTAATGTTTGGTCTGAAATATACAGCTGCTCGGTACACACTGATTATCCCCAGCATAAAAACTGGACAGGTGACGTGAATATTGATTATCTTGTTACAGAGGGTCCTGCCAAGAGGTGCAATCTATTATTCAACATGTGAACCGTCTTGAAGCTCTTTTCACACGCGTGCATAAATGGAAACATCACTCCTGTTGGATCTGATCTACACTGATTTCCGGTTGAATTCAGAATCCAGTTTAAAATCCTTATACAGACTTTCAGAGCCCTGCATAAGGGGCAGCAGGTGGCCTGGTGGTTAGGGCGTTGCCCCTGCAATCAGAAGGTTGTGGGTTCGAATCCCAACACTGCTAGTGTCATTACTGAGGTTCCCTTGAGCAAGATACCCTCCCCACATACTGCTCCCCACTGCTTCACTTGGTGAATGGGTTAAATGCAGAGGAAGAATTTCACATTATTCATTTACATTTACGGAATTTAGCTTTTATCCAAAGTGACTTCCATTCCCTAACTACAGGGGGCAGTCTCTTGCTCAGGAACCCAGTGGTGATATCGTGGTGTGTTCACCCGTGACTATAAGGGCCCAATTTACTTTATTTTACTTTAAACTGGTTCCGAAGTACATATCAGATCTCCTGCAGCCAACTGGTCGAGTACCGAGATCTACTGATCAGGGCCGCCTCTCCACTCCATATGAGGATCATGCCTTTCACTCTGTCCGAGGCTGTGGACCAGTCTTCCACCAGAGCTGCGATCAAATGGATCTGTCATCTGTCTTGTTCTGTTTTTATCTTCTTTTCCTGTACATTGGTTTGTGACTCTCGTCTATGAAAAGTGCTATAAATAAATTACTTGCAAGCAGGAAAAATGGGTGAGCATGAGGATTTAAGCGACTTTGGCAAGGACCGAATCATGATGGCTTTCCATCTAGGTCCTGTGGGATGTTCCTGGAACACAGGGGTCCAAGGAAGGACAACCAGTGGAGTAGTGACAGGCACTACTGTACCACAAAATGCCCATGCTGGCTATAATACAGATCAAGTGTCAGATCACACAGTGCATCACAACCTGCTACGTATGAGTGTAGAGGACACATACAGTCCATCACAAACACCAAAAAATGCACACCAAAGACCATGAGATCTAATCTGGGGGGTGCAGTCTCTTTTAAGGGTATTAAACCGGAAACACACTGCCCCCTCTCATTAATACCATCAGTACTGACTTCAACAAAGGCTCCATGAGAGGCCGTCATTGTCTTTGACAATGAAAAACAAACTAAAGTTACCAAATGGTGTAATTTTTCAGTAATTTAGCTAGAGTTTAGACACCAGATCAACATCAGAACAAGCCATCAACAAAGTCAAGCTTGAAACGGGCAGTCTGGAGTGGTGGAGGTGAAGTCCTCCACTTTAAACTGCAGAAAAACTCATTCCTGGATTTTACCAAACCAACTGGACCGAAGTCTCCTTTCTAATGAGCAGCGCCGGACTTTCACCTCAAACTTCCACCACAGAACTTTGCAAGGACAACAGACTTTAGTCCTACATGAACAGCCTACAGAAAAAGTCCCCACACGTACCCTAAGTGTGTCCTCCTGGCTGGAGAAGTCCTCGAAAAGGCCGCTGCTGAGCTCTGAGGAATTGAGGAGCAGCTCGTTGTCAGCCATGGCCAGCAGGACCTTGTTGACGTCCAGCAGGTATGCAGACGGAGAGAGAGACACGCTCCGCTCTTCCTGAGGGAGGGAGGAAGCCAGAGATGCTGAGTCAACGGTGACTTCTACAATCCGCTGGGTCCTGATGATGTATATCTCCTAAAACATTGAGAAGGAGAAAGAGAAAGAGCGAAGGAGTCAGAGCTGCAGCTGGCAAATAGAGCGACTGACTGGAAGAGTAAAGCAATGTGATGAAACTAACACAGGAACTAATTTCCCTGAATTTGTTTTAGTATTAAATAAAAGTAAAGTGACCATTCTGTCATACGTGAACACACCACAGCAAACAGCACGGAATTCATCTCTGTATTTAACCCATTCACCAAGTGAAGCAGGGGGCTGCCACCAACGAGGGGCGCCCACGGAGTGGTGTGTGGGGATGGTACATTACTCAAGGGAACCTTAGTGGTGCCACTAGCAGTCTTGGGATTCGAACCCACGACTTTCTGATCGCAGGGTGAACTCCCTAACCACGAGGCCACCAGCTGGTTAACATGAAGACAAGAAATAACACTAGAATAAAAATACAGCAAAATACACATAATTCTGCACATAATTCTGGTCTCTCCCGGGTCCAGGACCCAGAACAAGGTACTTGGCTGACCCCTTGTGGACAGTTAGGCATGTGAGTGTGTGTGTTTGCATGTGGGTGTGTGTGTACCCTGTAGCGGGCCTGCAGCAGTTGTAGTCTCCTGTGCATCTCCTCTCTTCTCTCCTCAGGAACAGACAGCAGCACCTCCTCGCCTCTCCTCAGCACCTCTTCAACGCGAGCCTTCTCCTCGTCCAGCTGAAAACATCAAATGTCCGTTCACTACTACTCAATGGTTTTTGCACACACTGAGATTTTCATGTTATGAAAATTTGCATGTTAAATGAACTAAAAGGACACTTAATATCAATATTATTTTCTTACATAAATTAACAGTATGTTCACCATTTGAGTCTTCATTAGCTAGAAAATGACACATTCCTCATTACTGACCTGTAAAAAGACACCTAATATAATTATAACTAGAAAGAAACTTTTTGAAATGGGCCGGCCCCCTAGAAACAACCTAGAAACTCCAAAGCAACAACATCCTGCACTTGAGCAGCTGCCTAGAAACTACATAGCAACCACTTATTTAACCTTAGCAACAACCGACAAAGTCCCCAACAACCGCCTCCTACACCATAGCAACTACCTAGTAACTACTAAGCAACCACCTCCACATAAATAGCAAGCATCTAGTAACACCATAGCAACCATGATATACACCATAATAATCACCTAAAACTAATTAGCAACCACCTCCTACACCATAGCGTTATATATTTAAGAAGCTATTAATTGATGAACCAGTGGATCACCACACCACCAGTTCATGCACCATTACATATTCTTTCCATCTTATAATGGAAACTTCTTTTGTTTGACATATTTTCATTTATAATTGGTCACTCAACAACTTTCCAGTTTAAGAAGAATAAAAATCTGCAGTTTGGGTAAGTGGTAAAAATCTTTGGTCGCGACATTCACAGAAACGTGAGAATATTTGCATACACTGTGTGTAACATCAGGGTGTGTAAGTGTACCTTGTCATCATCAGGTGTGTGTGTGTGGTCCTGCGGCTCCAGTGTGCTGAGCACGGCCTGTAGCTCTGCCTCAAAGTCCCGTAGCTCCAAGGTGGAGGATGGAGCCAGCATCTCCTTCAGAACCTCCTGCTGCTGTACCTCCACTTCTCCAGGCTCCAGACCCACTGACCGCTGCAGGGAACACAAGGCACAAATCAGTGGCCATGATTACACTTTGATCACCTTCAACTTGCAGAGCCTGAATCAGAAAACTTTACTGATTCCAGAAGAAACTGCTTATGCTACAAAAATCACAGGGGAGCAGAGACAATAACAATATAAAATACAGTATAAAGTCAAAAGAAAATCTTAGAAAATTCTCAGAAAATGAGTGCTACTGAGCACACCACGCTATATACACAAAATGTGCCGCAAGGTGTAATACACACACAATTTTGCTTTCTAACACTTGAGGTCTCGAGCAACTTGCAGCACGTTATGAATTAGAATCAGAAAAATTTCTCGATCCTGGAGTAAAATGCACAGACACACAGAGACAAGAACCATTTAAAATATAGTATAACGTCAAAATAAAAATGATCTGTCAATAAGAGAGGTATAAATACTATTAGATACTATTTTGTATTGCATTTGTGTTCGTACGCACACCTGGCCCTTTCCTTACCTGGGCCGTTTTGATGTGCTGCGCCACCTTGTGGAAGTTGCGGTTGAGGTCGGCTAGCTTTGGCTCCACCAGTTCTCTGCATGCGGGCCCCCTGCTGGTCATCAGAATAACAGCCTGATCACGAGCACCATCCACCCTCGCACTCATCGCTTCCAACTCACTCAGCACAGCCTGAATGGACAGAGAGAGAGACAGAGAAAGAGAGACAGAGACGGAGAGAGAGAGACAGAGAGAGAGAGACAGAGAAAGAGAGAGAGATAGAGACAGAAATAGAGAGACAAAGAGAGATAAAAAAGAGAGACAGACAGAGAGAGAGAGAGAGAGACCCAGAAAGAGAGCCAGAAATAGAGAGAGACAAGAAGAGAGATGAGAGAGAGAGAGAGAGAGAGAGAGACAAGAGACAGAGAGAGAGAGAGACAAGAGACAGAGAGAGAGAGACAAGAGACAGAGAGAGAGAGAGACAAGAGACAGAGAGAGAGAGAGAGAGAGAGAGACAGAAACAGAGAGAGGGACAGAAACAGAGAGAGAGAGAGAGAGAGAGACGGAAACAGAGAGAGGGACAGAAACAGAGAGAGAGAGAGAGAGAGACAGAAACAGAGAGAGGAACAGAAACAGAGAGAGAGAGACAAAGAGAGAGAGAGCAGATTTTAACCATACCTGACAGAACAAATTAAACAGACAAACACAGAAAAGTGTGTTTGCGTCTGACCTTCACTACTGTCTCTCTCGCAGCTGCAGGCAGTTTCTCAGTCTCATCTAGACGGATCTCGGTCTGGTAGACCCACGTGCTGATGTGAGCCAGGTTCTCATCGAACATCTCCACCTCGCTCCGGTGATTCTGCAATACACACACACACACGTGTTTGCATTACTACACTTGTGAGGTCTCGAACACCATTTGAGCTGTAGCAGAGTTTCTGTTTGGATCTGACTCGCAGATGTGGCCGAGTAAGGCTTTTCCTTAAGTGTAAATATGCATCACATTTATATAATTTGTCAGGTATATAAAGCAACTTGAAACGTAGCCAAATGTAGTGTTAATGCAGAGTCGTGCCTAAGGACTCACATCAAATGACTTCACAAACCATTCATATGCTCATCTAGTACGGTCGACCCTCGAAATTCACGGGGGTTACGTTCCAAGAGCAAACACGAATTTGTGATATGGTTAAAAAAAAATTTTTTTTTTAAAGCCTATAAATGCCTATTTTTTAAAATGTAAACCCAAAATATGTTTCCAAAACACTTTAATTTCATTTTAAACTAAGCTTAATACATTACCCTTAAAAAATGTAAAGGTAAACTCGAGACGCTCCATGCAGCTGCATCACAGGGCAGCAGCCAATCAGCAGCAAGGAGAAATGAATAATGCTCTCGGATTGGCTACTTTCAAACCTCCCGCACGTTTTTGTATTCGGTTGCTTTGTGTTCTCCCTACAGTACTAAACATTTATACAGTTATAATTTATATGGATATTTAGCTAAATTTACATTAATATTTATGTTACAAAATTAGTAAATTAGATTTTTCTTAATAATTTAGCACTAAAATGCATGAAAAATTATATATTGCCCCGAAAATGGATGCATCTCTACCTCCAACTTCCACGGACAATTATTAGTTTGGTTCTACGAACAAATCTGCGAACGACTGACGATGCGAACTCTGAACTGCAACTTTGCTGAAGTTTACTGTACACAAGAACACACACACACACACACACACACACACACACACACACACACACCAGTACAGCGCTGAGCCAGTCCTCCGTGAGGGTGCGCACTCGCTCCCATCCCTCGTTCAGGACAAAGAGCTGATCCTCCAGCTGAGCTTCGCTGCCCTCCACCAGGGCCTGCAGGGCGGCGCTGTTCTCCATCACTTTAGACAGATCGTCCTTTTTACTGTCACTTTCCTTCAACACACCCTGTGGCACAGAGACCACAGTGAATGCAGAATCACACTGAGACATAAGAGTATGAAATGAAACCCACACATCGACATAAAAGGGAGAGAGTCTATAATGGATAATAACATTCTTCAATTGACCATCTAATTGAACTATGACATTTTCTGCTATTTTTCCTCACTTTGCCACATCTCAGTGCCACTGAGCTTCATCAGTGAGACAGTAGATTTCTTCTTTCTTTTATGACAGCAAAGTAATAGAAGACATAAAGTACTTCTTGTGGTGTGGGACAGTTTGTCATGATCATGAATGCAGCCCTATCTCACACACAAACACACACACACTCACATTGGCCCAGGCAACCTCTGCGTCTATATCTGCAGGCATGTCCCCTGTGTTGATCTTCTCCTCCAGTTGTGTGTGTGTGGAGGTGATCCAGTTCTGCACGGCCACACGGTCCTTCTGCAGTTTCTGAGACAAAGCCAGCGCCTTCTCCAGTTCCTGCTTCCCTTCAGTCACCTGCAAACACAGACGACACGCAGCGTCGGTTTTAAGAAGTGAGTGCTGTGGTCTCGCTACTTTCACAAATGGAGCCTAGGAAGCAAAATAAAGCCTTCCAAGATTTTCCACATCACATATGTTCAGAAAAGCTTTTGCTTTGTTTAATTCTCTCTGACTCAAGCTCGCGGAAACAAGAAGAAGAAACCACTTGTGAATGACTATATTTGAATGACTGGAATGCAAAGACATTTGATAAGACTAACAGACTAACCTAACTGATACAGACTAACCTAACTGTTATTTAGATGTAAGTATGTAATGTAAATGACACACACAGCAAAACAACACTTCTAGGGTTTAAGTGAAACTGGCTGAAGTATAAATGTTTGTGTGTGTGTATCCGACTTAACAGGGTGTGCAAGTATTGATCTGTTTGCTCATATCTGTGTGTGCGCGCACGTGTGTGGGGTCTTGTCCATGCTAAATGTCTGAATATTAATACTGGAAACATGAATAAAAGAAAAACAAACAAATTGGGGATGTTTTATTGGTTCTCACAAGTGAACATGTCGCTTTCACCGCAAAATCAATGTGTTTTCTTTTTGTATGTTTTTTTTTTTAAAACAAAAGTAACTAATATTTATTTTAGAGTTACAGCACCAAGCAAAAGTCTTGAGCCACCTCATTTCATTATATTTTGCTAGGAACATGAGACAGAAGGTACAGTGATTTATTGCAACATGTGCAAACATACATGGAAACCCAGTATAGAGTCCAGTCAGAGACTCTGTGTAATCCTCACAACCTGTTAACTACTCTCTTAGCCAAGCTTTCTTGTAATTTCTTTAAGAATCTTTAGTAATAGTCCTCCAGCTAAGGACATTGCAAAGCTCTTCTTGGACTTTGGCTACCTTTGGTTCTGTTTTCCGTCAACATGATCCTACACGGTTTCAGCAATGCTGAGATCTGGGATTTGGGGAGGCCAGTCCATGACTGATAGTGTTCAAGGTTTGCTTTGACTGCACTGGCAGTGCATTTGTGAGCATCTTGATGGTGAAAAATGAAGTTGTTACCAATCAAACATTTTCCACATGATATTTAAGGAGTGGCTCAAGACCACAAGCACAGTATTGTATTATATTGTAGATTGCATTACTCAGCTATAGCAGTAGTCTATACTATGTGTGCATGTGAGTGTGTGTGAGTGTGTGAGTGTGTGTGTGTGTGTGTACCTGTGCTCCCAGTTCATTGTACAGCAGTTTGAGGGCTGTGAGCTGCTCATCCATGGCTTTGGGATTCTCTGTTTGCTGTTTCTGTACGATCTGTCGGCCTGTTTTAATCACCGTCTCTACCTCCAGCTTCACCTCGCTCAACATCTTATACAGCTTCTGCACATGCAACACAAAAACAAGGAAAAAGTCATTCACAGCATAAAAGATCCGATTAGATTAAGAGTTGCGTTCACAATCTATACAGTGTAAAAGCTGAGTACAAAACTGCTTAGCAACACTGAAGTATTTGACAAAAAAATAGTGCTTTTGCTTTCAATAAGCATCCAAAAAGAGGAGTCTGAAACTTGTCTAACAGAGGTGTGTGTGTGTTTGTGTGTGTGTTCTGACCATGCAGCCGGCAAGATGTGTCTGGATCTCTTCAGGCTGGGTGTCACTGAGGTCCAGAACGTGCAGCTCGGCCTGGGTGCTCTCCAGAACTCTCTTACAGTCCAGCATCCGCTGCTCAAAGTTGGCCGGCTTCTGGAAGAGCTGGAACTTTGTGCTGATCTCCCTCTGCTTCCTCTGTACAGGGACCAGAGGTCATCGTTAAAGTGGAGGCATGGCCTAATGTATGGCCAATTTCATCTCATTTTCTCATTTTCTACAAATGTAGTCAATCAATCCAAACATGTTTGGACTGGAGCTACAAGGCTAATGTAGCTAATCAAATAACAGAAGTTCTCCAAAGCGTTGTTTATATGATGTACAACACTAAGCCAACACTCGTTTCCTCACATTTTACTTGCAAAGATGCAGACTTCCTTGTATTTTTAATGTGGTCTTGAGGAACAGTTCCCCAGGCTTCCTGAAGGACTTTCAAAGACCCTCATTTTCAGTCCAGTCCCTGAACCTGACCAGTCCATCCAAACAGAACAAAGATCACCGGATTTAAGATCCCATTTCTTCGCTGAATCTACTCAGCATGCCAAAGATAAGAGTTTAACAGGCCTGAAATAGTATTTTTGCACCAAGAAGGCGATTTGAAGGCAAAATAAAGAAAGAGGCTCAAGACTTTTGCACAGTACTGCAGATTAGACCTTTGCATTTGAGCGACAGTAGCTCCATCGTGTGCAAAATTTAAGAACAAACCTTCAAAAAAAGAAACATTTCTTGACTGAGCGACTACACACAGGGTTAAAGGGGAAACTGTGAATATTTGATCTGTAGCCAAACCGTAACGTCACAGCTTTCTCTGCATGGTAAGAGCAGCGCTCTCCTTGCAAACTCTCCACTTCAACTCTAGCTACTATATTACGGTTTTTAAACGCCACTGTAGATTCCCGTCATACGGTACTGAGAGGACGCCTGCTGCTGTAAGCAGACATGAAAAGGAGCTCAGTGCCAGGACTGGCTCCTCGTGTTGAATCAGCACAGATGAGAAACTGCCTCCAGACCTCAACAGCTCACGCCACACTGACAAGGAATACTAATAACCCCAGACTAATTACGGCCGACGCCGGGGTGCCGTGTAATGGGCCCCACAGGGGGCGAACTGATAGCTATGCAAATTTAAGCACCCAAAGATAAGTAACATCAGAGGAAATATATGCATACACACGATGGGCTAGTTGAAGAAGGCTGAGCTTCTCAAAAATCATCAAAGCACAGAAAAAACGCATTATTCCTAGGAATAAAGGCCAAAACGTAAAATATATGGATTGTTTTTCCTCCCCATGATGTGATAGTAACATAATAATACAACTGTAGTATAATCTCATCCACAGAATTGGAAAAATTGGTAAAATAAGTGATACAGATAAAGTACAAATGCCAACACTAGGTAGGGCATTTGTCAAAAAGAGTTGCTGTGATTCAACCTTTGCCATCTTAAGCTAAAATTAGAGACAGCAATGACCAGCTGAGGGACCTAATATTGTTGTTAATGACTATAAAAGCAGTAAACAGGGTGAATAAAATAAAATTTCATTCTAACAAAATTGCATTTTGTATGCAAGACATGTTTCACAGTATTCAGATCTTGCTTCTGTTAGTAATGTTTGTAATATTTTAGTTGGAATGTTCTTTGTTATATTTTTTGTATCAGTTGTAAAGTGTACTTTTTTATCTCATGTTCTATAGCAATTAATCTATAGTTTTGCAACTTTCTGTGGCTCTTATGCAATGCAAATTTCCCACTTTGGAACTAATAAAGGTTTATCTCATCTTATATTTTAGAACCTTAGTTTAGTCTTTCCAAATTTCTCTTTAACTGAACTTGAAATATTTGATAACTTTATTGCACAGTCCTATGGATCGACTCAGGGGCTCTTTTCAATACGTGTACTTTTTTAGTACTACATGTATAACTATTTAGGTGACAAATAAAGAATCTTAAATCTTATATCTTAAATGTACTGCATGAGTAAAATCACACTTAGTGTGTCTCTATGTTATTAATTTGATAAAGTCACTGAAATTTTACAGCTGTCATCTTCTGAAAACTCGAAGCCCTGTTTTTTTACACCGGCTGTGGTCTGTTCTCGGGTCAGTGTGGTGACTGACCTGCAGTTGGTCCAGCATGGTGCCGCCACGTGCTGCTTTGCCTTCAGAAGCTGCTGCAGGAACACTGCCCACATTTCTCTTCCGCAGGTCCTCCAGAGAGGCCTCATGGGCCGCGATCTCCGCCTGGATCGCCTGCAGGACACAGAGCAGGGGTCAGGCGATTATTCCAGGGGGCACATTATAAACGGATTAGCTCAAGGGTGGAAAGCAATGCTCAAAATCAATCTGAAATAACAATTTAAAAAAAGGATCTGGGGAAAAAAGATCCCTGAGTATATTAAGCACAATTTCATCCTACAATGTCATTTTAAAGGCAGCATTCATGTTTTATCATAATCCTTCATTAAAGTGCATCATTCTGTCAGCCTCTAAAACATCCACATTGTTTTGATTACATCACCATGCACTTGCTGTTAGGACAAAAATACCAATAAGTGATAATACCCTGTCCCACCCTCATCTATTACCAAGCAAAAACACTTATCTAGCACGGAGACCCTCAGTTGGAAATGGGAAGGAATATGCTCTATGATTTCTGTTTGAATGCAAGTAAATAAGATGTAAGTATCGCTACATTTTTATTACATGTTTTACTGTTTGTTTACTAAAGGTAATTAGAATCTGCTGCTATGCTGAATAATGTAATATGTGAATGCACAGCAGGGGAAAACAAAACAAAACAAAAAAAAGAAACAGTACTCTGCAAAAGTCTTAGCCACCCATTTCTTTATATCTTGCTTGGAATCACCTTGGTGCAAAATGACTATTTTATTCTTTTCAAACCAGTATACTGATCACCGCCTGATCATCTGGAATCATCTGCTCCTGGTTCTTCACCGGTTCAGGACTTCAGTTAGATGCTCTTTGTTCTGCTTGAATGATTCATACGTAGGTCACTGTGTGTCTTAACAAACAAAAACATTCCTCTGAAACTGTTCAGGGTCAGGGACTTGACTGGAAATGAGTCTTTGAAAGTCCTTCAGGAAGCCTGGAGAACTGCTCCATTAAAATACAAGAAAGTCTGGAAGATTCAGAAGTAAAATATGAAGAAAGATTTTGCATAGTACTGTGCATGACAAAAAGAGACTCTGTTTTGCTCTCAATGTTAGTATCATTTACAGAAAAAACCTCAGATTGTATAATACTATACTAATATGTAGTACTGATATGAACAGTAGTAATAATAGAAATACTTCTGAGATTGGGATCATTACTGTTATTATTTTTATTTTTTTTAATTAGGTGATGTAAGTTTACTAGCTGCAATTTACCATAGCAAAGTGAGGCACAAGCCATGGAAATAACAACTAATACTATTGTGATCATAAATACTTGCATACATAAATACGCTGATTTGGACTGGCATTAAGAGAAAGAATAGAATTAACTTTCACATGTTACAACTGCAGTAAAATGAATAAATATATTTCAATCCACCTAAACGGTCCGCAAGTACAATAAATACATCGTGAAATATCAGTTTGAAACAACAGTAAAATCTAAACATCTATCCAGTGCTTAATTTTGTTTTGAGAAGATATCTGCAGACATCGTTATGATTCTGAGATCATCATTCTTCCCTAAAAAATAAAATATAAAGTACAGGCTGAATAAAAAAGAAAAAAATATATAGTTTTAATTTGTGCCAAACACAAACTTTAGGACTTACTTTTACGAGCCCCCTTGAGAAGAGCATTTCAATGACCTCTTTAAGGATGGGCAGAATGCCACTGTGATGAACGCCGATTCCTCTCTTAAGTAAGTCCCGCATCTGCAGGATCTGAGGGTCAGAGAGCAACAAGCATCACTCACCCTGTCACAGGTTTAGAAGGGCAACATCTCAAACTCACAATAACAAAAAGCAAAGTTCACTTTCGCCTTGTCCTCAGTGTGCCGAGTTAAATCGTAAGCAACTTAAATACACTGGCTTATGTGGTTTCTGATTAATCCGGCACTCCCAGTGAGTGGCAGCCTGTTACGGCAGCGTTGCTTATTTCTGAGCTTTTTTCTTTATTTAATTATATAGCTTTTATTCTGGTGTTTTTGCTGCAAGTTTCCCACTTGTGGGACTAATAAAGGTTTAACTTACCTTATGATACACTGATGTCTATAAAGGTACATTTGCATAGATAAAAACAAAAACAGTAGTAGGAGGTCTTTGATGACAAAATGTTGTTCATACTTCTATCCATTTTTATTGATAACTCCATTTCATAAATACTTAAGCAAGTTTATTTTCTATCAGTTTATCATGCGTTTTTACTTATAGTTCTGCACGGCTGTACCTGTGGGAGCTGGCGGTCTCCTCCTCTGAGCCGACTCAGGCTCTTCTGGAAGAAGGAGTGGATCTCGTTCTTCTCCACAGAGCTGGTCAGGTCCAGAGAGGTCAGTGAGCGTGCGTTTTCATCGCAGCGCGTGCGGGAGAAAGTAAACGCCACCACTGGAGTCTGCTGCCTCTGAGACAGGTAGTTCAGCAGCGTCTGCCATATGGCCCGGTCCTAATACACACACACACACACACATACAGACACACAGACACACACACAGACACAGACACACACACAGACACACACACACACACACACACACACACAGACACACACACACACAAAATCAGAGGAGCAAAATTACATGGTAAAGTGGAGATGACGAAGGGGTTAGCTTGAACAACACAGTCCCAACTATACTAAGATTGCTAACATTTGGAATCAGTGCCATTTTCACGTCTTATTGTCTATAGAATTTTATTCAGTTTTAAGTATTTTAAGCATTATCAATTAAAAGTACTTTAAGTAAATCAGTTTCATGCAATTTCATTGACTGCTTATTTTTATGTTGTTTTATTCTTTGAAATACTGTTTATTCTATTTTAATGCATTTTTTCTGTAAAAATGATTTTTCTGACTAAATGAATCACAATAATAATAACACTAATAACAAAAGTCTTTTTATTCTTTTTCCTCTTGTCTTAAAAAGAAAAACATGTAAACCATGCACGAATCCAACTGCACAAAGTTGTAGAGAAATCAGCAAATTTGGACACACATGATGATCACCATTATAGTTTCTGAAATTGCAGGAGTGTCCTCATCTTGTAAAACTGACAGAACAAAGACAGCACGTCCTGACAGCAGGGAGACAGGAACAGACCTGGTTTGGTGTGGTGTTCTGTGATGCGTTCTTTGCTCCAAAAGACTGTGCGTGTTTACTGGTGCGCTCCTTTTTGGCCTCTACAGCTGTATAGTACCTAAACACAAATATTACACCATATTTTACATTGTTCTTGTCTCTGTGCAGCTGTTGCATAAGCAATTTCCTCCAAGATCAATAACATTTTCTGATTCTGATATTTGATTCTAGTTCTGAAATCATAGCTGGAGTCTTTCTTACATCACCCTAGATTAAACCGACACGGCCAATAGCGTGTCCCTACGTGGCAAAAAGGTACAAAAAAACAAGCAATCTCTTTATTTTACCCTTTGGTGAGAAAACTTCCTGTGGCATCCAGCAGAAGGAAGAGCTCCTTCTGAGTCTTGGTGCTGTTTCCTGTGTAGAGATAATGCTCCAGAGGCACTGGCCTCTTCACTGTACTGATCACATAGATGGGCCTCTTCTTAATGCGCCTGAGAGAAGGAGAGAACACAGACAGTGAGGGAGAGAGAAAACACTGGGTGACAGAAGCCTCGCTTCATCTGTATAGTTTAAAAACCTGACCTAAGGTTTTTACTGAATACAAGAACATATTCAGTATATTGAATACTTGTATATCGTAGCTTCAGACACTTTGCCTCTGTGACAGAGACCAGCTTCTGGTTTTAAGAGACTAGACTGAGGTGAACCTTTCCTCCGAATAGTAAGTGCAGGTGGTGAGAAAAGGAAGTGAAACGTGATATTTGTTCAACAAAAACCAAGAACTTAAGTATTTTCCATTTCATTCTAAAGCAATTCAATGGAATGGGGTTTAACCACTGGGGCAGCTGGTGGCTTAGTGGTTAGGGAGTTGCCCCTGCAATCAGAAGGTTGTGGGTTTGAATACCAACTGCTAGTGTCAACACTGAGGGACCCTTGAGCAAGATTCCATCCCCACACTCTCTTGTTGGTGATAGCCCACTGCTGCACTTGGTGAATGGGTTAAATGTAGAGAAAGAATTGTTCACAAAGAATTGTGCTGTGCTGTGGTGTGTTCATGTGTGACTATAAGGGGCCACTTTACTTAATCAATTTTTTTTTTAAGCTAACTGCTACCTAGTCATGTGAGCCGTTGGCTCCTCTACACACTTTAACAACAATGAGCCTTTCACAGCGAATCTGCCAAAAAGGTTCTGACATAGAAGAAGCATTTGAATTCCCTACAGAACCATTTTTGAGATGTGTGAGATGTGTGTGAAGAATCTTTTAACTGTATAAAGAACCTTCACATGACGCAAAGGTTCTTTAGCAGTTTAAGTGTTACATTATTATATAAGCCTAGCTTTACTAAAACTATAAAGCGTCTTCCAAAAGTAATGCAATGTAAACTAAACTGAAAAAGACGATCTTTCAAGAACAACTGACTAAAAAATGTTATAGGGAACCACAATTATTTTTCTATTGCAGGCGAACACACTGTTCATGGGGTGGGGGGTGGTGGTGGTGGTGGGGTTTCCCGGAGCCTACATATCAGACTGAAAGGGTTCAAATGGTTCCCTCCATAGTTGGCGATTTTTGGCCATGGTGAGCAGTGAAACCCACCACAGTCTGACAACAGGAAGAAACGTGAAGTGAAAGTGACCGCTCTGTCAGACGTGAACACACCGCACCACACAGTGGTGATCAACTTATCCGTCACTAAAGTCCAAGTCGAGTCGACTAGTCGTTTGATGCTGTCACACACAGACGCAGCAGAGGAACACTGTTGTCTAACAATGAGCAACTTTTATTGAAGTTCTCCGTATATTTATTGACGGATAAGCCAAAGATCTCACATCTTTACAGATGAAATTAACAAGCAGATATGTGCAGGTCACTGTGCTGTTTGTGTGTCTAGAGTGAAGGATCTCCACACATGTGATGTTATAATCCCCTCCACGTGCCAACGATACCACCCTTTTTATGAATAGACCATAATAATTGGTTAAAACAAGGAATGCCCGTCAGTGTAAACCAGTCAGAGACAGAGCCTGCAAGAGAGAAGAAAAAACACACGAGCTGTCGACTTCTCTCAGGGGTCGTCGACTTGTACCTCTGACGTCGACAAATCGATTTTTTTGTTAATGTCCTAGTGTGAACAGCATGAAACTCTTCCTCTGTATTTAAACCCATTCACCAAGTGAAGCAGCGGGCAGCCAGGAACACAGCGGCCGGGGAGCAGTACCTTGCTCAAGGGAACCTCAGTGATAACGCTAGGAGTCCAGGGATTCGAACCCACGAACCCCGCAGGGGCAACTCCCTAACAGCTGCTAAGAAGTCTGGATCATGAGAAAAAAAATGACCACAAACGACAATAATAAACAGCAGTTTCTTCTACACTACTTCTAACACAGTTTGCTTAAAAGTAAGTGGTGACATGAGACATGTACCAGAGCCAGAGAGGTGTAAGAGATGCTTTAGTGACAAGCACATACCCAATCCACTCGCTGAACTCCACGGCATTGGGCACTGTAGCACTTAGCAAAATGATGCTAACATGTTCAGGCAACATGATCAGCACCTCCTCCCACACTACACCCCTCTGGGGAGGATAGAAATATATTACTGGGTTGTGATATTTACACACATACTCATACATGAACACATCAGACACATAAACATCTTGAGTCACTGCTTTGGTTAAGATGTCATACCTCTGCATCATTGATGTAATGGACCTCGTCAAAAATAACCCATTCCAAGTCCCGGATGACCTCTGATCCATTATACAGCATAGACCTGAGGAAAGAATATAGGAGATACTCTACAGAAGCAGCCACAGATCAAGGGATACAGGCTGTGATTATAATGTATATTAGGGGCACACTCCCCCACCACCCAACATTCCGATACAAGAACAATGAGAGCGAGTGTGATTGTATCACAAATACAATCACAGCTCAGGATTGGTCACAGGTACAAGCTGAAGGCCGGTCCAGTAGATCTTCGCAGCTAACTTACACATGACTAGGTATCGGAGGGTACAGAAGCAAGCTTAGAATTTATTGTAGGAATTTGGTTCCACTCATTTTAAGTTCAGTCCTTTTTTTGTATTAAGTCCTTTTTTGTATAAGCTATGTATAGTTATTGTTAAAAAAAACAAGTTGTATGATTGCAAATGACAGTTTCGGCATATGAGCTACCAGGGACAGGATCTTCTAACTCAAACCAATTAACTGGCTGTAAGTCAAACTTTATCTGTTCCAATCTAACAGGTAGATTAATGGTGAGCAGCAGTTTTAGGTAAAGCAGTCACTGATGTTATTTATCAAGTGGTGGTGAGAATGACCCAGAGAGAAGGAAAGAACACGTTTTAATCAGACTGTGTGGCTACAACTGTCGTACAGTACCTCAATATCTCAGTGGTCATGATGAGACAGGATGCCTCAGGGTTCAACTGGACGTCTCCGGTCAAAAGGCCCACGTCTCCAAAAGTGTTCTTAAAGTCTCTGAACTTCTGATTAGATAAAGCTTTAATTGGAGATGTATAGATGGTTCTGTCAAAGATAAGATAAAGCTATATTGGTCCCACACATGGGAAATTTGCATTGTTTCGGCAGAAAGTGGACAGAACAAAGATAATAGCAGCAAAAACAATAGAATAAAAACTACATCCCCCAACAGTACAGCATAAAAATACACTATACAACACAATAATACAAATATATAATTATGGACGTGTGGATTGAAAAAAAAAAAATAATAATATGTACAGGGGTTGACATAAGTGCTACGCAAGTACGCATGTGCGGGATGTACAGTAAAATGCACGGCAATTTTCAGTCTTCACGGCGCAAATGCATAATCCAGAGAGGAGTGATCTGCCCCAGTGGTCCTGGATACACTTCTGGAGCTCCCGTACGATTCTGGGTTACAGTCGAGATTCGGCCAGCTGTCTGTCTGAGTTCTGGCTGTCAGGCTGTGAGGAAAATCCCCAGTTGAGTGAGATGCAGTTAAAACGATCTCGCCTTTCCGTTCCACGTATCTGAGCGAGACCGCTTTTTCTCACTTGACAGACACAAAAACTAGAACAGAAACAGGCTGAACTCAGAAACTCCGTCAGCCTGCCTTCCTCGATTCGACCAATTAGTGGTGAGAAAGTAGACACACCCATCAATTAGAATGTTGAATTAAACATTTTTGGAGCTAAATAATCCCTGCGGGTAACTAGACCTGTAATTTAATGTAGGTTAAAAGTCAGTTTGCGCGTTCAGCACCATTTGGCAGTGTTCAATAGTATGGTTAATGTGTGACTGGGGGGGAGAGGGTGGCTGGGGTTGGGTTGTAAAGGTTCCAGCATCCATGGTGAGGTGGAAAATGTTTAATTTTGGTGCGTACCAATTAATGAATGTAGGTACTCAGAGTAATAGAGCAAAAAAAATATTTCAACTCCTGAATATGTATGTACATATGTAGAGTGGATATATATGTAAGAACACCATGGATGTATATACTCAGGCTCATATTGAGGTGTACATTTGGTAGCAGCAGGCATCGACAAAAATGGTAATAATGCACCAGAAACAGCAATAATGCACCAAGACACACTGCACCTTTCACCCAGTAATATTTCACCCTAAGAACTGCAAATGTTGCATCAGAAAATATTGCTCCCAAGAGAAGAAAACAGACAGATTAAGAGAAGAGAAAAACAAAAATATATCTGACCTCATCAAGATCCATTTAATTAAGAACACACAGCCACACACACTCACCTGGTCATGTGTTTCTGAGAGAGTGCGATGGCGTACTCAGCCACCACAGTCTTGCCCGCCGAAGTGTGAGCAGCAACAAACACAGAGTCATGAGCCTCCAGTCTGAGGATGGCTTGCTTTTGAAAGACGTCCAGTTCAAACGGATACTGAAACAAAGACAGACAGAGGGACAATCCCACCATTCAGAAATATTTGCTGTGGAAGAAAGGCAGAGTTGCTGTCTTTTCTGCCAAAAAGTGCTCCTCCTGGGCACCTCTAACTAGTTTTCAGAACTTTTCAGTAAGCTGTTTGTGTGTGTGTGTGTGTGTGTGTGTGAGAGAGAGAGAGAAGGGCGTACCTTCTCTAAAACCAAGGAACACACTAAACTGGCACATCAGCTCCAATAAGGTAGAACATATCAATAAGGGGGCAGCTGGTGGCCTAGTGGTTAGAGTATTCACCCTGTGATCAGAACGTTGTGGGTTCAATTCCCAAGACTGCTAAGCACCCCTGAGGTTCCCTTGCGTAAGGTACTGTCCCCACACTCTGCTCCCTGGGCGCTGTGTTCCTGGCTGCTGGCTACTTCACTTGGTGAATGGGTTTAAATACAGAGGAAGAATTTCACACTGTTCACACTGTGTGCGGTGGTGTGTTCACAGATGTCAGAATGGTCACTTTCATTTTCACTTGTGTATATCTTTGTAAATAAACTCAGAACACAAGGACCCAAGTATTGGATTATTCTAATGCTGTGAGCACATTTAAAGAACAAGCGTTTTTTGGTTGCATTTTCACCCTTTCAGGAGAAACTTGAGCATTGCTGGCAGGACAGCTAGACAATATGAACACTTGTACATACAGACAATTCATCGCAAGTATTTAAGACAACTTTCAGCCAAAATTCCATTATCGTTACATGCCTGTATTCCTCTGCTCTTACTTAAATAACAGTTTACTAACAGTTAAATTAACAGTTAATTTACTATACATGACAGCTCACTGACAGAGTACAGCCACTCAGTTACTGCAGTTAAACTTGGCATGATGTACCTTAAAAGCAGGATCAGGAATCCGTTTGTAGAAATCATCACAGGGGCAAGTGATATCCACAGGAACAGCCCACTTCTTCTCTTTCTTCTCTTCATCTTTTTTCTTCCCTTCACCTGTTCCGTCTGTTGCTGTAGCTTCGGGTGGAGCAGGCGAGGGCTGTGTGTCCTGGAAGGGGAAAAAAAAAGAAAATAAGACAAACCTGTTTTACTCAGTGATGACGTTTAGATTCAAAAGAATACATAAAGGACAAAAACAACTGGACATTTTACAGACACCTTAACCGAATTACCCAAGCCGCTGTTGACACTGTTTAAATTTTTTTACCTTTATGCCCAGATCCTCAAGACTGTTGGTCCTGGGGAGTTTTGATGGCTCTGTACTTTCCGGGCCGCTTGCCTTCTCCTCCGGGGTTTGATCAATTATGTTGTCAAAAGTGGACAGGAGTAACAGCAGGTTTACTTCACCTTTAGTGGTTTTGGCTTCTGCATTATTTAGAGAGCAGACACAGTGTGAGACATCAGCAAAAGGAGAAAACAATACGGTTTGAATTAGAGATGCACAATATATTGGGTGATAATAGTAATACAGTTCCTTGAGGAGTTAATTCTGAATGTTTTAATGAATTTAGGTCTTCAAATGATGCAAACAATGTTTTTATTGGATCACTTGCAGGCCAAGATCAAGGGTTCATCAAAAAATGAATCAATGGATCATTAAAGTGTTTTTACTGTATTGTGAGGCATTATTACAATATATTATAAAAAAGAACTACAGATCTGACCTTTGTCGCTGAAGTCCATGCCTGCTTTCAGACCTGGAGGCACTGTCAGTAAATCTAGAACAACATGGAAGATATATAAACACACCCTCAGATACTAATTATAATATACAGCACTATGGCTGCTAAGAAATTTGTTTAAAGCTTACCAGCTTACCATTTTATACATTAGAATAAAAGTTATTACCCGAAATGGATATGATTACACCATCTGTTTTGAGAAGGTTTTGGCCTATTTTGGAACATATTTGTACAGTTTTTAAATGAAGAAGTACATAAGGGGTGTTTTGGTATGGTATTTGAATGGTATTCAAAGACAACATATTGAATATTGTGCCGATTTCCCACTATTTCACCATATCAGTGTTACAAATAAACACAAAGATGATGTGTAGCTTCACTGGTGGGTTAAAAAACAAAAATGGCTATATTTGTTTGTTTTAGACTCAATGGTTTCATTCACCACTGTAAAGAAACCCGTAGGTCGGTAAGTTTCTCTGCAATGGACCATTTCACACCAAAGCTACCCCGAATGGCTTGGTTTACACCATAACTAGTGAACTAAGCATTTGAATTCTCCTTTAATAAAGGACTCCTCAGTCACACTAGGTACTAGACGGCAACATCCTTCCTGCCCAATTGAATGGCTTTATAGAAGACTTTCAAGTGGTCAAAGAGTTTTGCAATAATTACACTCTATATGTAATAGTCAATCCATTCCAAATCCAAATAGATGCTGCATTTTCAGTTATATGGCAAAACTATATGGCATCACAATGATGGACTCATAAGAAAGCCGGAAAAATAAGACAGTGATTAAAAAAAAAAACAATATTCGTACTGTGTTCAAAGTCGATGTCCTCCTCCAGCTCAGATTTTTTCTTTATCTGCTCCAGTGTCAACTCCTCCATACCACCTGGGAATAGAAGTAGAAAAAAAAAATCAATGACCTGAAATAACAGCACATCAACAACTGAAACACAGCTCAGTCCCTGCTGAAGCTACGGTACAACACATTGTACCGTAGCTTCAGCAGGGGACAAACAGGACAGCGTTACGGAGGGAAACAGGATGATATTCAATTCAATTCAATTCAGTTTTATTTATATAGCGCTTTTTACAACCAGGTTGTCACAAAGCAGCTTTACAG
>JBBPCX010000141.1:4059613-4126290 GCA_037974365.1 Hydrocynus forskahlii
ATATATATATATATATATATATATATATATATATATATTCCACATCCTTCTACAAAAGATGGTCAAGTCAAGTAGGTTTATTGTCATTTCAACCATATACACAATCAACAATGAAGCGAAACACACAGTGGTCAGTGGTTCTACTCATGTGGTCATTAGTAGAACTACTGGCCACATGACCAGGCAATTTGTGTCAGAACGTGTAAAATCACATTGTCTCAAACATCCATGGAAGATATTACAAAGTTGATGAACCCTTCGAAAGAGTATTTCCAGCTAATATTAGCCTCTAACGCATGGGAGAATATGTGACCTACAATTACACATAATCCTCCTAGGTAAAGGTCTTATTACCCTGTCCATCCACATTAGCTGGTACAGTACTCACCGCAAGCCACCCCAAGGAGCACACAAGTCAGTCTGGAAAGCATGGTGTGTGTGTGTGTGTGTGTGTGTGATGATGGACCCCTGGCAAGGTTCTCTTATATCTCCCACTGACCTCCCACCTCACTCCATTTAACTCATTACAATCTGCCCCCTAGAGTAGTTGATGCCTAAAGTAAAATGTATTTGCGTGTATTCAAGCTTTCTCTGTATTAACGTACACATCACTATATAAAAGAAGCTCCATGCCGCCTTTATTGTTGGATTTGCTCCAACAGTTTTGTTCAGAATTCAGGTCAGTAGGGCATTTTTATGATTTCTTTCGTGATAGTAACAGTTAGAGGTGTTTTTTCATACTAGAATAAAGGTAAAACAAGGAAAGGTGAAGTATATTCTTATACATACATGTTCTCTTGCTCAAAATGGTAGCAAATACATCAAATTAAGTAATTTGAGAAAAGTAGGAACTGAGAAGAAACAGCAGCTTTTTAGTACTGACATTAAAGGGTTAAGGCCAGGTAGAGCAGATAAGTAACTTATCTTGTGGTCACTGATAGGACCTGGGAAGAATCTCCAGGCCCACACATGCTCACCTGCCTAAATGGGACACAGCTTTCCGCCTTCTTTTACATATTTGCACCTCTACTGTACTTTCCATTTTCTTTTATGCATTCATTTATTTCTTTTGTCTCTCTCATTATCTTGATTTATTTTATTCTGTTTTATTCCATTTTATTCTCTATTTCGGTAAAGCACATTAAATTACGTTTTGTGAATAAGAGAAAGAGACAGCGAGGCAGAGAGACAGAGAGGGAGAGAGATGGAGAGAGAAAGAGAGCGAGAGAGAGAGAAAGAGAGAAAGAGAGAGACAGAGAGACAGAGAGAGGGAGAGATAGAGAGACAGAGAGAGAAAAACAGAGAGAGAGAGAGAGAGACAGAGAGAGAGACAAAAGAGAGACACAGAGAGAGAGACACACAGAGAAAGAGAAAGAGAGAGAGAGACAGGGAGAGAGAGAGAGACAGAGAGAGAGAGACAGGGAGAGAGAGAGACAGAGAGAGAGAGACAGGGAGAGAGAGAGAGACAGAGAGAGAGAGAGAGAGAGAGAACCCCACAATGCACCGAACAACAAATTACAACCAGTGTCACATCAAATGATTCTTGTACTGAATTGTGCAATGATGGTGAAATCATTCCTTATATCAGTACTTTTTCCGGTGTAGGAACAGTCATTAGGGGGTCATTACAATGTGCAGGTTGTAGAAAACTAAATTATCCTCTTTATGTACAGTGCAAGAGTTTGAACCAGGTCAAAACCATTCATACCTTAACAGCAAAAATAGCTGTTTTGTGATGCCACTTGTCATTTATTTTACATAATTTGACATCCATTCTGTTTTGTAAATGTTTACTAACAGTTAAGCTCATAGCCATGGACCAAACGAGTTATAATAACATTAAAAGTTTGTCCTGACAATGATCATAAGAAAAATGGAGATTATGGGCCGTTTAAGGAAATTTTGCTAGTGTTCTGGATATAAATGAGCTAAATATAACCAATATATTAATAAATGTGAAGAAGGTCTTTGCAGAAACAGAGAAAAAAATAAAATTTAAGAAGACTGTTCCTGAATTCTAAACAGGCAGGGTATTCTCTGAGAAAATTTAAAATCACCAAAAAAGAACCAAATTAAATTTTAATTTGTTGCAAATTTTGAGGCTTAATGAAACACAGAGTCATTTCCCAGTGACTAGTCTGACTGAATCACGTTGAAGTTCTCTGCTTAAATCAAGAAGAACATGTGACACAGAGGTCAAGCTGTATAAAACACATTTAAACACGCACCGAACGGTGCACTGAATTTTGATTTAAACAAAATGAAATACATCATTTCCCCTTGAGTAAATCGTCTGACGTCCACTCCGGTTTAACTCTCGGTTCATGTGCTTCTGGCTGGGCCGGGTTGATGCAATGAGGCCTGTATTTTATTCCTGTGGAAGTGATGCGCTACTGAATCAAGTAAATTTAAAGCATTTCTTTTCTCAGCGCAGGAACAGCCGCGTAATTACAGTCTGGCTTTCACTCAAGAGCAACAGTCCTGCAACAGTTTTCCTCCGTTAATAAATAACGCGTCACGTCGAAACACACTCCAGTCCAGCCCAGGGTGAATCAACAGCACATTCTTTATACCTCTCTGTCCCTCCATCTCTCTCTCTCTCTCTCTGTCTCTGTCTCTCTCTCTGTCTTTCTGCCTCTCTCTCTCCCTCTCTCTCTTCCTGTTTTTCTCTCCTGTTTCTCTCTGTCTGTCTCTATCTCTTTCTGTCTCTCTCTCTTTGTCTTTCTGTCTCTCTCCCTCTCTGTCCCTCTGTCTGTCTCTCTCTCTGTCTCTCTCTTTCTGTCTCTCTCTCTCTCCCTGTCTCTCTCTCTGTCTCTCTCTCTCTGTCTTTCTGTCTCCCTTTCTCTCTCTCTGTCTCTCTCCCTCTCTCTCTTCCTGTTTTTCTCTCCTGTTTCTCTCTGTCTCTCTTAATAAATAACGCGTCACGCCGAAACACACTCCAGTCCAGGGTGAATCAACAGCACATTCTTTATACCTCTCTGTCCCTCCATCTCCGTCTCTCTCTCTCTCTGTCGCTGTCTCTGTCTCTTGCTCGCACTCTCTGTCTCTCTCTCTCACTCTCTGGCTCTCTCTCTTTCTGTGTACATGTCTGTCTGTCTCTCTCTCTCTGTCTCTCTCTCTACTTCTGTCTCTCTCTCTCTCTCTGCTGTTTCTGTACGTGTCTCTCTTCTCCCACTCTGTCCTGTTTCTGTCTCTCTTCTATTCCTCTCTCTTTTTTTCTCTCTGTCTCTTTCCTCTCCTTCCCTCTCTCTCTCTCTCTCTCTCTCTCTCTCTGTCTCTCTCTCTCTCTCTCAGTTCCTCTCTGTCTCTCGCCCCTCTGTCCTCCCCGACAGTTTCCTCCTCTCTGAGGGAGAATTACGGTTCACCCCGAAACAAGAGCACTCTCATAAATCCCCCGGTTTAAAGAGGCACGGCAAATCGATGTTTGGCCAAACAGCTAAACGGCTCTGTTTGTTTTTGTGCCGGGTTAGGCCAATTCTCCACGCCAGATATTTGGCCGGACTGATTTACGCAGCAGACATGTGTGCTGTGTTTGCATAAGCTGGCGGGGACACAGGGGCATGACGGGTGTGAGGGCTGGTCTGCTCCGGGACAGGCTGTCCCCGTTCTACTGCGGTAAAAAAAAACAGTTACTGTAAGAAACATCTCCCCAGATAGACATGAAACACACCCTGCAGGGACACCCATCCCTATCTCATTACCTCACATGTGGAAGCGTGCCAGAATGTGTGAGAATGGATGTTTTTTTGTGTGCAAATCTTGTACTACAGTGTTAATATTTTAGTGGATAAAATTGTGTGTGAAAGTTTGTGCACCCCTGGTCAAATAGACTTTCTAAGTGAAATATCTAACATTTCTAATGTTTTTACCATGAATGGACAAATTCAATAAAAAAAGAAAAAAGCGGTAAAGAGACTTCTTAAATGAAGTAAGATTTTCATTCACAATTCCCATGAATGGACAAATTCAATAAACCAAAAAAACAACCAAAAAAAACCCAATTTGCTTTCTGAATACACTTTCAAAATGAAACATGACACTTTTTAATACTTTCAATGCACAATTCTCATGAATGGACGAACAAAAAAACTGAAATGGTTATTTTCAGCTAATTCAAGGACCATTTTTTGTCTCAGAGTCTCAGAGATTGCTTCGCTGATTAGGCCTTAATCCAAGCCAGGTGTGAACAATTCCATAAAATAATAAATTATGTGACCCTTCAAACCTCTAAGGGTGTTAACACTCAACGCCAGCAGGATAAGTGACTTACTGAGTTCCTGAAACTAAAGATAATTTACTCTTACAAAGCAAGAGAAGACCATAAAACACAACCAAACTCCTACTGAAATGTCTGTGGTATAACTGATAAAGGTGGGCACAGCAAAACAAGCCCGGTCTCATGACTTTTCATGCAGCCATCACGAAATACATTTTAATCAAAATACGTGCTGCGATCACGATTTAGGGCTTTTTTTTCTTGTGCTAGGACAACGCTTCACTACTCTGTGTATTTTAATGCGCACTGCGTAACATCGCTAGCATCAGTGATAACTGGTGACTGAGGGACAGTAAGAGAAAAATAATAAGTTGA
Organism: Hydrocynus forskahlii; assembly: GCA_037974365.1. NCBI lineage: Eukaryota > Metazoa > Chordata > Actinopteri > Characiformes > Alestidae > Hydrocynus > Hydrocynus forskahlii. Next base: position 4,064,205 of record JBBPCX010000141.1, read on the forward strand.
TTCCTTATCGTTTTTGTTTGCAAAGCCGTTAAAACAGGTTGAAATGCCGTGATATGGGGAAAGTCCCTAACCCTAACCTTAACCGTAACCCTCACCCTAACTCTAACCCTAACTCTAACCCTAACCCTGACCCTAACTCTAACACTAACCCTAACCATAACCCTAACCTTAACCCTGACCCAAACCCTCACCCTAACTCTAACCCTAACCATCACCAGTTAGTGCTGACACTGGCGGTGTTAAGCACTGCGCATTAAAATACATCGAGTAGTGAAGCATAGTCCTAGCACAAAAAAAGGCCTAAAGTGTGATCGCAGCACGTATTTTGATTAAATTGTATTTCGTGATGGCTGCACGAAAAGTCGTGAGATTGGGTTGGCAGCAAAACCCCCACATCAATGCTAAGGACCTTCAGGAGAATTTGACTTCCACAGGAATTATGATGCACAGGTGCAGTGTTCTTGCTCAAATATGACAGACGGGTCATCAAGACATAAACCATGATCTCATCACAGACGTCAGTGTGTGTAGTGTTCAAGTCAAAATATAAGATAAGGTAAAATAAGAAAAGGTAAATGAGTGGGAAATTTGCCTTGTTACGGCAGAAAGTGGACAGAACAAAGGTAAGAGCAGCAAAAACAATGGAATAAAAACTATACGACTCAACAGTACAGCATAAAAAGTACACAGTACAAATAATACAAAAATATAAATGTGGATATTTGTGTGTATTGAAAAACCACACAATAAACCAGAGGTTTGGGTTTTTGGAAACAAGCACTGTGGTCTGATGGAGCGAAAATTTATTTGGATTATTTGGTCACAATTATTATTTGGCCTCAAAAGTATGTTTGGAGAAAAAAGTAGAAGAACTTTGCCAACTCTAAAGCATTAAGGAGGAATTATCATGGTTTGTGGTGACAAAGAAAATGTGAGGGTAAAGGGAAGAAAGGATTCTAGTGTGTCAACAAATCCTAGAAGCTCATGTCCCACAATCAAGTCATGGCATTTCTACCATATACAGACAGTACATAGGGAAACGAAACAACGTGCCTCCAGGACCATGGTGCAACACAGAACAAGAACAGAACAGAACAGAAAACCAGAAAAAGAGAACACTAGAGCAACAAAACAACTAGATGAGACAACGTACAGTTTTATGCTTCATTTCCGGTTCAGGAGTTTGATGGCCCGTGAAGATACTGAAGAGGAAAAGAGACTTGATATTACAACATGATCCAAAATGTTGATGACAATCATCCTGAAACAGTTAGTACCATTCAAACTGTATGTAAGCATTCAGTTTGAACGATAGGAACCCAGTGGTGGTCTGCTAAAGGTAGGATACGAGCCCATGACCTCTTGGCCCAGAGGCAAGTATCCTACCCACTAGGCCTCCACCATGCATCATCACTCAAGCAAGTCATTCCTGATTTCCATCGCGGCGACCCCAGGTGGCACGTCCTAGGTCAACCCTCCTCTATCCACACTGGCCGTTCCACCCAAGCGTCCGGCCGCACTCACAGGCAGACAGAAATCACCAGCGCTCTCCAAGTGGATCTGCAGGTTCTCAGATATGGCAGGAATCCTAGGGGCCGGAACCAGAGACATCAAGGCGAACAGGATCTGTAATGGGAGGCTTTAATGGATAAATCATATTTAGTCCGAGCTGTGAGGCAAAGCCCCCCCACTTCCTGTGCCTGCAGCCTTGACGTCCCGCCACTGAGAGCGAACAGAGACCGTCAGCTGTTGATGGCTGGGGTCAAAAGAGCCTGGAGAACTATCAGGCATTTCCCCCTATATTTGAGTAAAACAGCAAGTCACGAATAACGAATAAAACAATGATAATGATGCACCAGGAGTGCAGCCGAACTGACCACACATGTTATTAAGAAAAGAATGAGAGCAACCATGATAGATTCAAGATTTCCAAACTGCAACTACAAGGTATTTTGCCCGGGTTGAAGAGCACTGGGGCCATCCTAATAAATGTGTGCAGAGCTGGATGCCATCAGTGACAGTTTATGTATTTATATGCTCTGGATTAGAGATTCCTCAGGGATGTCAGGATAATGAAATAATGACATATTTTATTTTTACTATGATATTACAGTCTACCACACTGGCTTGTAACTGGTCCAAACCCGTCTTAAGTCAGAAAAAAAAAACTCAAGCGCAAGAATAAAGTCAAGTCAAGTCTGTGAAGAGCATTTTGGAAATGAAGTGGATGGAGAAGTGTCCATATTATGGAAAAACAAAATCTTCCAAACAAATGTGCAAAGCATACCACTCGCTCCAGAGTCCATATGTCAGTTCATAATGGCTGTGATGTCATAACCATGAGTACGTTTTCATTTGAGCTCCCTTTCAGGCAACAGCAGTGCAGCTCACTGGAAAGTGATAAGAAGTGGTGATCCTGCACTTTTGGACTACTTTTTGAACCAAAGTGCAAAGCTGGGCAGCCAATCAGAACAGAGGATTTTCAAATAAATTCATAAAAGCACAGCAACAGCAACCGTCTGTTTCAGTCTAAGGAATAAAGAGGGGTCAGAAAACGGCCATGTAAAATGAATTATGACTTTCTGTGGTATGTAAAAACCACACGATTCATAAGTAGGCTTCAAGGAGCAAAAATAAATAAAAGGCAAGAGAAATGCAGAATATGGGGTCTTTAATAGCAACGAATGTGGGAATGTTTTTCCTGCACACACACGCACCGTGACCGTGCCACCCTTCCCGTTCTGATGTCTGCAGAAGTGCATCACGGATGGATTTCACCAAGTAAAGGACGGCTAATTAGGAACACATTCGGTAACGACTGGACGAACCGCGGCTCATCCTCCCTCTTCCATTCCTCCGATGCGTGCGTGCGTGTTCCCCCCGCTCGGTAGCCCTTTCCGAAATTATGATTCCAATTACAATCCGGCAGACAGCTGACGAGCTCTGGCAGCGGGAAAAAAAAACACGGCGAGAAGCAAGAGAGGCCTTTCTGACAGCGGCAGTCAGTGTGTGTGTACGTCTCATTTTGCTGGAGCGTAAATCACATGCTCTTGTCTTGAGAGCAGACCTGGACCACGCTCCTGACTCTCAGCCATCCTCTCCACCTCTTCTGGCTAATGAGAGCTAAGAGGGGGGAAAAAATTCAAGCCCGATCCCGTAGGACTGGCAAGCTGACGCTGGGCCAGGCTTCTTCCCGGTCCTTTTTTTCTCTTTATACACCATCCGGCCTTGCATGGAACATATTACCCCTAATCACAGGCCCAGATGTTGGCCGCATCCATCGATACGTGCGGCCGGCGGAGCCGAGGAAATGCCTAGACAACAATGTGCCAGTAACAATATGATTGAGGTGTTTAAAGTGGGTTTATTGGGGGTGAGCACGAATGTCGGTGAGTATAAGAGGGCCGACATGCTAAAAAAAAAAGTGAACTATTAATGGTGAAGCACAATTTAAAGCATCATTAGTAAAGACAGTCTGCTGCTTTACAGTAGCTCCCGGTTTAGTAACAGTAATGACTATCAAATGATGAAACTTCACTGAGTGAAATGTGTTTTCTGTTGTCTAAAGTGGGTTGATGGGGGGGATCATGAATATCGGTGTGTGTAAAAGGGCAAAGATGTTAAAAAAGTGAACTATTAATGGTGAAGCACTATTAAAAAGCACCATTAGCAAAGAACTTCTGCCACTTTACAGTAGCTCCCAGTTTATCGACAGTAATGACTATCAAATGATGAAACTAAATCTTCTTCATATGTTTGGAGCGAAAGAGATTTTTAGAACAATATTCATCTCCAAGTACTCACATCCCTTACATAGAAACTGCAAAAACAACCTGTTATAAAAACGTTTCTAAGATGACAGAATCTGTAACAGTGTATGTCTGACTCCTATTAACTGGTTGTTGGTGATGCGGAGTCAAATTCTAGACTGTCCTTTAACTTTAAATGCACTCGTTCACTGTTTCATCACTTAATAGCTCACTAAATATCGAACACTTGTCTGGCGATCGACAGCATAATTGTAATTATGCTAGGTTGTAGCATAATTATCAGTAGTGATTAATAAAATGACATCAGAACAGCGCTAATTTACATATAATCAGTCTTAAAGGCACAGTATTTAAAACAGCCAGTTCAATTATCATCTAAAAGGACAAAACAGGTTGGAAAATTACTTTGTAAACATGAACTATGACGGGTTTTGATGCATAAACTCACACAAAATGTACAAAAGGAATAAATAAATCACATGAAAATTTCAGGATAGTGGCAACTGGTGGCTTAGTAGTTCGGGAGTTGCCGCTGCGATCAGAAGGTTGTGGGTTCAAATCCCAGGACTGCTAGCAGCACCACTGAGGTACCCTTGAGTAAGGTACCTTCCCCACACACTGCTCCCCGGGTGCCCCCGGTTGGTGGCTGCCCACTGCTTCACTTGGTGAATGGGTTAAATGCAGAGAAAGCATTTCACACTGTTCACACTGTGTGCTGTGATGTGTTCATGGGTGACTGTAAGGCCTCGTCCACACGGACGTCTGAATCAGGCATTTTTGGGCATTTGTGGCGCCAGGTGAGGGTGGACTGAGCGCCGACCATTTTTCTGCTCATTGGAGCAAATCACAGCGTCCACACGGGCGTTCAGCCCCGGCGCTCAGTCAAAAAAACGGTAACATCTTCTTGGCGTAAATTTCTGCCGAAATCCTCTCCTGCCTACGACGCCTCATCAGGGGGATTTTTAAAACTATAATGTCAATTGTAAGTTTTAACTGAAGTCAATCAAGCGGAGCAGCAAGTGTGTTGGAAGCAGTGAAAACACTCAAATGTGCAGGACAGGGTCCCTCCAGGGTCACTGTTGGGAAACTCTGGTCTAAATCATCACAAATGTGCCCTAAAACTGTGTCAAACTGTTCCGTAATCTCTAATAGTCTTTATTTTGGTTTAGTCTTTTTGGTTTCTGACCTGGGTCCCAATTGTGGCCTTGGTGCATCCCCTGTTGGACACCCTAATTAGACAAGGGGTCAAAAGAAATGACTGAGGGGGCACAACTGTCTTCAGCTGGCCATGTATTAGAGTAACAGAACAACTATGCATTAGTGCTAACTTTAACTTGGCAACCCAGTCATATGTTAAATGACCGTAAGTGATGCAGATAGAACACACTGTGCCATTGGATAGCCCATTTTATATATCCTGTACAGTCCCGTGCAAAATTTTAGGCACCAATACAAACCCGTTTTTACACATCAATATTTACTGTGGAATGTTATTTGTATTTATTGTATATTAGCTTTATTTTCTACATTTAGTAATATTGATGCGAAAAAAACACTGCTTGCCGGTTTGGAATATTATTTTCGACTTTTGTACAGCACTGTAGTTCTGTGGGAGGGAGTGGCTCAGCAGTGGCGAGTGATAAACTCTCATGAGTGACTAATGGATCCAAGTTTTTCACTGTGGTAAGTTTCATTATTCCCCACAGTTTATTCTCTTGCTGTGTGTTGGGAGTGACGTATTTTGCATGAGTGCATAATAAAAGGCAACAAAAGAGGCATTACTGTCTTCCAACACTGGGCCTGCCTTTGCTCTTATGAAGGTTTTGCTACCCCTCAGCCCACCCTTCAGTTTCTGACACTATATGTCATACTGTTATCTATAAAACAGACAATTGCTTCTATTATGTTTATTTTATTTTTAGCTACTTTAGCCACCAAACCTTGGAATGCAAACATGCTATCTTGGCTGATTTGGAGTAGGGATGGCACAATACCACTTTTTCATGTCCGATACAATACTGATAACGCAACTTTTGAGTATATGCCGACACCTATACGAGCCTGTTAGTGTCTTTCCCCTCTCTTAAACAATTATGCTGTTACAAATACATTTGTCTGGAAGCGCTTTGAATCCGAAATGGCCCCCTACTTCCTCTAGAGGGACGCTATGTAAGTTATAAAATTCTGGTCTCTACACTTTTTTAGTGCTCAATGTGTTCATTATAAAGATGTGTATACCAATGGCTCTTTGTTAGAAACATTATACCCTGTTTAATTATACCCTGTTTAAAGTATATTTTAATCCCTACATAGTGCACTATTTAGGGAATAGGGAACCATTTAAGACACAGCCTTGCTCATGTGTACCACTTGTCATCTATCTTTATGGCAGTTTGTTCAGAGTATAGCTTTTACGTGATATTTCAGGCCTTTTCTGATATCTCATCAAGTGATATTGGCCTGTCTTGGACTGAGACCAAGACTGAGTATGAAATAGCCACACCCCTAATTTGTAGTAATGAATAAAGTCTAATTTTGTCTAAATAGTGACTTTAGCACTAATCAGGATTGGGTATATCTGGCCTGTTCGTCCACAGGCTTTAAAGTGCACTAATCTTTCTATCAGCAAACACGTTAGTATTTAGCTAGCAGGGTCGCTGTTTCTTTCCTGGGCCTTTAACCTCTCCCTGATTGGAGCAGAAAGTCTAATATCACCCTAAATCACTTCAGAGCGCCCGAGTTTACTGGATGCTCAGTCGAATGGATCCGTCATTGAGATGTAACTGTATTCGCACCGCTAACAAAACCAGGCTAAACAGATTAGCCCGGAGCAGGTCGAAGGTTGCCTTAGACGCACCTGGAGAGCTGAAAGCACCGTCGTAAAACAAATAGCGGCGTGATCACTTCATCGAGCTTGGCGATGTTTCCATCCCCGGCAGTAATGGAAGCTGAATGTGTTTTGCTATCATGTGTCCCGCTCTGATTGGAGCCCTGTGGTGAGGTCATTGGCAGTGATCCTTCTAGAAAAAAAAAAAAAAGTAAAAGTTGGAGAGAATAGAGAACAAAAAAACTCAGATGGAGTTGTCTGTCATGGGCCTCCAGGTCCAGGAAATGGCAAAAAAACAGACTAAAAAGAAAAGAAAGAGGAATTCATAACATGGCCATCATCTCCTCCAGTGATAATTGGCTGTGCTACATGAAGGAGATTTCAATCTAAATAAACACGGCGTCCCCCGAGCTTTACCACAGGGAAGTTCACCTCAAGGAATTAACCTCACACAGACACACACACACACACACACACACACACACACTGAAACATGCTCCACTTGTATTACTTTCAAGCCATCACCCTTCACCCCCTTTTACCTATTATATCACAGGGTTTTCATCTTTCACTTTTTGTCTTCCTCTCTACATCTGCTCCTGCCTTTCTCTCCCTCTCATTCCTTTTCTTTTTTTCCACTTCTTTCTCGACCTCTCGCTTTCATTTTCTCATGGCCCGTCTTTGACACCCATTCCCTCTTGCTCTCGGTGCCGGACTAACAGCCCCCCCGCCAGGGAAGCTTAAAGAAGGAGGTTTTGTCTGGTAATTGGCTCCATTTGGTCACCTTGAAGCTCCTGCGGTGACACTTTCGGCTTAATTCGCCCTCACCCCTCCTCCGTAAACCCCTCATTTTCCTTTCCCTCTTTTCAAAGTCACCCCCCCCACCACTACCACCACCACCACCACCCCCCACCAAAAAAAAAATCTCCGTCCCGGTCTGCTGCTCTCTCCATGTCTCTGCTCTGGTCCACGTATGGAACCTTAACCAAAACCGCATTGAGCAAATTAAGAACGGTTTAGTCTGCTCCTCTGGCTTGGATCAAGAGACCGTAAACACAAAGTGCTTTGGTCATTTAAGAAGTGAGCCCCCGCCACCCCTCCCTGTGATTATCTCTGCTCTTTTAAATCATAAATTAAACCAAAACTTTAGTCCCTCAGGGCCTTTTTGGGCCCTCGAAATGTCGGAGGTGTGTCTGTGCAGACAAGAGATTGCAGTAAAAAAATACATGCGGTTTAGTTTCATGGGGCATGGCCATCTTTTATTTACACAGGCACCAGCCGTAGGTCAGTGGTGCTATGTAAAGGCCTCTGGTCAAACGTCCCATAAAAGAAAATGATGGGCCCTTGTCTGATAAAACAGCGGTCGTATTTCTGAGAGCTTCAGAGACAAATGTTGTGAATTATGGATGTGGGAGAACCATGCAGTGTCTCAGGTCATTGGAAATAGTTTTTGTGAGCTTAATAACTGGGCACTGAAGTGACGCAACACGCTTTCTAACAGCTTTGCCTCAGTTTTTAAGAATTAGTAATAAAATAATTTGAACAAAATAATAAAATTATACATATATGTGTGCATGAAGGATACATTAAACTGGCAATTTCTATTACATTCTGTTAAAAAGTTGCATTACAGGATGGTGGCGAACTGGTGCCTGCTGCACCTCAACTGGTCCCTACATACTGTATTACTGAACTATAAATCATTGCTATCATAACAAAACCTTGTTATGATGGCAATGTACACCACAATTTATTGACTGGAACAATAGGAATGGTCCAAAATCTCAACATTCATGCGCAGTCAAAGGTTTTTTTTCTTTCTACTTAAGGTCATCAGTTAGAAGTTACAAGGTTTGTTATGACACCATATGGCACTACTATGCACCATATGGTGGTGGTGAATTGTGAGTTATACCTTTAGTCTCAGACCATAATTATCATAAAATGACCAAATAAAACACAAAAAAGATGATCTGATTGGATAATTTTCTGAATTTTACCCCTTTGTTTGTGAACAAAATGTTATGATCTAAGAGTAATACTGCACAACTTGCCGAATTTAAAGGTAAAAAAGTTCTGTTAAATTAAAATGAAGCAAAAATTAGACCTATATTTTTAGTTCCCAGTAATCATTAGGCTTTCCCTAAAGGCACTGTGGGTTCCCATTTGCCATATTTTGGGGAGGACATCCTTATTTTATAAAGCCTATGGTCTTATATCATCCAAGGTTTGATGATATAAGTGTTACGACGAATTACGGGACTTGATGCCAAGTCTGAAAAATGGTGAAAATGTTGGTTCGCTGGGCCACTATGATTGTCTATAATTTGAGCTTATCTTCTGACATTAACTTCTTCATGGATCTCAGGGGCGCCTGGTTAGTGTGAGACCAAATCGACATAAACAGGCCATCATCAAAGGACCTCAGACTTCAAAAGCCCAGCTCAGTAATCATGCTAACTCGCTAATAGCTAATGCCCCTCAAACGGGCTGCCAGTTCACGTTACAGAGTCGTGGATTTAACCAAAGCTTACAACAGATTAGACCTGATGACTGCGACGCAGCCTGGGAGTTTCAAATGAAGGGAGGTGCTGGCCTGCCAGGGGTGGGGAAGATTTGCAACAGGGGAGAAAAAACAGTGGAAAACAGAGAATATCAGAGAAATCCCCTTTTGCATATGGCACCCAGGGACGACCTGCACCCTGGACCAGGGAGGGGACAAAAATGAGAAACAGAAAGACTTTATTATGGTTTTCATGATCATTTAATAATAATATAAAGTCAGAAAATACACACTTGTATGTGAAATGAGGGCTACTGTTATACAAACACTTTATAAAATCACACCAGTTACAGCCTACTGCATCCAAACCCACTTGACTACCATACTTGACTAAACGTGCTGGTTTATTTGGGGCATTTTTGTGAGGCGTCTGGTCTTATTGTGTCAATTAAATGTGCAGGTTGCATGTAGCATGTTATGCTAGCTGTGTTGCTAAGATCACAGTTTAACAGCCTCTTCTTAAAATATCAATGATATTGAAGAAAATGTAATGGTTTTGGGAATTGGAACTTAAAGCAAAATTCCACCAATTTTTCAAAATTTCTGTATAACGAAATCATTGACACAAAATAGTTATTCAAAGAGCTTTAATGTGAAATACTCTGTTCTAGCAAAATGTACAGAGCCAGAAATGTTCACAGAACAGTGGGGAACCAGGTGTTAGAAATGTTAATGCTCCCATACCAAAAAATTATTTTACAAAATTGTTGCAAATAACACATGGCGCCTAAGACGCTGTTGTGCAATCATTTTGCAATGAGGCTTTGGCCAAAACATTTATTTTAATAAATGGATGAGAAGTGCATGCCACCCCTGGCTTCATTCACCACCACTCTAAACTGGTAAGCTTCTCAAACAATGAACCATTTCATATCACTCTAAAAAAGTAACTCTGAAAGACTTTGTTTCCATCACAACCACTGAATTAGGCATACATTTTGTGTCAACTGCCTTTTGACCCCAGAACGAACTACAAAGTGGCCACGCCTCTCCAGAGACATTTTCGAAGGAAGCACATGACCTTGAATAGTAATGAGAATGCAGATACACCCTGTTCTTTCCTATTTAGTGTCTGTATGGAAAGTAGTCATGACTGACCCGAGAAAAGGAGAAAAACAGCCCTGGTAATGGAAGGGTGGTCCACCCATCAGTCATCTAAGGTGGTATGGCCTTGGTTGGTACACTTCTAGTACGACCATGGCGAGCGAGCGAGAGCGAGAGAGAGAGAGAATGAAAAGTGATTGATATGAAGCTCCCTTGCTCCAGCCTGCCTGCTTTAAACAGCTCATAAATATGATCCCTTTTTCCACTCAGATTACTGGAGGAATGCGATGGCAGGCGTGACAGCGAGGAACCGTGGGAGGCTACAAAGATGGTATACTAGCACGGCCCAACAAGGCCACTGGCTCTCGTCCGTCTATCTGTTTACTGTCCCTTCCATCCATCCCTCCCTTCCTCCCTCCATCCATCCATTTAACCATCTCTTTGTCTGTCTGTTCATTTCTCAAGCACTGAGTTTGAGTCCCACAATTCCTGTGTCTTCGTCTTGGGGTTGATTTATAACAGGCAAGGGACCAGAAAAGCACATCTCTGTCTTAAAAGTGACAGTTTGGAGAGTTCAGAGCAGCCACAGGGCTTGGGATAGCTTGATTTAGGATGTGTTTCCAAGGGTCACCTCAGTGAAAAATAGAAACAGTCCAAAGGGCACTGAGTTGTTTGAGTGTTGAGCATTTTGAAACTATTCTTTTTCCATATTTATAGCTTTCCCCTTTACACCAAATTTAGTTGGTGCCATGCAAAAGTTCGAGCAGTCCTAGCCACATTTGTTGTTTATCTAAGTAAAAAAAATAACTTAACATAGCCTCTACAGCATTGGTCTCCAACCTACATTCCTCCTATATATCTTCTTTCCTGCAGTGTTGCACCTGCATTTAACGTGCTGACCCCGCCCCCTAACTCAACACATCAACCAATCAGGGTCATCTGAAGAAGCTTATAAGCCAGAGCAGGTGTTGCAGATTGTGGCTGGAACTAGACTTCTCAGGAAGGTGGATCTTTAGGACCAGGGTTGTCTACCCCTGCTCTAACAGGACACATTTAATTATGGCACCATTTCTATTTATTACATTTAACAAAAAGAAATGCAACATGAACTGTATTATGTCTTAAATTTGTAGAGGCCATATGTGTTGTTTTCCCCATAATGTGTTACACTGAGAAAATAAGCAGTGATGTCTTTCTTTAATATGTGCAGAAAGATGTGTTCTTATGCAAATTTTCCTATTAAAGGGTTGACTTATCTTTTGGAAGCAAAACATGTCTTGGTTAACTGACTGATTGACTCTGAAGAGTTAATGGAAAACTGTTTAGCTGAGCTGTTGTTTTAAAGCTTTCCACGCAATTCATACTAGAAAATTGATACTTCATATTGGATAAAGAACACTTCATACTGGATAATGGATTCTTACTGGACAATGAATACTTCATACTGGATAATGGATTCTTCTTACAAGACAATGAATACTTCATACTGGATAATGGAGACTTCTCATTGGATAATGAATACTTCATACTGTATAATGAATACTTCATATTGGATAATGGATACTTCATACAGGATAATGGATACTTCATACTGGATAATGGAGACTTCTTATTGGATAATGGATACTTCATACTGGATAATAGATACTGGATAAAATATACTTCACACTGGGTATTGGATACTTCATACTGTATAATGGACACTTCCCCCTGGATTATGGATAGGGGATGCTTCATAATGGATGATGAATACTTCCTACTGAATATTGGATACTTCTTACTGAATAATGGAGAATGGTTTTATCTTCTGTTTTATACCCTTTACCACTATCAATTTGTTTTCCTATACAAAGCTTTGATACGGTGATATTTGGCAAGGCCACCAGGCAAACGATGTCTTGCTGCAAATCTCTGATGCTCTGTTGGTGTAACTTACTCTAACACGGATTGCAGATGTAATTTTCTAACCATATAAAGCAGGAAATAACTAAGACACAGGCCCAGATGGTGTTTTTTTTATCCAGCATAGAGTGCTTTACGAGCGTCCTACTTCAGTTTATTAGCCAATCTTACACCTCTCATGTTTATTAGATCCCAGGCCTGCGTGCCTTCAAGGCCAAAAAGCAATGCTAAATATTTAGCCAATACTTGAGTAATATGAAACCAGCGTTCTCAAGTGCCGTACGCAAAGAGAACTCCGGGATGCTATCTAGCCCCTAACACCTGACTAAACATTAGCAGAACTCTAGATGCCTCCAGGCTTGTGACTCACCCCCCTCCTCGTGTATCTGCATGGATGATTGATGTGAGAAAATTTTGAAATAGAAGCCCTCCAAACTAGATGAAGTGTGTTTATGGAGGCTCTTCATTCACGCTCAAGGGTGTGAGAATGTGAATTTGTGCACTTGGATTTGTGTTTATGCCAAAATGTGCGAGAATTAAGCAAAACAACATGAAAAGTTTGCTTCTGTGTTACGTCACTGATGTCATTACAATACCTTGTATCCACGAAACAGCAAGATTATTGCTGAAAAAAAGGAATTTCACTGATTTCTCAATGTTTCTGCTGATTAAATGGTTAAGATACTCTGTTCCAGACAAGTGTGCAGACTTGAAATTCTTTACAGTGGTGGTGAATGGAACCAGACATCTGAAGTGTTGCTGCCTCTTAAAGCTACAACATATAAACTTTTTACATTACATAGTTAGGAATATGGTGATACCTGAGACACTGTTTAATAATAGTTTTGGTCTGAATTAATGTTTCCATCTTCATGGTAGAGGGATACATGCAGGGTGTTGTGACGCAAAGCAGTTCCTAAAGAAAAGTTATATTTAATCGCCATCAACAAACTCATAAGTCTCGTGTAGGTTCACTGGTCAATTTGAATAAAATGGCTTTCTCTGTACTGTAGACCTCTGGTTCCATTCACCACCATTGTAACGAAACTTTAGCAGATAAATGTCTCTACAGTGAACCATTTCAAATCAAACCCACTCTGAACCAATTCTATTGATCATTATAAAATGGTCATGCAATGTAAAGGGATAGTTGTGTTTTTCAAATGGTAAAAAGCAATAAAATTGTATAAAAATGACCCACAACATTTTCATATGACAGCAAAAATATACAGACATGCAGATGAGTCTTCGGGTGTTAGACTGTATGTGTGAATGTGTGTCTTCAGTGTGTTGCCTTGCACGTGTTCTGTTCATAATGGGGCCATTGAGTCTCTCCAGCTCACCTCACACTTTCCCAGCGACACCTGCATCACTCTACAAATTGGCAGGCGAGCGCGCTTTAATATACTGCTCTGAGAAGACTCCGTAAATCATTCTTTCAGTGCGCTAATACCCCTACATCACGCCCCGAGAGCGCCAAGGGCAGCCAGCTCCTCTCACACTCACAGCTCTCTTAATCACTTTACCATAAAGTCACACATTTCCAAAAAGCCACCACCACAAGCCCTCAGACAACAGCGGGGAAAAAATGAGGTGACTGTCTAAGAGTGGGCTATCGATCAGGGATTAATTTCTTACACTTCTGTCCCCAGGCACAGGTGTAACTTCCACACTCTCAAATCTCCATTACACACATTAGTTTTATATTAGCTACTGAATTATTCGGAGACACTACTGTGGGGCTGGTTTTATAAAGCTACATAAGCCTCTCATGACCACGAACACACACTGGCTGTCATAACACTTACTGAGGTGTGACTTCAACATTGACGAATGCAACCTGATGCTCATTGGAATGAGTCCTTAGTAAAGTTAGGATAATCCTATGTCAGTAGTCATGAAAGGCTTATGTAGCTTTACGAATCCTGCCCCAGAGTAGTGTCAAGTGATTCTGGAACTAATACAAAACTAATATGTAGGTTATGTAGGTATGAAAGTGAGGAACTGAAATCTACACCTGGGGATGGAAATGATCCCCAGTTAATCCCCTGATTGATAGCCCACTATTAACTGGAAAGGTCTTATGTATGTCCAATGTAGCCTTATGAATTCTACCCTTTGATAAAGTTTTACCAATCATTCATATTGCGTATTAATTGTTGACTGTGGCTGAGGAATGAGCCCTGGTTATCCTTTGTTATGCCCAGTTATTCCTCATTTAATCTCCTGATCGATAGCCCACTCTGAACTAGACAAGTCTTATGTAGGTCTAACGTAGCCTCATGAACTCTTCCCTTTGATAAAGTGCTTCCAATAAGTGCTGAGTGTCACTAAATAATCATCAATTGATCAATAGCCCACTTTTAACTGGACAGGTGTTATATTGCCTTTTGAATTATGCCTTTATATTAAGTGTTGCTAATAATTAATACTGAAAAATAAGTGTTGATTGTCACTAAATAATTAACCCCAGTTATTTCCTGCTAATCCCCAATGAATCCCCTGATCAATAGCCCACTCTTAACTGGAAAGGTCTTTTGTGGCCACATGAATTCAGCCCTTTAATAAAGTGGTACCAGTAATTCATACTGCATAATAAATGTTGACAGTGGCTAAATATTATCCCCAGTTATCCCCAGTTAATCCCTAGTTAGTCCCCTGCTTGATAGCCCACACTAAACTGGACAGACTTTATGTAGGTCTTATGAACCCTTATGAATCCTGCCCTTTGATAAAGTCTTACTAATAATTCATACTGCAGAGCAAGTGTTGACTGTCACTAAATAATTATACCCAGTTAATCCCCAATTATCCCCAGTTAATCCACAATTAATCCCCTGATCGATAGCCCACTCTTTACTGGACAGGCCTTATGTTGGTTTTATGTAGCCTCATGAATTCTTCCCTTTGATTAAATATAACAAGTAATTCATACTGCATACTAAGTGTTGATTTTCACTACATAATTATCCCCAGGTATCCTCAGTTAATCTGCTGTTAGTTCCCTGATTGACAGCCCACTCTTAATGGGACTGGCCTTATGTTTGTCTTATGTGGCTAATAATTCATACTGCGTAATATGATTATGATTATTTCTACATGATAGGCCTATTATAAAGGGATATTATAGCAGAGAAAAGCAGCACAACTATACATCATATCAAGTAAAAACATGGCTGTGAGAAAGGTCACATTTCTGGCAGAGAAAGGTGGGCCGCCATTGACCCTTCAGCTACAAGGTCACGGCTAGTAGCAAATTAATGAAAAAGACAGCACGTGCCCGGTTTCCGGCCGTAACACGAAGCTTAAGCAAATACGCACAAATCATTGGTCTGAAGTATCTGACTGCCGCTGCTACAGAGCGCGCTCTGATATCACTTGTCTGAACATGCTGGCCTTCAGGCCGGGCAGGTAAATACACCTGTATATTTAAAGTGAAGGGAGGTTAATGTATATAAACATTGTGTGTGATCTCTGACATAAAGTTGGAGCGTGCTGAATAACTAAGGCTGAAGTCTCAGGGTCACGGCATAAAGACTTCACAAAGAGCTCACTGTCGCTTAGCACAGACAGAACACACACTACATGCTTGTTCTGAGTTCAGTTTCACCGCCCATTTGCATGTGCAAACACACACCTGCTCACACTTATGCGCTGTTCTTGTCAAGTAAAAAATAAATTGGGTCCATCGAATAGTTCCGGTTTTGAGATGTGATTTAAAGCTGAAGATAATGTGCTTACATTGCTCGAATGTTGATCTTTCAAGCCTCTGGAGGTTGAATGGCAATTCTGCTCAAATCCAATGGTAAAAATCGGACAAAAAGGAGACTTGAGATTCCCATGCACATGTAAAAAACGGTCTTGAAATGTGCGTTTCTACAGCATCTAGATCTGCCGCTTGGTTTGGGTGTTCATGGTTGTTTGGTCTGCTTTTACTCTATACAGAGTTGGCATTTACAGAAAGTTACACACTTCTCCCCAAAGCTGATCAGCCATGACACGTGACCCCCAAAGTGTGCTTTTATAGCTGTGCGCTGGAGCAAAGTGTCCACCTAAATCACCCCCCTCTTGCATCAAACTGTACAGAGTTGTTGGAAGATCTCAAAAAGACATGACTGTGTATAACAAATTGCTGTCCAGGCCTGGTTTCAGGGAGTCATTTAGTGGGGCAATGCCCATACATTCCAATCATCCTGTGAGGGAAAAAATACATTTGAAATATATTTTGCTAAGTATTTAGTATGTTTAGTGCAAACCGCTTTTCTAAAGTGTTTTATTTTGACTTTATCTCATATTTTATTATGTTCTTGTCTTTGTGTCTATGTGTGTCTGTGCAGTCGTATCATAAGCAGTTTTCTCAGTGATCCAGAAAGTTTTCTGATTTTGATTCTGAGTCTATTTAAAACTGGCCAGACAAATACATTGTCAGTAAAATTTATATCAATATATTTACTATGGCTTAATAGATGTCAATATATTTGCACTGTATGAAATATATTTACTTGCATGTATATTTCTATATGAATGCATATCTACGTGCATATGTTTATAACCTTAAGGTAACTATTTTCGTAAAGTATATTATGAAATTTAGTTTCTGTATTTTCACAAACACTGTTAGTAAAATAGAGGGCTGAGTAAAGCTGACCTAAACTACTCGCTTCATCAACTACCCATGCATTAGAAGACGTTTAGTTTAGGAAAACCAACTTACCTTCAGTGCTTACGAACCTCATTAACATACTCCTTAACCGTAATTTCCAACCTTACTAAGCCTCATGCTAAACCATGTGCCCTATGCACCTTTCCAGGACCTCCCAGGCCCCCAGCCCCCAGCATAGGCCTATTATAAGGGATACTACCATAATACTTGGTGTTCCAGAACCTCATCAGTCACAAATTAGGCCCAGCATGGAAGCTTATAAACCATGTCAAGTAGAAAAGTCTCTAATAGACTTGTTTATTTGGTTTCTGACACTGTATGACTCACTGTTATGTGTAAAAATAGATCAGTGTTCAAAGGAAGCTACTACTGTTCTGAAATTGCTTGTTGTACATTAGCATAAATTTTATATTATAGCATTTCGTTGCTGTTTTTTTAGAAGTTTTGTGTTCGGTCAAATTCATCATAACCCCCAGCCTCATGTGGCTCGTTGCTTTATTTGCATACTGTAGTTTCTTTCTCGCTCCCTGTCTTTCAAAACCCCTCTCAAGTTTCCGACCCCTGATTTATTTATATTCTCCTTTTTCAAGGCCAAGAAGGTCAGAAGTGTTTGGAGCATGTTGGTCCTCTGAACACTACAGAGCTTGTGTTTGCATGTACGTGTGTGTGTGTGTGTGTATGCGTGTATGTGTGTGTGTACGTTCCTTTCAACCATGTGCTAGTGATTTGACTGTGTGTTCATCAGTCTGAGAGGTTCATATGTTTTGGCTGCCTCATTCACGGCACCGCTCATGTCAAACAGAGATCCGCGAGACGATTGGCCGTGATATAAATCTACGCTGATGAAAAGGAGGCACACCGGCCTCTGGTTGGCTGGTCACCATTCCGAGGTTTCACCCTGAGCAGCCTGGACCGCTCCGCTACAGCTTGAAAGGAGGTTATCCAGCGAACAGTCCCTCAGGGGCCCGTACTCGGCCCGTTCGCGTTTTCTAATTGGATCTGGACTGTGTGAGAAAATCTCATTTCGACACCCGTTCTTGGGTGCGAAGTTTATTCGAGAGCTGTAGCAATATGTGCTGCTGAACGAGACGCGGATGGTCAGCTTTGGGATCGTCCATAGCAGGTGCAGAATTCCGCGCTGTCCTTGCAATTCCCGCCCTGTGCATTCGGGGTGGCTGGATCGTTCTGGTTTACTTCATGAGGTTTCGTGGCTGAGGCGAATGAGTCCAGGTTCCAGGAACGTCATGGTGAAGGGCTCTAATTCGTGGCATTTGTTTTTTTTTTTCCTAGGTTGATGTCCTTCTCCCATTGTCACAAATTTTCCACTGCAGGATTTGTTTGGCGTTGATCAGCCTCCTATGAGCCGAGGAGAAAAGGCGCTCACAGCATAGACAGACAGAGAGACAGAGACGAGGAAACCTATCGTCACTGGTCTCAAAATATGCATTTCTATAGCAGGTCCTGAGCTGCAGCTCAGTGGGGCTGTAGATGGCTGTTTGGCTTCTCTTTACTCTATAAAGAGACCCTTACATTTACAGTTAGTCTAAAAAGACAAATTACACACTTTTTCCCAACTGTTGACCAAGACACGTGATCCCCAAAGTGTGGACTAGAGCTGAGAAGCTAATGTAGCTAACAACTTATACAGAGGTTTATACACCACTAATTGTGCAAAGTGCCCCCCTAAATCATCATCCTCTGCCAAACAGAGACATACTGCTGCCCAGGCCTGGTGTCAGGGGGATCATTTAATAGGGCATGGCCCACTACTCAATCATACCATATACTGTGTGAAACAAATATTTGAAACCAATTTAGATGGAGGTATTTAAAATTGGCCTAAGAAATATATTGTTAGTAAAATATATGTTTACTTACTATGACTATAATACATGGCAGTATATTTACTATCGGTTACTAGATGTTAACATATTTACTATGCATTAAATATATTTACTTATATGTACAATTGTATTTGTATGCATGTATAGGTGTATATATTTCAGAATGTTTTATATGCACACACACACACACACACACACACACACACAAACACACATACATGTACACATTAATTCTCGCTCACTTTAAAATCTCATTCATTTTACATTTTCTACAGTAGTAAGTAGCAAAAGACAGTGAAACTCAATTTAATGAGCAGGAAGATCTCCTGTACACTTATACATATTCTTATAAATGATCATGTCAGGAAAATGGCTTTAAAGTTGATTCCTGTTTCCTATGGAAAGATCTACCATGGATTTTTGCCCAATATTTGCAATATTTTAGGGACAAATGCTATCGGTCATTTTAGTTAGGGAACACAGCAGTCGATGTATAACATACTGCTGAAGCAAACCTGAGACGGCAACCATGTCCTGGCTGATTTACTATATTTGGGTTAAAGGGAAAAATGTGTAAATTGGAATTCTGGCTGTACAATTACTTTGAGTGTTGCTGCTATACCACCCGGTTTAATGGCACAGTAAGGCTTGGCCTCTCTGCAGCTGATCGGCCGAAGACAGCTCCGACATGCCAGCAATGAATCATCCGCATCGTGTTTTACAGGAGCGGAACTGAAGCTGAAGTTTTTATATCTCGCTTTACAGCTTCTGGAGCCTGAGGAGGCCAATTCGGCAACTCGAGCCTGGCTGGCTTACCTTCTGGAGGGCTGCGGTCCAAGCCCGATTTGTTTGGTGTTCTTGTTGCAGTTTGACTGGGTCTTTGCAGCTTGGGGGGGTGGGGGTGGTGGTTATTCACTACGTTTGAGTACGCCTTTGCTTTCTGATTCGTTTCGCCCTCGTTGTTGCTAAAGAACCGCTGTTTACAGAGGCAATGCCAGGTTCCTGGCCTTTGACATTTTTGTTTTTTAATGGTGCAACATCTTCCACACAATAGACCACATTCACGCTATGAAGGAAAGATAGCAGAATCGCCAAGAAAACGACAACCCCCCCACTACATGGTCTTTGTCGGCTATGAAAAGGCATTTGATCTGGTAGAGACACATTCAGTTGCAGAAGCATTCATCTGGTGGCAAACAGACATGCTGAAGGTCATCCAGTGTATAAACTACTGCGACGTTCCAACAAAGAAAGCAGAAAAATCGAGAGCAAGAAAGGGCAGTATGGGATGTGACACAATGTGACAATGTACCCCAACATAACCTTTGGTTAAGTAGCAGAAAGTTTGTCTGTTTCAGGAGCAACCACTGCAATTCACACCGGGGTTCCTGATGGAGCTGTTAGTCATGCCTGAAGGTGAAGCACCATCCCAGTGTTCCATTAGATGGCAGTGTGTGGCAGCTGAACTCATGGAAGTTAAACTGTTGGAGGTACTGAGCCAGGAATGATACTGACCAGCTTTGGAGCTCTAGCCATTCTTCAAAATGACTGGATAGACAGTGATATTCAGTTCTGGGTTGCATTTGCACTGCAAGGCACATATTTTCATAAGCAGCGGTGAAGTAATTCTTAAAGCAGGAGTTCGCCGAACACTGGTGGCTTTACCATGCATAGATGTCAGGTTTCATATTTTTATGGTTTTAAATTTACATGTTTCTCTTTCATGACAACATTAAAAAAAAGCTTCTTTTGTTTATGTGGTTTTGAGTGATGCTACCCTTTCTGGTCTCCTGGAAGAGCTCCTGGAAATGTCCACGCCAGCAGTGACAGTGCATCACAACTTGCAGTATAAGTGACTGCATAGGTGCAGACAGGTCAGAGTGCCCATGCCAACCAGTGTCCACAGCCTACAATGCCTACATTGGACAGGTGATCATCAGAACTGGATTATGGAAGAAGGTGGCCTGGTCTGGTGAGTCACATTTTCTTTTAAATCATAAGCATGTGTGTCACTTAACTGGGAAGAAATGGCACCAGGTTGCACTATGGGAAGAAGACAGTGTGATACTATGGGGAATGTTTTGCTGGCAAACTTTAGGTCCAGTCATGCAGATGTTGTAGTAAAGCAAACCTGTCATGTTAACCCTGGTTTAATTAATAAGACTTTCATGACGTTAGCTGATGTTAGTTAAGAACATGTTTCCTTCTCCTAGAATGTTGCTTTTTAGGAGATATGCGGTTTTGTTCCACCGTGACATATGACTTGTTCTGGAGTTTTGGGCCAGCTACACTAGTCTCATGATTCCAATTCAAAACTAAAGCAGCACATTTCAGACTCCGGGTTTCAACATGCTTGGGTTGACCACATCTGGAGTAAGTGAGAAACTGTATTAACACATTAAAGGGTCTACATCATCCTTTCCTATATCGGGAAAGACTTTAATATAATAAACACGGCTAAGTTTCAAAACATACCCAATGCAAGAACAGCATGTTTTAAATTAAAAAAATGCAATTACATAAATCCTCCTTTTCCACCTATAGCGGCTAAGCCCTGCCCATTCAGGACAAAGTTATAAAGAGTGTTTCAGCCTGTACAGCCTTCAGAATGAAGCACAATACAGGGCAGTCAATCAGAACAGAGCTCATTTACATATACTGTATCAGTCTTAAAGGAAGAAATCAGCCTGGTTAAATATATCATATTTACAAAGGCTAGAAATGGTCATTTAAAAGTTTAATCAGTTAAATTGTGTATAGGGGTTATCTAGGGTGGCACTGATGTGGGATGGGGGGCATTGATAGGGTACAACTCCTTCACTGAAAAACAATTGGATTCATCACCTCCACCCCAGCCCGCCTGCCAGAAACTCCACTGTTTTGCTACATAAAAGCACATATACATCATCAAGTGGGCCTTGGAGGGATAAAAATGAAACACTAAAAAGTGTGAAGATGGATAAGAGCAGGTTTTATTTATTTTTCACCCTTAATTTCTGAAACTCTTAGCGGATGGAAGCCTTAAAGGAATCCATGCCTGCCTTATTTCCGTTCCTTCACAGCTCCTAACCATGCGCAGGCCTCAGCGGTCATGCTCTTTCAATCTTCATCCAATCTTCTTCAAACACGGCCTACAATTCAATTGATGCATGTGTTAAAAGACTCGGTGAGGGCAGCCCACTGATGTCACGTCCTGCAGTAATGAATTTGCTTTGGACAGAATCTGGTCCAGGTTTGACATAGACGAACTAAGAGCTCATGGCATGCAGGTGAGACAAATGGCAAAAAAACCCAAAAAACACTTCAAAGTTGGTTTAATAGCAGGATATCGCATGAAATCTATGTCTGCAGGGTCACATATGCCAACTTCAATAGCAGTCAGCGCCATTCTCTATTTTTTTGCTTTGAAATGTTTTTCTTTTCTAGCTTTTATTTAAAGTATGGTTCTTTTTTTTAATATTCCCAAATGCAAAAAAGGCATCATGGTTTCCTTTGATATTTTATTGGATTTGAGGAAATGCATGTACAAGAATGCAGTTCATGTTTGAGATGGAAACCACATCCTCGATGTAAATCAAAGCTAATTTAATCATGTCAGAATGTGGCACTGTACACTCTGTATAATAAGACAGAATCAATCAGACAAGTCATTCTCAAACACAACTGTGGTTATTTTCATCCCTACAAGGTCCAGTAAAAATCTCTACCAAACTCTATGTCTAGATGTTCTCTGTTGCTCTTTTACTGTTCTAACAGAATGCAAGTTGAAGGTACATTTATTGAGTTTTTTTTTCTGAAAACCATGCTTTTAATCTAGAGCAGTGGTCTCCAAACCCAGGCCTGGAGCCCCACTGCTCTGCACATTTTAATGTTTTCCCAGCTCCCAGCACATCCAGTCCAACTATCCAGCTAATTAATAAGCCTTTCCATGGTTGAAGTGAATGTGTTAGAGTAGAAAAATGTGCAAGGCAGGGGGCTCCAGGACCGGGGTTGGGAATGTATGATCTAGAGCAGGGGTCAGAGCACATGGAGGTCAGCAGTGGCATATCTATAAG
Organism: Hydrocynus forskahlii; assembly: GCA_037974365.1. Taxonomy (NCBI): domain Eukaryota; kingdom Metazoa; phylum Chordata; class Actinopteri; order Characiformes; family Alestidae; genus Hydrocynus; species Hydrocynus forskahlii. The sequence continues at coordinate 4,086,873 of JBBPCX010000141.1, forward strand.
TCATAAACTCAGACAATGTGCAAGAAAGAGGCACTAGAAAATTAGGAGAAACAAGAAACCCTGGCCACACAGTCACAATACCTGGAAATGTTAAACACAGCCTGCTATGCACCGTTTATTTTTCTATTTATTTTATTACAAGAATACAATTACAATTTTACCAGTGTTAAGTGTTCTTTACTGTGCAAACTTGAGGAGGATCTGAGACCAAGAAATGATGGTAATGATGGTATTGTTATCTTTATACAACAATAAACCTGAAACTCGAAACTTAATGAACCGGAACAGCCTCATTATTACAACATGCATGGGTTTCATTTAAACATGGTTATATGAGAAAGCTGGGTTTATATGAGTGTTCGAAAGTTTGCAATCGATGTTCAAAGGTTTGAATGTTCAAAGGCAATTTAGTATCTCCAGTTCACGTGACATGCGTCTATTTGGATTATTGGGAGAAAACGGAAGGAAAACTTGTGCAGACATGGGGAGAACTCACAAACTCCACACTCCTTGGCTGGAAATCGAACCCAGGACCCTCTCGCTGTGAGGCTAGAGCACTATCAGCATTTTCAGTAAACACAATTTCATGTACAAAACTGTATAACATGATTCAATTATGTTAGTCTTTTGTAACTTCACAGGTTTCAAATAACCCAGAAAAAGTATATGTTTTTTATGAACATGCTTGAAACTGGGAAGTACCAATATTGCTACTTTTAAACTGCCCTTAAAAGGTTGATTCAAGTCCCATTCACAGGTGGGGAACTTGGGATTCTAGATGATACACAATGATTCACCTTAACCACCAGCGCAAAAACTCCAAACTTGGCAGTGAACGTGAAAAAAATCTACCTGATGTGGTTCTCTGTGTGAAATTGCCAAGTGTGTGAACATTTCAGGGTGGTCTAATAGAAGTGGTCCAAAGTTACTTGGAATATAATCATGTTCTGAAATTTCAGAATGTTTTCTTCTCCTGCACTTTACTCACCGCTGGGGAGGAACAGCAGCAACAAAACGTTCCAGAGGTTCACCACCGCTGGCCACTTTCAACCCTGGTCTTCACTGTATGACCTCATGCTTATTGCTTACTCTTAACGAGGGCTTGTCTCTGGATCGTGACCTCGCAGTTGTGGCAGGATTTTAACCTCACGCATGTCACCGTGGTTCACGACCCCAGGCTTTTCTCTGGTTTATGACTTCAAGACTCAGCGAGGTTATTAGCCTCATGCTTCTTGCTCATGACCTGTGGTCGGGCCCCACTGTAGAAGACATAGGGACCACCATAGGCCTTCACATTCACCAGTACATCCCACTGTGCATGGCTACAGTACAAGCCATGCCTGCTGAAGGCAGAAATTGATCTAAATCTCTGACAATTGTACTCTTGACCTTCAATCCCAGCAGATGGAAAACCCTTGAATTGGTTCTAACAGGGACTTTGTGAATCGCCATTATCCCATGTTCTCTCAGAGCTTTGAAACCGTTGGCACTTTGACACAGCGCATGTTCTCACCACCAAGAGCAGAATGGGATGAAACATGGATCCTCAGATGTTTTCGTACTCGTGTAACCTACACCTAAATTGCGCCGGATTGCTTCCAGAACATTCCTCTTGTTCTGCCCCTGAGAGGAGTCTATATGGAAGCCACAGTGGAGCTTATTACCCAAGTGTACATGAGAAGGCGACCCATACCCAACGTGGGCTTCGTGGATGCCTGCTTTCAGAAATGTGAGAATTTTCAAAATTGTGTGTGTGTATGTGTGTATGTGTGTGTTTATAAGTGTGTGTGTGTGTGCTTTTGTAAGCAAGCCATAACCTTAACTGAAGCCTGGATCCCTTCCAATGAGAGCATAATGCAACACAGATCACTTCGTGGCACGGTAAACGAATGAACGAGGAAAAACACGACATCTCGCTTTCATAATCAAAGCTGACGACAAGTGACAGGCCACCATTAGCCTGCGATCAGGCCAATGAACGTTTGGCTCCCAAACGGGGCCAAAAGCCACAGCGACGAGGCCCCTCAGCCCTCCATGGAAGCCATTATCTGCCCCGGCCGGGGGAAAGGGTCAGAGATCAACTCGACCATTAGCAACCTCATTACAGGCCTTCACTTCACATTTCCAGCAGAGTTCAGCATGCAGTAGCCACCACTTTCACGCTGACACACACACACACACACACACACACACACACACACAAACACACAAATGCCAAATCACCCTGCAGGGTGAAAGAGAACTAAAAAATAGAATCAAACTCCCACAGCCAGAAAGAGTTTCCAAGAATATTGGCCACAATATGTTAATTCTGCTGCATTCATCATTTGAAAATTTTGCATTGAGTATAAATACAGTAATATGCATTACCTCCTATTTGCTGTTTCCCCTTTTGATATTGTTGGAAACTCAGTATGTTTGTATCATACATCCATTATTTGTAGTATCCCACAAGCCCACGAGGAATACCCTTGGGATTTGCGTATGCTTCGCAATACACAGTGATTCACGGGATGTACCTGTTGGTTGTTACCACTGGTTCACTGTTGTAGCTGTGCAAAACAGAAAGAAAGGCAAGTAACAAACTCTGATTTGTCCACTGTACCCAAACAGTGAAAAACACATTTGAATATATATTTTAATGAGCATTTTTGAATAATATGCAAATATAACAAATTGGCCTGTGACAGGCATTTTTAGTATATTTACTATATATTACGTATTTTACTCATATGTATATTCCTAAATGTGTGCACAATTCATGAATTGGAATATTTCTCAGAATGACAAATATATGTGAACAACAATGAACCGAGCAAAATTCTTTTGGTTGATGTGAATAAAAAAAATATATATCCTACCACTAGAAGCTGTCACTGTGATCTCTGTCCATGATGGTGGGTGCCAGTGTCCTATGTGTCCTATTAAGAGGAAGAATTATCAAGTTTTTGTTTGTGATGCACAAACAACTCTAATGCTCAAGTCAACTCTTATTCTGAACTCCTGCTGGTGGAGCTGATGGATTTGAGTCATCGATTCGAGTCATTGTTTTAACCAAGACAGCGCTAATTGTTGTTAAAGGGATTTAGTGGAAGTTGAACCATCCTAAACATGTAGCAACTTTAGCATGCTAAATGTTGTGTCTGTTGTAACTATTGGGGCCTGCAGATAGCTGTTAGATGTATGTAAGCTGAGACGCCCACCTTAATGGGGCAGCTGCTGGCCTAGTGGTTGGGGAGTTGTCCCTACAATCAGAAGGTTGTGGGTTCGAATCCCAGGACTGCCAGTGTCACCTCTGAGGTTCCCTTGAGTAAGGTACCGTCCCCACGCACTGCTCCCTGGGTGCTGTGTTCCTGTCTGCCCACTGCTTCACTTGGTGAATGGATTAAGAAGAAGTTTGTGCTGTGGTGTGTTCACATATGACAAATGGTCACTTCACTTAATCAAAGCAGCCCTAAAAATGTTCCTCAAGACATTCACAGTAAAAAAATACGTAACTGACAAAGCCAAGGAGTTGACTCCAAGTGTTTGCCAAGAATTGACTTGAAGATTCACCCTTTCAAAGTCAAATCCTCATCACTAATCTCCATTGAGTTCAGTGCCTTATCACATTAGTCAATAAAATTACTGGTGAATGACTGGTTTAGGGCACTGGAAAAAAAAAACTTGACCAACTGAGGGTCATACATACACACATAAATGCACACAAATTTATTATCCAGCAACAGTGATTTGCATGCTATTTCCTATCACATAATCTCTAATCCAACCTTGCTAGAAAAACCAGCATCAGCCAGGATCACTGGTCACCAAAATTCCAGCATATGATGTGTCTTGGATGCAGGTATGCTAATCATCCAGCATGACCATGCTGTGTGACCAGCCAAACCAGCACCCAATCAGCACTAACCAGCATAAACCAGTTCTGAATTTGTGAAATATGTAGTAGAAATTAAATGAACGTCATTTACGCAGCTTAAATTCACAATGCTTTGTGCTAACTTGGCTAGTCTTGCTAACTGTGATTGGGTTAGCTAGTCTCAGTATAGCAACTACTTCAGATTTTACCACACCACTGCTTCATCCACATGAGCTATAGATATGTACATCCTCTATAGCCCTCTGTGCTGCTCTCTGACTTGTGTGTATGAATTGGGAGCTGCTGAGAATGTCCCAGCCCCAGAAAATACTGATAATAATCTCTCTGAGCACCATGAACTCCCACTCTCACTTACAGGCTTAAAATCTCTTACTAACTGATCCGCACTTAGCCCCAGAGACACCAGAGGGGCTTATAGGCATTAATAGAGGACTTTGGCAAAATAAGCCTTAGACAAAACACCACAAAGTACGCTGGCTACGCAGTTACAGATGAGTCGTGGGGCGGGGGGTTACATTTAGCACCGTGGCTTTTGTGGGGTTTCTGATCTGGTCCGTGGCTCTCATGGGCTTTGGGTTCTCCTGATAATGCTACACAAACACAAAAGAGTGGTGAGCCCCAGGCCAGCTGTCTCAGGCGCTGTTTGTGTAGGAAGGTGAGAAAGGCCCTACATATTGATGAGCTAAGAGTGAGAAGGTCCAAATTCCTGCTGATCTGAGAAGTTGTTTCAGATTACGCTGATTGTGGATGTGGGTCGTAGCCCCAATTGCGTGCTAAACACCGATTTATGCTGTTTTACAAAATATTGTCGGCCAGGTAGTGCTGAAAGCAAGCGAGTGACCGTCAACATGGCTGTGTCCCAATTGCACATTGCGCAGTAATTTGAGGTTTTTGAGGGTGTTGAAGCTGAATGTTTGGGTGAGCGGCAGGCAGGCGTGAAAACATGGCTTGGCTCAGAGGTACACTGAGGGCTTTCATTTTTGGACCAAAAGCCTCTCAAGACACATCTCAGGCGTCAGGCAGCGCAACCATTACCATTTGATGGAATAACTTTCTGTGAGGGAGATTTTAGAGGCAGACATCTGGTTCCATTCACCTCCACTATGAGCAGTTCTAACAGTTCTGACTATAGAATGGTACTCTAAGTGAAAAAAATACCGGTGTCCCAAATACACAGTAAACACATTCTAACAGTATTTGAGTGTGTAGTATGTTCAAAGCTGAGAGCAGAGTTGAAGGGCAGCCATGTGTGAAATCATGGTCTCCCTGTTGTACACTAAACACTAATCATAATCAGTGTACGAGAACACAATAAGTTTAATTTATAGGCCCGTGACAGCTAGTCTTGAAAACATGGCCATGTCCCAGTTGTAAACTGAACAGTAATTTTGTTTTTGAGTATTGAGTAAGTTTTTGAGTATTGAGTAAGTTTGGGAACACTGCAAAAAAAGTTCTGTTTCTCAGGTTTTATCTTTTATAGCTGTATTGAACTGAACAGCTTTGCCTTAGTTTTTTTAAGAACTGCTGAATAAGAGAGATAAGAGAAATTATGCAGTGTTTAGAGAACTTGAATAATTCAAAGAAAACAAATCTCTTGTTCACTCTTAAACAAAATGGTAATAGTTACCTTTGATGAACTTCTAGTAGTGTTTTACCATCCAACTGGTCTCATTGCGAGAGGAGAGTGTTGATTACAGCAGTGTTTTTATGCTTTTCCTCATTAAATAAGATGTGATTCAGGTGATCACTTATTAGTACCTCATGAAGCAGAATGAGGTGCTTGTGTAGGTATCACTTTGCACCACTCAAACTTTTTTGTTGGTCACTCTGGACAAGAGAACACCTCACACCATAGCACAGCACACAGTGTGAGCATTTAACCCATTCACCAAATAAAGCAGGGGGCTGCCATCAATGAGGGGCACCTGGGGACCAGTGTGCGGCGTACCTCAGTGGTGCAACTAACAGTGTTGGGATTCAAACCCACAACCTTCTGATTGTAGGGGCAACTCCCCAACCACTAGTTCACCGGGCAGTTGTGGCCCAATTGTTCCCTAAACACTAATTCTATCCAGTTTGTGAGTACAAATTATGGCGTATATTTAAAGCAGAATTTACAGCAGAGTGACAGCAAGTCATGACCACATGGCTGTGTCCCAACTGTATATTTAACACTATTCCTAATGGTTTTTGACTATGTAGTACATATGCAATAAGTTAAGTAGCCTAAAAAGATCCAATATGGAATTGGTCCATTTTTGAGAGTGGTGTAGATGGACACTAATGTCCCACAGTGTGTTTGGAAGTGGCAAAAATGGTGCGGTATGTGCAGTAAAAGTAGCCAAAATCATAATCTAGTAAGACGCATTCACAATATGCCTTTTAGTATTAGTGTTCAGCACATAATTGTTGAAGGCAGCAATTGTATAGGACAGTTGACAGTTGTTTAGGACCACCATCCCTGTCTCCCGCCCCCTTAGCATGATCAATCTGAGCCCTGATGGCATTCTTCTACTAAACTGACACTTTCCCACTCTCTGTCCACATCTTTCATCTCTCACCCTATGGGGCAGATGTATAGATGAATTGTGTGTGTGTGTGTGTGTGTGTGTGTGTGTGTGTGTGTGTGTGTGTGTGCTCTCCCCTTTGGCTTTTAAATGGGGGTGGTGGGTCATTGTGTCTGTGCTCAGAGTGTCACAGTCAATAAAAGTTCATTATGGCTGACAGTGGGGTTAGGGGGGTTAAGGGGTCAGAGGGAGACAGAACACACACACACACACACACACACACACACACATCTCAAGTTTGTTCCCACCATGTGTACACTCGCTCTCTCTTTCACACACATACACAGACAAACAAGGGTGCTACATCTCTAGATTTGACTTGAATACAATGCGTCCTCCAAATTTAAGATGGAACACTTAAATGTGGTCAGTTTCTGTAAAATGTTTCATTTTGAGGGATATTATAAGCTTATTCAAAATATTTGCAGACTTTTTATACATGTTTTAGGTCATTTTATGCCAAGAAATTGCTTTGCTCTAATGGCAGATAATCAATGGCAAAAAACAACACCACAAAAAGAAGAGAACATATATAGAAAATAAGAGCTAAATGCTTATATTGAGCAAACAAGAAAAACTACCAGTGGTTTTAATGTATATACATTGAAATTAGCAAATGAAGCAGAAAATATTTAGCTATATCTAATTTTTAAAATACATTTTACATAAGCAATTGCGTCGCGGTTTCAATTCATTTCCTCTAGTTCTGTAACTTGCCATGAAACTGCTTTTTCGTTGTTCAAGAGCTCAAGTTAAGTGGTCTTTCCTGTCATTCTTCTGTGTAACTCGTACACGCTGGAAAGAAATGTTGTTTTTCCCACAGATGGAGTAACACACAGCAGCCTGTGACACAGGATAAAGCGCAGATACACAACAGAGTGAAACAACAGTAAGTACAATAGACAATCTACAATAAATACACCAAACATGAAATACACAACACTAACTGGACAGGACAACTGGACAAAACAATATATGGGTGGGCATCAAAGCAGACGTATGGTGGGGCATTAAAGTTGTATATGGAGGTACTAGTGCAAAAAAGTCACTCAGTGGAAGTCTTTAGTGATGGTTAGAAGGTGTGTGATCATTCTATAGCAGGTACTGGGACTTGACGGGTGTAGATGGATGTTGAGGAACAGCTGTGCATTCAGTGATCTGAAAAAACTGGAGCAAGAAGATGTTTAATACTGTGGTGGTGGTGGAAGGTTGCTCCAGTACATTTTTCCAGACGGCGGAGGGTTTAAAATCCATGTAGGGGTGTGAGGGTTCATGGATGGCCTTGTGGATGGAGCGCTTGGTGTAGAATGTCTCAATGATAGATAAAGAGACCCAAATGTCATATCTGGCCGCAGGTCTGAACCAGTGCAGTTACATTTGTTGCAGAATTATTCGAGATATTTTTGATAATTTTAAGAATGAATCCTTTAAACAATCAAAATAATCTGCTTTTTTACCATGCATCACTGAGCGTTTGTTAAAGTATCAATGTTTTTATAAGCACTAAATACACATATCTTGCCTGTTGGAACCAAATCTTGTATCGTTGTCTTATTTCATTGGAAACAACTAATTTGGGAAAAAAAAAACCTAAGAAAAAAAAACATTTTTAAGACTCCGGAACTTTTATCTCCAACTACAGAAATTGTGGACCAGTGTGGAATCTTCCCAGAAGTGTCCAGCCTACTAAACTTCCTCCAACAGTGCAGCAACGACTAATCCAGCAGACCACAAAATAACCTTGTTTCTCCATTTTGTTTTTCTTTTAACATAATTTGAAAGTATCAGCCCTGCATTAAAGCCTCATGATGAACAGACAAATATAAACAGTCCAAAATGACTAAGATAAACATTTGGTTACATCAACTTATATTGAATTATTATTATTATTATTATTATTATTATTATTATTATTATTATTGTTTTTCCCCCTATAAGGTCACACTTTTGGAGACAAGATTTTGTTTTGGCAGCAATGATACACAACCAGCTTTTTGGCCCCACAGTGTATTGAATATCATTGATTATTATCATGGCTTACAATCAAACTAACATGCCAGAACTGATGCAGTGGAATTGCACTTTCAATGCACCTCCAAAGTTCACCTGAATTTTGGTTCCCTTGTCTCTGCACACTCAATATGAAGTCCATGTTCGAGGCATGTGCAAAGGTCAGTGTGTTTGTGTGTGTGTGTGTGTGTGTGTGTACATGTTTGTGTAAAACTAGCTGAGGTTATGACAACCCCCTACGCACATGAAAGACGCCGAGTTAAACCAAGCTGCCCGGTGCTCAGAGCCATTGGCCCAGCCCTTAATGTGACCTCCATCAGGTAGCGTTTGTGTCTGCGGGGAGCGTGTAATTGCAGGGGTACAGCTGATTATCCGCACAGCAGAGTGGCCTTAGTGAGGCAGAAAACTAGCTGTGATTTAATTAGATTTGCGTTCTCGTGCACCGAACACTGCCACGCTCTATTAACCAGCTTTATTTTATCCAACCTGCTGTACTGCCCTGTCACTCACCTACAGTCATAACATCCTCCTGACCCCATTCTTACCCCCCACTGCAACCCCAGCCACCCCACCCTCAGAGAGGTTATGAGGTGGAAAACAGAAGAAATAATTGTGACCTCAGAGGACAACCTGTCCTCGTCTTTTGAGGTGGACGGGACAGATGTTCTAGTGTACAAACATATGAAAAATTACATTCGCCCCACTTGTTCATTGGAACAATAACCAAGTAACACAAAACACAATTTTAAATGACTGTTTCATTTAAAGAAGGAAAAAAATTATCCAACACTAGCAGTCACATGTGAAAAATGTGTTACTCACCCCTATAGTTATTCAATGAAGCACGTGAGTTGATAATTAGGATAAATTAGGCTTCATTACTGCCAGCTCCTGAGTGGTGTGACTGTCTAAGTGTTGTTCCTAACATCAGGCAATCATGAGCTTGAGTCGTGGTGGTGGCACAGCCATTTACAATCAGTTGTCCAAGAGAATTGAGATTGGCAGTCAGTGTTCTCCCCAACCTGATCTCACGACTTTTCATGCAGCCATCACAATTTATAATTTAATCAAAATACGTGCTGCAATCACACTTTAGGGCTTTTTTTCGAGCTAAGACAATGCTTCACTACTTGATGTATTTTAATGCGTAGTGCTTAACACCGCCAGTATCAGCACTAACTGGTGACGGTTAAGGTTAGAGTTAGGCTTAGGGACTTTCCCTGTCTCACGGCATTTCAACCTGTTTCAACCACTTTGCAAACAAAAACGATAAGGAATCAACTCATTATTTCTCTCCTACTGTCCCTCAGTCACCAGTTAGCGCTGATACTGGTGATGTTACGCACTGCACATTAAAATACAGGGTAGTGAAGCGATGTTCTACCACAAAAAAAACCCTAAAGTGCAATCGCAGCACGTATTTTGATCACAGTGTATATCGTGATGGCTTCACAAAAACTCGTGAGACCGGGCTCGTTTTCCCCCGTGTGTGTTATGTTTCATTAGTAGTTCAAAAAGTACTTGTGTTAGAACTGTCATGTGATTGGAGGAGTCCTAGCAAGTGGGAGGAACTTACCATGACTGAGCAGGAAAAAGGCCAAAAAAGCACTTGTAAGGCTGTGGGACTTTCATCTTCTGATGAAGAAAGTGTGAAACAGTGATGAATCTTCCCAGGAGTTCCTACCAAAATTCTTACAAAAGTGCAGTGACAACTCCTTCAGAAAGTCACTGAAGAACCCAGATAAACTACAGGCCTTGCTCAACTGAGATAAGATCGGTGCTTATCATTTAATGAGAAAGTTGCAAGACAAAAAACACTGCTAACCAATAGGACCATACAGGCCCATGTCATATTTGCCAAAACAAACATCTTTATGACCCCCAAGCCTTTTGGAACAATGTTCTGTGGACTGATGAGTGGATAGAGTGGACCCAAATTCCTTTATAGTGTTGTGGAAAAACTCCAGATCTTCAGTTGTGGGAAGCATTTGGTTGGCACTGTTGCTTCCAAAGGCGGCATTTATTAAATTTAGGCAGCAATTGCTTTTTCACATGTTTTTTCAATAAATAAAATGATCTTTTAAAACTTGTGCTTTGTGTTTCCCCAGGTTTTTTGTCACTTCTGTACCGTTTTACAGTTGGAGACTGTAGCCCATGAATTGCCATGTACAATTTGTTTTAGCTGTTTTCTAGCCCTTCATCAATGGTCAGTTTTTGACCACAGACATACCTTTGGCTGGATATTTTTGGGTAGCATTCTCAACCTCCGTTTGGATGATGAATGTGTTTAGTGAATGAGAGACTCTATATTGTCTAGAAAAATATGATATCCTTTTGGCCACTTTTACATATTCCCCAATTTAGTCAGCAGCTCTCTGCAGCTTACCAAACGCTGGTGTAGGTTTGGATGGAGCGTTCCTCATAAAGGGCAGCCTGGCTTCATGGCTGTTCTCCATAAAGGCCCACTCCAACCTCTGCACCGCAGTGATCCAGAGCACTTCGGCATGCTCTTGGACTTCTCCCCAGCACCATGTGCCAGAAGAGTGTTTCCCTCATCTTGAAGAGCAGCCCGGCGCTCCCTGCAGCCTCCTTCACCATAGCGGTGTTTAAATGAGCTGTTTACCATGGCAGCTCGTGAGAGGAACACTGGCTTTCTGAATGAGGCAGGCCTGGTGTTTGGACTGGGGAGAATCCACTAAAAGGCTTGTGGCAGGTTCCCGACAGACCTGAAGTGAAGAAGGTCTATTGGCGTCAGACCTCTTTGGGACGCTGCACCTCATATAATAGCAAAACTTCAAGCTAGGTTAGTTAGGTAGATTTCATGCTGGTGGTACAAGAAGACAGTCAAACTCTGGTTTTGGATGGCTACAGCCAGATACATTCCTTATCCGAATTTCCCAAATTCAGTCTTGTGAAGATCCTTATAATATGGCAAGTCCATATTAATGCTCATTGTTCAGAATGGGATTTCATACAAACTCATGTTGGTAAAGTGTATACATACTTTCGACCGGATGGTGTAGCTAGACCTACTGAGAGAGTTTTCAACTGGAAACGGAGACCCAGCCAGAACAAAAGCATACTACGCCTCTTGGTACAGCTAAAATGTCAACACGCTGACCTGCCTAGTCCAGCTAGAGAGCCAGCTACGCCTCCTGATGCATGTTGAGATCAATGCGCCCAACAGAGCCTCTGTATGTAGGCAGAGGAACGGCAGCCAACCCAACCAATTAGTGCTGGGTGTGAATACGAGTAGCTCCATTCTCAGGGTTATGGTCTCTGCCTCTCAGGCCCCTGCCATCTCAACACTGCCTGACATAATTCATGGGCCCGTTCAAGGCGAAGGCAGAGATGAAGTTCCCAGCACCTTCAACTGCATGGTCATATTTCACCACAAACCCGAAGTCTCTGGAGATGCTTTTAAACAACTTATATTGCTTCGCCACCCCTAAACCCACCCTCTCTCTCTCATTCCCCTCTCACCCTCTCTCTTCTCTTTCTCTGCGGTGGGTAACAGGTAATTGGTTCAGATTTTTTTTCTATCACCCTTAGAGATGATCCAGGCTCTAATAGGGCCCCTAAAGACGCTACTGAGCATTCAGAAACAAATGTACTAGCCCCTCGAAAGGAACAGCAAAATTACTCCCCATTTCTACATAAAAGGCTTCTTCGAGAACAATCGGGAGCCTTGATGGATGAGGTTTGGGTTCAAATGTGGCTAGTTAGGGACCCTAATGAGGGAGAAAGGACCCTTTCCCTATGGACCCAGGCAAGGTCCCTAACGAGGGCCTAGAAGAAAGGGTATGTTCTTGGAATGGAAAGCCCCACTGGACCTTTTCTACTCAACCGTGGTCAAGCGCTCCTGGCTTCACCGTTAATTGACTTCAATTTCAGCTGGCAGGGATAATAAAGTATCAATTTAAGACACTAATTGAGATTTATTTTCATGGAATCTCAGCGTCTTTATGTTTGTCCCAGGGCTCGAGTTGAGTCGCCTGCTCTCTTGCTTTCTTTGGAAGTTTTGGAGTTATGATGTTTGTGTTTCTCTTGCTTCCAAGCAATGGTATGTGGGGAAGAAAGGCCCGCCAACCAAAGAAGAAGACGCAGAAGGGGGGGGTTACACTGCCTTTTTGCTCCGGACTTTCAGACGGAGGGAACGAGTCATAGAAGGCCCGGGCTTTCTCCACGGACCGCTTTATAGGGGTCCTGCTTACCAAGGCATGTAATTCTGCTGTTGATTTTAGCCTGAGCTACAGTTGGCACGCTCAATGGTGCCGTTCAGAGCGCTCTCCACCAGCTCTGTCTCTGGAGGGCCGTGAATGCCTCGTAAAAAAGCACACGTTAATGACCACAGGCCGGACTGGCTGTGCCCCTCCGATACACGTAGTCACATAATACCATTTACTGCGATGCGTGGTCACTTACGCCATTTAATATAATACACAGAGGAGCAGGAACACTTGTCAGGCACTTACACTGAGGTGAATGTGCATAATGGAACCAGCTAAAAGGCACAGCTAATTGGACTCCGCACACTGGAGTGGAAAACGATTACTTTTCAGTACCCTTAATTCTTTGCGAATGGGCCTAAACACCTGAGAAAGGTGCTAAATATTATGTTTCACTTTTAAACATTTATTTCACTTGACATTTAACCTCGATATGTTAGGCTACACATAAGCACAGACAAAGTTGAGGTGGCTGCTATAACTGTTTTTGGTTACACAATGTGCTTTTGTCCATTATATAGATTACACTGTCATGCAGGATCAGAAACCACATAAGCACGTCTACTTGAGATTTTGTTCCATGCACTAAAGTTTTGGAACACAGATCAAATCAGAACAGGTGATGAACTTTCTGTTTTTTAATCAAAACCAAGTGGAATGTACCCCACTGGTCATCTAGTCTTATTCAGCATTAAGGGGAAATTCCAGTTCCATTAAACTACACACAGGAATTAAAAAAAAAAAAAATCGGATGTTCCACAGTATCCTGATGGGTTTTTAATGCTTACAATAAAAAAGGCAGACAAAAAAGGAAACTCTCATGTTAATGAATGAGGCAGGCTGGTACACCCACTGTCATGCAGAGCACTAACTCACGAATGCCTTGAAACTTTTTCCTTAACCACCACATTGCCTGCTTTACAGCGCCGTTTCGAGGCCCGTGCCTGTGAAACACTCAGCACGGTCTCTCCGAATAAAGACGTCTGTGATAGATTTATGGCTCTTCTCTGCCCAAGTGGGCAGGAAAGAAGCGAATCTCTCCAGCCCAGCTCACATCATAACCCAGAGAGAGCGGCCAAGCTGGGGCTGGCACGTCCGCCGGAGCAGCTTAAGAATGTCTCAGCGAGGATTTGTCATGTCGAGGTCTTCGGGGTGCCAAACACTGGTGAAGGTTCGCGTCAGAATTCAATCAGATCATGCTTGTTTCCTAAAATTAACACAGCATTTAGGATGAAAAAACATTAAAAGCAGGCTAATCACATTTTCCCCTCTCTTTAAAAGTACTGATGGATGTCACTGTCAACATGATAACATAAATCATAAATACCTAATATCCACCAGCTCGTAACACGCAGAGTCAACTTCTGCCCAGAGATGAAATAATGCTCTTCAAAGATTAAAAATAAATTACAGCCTATTTTTTTTGGATGCATGCATCAGTTTAAAGGCTGATGTAAACCATTCGCTTCCCGACAGCCATGAACAGTACAACGTTCAATTGTTTTCTCCACATTGTTTACGCTAAAATATCTCCCACAAACAGTTAGCAGTAACAGTACCCCTTACAACAAAACAGGCTAACAAGCTAACCAGGTCACAGGTCAATGCATTTCTGTACATGGACTGTGTGGACGGAGAAGAGAACATTTTGTAAACTGTACACCGGGGATACATTTTGCAGTAGTGGTGAATGGAACCAGGAGTCCCAACAAAAATAAAACCACTTCATTTACCATCCAAACCCACCAATGAACCTTTATGTGTAATGTTGATAATGGTAGAATAGTGGTAAATCCACAAAAGTTTACTTCAGGTAGCTACTAATGTGCTCTAAAAGACCCCAAGTGTTTATCAGCCTTGTCTGGCCAAATGTTCATCTCAAAACCATCGTAAAACAATGTCTCAGGTACCAGGCAGGACCATTTCATGTACTAACTTCTGTAAAGTACTTTATAGAAGCATTAAACACTTCATCACTGCCACTTATTCTCTAATTTTCCAATCACTCTTAATGATTTTATTTACATTTTGATGATTGAATTATGACAAAACTTCAAAAATCAGTGGACGATTTCTCTAATTTGGCTGTCCTTTACCAAACAATGAACTAAAAGCGTCCATTATTTACCAGGATTTACATATCCATCATGATTATCCTACACTAAACAGCCATTCATCACACCTAAAATACTGCACCCTTTCAAAAGCATCAAAAACTTCTACTCTGAAAATGAAACAGCCTGCAACTATAAAAATAAATGGACTAGGCCACAAAATCTACAGGATTCACTCACTGTTGGGTCCATTTGTGCCACAGGCCTGTGGGCCCTCTACCGCTGTTGCTCCAAGAATGCTCCTCTGTTCCATCCTCCAGATCATCTTAACCGGAGGATTATACAGGGCCTTCCACCTGTATAATTAACTTTAAGAACGAGAGATAGAAGCATGTCTTTAGTACTTTATTTCAGGACCAGGATTTACGTATCTACCGTGATCAGCAGAAGTAACACCCGGCTGAACTTCTGACTTTTTAAGAACTTTGCACTTAAGCAGCCCTTAGATCAGGACTTAGCATATTTTGAGCTGTGGAGCTCATTGGAATTTTATGAACTCTTTTGTGATTAGGTACAAGAGAGTCCCTCTTTTACTCTCTACTCTATTAAAAAGCAGATTGCATTGAGATTGTCCGTGGTTACAGAACGAACCAGGGACCCCAACAATCTTGATTAGAACACAGAACACGAGGGGCTTTCACTAGCCATTGTCTGCCGGTGTTAGCCATCGTCAGACTGGCAGCCAGTCCTGCACTGCTTTCCCCAAACGAGTTCAATTATGGCAGTCTGAGCGGGGGGTCTGATCAAACCAGCTCTGACATCTATTAAGTCCAGAGTGTAATGCAGCAAGTGTGTGTATGAGTGTGTGCGTTCGTGTGTGTGTGTGTGTGTTGGCTGGGGTGATTCCCATTGGAGCGATCAAGCCAGCCATTCCCACCGGAACCTCAGAATGAGCAAGAGAAACAATTCCTGAAAAGAAGAGGAAAATCTCCAGAAGTTCGAGGGGGTGGGTGGATTTGACGCCCCTTCTACTTTCTTTCTCACCGGTCAATTAAACTGGATAAACAGAAACAGAACGGGTCCCTAATCAAATGGAACGGCAGTCCTGGTTAGACAAAGGAGGTCAAAGGGTTTTGGTGTGTGTGTATGTGTGTGTGTGTATGTATGTGTGTGTGTGTGTTTTTGCTGTGGAGCCACAGTAGCTGCATTTAGAAGCCTCCAAAGCCAAGACATGGTGACACCCTCTTCTATTGGGCTGAGGTGAAGTCCTACCAAAGCTGAATAGACCCAAAAAACAGCTCCTTCTTTTTACAGCGTGTGAAAAAAACACAACTTTTATCACCCCTCCCATCACACTCGCTGAGAAGCAACCACACATCGAGGTTTGGATACTTTTATAAGGTGGATGCAGCCTGTTTGTCACTGCTGCGGTCACCACGCTGAGGGTCCACTGCGGGCGGATGGAGATATTGACGTTTGTGTGAGTCGCCGATTAATTAGGCTTTTCTCAGCCTCTGGTGATGAAAGAAGAGACGTGTCAGAGGGAGCGCTCAATGCTCAACTGCCTCGGTTCAAATAGCGGGGGAACAAAATGTGGGCCAAATTAGCATTAGTGAGCAAAAGAAAGATTTTGTTGGCTTTGGACTTCCTATTTACAGCAGGCCTCTGGAAACCCCCATTGATTGGTTGACATCACTTTCCCAGATAAGAAAACATGAGGTCATAACTTGCACAGCTTCTACCAACCACGGTCGTTTTTCACGGCTGTTTCAGTTGGCGCCACATAGTTTGCACATTTTGCACAAAGTTTAGCACGTCATGCCGTTCAGCAGCATACCTGCAAACGCTCAAAGGCTACAGTCGCTGTAAAACATACATCTGACATATGAGGACCATTATTCTATTTTGTAAAGGAATTTCTTAGAGGGTTTGGGAGGAGGACCTCGCCTGAAGCTTCTCTTTCCAACAGAACCTTCCATTAATGTCCATCTCTACTTTCCATTTCCTGCATTCACACACCACCACCACCTATCTCCTGTCCCTCAGTCTTATCTCTCAGTCCTTGCTTGGTTCATCACATGTGGGGGTTTGGACTTCTAGCTCAAGAAGAAGCCCCACAGAACCCCAAAGAGTTCTCTTCTTTGCTATAATCAAACAGTCTCTTCTTATATTACCTTGTGGTGAAGGCATCATCTAAACCAGCAAAAAACTACTGAACGTTTGGGAAAGGAATTATTTAATTTACAAAGTTTGGATCAATAATTACTTAATCATAACTGTATGTCCTGAAATTCTGCATCTTAGATGTATATCCATATGTTAAAGAGAGCTGTTCATGGAAAAAGAAACATCACGGTGGCTGAAAAGAATGACCATGTACCTTACCTTCCTTAGAGAAGATCAGTTATTTCCTAAGTAACGACCATCACACATTTTCTGTAACTTTTTTGGTAGACTCATAAAGATTCAGAGAGCTCCTGATGCACTACCTGTCTTCTTGCACTACTCTTACATGAAGATTTTAGCACTTAGATCCCTCCTCTGGTTCTCATACTGTCCTAAAACTTGTGTTTCCTCTAATTGTAAGTCGCTTTGGATAAAAGCGTCTGCCAAATGAATGTAATGTAGTGTAATAGAAAGATACTGCAATTCCGAAGCATCTTGGAATGGAAATGAATTTTGGTAGATGCCAGAGCACACAGCATGAAGTTCTTCATATCTAGTGGCCAGGCGAATGGTGCGACCCACCCAGGAAACAGCAGAAGGGGCTAACACCCCAGCAGATGGTGAGGTAGACCAACCCAGAAGAACCTTACCAGATTTGCACCGAGGAACAGTTTGGATTACTATATCTGATCTATTCATCACGGCAGCTCATGTTGCTGATCTAGTTTCCACATCGAGCACCCTTGATGGAGTCCTCCCTAGCACACTACTAAGCGCACTACTGTCAACGAATATTCTTGTCTTTTTAACGTTTCTCGACGTTTTAATGGAAACCCTAGTTTATTGCGCTTTTACGTGATTCTGTTTTATTGCAGCCTCTAACGAAAAACGCTGTTCTCAGATGGTGAGGGCTGGTGAGAGTCATGGGGAAGGGAGGTGGTGTAATAGGAACGAGACGACTCGCTTGGGTGAGAATCATAAGCGCTGCCGGGCCTGCACAAACCGTGTGTGTTACATCCTCTTGCTTACGTTGGAAACACACACGCATGCCTCTGAGCCAGGCATAGGTGCTGCTTGCCAGAACCCCAACGCCTGTAACCCGACCACTCAGCAAGTGCTGGCTTTCTAGTCTTGGTTTTTTGCAGCACTCTAAAAAGGCACTGGGTGAGTTTTGGGGCTTCTCTGGGTGCATGGGCCAGCTTCTGGACCAGATCCACGCAAGCTGAGCCGGGATGTCTGCTGCCTGTACAAACATACCTCCAGTCGGCTCTTTACAGTGTTGGCTTGCCTGCGGACAGACCCTCAGACACCATTAACTTGCTCTGTTAGCAGCCTTTTAGCATCTCGCTGTGGCCCAGGGAGTTGGCACCTCTGTGTGTCTTTCCATCCAGAAACTTGAGAGAGAAAAAGAGAGAGAGAGAGAGAGAGAGAGAGAGAGAGAGAGAGAGAGAGAGAGAGAGCGAGCGCACACCTGATCAGTTGTCTGAAGACTAATACCATCTGAATTAACCAGTGCAAGCAGGTGTAGTCCTGCTTGCTTGGAAGGAAAACCTGCAGGCCTACGATTGGACACCCTTGATCTTGATATTCTTCCCTTGCTTTCCGTATCATAACCGCTCCATCTTCCCCCCATTTTCTCTCTTTCTCCTCCTTCATTCTTTCACTTTTCACCGTCCCATTCTTCCTGTCCTTCCTCCTGGCACACTTTCAGCATTAGTGGATGCGATCCGCTCACTTCCCCCATATAAATGATTAAGCATGTCATTAGTGATAACTGATATGGCTGCGGTGCAGCAGCTTGAAAAAGAGATGGAACAAAAGGAGAGGGAGGGAGAGAGAGATTGGGAAAGAACAAGAGACAAAGATTTTGTTTACAGTGCTGGTGTCATCACTCTTGGCTCCTGGAAAGCAGTAATGCTAAACCATGTAAAAGAAGCAAATGCAAGATGACGTTAGCTGGCTTAGACCATTAGAACATAAAATCATTAACACACTGCAAGTCTAAATGCTATGAGAAGAATACACAATGAAAATTGTATATATATTTTTGTATATGTAATTTTCATTGCGCATTCTTCTTATAGCATACAAACTAGCAGAGTGATTTATATAAACTAATTTATAGTGTTGAGTGGTGAGTGCCACCCATGAACCAATCAAACCATGAACCATGCCCAACAAAAAGTCCAAGGTGACGCTCCAGCCTCCAAATTCCTGAGAGTTCAATCCAGTTGAGGATCTGCTGGGATGTGCTGCATCAACAAGATCCATAGAGCCCCCACCTAACAACTTACAGTATTTAAAGAATACTGTTTTTATGGAAGCACAGGACCCAACAGCTGTAATGGTGTGTGTGATCAGTACTCAAGCAGGTACTAAAATAGCAGTGAGTGGTGACAGCTCATCACACCATGAATGATTAACCCTGAACCAACAGACTGCCTTATTGAACACATGCCTTCCTGCCTATTGGTTTGAACACCTGTGTTTACTCCTCAGACCACTGCTGGGGTTCTCAAACACTGGAGGTACAGAGTAGAGCACTGGGACCAGATTCACAGCAGTGTTTTAAGAAAATGTTTTGAATTTGTTATCTTTCAAAAAAAAGGTAGACCTCTCATTTAATTCCTAACCTTTCTCTTGAGAACATTTTTCTTCTATGTGTTAGTCATGCCACTTCCACCAAATCACAATGAAGCATCAGCACCTTTATCTGCCATTAGCACAATGTCATTGAATAGCTCAACACACTTGGAGGAGAACACTAACCCCCAATTCTGTTACACCATCTAGAAAATGCCCACACTGGCTAGCATCATGCTAAATGATGCCGGTGGAAGATAGCCTGTATATGGACTGAATGGACTGGGAAATGAATGGTACATTTTGAAAGCCTTTACAATGTTCCCATACCTCTTCAAAGCTTTTTATTTCAAAAACGCCAGGAAGATTGTGGGAAAAAATCTCATGAAGTGAAAATTGTGGATCCTGTGAAATATTTAAACAAAACATTCATTGCAATAAAAATTACATCCAAATCCAAACAATCATTAAAAATGTACTCCCCCCAAAATAGCCTTTAAGTTTGATTAGAGTCCCTTATTTGACCTCAGCACCACTGTGGAGAGTTTTTAACTTTCATTTAAGCTCATGTCTTTATTAACCTTGATGTGCTAATAGTTAGTGTTGACCCCCGAAGGAGGTCTGTGGCTTTATGTTGAGCCTTTGGCTCGACTGATGAATTAAAAATAAAACTGTTGATCGTGATCAGCAGTGGCAGGCCCTGCGTCCTTCATGAAGGGACTGATGGGCAGTGACACCAGTCGCCTAATTGAACGTTCATCTTTCTTATGAGGCAGGTTCTGTTTTGATTTGCCTGAGCACATTCTTCACATTCCCGCCTGTGTTGAATTTTGGGGTTGGTACCTCATGACAGATTGCAATTATTTATCATCGCCGGCTGGTTTTTACCTTGTCATTAAAAAGCTTTTTACAGGAAAGTTGCCTGAGGGACACATGCATTCCATATAGCTGAAGAATTAAAGATTGCTCTGGAAAGACTGAGAGCATCGTTTTACAGGGAGAGTAACGAGGCCGGTGGGGTGTGTGTGCTTGTGTGTGGTGTGCTGAAATGGGAAAATGATCGGAGATGCAGCTGAGAAATGTGCCGGCCTGAAAATGTCATTTCTACATGATTTTTAACAAAGAAAGCTATTCAGAAAGGGCTAACTGTTCCTGTCCTCCACCACCTACAGGGTTGTAGAGAGCCAGATAAAAGAACCCAGCAGACTGTAGTGATTGGTTCACTGGGGCAGGCTATAGTGTCTCTCAGAAATGGGATTTTTGTGAACATGGATGTATATTGTAATCCATCAGTGACAACTGGATTACAACTAGTGGCAAAAAGTCCCAGCATTCAAAGGGTGATAGGTCGAAAAATACCCTGGACAGGTCTCCAGTCCATTGCAGGGCAGACAGACACACAAAATACATTCACATGCTCACATACTGAGGGGCTTTTTAGTATCTCGGATTCACCTGACATGTTTTTAGACTATGGGAGGATACCGGCACTCCCAACAGAAACCAATGTGGACATGGTGAGAACATGCAAACACCACACAGAAGGACCCTTGGTCCATTAGTCCTCTCATTAGGTGAGGGATAGGTTTAAACCCAAATCAGATGTCACGGGCCTCACTTTGGGCAGGCCTGGTTTAGAACATGGTGGTGGAGGCCATGTGGGTAGGATACTTGCCTCTGGACCAAGAAGTCATGGGTTCGAATCCTACCTTCAGCATACCACCACTGGGTTCCGGACGTTCCGGAGACTGCCCCCTGTAGTTGGGGAATGGAAGTCACTGTGGATAAAATGCCGTAAACGTAGAACGGGTCCACAGACTGCACACCGCATCACTTCAGGGATTCACTTCTAAAAGCTGAATGGACATTCATATGCTATTGTGTTTAGAGTTGGGACATCACAACCATGATGAATTCATCATGGGCTGGTTATGCACTCTGCTGTCTTTACAGATTTGTACAGATTTATATTTTGATTTAATTTAGACTTTATATTTTATATTGTTCTGGTCTCTGTGTCTTTGCAGTCATTATGTAAGTAGTTTCCTCTGGAATCAGCAAAGTTTTCTGATTCTGTTTCTTTATGTGGACTCCATGGACAAGAGAGTGTTTTGAAACTTGATAACTAGTGTCCATGCCTCAATACCATGAACAACTTCATGAACAAGTACGTCTTGGCTCAGAGTGTAAAATTCCAGTACTTTAGGTGTTGATGTTTAGTCATTAAGGAGATCCTAGAGCAAGATTTGTTGACATACCGAGGGTGCTTTTTATTTTTAGTGCTTTCTTCATTAGGCCTGAATGGCCCATTTGCAACCCGAGCGCTAAAACTCCACTGCAGGGAGAGATGAGAACCTGCTAGAGCCGAGCTAAGATCAATACACACCACTCAACATTCATCAGTGCAATTTAATACCTCTGAGGGCACGCGGGCTGAAGGTCCATGGTCACACCGAGCTGCTCCCACGGTGGACACACACACACACACACACACACACACACATACACACACACTCATTCACTTCTGTTTTTCTGTATCATTATTTTCTCTCTCTGTTTATATTTCTCTTTCTCTCTCTGTCTCTTTCTCTCTTTATCACTATCTTTCTTTCTCTTTCTTCCCTCTCTGTTTCTCGTTTTCTATCTTCTTCTTTCTCTCTCTCACTTTCTCTATCTGTTCCTCTCTATCACTCTCTGTTTGATTGTTTCACTTGTCTTCTATCTTTCTCCTTCTCTCTTTTCTTGTATCTGTTTTTTCTCTCTCCCCCATGTCTCTTACTCGTTGTCTCTTTGGCTCTCTCTTTCTTTCTATCTCTCTCTCTCTCTCCCTGTTTCTTTCTCTCTCTCATTTTATCTCTGTCTTTCTCACTCCCCACCTCTCTTTTTCCCTCTCTTTTTGTATCTGACTCTCTACCTTTGTCCTTCTTTTTCTTTGTCTTTCTCTTTCTCTCTCTCTCTCTTTCTGTCTCTCCCCATTTCATCTTGCCTTTTACCTTTCTGTCTCTTTCACTCTCTTCCTCTCTCTTTCTCCCTTTCTCTTTCTGTCTCTCCCTCTCTTTCACACTTTCTCCCTTTTCTTTCTCTCTCTCTCTTTCTACCTGCTCTTCTTCCTCCTGGCTTTCTTTTTCTCTCCTTGTTTTCTCTTCCTCTCTTTGTTTGTTCTCTCTCTCATTCTGTTTCTCCCTCTCTCTCTTTCTCTTTCTATCTTTGTCCTTCTATTCCTTTTTCTGTCTCTCTCTTTGATTCTCTTTATTTCTGTCTCTCTCTTTCTCTCCCATTTTCTTTTGCTCCCCTTTTATCTCTTTCTCTCTCCCTATCTCTTATTCTCCTTCACTTTCTATCTTTCCCTCTCTTTTACTTTTTCTCCCTTTTTCTTTCTCTCTCTCGTTCTTTCTCTCTCTGTCTCTCTCTATCTGTATCTCTCTGTCCCTCTCTGTCTCTCTGTCTGTCTGTCTGTCTGTCTCTCTCTCTCTCGCTCTCTCCCTCTCTCTCGCCCCCCCGTCTGTCTCTCTCTCTCTCCACCCTCTCTCTCTCTCTCTCTCCCCCTCCATCCCCCCCTCTCCCTCTGACTCTCTCTCCACCCTCTCTCTCTCTGGTTCTCTCTCTCTCTCTCTCTCTCTGGTTCTCTCTCTCTCTCTCTCCCCCTCTGACTCTCTCTCTCTCTCTCTCTCTCTCTCTCTCTCTCCCCCCTCTGACTCTCTCTCTCTCTCTCTCTCTCTCTTTAAAAGAATGTGTCACCTCTGCCGTGGGCTGGTGGACTGTAGTTTTTGGGGAAGCTGTAAAAGGTGGGCTGTGTTTAAAAGAGCACACTGGCCGTCACCCTGCGTTTAACACGTCTCCACTGCAGCAGCGGTCAGAAGCCACGTTCCGTTGCCCCGGCAGCACCGTGGATACAGGCACCTTTTAATTCTTTTTTCAGTTCACTGTTTGATAACAGCTCTTCGTAACTAGGCAGTGCTGCTGAGGTGCTGGTGTATTTATGTAACACAGGCTTTAATGAATATTATATTTTTATAATGGAAAAGATGATCGAAGCCCAGCTGACTTTACCCGGGTGCACGTTAATGTGTGTCAATGTTGGCTGCTGGGTTTGACCTTTCAAGTGACATTTAAAATTTTTATTCATTGGGTAATGAGATAAGCTGTGTTTAACTGGCTCCCAAGCGATTTAGCTTTTTAACCTAACCTAATATATTTTTGGCAGTACATTCACAGACTGTCTTTGTCACCATCAACTCATTTAAAATTTGTCCCCAGAGAATTTGGTTTGTGTCCAAGTTGGTCACAGTAAAGTGGGTCAGCATGTGGGATTGGAGATTTCTGTGTGATTGTGTTTTTATCACTGTATAAAAATAAATGTAATGTAATGGGTTTTTTTTGGAGGGGCATGACTAATCAATGAACTAGTGTTTGCACGGTTGTTTTTTTAAATCACTGACATAATTCTGGTTTCGTTTGGACAAAAACGCTAAATTCAAATGGACAAGAGACCAACTGGCGAGAGGAATGAGAAAATGAGAAATAAACAAACACTTTCAAGGTCTGAATCAAGGAGTAATGAGTAATAAGTATGTTTGTTCTTCTGAAAATATAATTATAAGTATTCATTTTCCAAATGTACTCCAGAAATGTACTTACAAATCTTACAAAATAATACTTAAGTACAGTACTCTGCACAATACTTAAGCACAGTACTGAAGTATCTTCCCTGACCATACTGACAAGCCTAAAAGAGCTAAGAACCTTCACAATAACCCCCCGACACTGTGAACAAACAAACAAACAAACAAACAAACAAAAACAGAACAAAAGCAATCCATACATCTGGATTTGCACGAATGTATGCCGTTATTACACTGACTCATACATTAACGTGTTTAGGGGTGTAAAGCACTCCCAGGGCCTCCCACCAGTGTGCAGGCCTCACCTCCTGTGCAGCAGGAGGCCCAGTGGGGTGCGGCAGTTGCCGGGCTTCATGAAAGAGATCCACCTCACTCTCCGCTCCGGAGCCGTCTCCGAACTTCCACTCATCCATCAAAGCACGCAGAGTGCCATTACGGAGCCTGCACCCTACTGTGGCCCAGCAGCGTGATAACAAGACAGCAGCAAACCA
Organism: Hydrocynus forskahlii; assembly: GCA_037974365.1. Classification (NCBI taxonomy): domain Eukaryota; kingdom Metazoa; phylum Chordata; class Actinopteri; order Characiformes; family Alestidae; genus Hydrocynus; species Hydrocynus forskahlii. The sequence goes on from JBBPCX010000141.1 coordinate 4,111,475, forward strand.
GATGTGCGCGTGAGGGCCCGAGAACGCGCCCATGCAGAACGTGTATTGCATGCTTGGGTGTTTGCGCATGTGTGTGTGTTACTGGAACTAAGGGGCATATGTTTCATGTAAGACAGACAAAACACTGGAAGTACCCCCAACTCTATAATAACAAGCTTTGTTTTTTAGTTTCTCTGAAGGGACATAAATAAAAGCTTTACTTTTAAAAGAACAGTTTGGCAACCAAAAAAGAATTGTCAATTTCCCTCTTGGTGCAAATATAGACGACCTGCCAAAATGACAAGGACAAAATAGGCGCTATCACTGTTTTTAGCCATGCTGCATGCTTTTGTGCATGTTTATAGATTATAGAAGTATCATGTAGTGTTCAGAAACAACATAAGCAAGTCTGAAATAACTTAACAGCCTGATGTGGTTTGAGACAAGCATGTGATCCCTTAGCAAAAAGTAGTTTATTCAAGTGTACTACGAGTGTACTTAATTTATACTAAAAACGAGGCAGCATACATGAAGTTTACTTTTTATATACTATATTTTATATATTTAGTAATATATATAGAATACTATAGTGAAGTATACTTGACTTATACTGATAAGTATAAAGAAAGTATACTGCTCAAAAAATTAAAGGGATCACTTAAAGAACAGCATGCCTGTTTAAGTGTTCCCTTTAATTTTTTGAGCAGTATATATAAAGTATACTTTTGTAAACTTAAAATGACCTAATAAAGTATACTTAAAGTATACTTTTATAAACTTAAAAATGTTCCAATTTAGTCCAAAGAAGTATTAAATTAGTATACTTTCTAGTACACTACAAGCACATGGTCTGTATACTTGCTATACTTATACTTAATAAAATGAACTTCATGTATACTACTTTTTGCTAAGGGATGTTTTAGGCCTGTGAGCTACTTTAGCTTTGTGGCTCCAATGCTAATCCAATAGTCAATGGCCAATTCCAGCATAATGACAGGTCTGCCCTTCTCATACGCTGCTACCAAGCTGGGAGGGTGAAGGCTCGCATGTGCTTCCTCCGAGTTACATGAAGCTAACTGCAGCTAATGTAGCGTCACTGGATAGCTCAGCATACCTGGAGGAGAATACAAACTGCCAATTCTGTTAGGTCAGCTAAAAGACACCAGATTGGAGGGGGGGGTCAACCTAGATCTCACCTGGGTACCCACCTAGTCTGAGCAAAGTTTACTCTCTCTGTCTTCTGTCATGCGATGCCTGTGGCATTGTTAGAGAATGACCTTGTGAAATGGGCCAACGAAAGATGTGTCACTCAGGGCAACAAGTCAAGTCAGGTCAAGTAGGCTTATTGTTACTTCAGCCAAAAACACAGCACACAGTGATGTGAAACAAAGTTCCTCCATGACCATGGTGCAGCACAGGAACAAAAACAGAAACAACACAAGACTACAGATGTGCAGGCAGGACAAGAATACTCAAAGTGCAAAGACAGTAAGAGAGAGTGCTCAAAAAACACAAGAGCAATGAAACAACAGGACAAAAGAAGTGCAGCTGTTATTTGAATGGATACAATATTATGATAGATACTAAATTCTAGCAGCGGAGCAATTAGGTGTACAAAACTGCAGAATAAAGGTAGAATAGCAATAAATAATTCTGCAAACAATAGCAGCAGCAGGACAGAGTATGAGCAGTATTTAATAAATAGTGGGTGTTTACAGTGGCAGTTGAAGTGTAAACTGTTTGTTTAAGGCAGAACAGTTCAGTGTGCATGAACTGGAGGAAGACATTTAGTTGTGTGTGTGTGTGTGTGTGTGTGTGTTTAAGTTCATTTTACATAACCAAGAGAGAAAACTCCCATCACCTTTAACCCCTCAGTGCAGGCTGATATATGTTTGCTGTAAAGTGCTGTTTACTGCATCTGTCTGCATGGTGACTGTGAGCGCTTGTGATGGTTACATGCATGGGAAACTGCCACAGCTCCTGCATTCCTGGGTCACATGATCTCATTGTGTTGCCTTAACGGTTCATGTGGCCTTCAGTGATAAAACTATTCTTGTCCTTCTCTTTTCCTCTTTTTTATTCCCTCCGTCTGTGGGGCAGACACACATCGCTGTGGTCCGGCGAGTACTCTCGGGGTTGGTTTACTCCTGGTCACAGGAAGGTCACAGTCATAATCAATGAAGAAACTACATTGCTGAGAGAGAGAGCGAGAGAGGCAGAGAGGAGAGAGAGAGAAAGTGCATGACAGGCCATTTTTGATGATTTCTTCCTCGGAAATCCAACGATTTGTCAGGATTTGCTGCACTTTTCTGCATATTTTGGCGCAAAGTCTTTGTGAGAGCACGTTGTAAAGCATTTTGGGAGTAATGGAACTGAAAAAGGGATGGATAGTAAAAGAGAAAATGGAGAGTTAGAAAAAGTGTGTGAGAGAGACCAAGAGGGCAAAAGGAAAAGAAAGCACGCCACTGTACTTTGCTAAGCTGGGCCATGGGCCGGATGGAGGTATAGATTTTATTGAAAACATTTGTAGTGCTAAGCAGAATTCCACCCACTTCCAATGACATCCTCCACATATTAAATTCTGCATTAACTAGGCAGAGAGAATGAGCCCGAACGAGAGAAACCCGATGCTAACATCTCACGACTGCCATTTATGAAAAATAATTCATACCTCTATCTTCGGTGCCAGACGGGGCTATTGATTCCCAAAAAAATGACCTATGCATTGTTCATCGCCGGCACTGCCTTTGCTTGGAGCTACTCTCAAATATGATGTATTGTGATTTATGGAATATTTCACCAAACCAGAACCAGACAACCGCAATGGAGCGAGAACACCATCACCCATTGTGCTCGACAGGACTTGCTGCCATCCACTGTTTATTGTCAGTTTATGATTCAAAAAAGTGTGTGAATGATGCCCCTGTCCAAACACTGTAAACAGTGTTTTGGGGGGGTTAATGAATGAGCTGTGATTTTTAATATTTATTTATTTCAACCGGGCTGTTGTTAGCCAGTTGGCTGCGGAGACTCATGGACATGAATTATGGTCCGGTATTGTAGTGAAGGGCGCAGGGTCAAATGGAAACACTGACTATCCAATGACAGCTATCTGTACCTCGTTCTGAAATCTCACCACATTGTTCATCACAAACATATTTCAAATCGATAAAAAATATATTAAAAATAACAGACGCTAATCAGGCCCAGACACGGCAGTTGTCCAGGAGATGAGTGGGAGAATGAAATCACCCTCAAACCCCCTTCTCGCTCTCTCTCTCTCTTTCTCTCAATATCAAAGCTCATTTTCCATAGCGCAGCACTGTTCAGTGCAATATAGCAGGAAGGACGACGCCCCTTCCAAGCACCTCAGGGGAGGGGGGTTTCTTTAATGTTTTTTTCTCTCTTTCTCACCTCTCTTCTTCTAACTCTTTCAGCCCAGGAGAATGGCGGATATTATGGATTTGGCTCATGGGGTTTTGTTTATGAAACCTCACACCGAAATATTAGCACTGTTAGCAGTTAGCCGCTAGCTGGGAGATCTTGGCAAAAGTGGGCCCAACGGGGTTTTTTCCCTGTAGAGAGAAGCTTTTGTGAGGAGTTCAATCCCGTCTCAGCATGCCAGTGGGTTCAGTGACTTCCCAGCAAGCTCCTTGTGCTAGTAACAATGGACCATCTGAACTTCTGTCGCTATTAGAGAGCAATGAAATAACAAAATCCTTCGTTAGGGTATTTGAAATAAACCCACGGACTCAAGAGCAATTTGCTGATATATGTATCTACATCATCATTCTAAACCCATTATTATTGGCTATAGCATCACAACAACTTACCACAAGATCTCCTGAGATCTCCTGAGTGTTGAGCAACAATAAACCCCTGCCAGGTCTTAAAGGTCTTAGAGGTCTTAGAGGTCTGACCTCTAACCGGAACCCTGGTCTGTTCCTAAATGTTCCTTGGTGAACTTCCATGTTCCATTCTTGCCCACATTGCATGTTCTGGCACAACATCTTTATGCCAACGTTTCACTCAAGGCATTCCAGCACAGCTTTTTCCTGGCCCTCATGTTTGCTCTCTGAAACCTTTGAGGCCACATTATTCTGCGAACATGCCTGCTCCAGCAGCCTGACTGCACACATTGATTTTTATTTCCTCCTGTCTGTGTTATGCAGAGCCGAGTGTCAGAGGGGAGCATAGTTGGCAGGATATGAGCTGACATACTTTTATGAAGCACTCTCATAAATGCCACTCAACTTCAAACGGCCCTCCTCCCTGAACTGTGCTGACGGTCTGCGTGGGGCCTTCTGATCAGGCAGATTCTGTGTACATTGGGGATCCATTCATGCTGGTTCTGCAAGACGTCCTGATCCACTCATGTTGGTTCTGCAAGCCCTGTACATCGACTTGTGTTGGTTCTGGAGGCACTGGTGATCCACTCACTCTAGTTCAGCAAGTGCTGCAGCTCCGCTCATGTTATTTCCGCAAGCACTGCTTTGACAACCATGTTGGTTCTGCAAGCACTCTTGATCCAGCCTGGTTTGGTCCAGCAAGAGTACTGATGCACTCAAGCTGGTTTGGTTCTGGAAGCAGTGCTGATCAACTAATGATGATTCTATAAGTATTGCTGATACACTGATGTTGATTCTCCAGACACTCCTGATCCACACAGACCTGTTCTGCTAACACTGCTAATCCAGTCAGGTTGGTTCTACAAGTACTGCTGATCCACTCATGTTGGTTCTGGTAGCAATGTTGATCCTCTCATGCTGGTTCTACAAACACTCCTGATTCACTTACATTGCTTCTGCAAACACTCCTGATCCACTTGAGTTGGTTCTGCAAGCACTGCTGATCCACCCAACCCCACTCTACAAATACTGCTAGTCCACTCAGGCTGGTTCTACAAATACTGCTGATCTACTCATGCTGGTTCTGTGAATACCACTGATCTGCTCATGTTGGTTGTATAAATACTGCTGATTTACTCATGCTGGTTCTACAAATACCACTGATCTAATCATGCTGGTTCTACAAATACCACTGATCTACTCATGCTGGTTCTACAAATACCACTGATCTTCTCATGCTGGTTCTACAAATACCACTGATCTAATTATGCTGGTTCTACAAATACTGCTGATCTAGTCATGCTGGTTCTACAAATACTGTTGATCTACTCATGCTGGTTCTACAAATACTGCTGATCTACTCATGCTGGTTCTACAAATACCACTGATCTAATCATGCTGGTCCTACAAATACTGCTGATCTAATCATGCTGGTTCTACAAATACTGCTGATCTAATCATGCTGGTTCTACAAATACTGCTGATCCACTCATGCTGGTTCTACAAATACTGCTGATCCACTCATGCTGGTTCTACAAATACTGCTGATCTACTCATGCTGGTTCTGCAAGCATCCCTGATCCACTTGTACAGGTTCTGCAAGCACTGCGGATTAATTCAGGTTGGTCCTGCAAGCAGCCCTGATCGACTTCAGTTGGTTCTGCAAGCACTGATGGTCCACTCGGACTGGTTCTGTCTTAACTGCTGGTCATTTGTCATGTAATGTTTACACACAGTAAAGGACCCCTGGCATTGGACACCTCAAAGTCTGAGAACCCAAGAACGACACAGTGGTTTTTGAAAAGATTGTAGCGTACCATGCAACACGTAAAGCAAGCCTGAAAAACGGAATAGCTACACAACAAAGAGAAGGCTCTGGCTGTGCAGCGGGTCAGGGTTATGGGTTAGGGTTATGTATTTGGGTCAGGATCATGGGTTAGGTTTTGGCTTTGGGTCGCTCCATCAACTCTTTGTGACTCCTGAGGGGGGTTTGATTGAATCCAGATTTTTTATTGGCCTGGTGGGGATTAACAGGATTAACACTTTGTGACCCGAACCAGGGGGATTAGGGTGAAAGCTGGGTCACAGGCAAAACAGAGACAGGTGCTGCTTCTCCTCCTCTATCACTCAGCGTTAAGTTTTGAGTGCACCTCACCTAGCATCACCTACATGCCCAAATGCTTTTAACCTTTGGATCCTGCCACAGAACAGAGCGCTAGCTATGTTTATGGAAAAGAAGTTGGGCTCTCACGAGAATGGTAATACCCACTGAGGGTCTGTGCATGCTTTTCCTTCAGATCCGCTTTCATTTACATTTATGTGGTGAAAACTGCAAAATGGTGACTGTGTGATGAATGAATGTGGATGGATGGATAAATGACCTCGCCATAAAAGCTTAACTTAAACACTCACTGTAACAGTGGTGGTGAGATTAAATTATTGGTGGAGAGCCCTTAGAACCTTCTAAACCTTCATGTAAATAGGACTTCAAAGGAATCACGGTTAGGCTAGTATCAACATGTAGACGTTCAGGCTAAGGTCTTCCATTTATAAGGCCATCAGGAGCTGGACAGAAGGCCCTGGACTGTAATCTTTGGACGTAGTTATGACACTTATGGCCTGAGACGAAGACTTAGCTCTAATGTTCAATAATTTGTGACTTGCAATAATATGTCAAGTTTATATTTTTCCACAAGAACTTTCTACGGGTAACCATTTATTTAGATAAGACACAACAGACAGCTGTGTTTGATGTCCAGTAGACGCAGTTCTTCAGGTGGATATGAATGCTGAATAAAACTGTGAGATGATCTATTAGAGAACATGAAGAAAATCATGTTTGCATTAGATCTGCACCTTCTAAGTCTAGAAGGTGCCTATTTCTGTCTTTCTCTATAGTTTTAGGCCACATAGCTTTTACAGAATGAGCTTTATTTTTTTCTGAACATATTGTTGACATGTACCAACAGAACAAAGGAAGAAACTTACATAGGTTCAAGATCAGGTTGATCCCAAGATTATGGATGGTTATCTGTGCATTCACCATTGTTCTTAACATAGTTGCAACTACTAGGATGATGCACTGCTTAAAAAAACATGTCTGTGAGGTTCTGCTATGCTAATTTTAACCAGATGTGCTTAAAAATGTTATAAGAATGCAGAGTACTATGGAGTCAAAAATACAAAGCAAAATGAACGTTTTATGGTACTGCTTGCAATATCACTCATTTATATACAGTTTTTTTTTTACTTGAAATAAAAAACCAGGCCTTTTAGTTGGCCCAAAGTCTCACGTATTCTCATTCATCATGCAGAACTGAAGTACATCTGGTAGACCCACGTTTAGCTTACATTCAGGCTTTTAGCAGCAACTTAATGGGCGTGACCTTTAGATTATGCCCCCGCAATATTTGTTTATTATGCTGAATTAGAAACACCTGCGTTATCGTACAGCACTACAGCAGACCAGGGCTGGGCGTGTGAGTCTGGATGGTATGTCATCACTTTCGGAGAAGAGTAGTCCACGAGGAGAGCTCGAGATTTAACGGCACAAGGGGGAGTTTCATACAGATGTGCTGGGTCATCCGACTCCATCAGAAGGATAAAGGGAGGATGAAGGACCGAGAAAATAAACAAGGCTATGGGGCCTGTCTCTGTCAGGAGAGCTGAGCTCACACAGAGGAGCAAACATGGCCACGCATCTGGACGAACCGGTTTGGTGTAAGACCTTGACTGACTCATAACAGGAAAAAGGTCCAACGCAGGGATTCTCAAAGGGATAAGGTTCGCCAGATTGTCACAACCTGCGACCTCAGGGTGCTGAAAACGGTCACATGCTCTAACTAAACAAACACACAGAAACTCACACCCGCATTAGCGCACTTTCTTTTTCCAGCTGTGCTGTGGGTAACATTTCCATGACATCTTCTGACACATATTTACTGTTTCCACATTGTGCATTAACAAGCTTGGCTGCCAGATCTTCATGCTGCTAAATTGTAATTTGCTCAAAAAAGGGATTAGAAAGCAAATCTTGATTGGGCATGGATAAAATTGTTCATTGTTCTATACATAAGGAGGCTGCTGGGGCCTTTGCAGGGTATGGTCTATTATCACTTCGAAACCAAACGTTTTATTTTTTCCCCTTAAAATTAAAAAAGTGTACAGATTAAGGTTGATTAAGGGGTAAAACTACTGAATTTCACCTTATTTTTTCAAATTTGCCCCTTAAATAATAGAACCTCCTGAATTAAGGCCTTAAATGTAAGATTAAGGGGTTTCACACTCATGCCTTAAATCTAATTCTAAGGTAAAATTAAGGAGTCAATTTCACAAATTAACAGCCACTTAATTCAAATGAAGGGGTTTGGTGTATTTTCAGGGGTAGATTAAAGTAGGGTTAAGCACATTTCAAGTACGTTTTGTTTTGTAGTGTGTAGATACCTTAGAGATACTCACCTTGCTTTAAACTGACATGCAGCTAAACTTCTATTAAATTATATGTTCTCTCCTTTTTGTAAGTGTACAGCACATAGTGCACTCGTTTCATGAACCAGTCTGTCCTGGCTTCGCAGCAGTAGGTAAGCCCACAAGTGACTGTCAGGCTAAATAAGGTCATTTACATCACAGTAAACGGTATTTCCTGTTCGTAATATTTAGTCATTGAAAGGTCTTTTCAAACCAATTTTTAACAAATAAAGAAACTTTTGCTGTAACTTTTGCTCTGTACCTTTTCATTATACAGACACAAAGAGAAAGAGGATGAAAACAATGGATATATCAAGTAGTAAATGTAGAAAATATATACTTTTGTCTTAAAAAAAATTCTCTAAAAGAAAAACTGCTAGAAATGTGACTCATATCTATTCTCTGCAGCTGTCGTGTTTGGGACTCTGCTCCCACTCGGAGTTCTGTGCATTAAAAAAGCAATCCATAAGATACCATGAGTTCTCGTATAATACATCTTTAGTGTTAATGTGTATGTTTTCCAAACTTTTTGTTTGACGTTGTTTTTGGCTGTAAGACTGACACAAATAGAAACTGTCTGAGACATGCTGAAAATTACTTCAGAATACATGTGATTTTATATCATTTAAATATTGATATTTTCTAATAAAAAAATTTAACTGATCAATAACATCTCTATGAATCAATTGTCCCAGGCTTAACTTAAAACTTAACTTAAAATAAAAACTTAAATCTAATCCTATCCTAACCCTCAACAGTTTTCAGTCAGATATACTGGAGCCACATACTTGTGTTTTTGACTAAATGTAGTACCATGAGGCCTGCGTGGGAAATCCATAGGAAAATATTCATATTTATTAATCACTCAGGGTGATGATGACCTGGTTCATGTTCATTTCAGACAGACTTTGAATGGGCTCAGGTCAGTCTAAAGGTCTGTCGAAAGACCCCCATAACCTTAACACTCTTGATGATAAGATGAATGAAACTGATAACTGAATTTTAGCATATGTAAGCTGTACAGAACCAGAAAACCAAAGTGCAACCAATCCATAGCCTTCACCGCCTCACAGCCATCTCATAACTCAAGCAATTTATGAGCTAGTATTTGATATTTGTCATATGCTAACATTGCGAGTGAAAGCTTCATGGGAACAGCTCTTTCGTTCTGTTGCGTTTGAAGCCTCTGCGGTGCAATGCCACACTGTCGCATGCAAGATTCATTGAAGTTGTTTTTGCGGGCGAGGCCTCGCTCTTGAAAAAAATGTCAATTTGAAAGGGATTGTTTTGGTGGCATTTTCTGACTCTCGTGCATGTGGTTTTGTGCAGACGAACGCGGAACGCCGTCATATGGTCCACATTGCAGATTGATCCCTCTTTCTGGATGGGATACGCACAAGTCTTCAGGGACTGGGGCGAGAGAAGATTAATGTCGCTCCCGTTGAACTCTGGGAAATCCCGGGGCCTGGCACGGCCTGGCTTTTGGGGGTTTGTGGGTGACTAGGGCGGGGAGGGAAACCACTTCCCCTGCTTGTTAAACAAGGCCATTAAAAGGCATTATGCATTGGCCTCGGCGAAGGCTTTTTGCGCGTCATTGCTAGCATCTGTCAGAGAGCGTTTTTTTGGACTCTCCCCACATCTCTCGCATCTTCTGCTCTCTAGCAGATAGAGATCACACAGCAGTGTGTTTTGATGTTGGTCGGAAATGTCAGTGGCAGCAGCGAAATTCTAAGCAGCCACTGTCGTGTCAGCAGAACTGCACTAGCCAAGGCATGCACTCCATTCGTTATATCTTCCTCTCGAAAAGCACGAGGCCTTCAGAGAACATAAACAACACTTCGGCCTGTTGTGGAGCAACTCTTGATCATATCTGTCACCAGCTGCTCCAAGTGTCGGGGTTGAACAATGGTGCTAGGTTGAAAAACGCGCCGGCGTCCAGCATAAACTCTCAACTTTTCCAAACCCGGCCCGGCCTGGAACTCAGAATTGGAGCAGGGTTGGATTAGCACTTCTTAATGTTGGGATTTGGTTTGAGTTAAAATTTACTTACACTTCAAATAAGGCATGATGAAACATTTCCATTCCTTAATCAAAACCAGACTTTAGAGTGGCTGTGCTAATTCAAGTGACAGTGAGGAAAAAAGAGATGGAGCTCACCCTTTTATTAATCATTCCAAAGCCTTGAATGTACAACCATTTCTAAGCGGTCAATACTGATTGAACTATCTCTCTTTGCTCTTCTGCTGTCATGTGTTCTTCAAATTTGCACTCTAATCTGGGATCAGGGGGAAGATTAGTAAGCTAATGCAGACACTTCTTGGTCACATGCTATGGATTCTACCAAGGCTTATACTACTTTCCTCTATACAAACCCTTCCTGTAATAGTGTTATTATTGGGAATGGGGATTTTTTAAAGAATCTGGAGGGAATTGGTTTGGACAGCAGTCCACAACCTTTTTTGCGCCACGGACCAGTTTCATGTAAAACTGTAGAAATACAAAGAAGCGTCCAAAGACAATTGTTTTTACTCATTTTTGTTAACTTGTGGACTATATTTTTGACGTATTGTATCATGTGACTGAGAAGAGGACTTTTTCTAAATAAGAGATCTTTCAGACTCTGATAATCAATAAAATGCTTTTTATTCTGTCTTTCTGTACGACCCGATACCAAATGACTCGGCCCAGTGGTCAGGGACCTCTGGGTTAGGAGACCATGCCTACCAACTCATTAGCTTCCATACCAATTTTGAGTGAGGCGGGAATTGTGTCTTCAACAGCACAAGCAATGCACAGTAAGATCCGTGCTGTCAGAAAGGAGAATGGTGACCCAGGTTACGCTGGTGTGGGGAGAAGGATTAGCCGTGTCATCCTCACATGGCTCCTTCTCCTGGTTTCGCACACTCCAGCGCTCCAGAGGAATTCTCCTGCACCACGTGTGATGTTCCATGGGCTGGAGTTATGCGAGGTCAGTGATAGTTTTTAGGCAAGAAAAAGGAGAGGTTTCTTCCCAGAAATAACAAACGTATGGAAAGTGGCAGGACATTCCGCACAAAAGGCAACCGAAGACCACATTTCCGAACGGAGGGAGTGAAAACGAGGAGTGCGAATGACTGGAATGCTTGATGGCCCATTAGAATTTTAAATGGGTCTCAAAATCATCATTATGGCCTCCCTACTTTCCTTATTTGCTTGACCGATTTGTCTCCGTGCACCGCTACCATTCTATTGTTTTACCTTCTGTCCTCTCTCCTAAGACCCCCCTTATTTTTTACATTCTGTCTCTCTTACTCAATCCTTCACTCCTCTTTTCCCGTTTTCACTTTCCGTCCGTCCGCCTGATATCCTAGCTCCAGTTGGTGTGTGTGCGTTTTAGCGGGTCATCAGGAAGCGGGATATGAGCATATAGTTCCCTTAGGCAGAAACTCATCCCACATCTCTTTCAATTAGTTTCTTGCTCATCTGTTGATAATTACAGTGTCCATCACCAACACATAACACAAGTCCTTTTTTTTGAGAGAGAGAAAGTAGATGTTAGCATGCTAGCGTCCTGGGATTAGTGCTTCATCTCCATAGCACTGTGATCTTGCTCGCTCACTCAGAAGTACTAGCATAGGCTTGAGGAAAGAGATAGAGGGACGAAGAGACCGAACAAGAATGAAAGAAAGGCTCAGAGAGTGGGGAGAGAGTGAGAGAGAGAGAAAGAGAGAGATGTGGGATGAGCAGAAAGTGTGTGGAAAGCTAATCCTTCTACCGAAGGCTGTGCTAGCGCTGTCCCGCGGCCCGCTTAAGCAGTCCTGCAAGTTCGGAGAGCCGCACAACTTCCCATGTGTTGTCATTTAGAGTGCTATCACGGCTAATAACAGGGAGGATTAGAACCGTTGCCTTTTGATCCCATAATCCCCCTCTCTCTCTCTCTGTGGGCTCATCAGAATCCCCGAATCTCTCGCCCGGCCGAGTGGAGCTCAGGCAGATTTGAGTTGAGCATTAAAGGGGAAATTGACCCTGAATCCATACCGCCCCATCCTAGACAGGTGGCAGATCTTAATTTCTCCCTCCCCTTTGCGGCCTAAGTTGAGATGAGTGTTGCAAGCTTGCCAGCAAGGAGACGACTTCATTAACGTGTTTGCCGTGCTGAACGGCCATGTTTTACAGGGACTTTTTGAGTCAGAGCACCTCTTGAATCACTGTTCCCTATGTCTGGAATACAGAATTAAAAAGAGCACTATTGTAGGGAAAAGTGTTCTTGGGTCAAGTAAGTAAGGGTCCACCACTAATTATTCTGTGCAATAAGTACACAAAATGTCACAGCGTGAGTCCACTGTAATTAGATAATTAATAGGAATAATCTGCTACTTACATGTGTAAAACATCCATGGAGACCAACAGGAGGACTTCACCATGGCAGCAACTTAGTCGACTCATTATCCTCCTCAGAGAACTTGTATCTGTGTCTTGGAATCAGATTACACAGCACTTTATGACTGTGCCATGTCCACTAGGACTAATCATTTGTACACCGCACTCTGGGTTCTGCAGGTCAGAAGTTTGGGCATACCCTCAGATAAAAAAAAAAACAAAAAAAAAAACTAAATGATATGCTGCTCTTTAATTTTTTTATTACAAGTATACAACAAGAATACTTTAAACAAATGTTATTGACTGGTTTTGAAGTGTAATGTAACAATATACACTGTAAGTGCATTTTAATGGATAGGAAAGATTATATATGAGTTTCATCAAAACCCATCAAAAAAAACCTTTGCCTTTATCACAGCAGCACAGATTCACTGCATCCTTTCCAGCAATTTTTGGAAATACGTTGCGTTTGCTCAACATTTGCATGCCATATCACAACACTCGCTCAGAGACTCTCTCTCCCGTATATAATGTTAAGGCGACTCATCAATTAATCAATACCTGATCATCCGATCAATAAACTGTATACACAAGCAACACACTGGATGTTAACAGACATTTGTTGGAGCCTTGCCAATATCTCAAAAACTGTAGGACAAGAAGCAGTGCCAAATTTCAGCTATTAAAGAGAACAATAATAGAAATGACACTAGTGTAAATGCTTCCACAGTTAGAGTCTGATACCAGTGTGTACAGAGTAGTTTACATGTTTACATGTACATGAGAGGCATGTGCTGTAGTGCTGCTTGGTCGGACCGATGGGGAGGCGCACTTACAGATTTTATCATTTTAAGGATGTTTAAGGAAATGTGGCCAAAAGTCATTAGAACTTAATTTCTTTTTACAACATGAAATTCAAGGGGACAAATGAAATCTCCCCTTCCTGCTGTATCACACATCTTACTGACAACCACTCCATCACTAACTCGCACACTGCTCACAACATGGAAGTGGCCGTAACTCCTCCGAACCTTCATATTAGAGATAATTTATGAGCCCGCACTAAATTTACAGATGAGAGGGTGGCTGGACTGTCCCGGAGCAGGCGGCTGGTGGAGATTTAAGCGTGTGATGGATGTAGCGTGGGGTTTGATGAATCTGTGGAGAAGTAAGGCAGGGCCAGCGTGAACCTTGAGGACGGCGTTTGGCACAAGTGCATTTTCTTCCTACGGGGCTTGGCCTGGGTTACTCTTCATTCATCTGACATTGTCTTCCTCCCCTGCAGGATTAATGCTCCGCTTCCAATCCCTCGCCTCATTGTCCTTCCCTCATTTCATCCCTCGCTCTTTTATTCCACCCCCTACCACGTCCACCACAACACTCAGATCAGGGCTGGCAGGGTTTTGGTGGGAAGAGAGAGAGAGAGAGAGAGAGAGAGAGAGAGAGAGAGAGAGAGAGGGAGAGAGAGAAAAAGAAGTGGTTTAGAGGAAAGAAAAGTGGCACGTGCTTGAGCAATGGAACTAATTAATGAGCTGGGCTCAGTTTATGGAGAGCAACCAAAGTTCAATAGAGAGAAGGAGAAAGGAGAAGAATGCAAAGAGAAGAAAACCAATGGAAGAACAAGAACACAAAAGGGAATGGAATAGAAAATAAAGGGAGAGAAGACTGTAGAAGAGAAAAGAGGGGAGGAGAAGAGAAGAGAAGAGAAGAGGAGAGAAGAGAGGATGGGAGAAAAAGAATGAAAGAGAAGAAATTTAAAAAACACAAAATGTACGGAAGAGATGAGAGAAGAGGAGAGGAGAGGATAAATAAGAAGAGAGAGAAGAGAAGAGAAGAGAGGAGAGGAGAGGAGAGGAGAGAAGAGAAGAGAAGAGAGGAGAAGAGAAGAAGAGAGAAGAGGAGAGAAGAGGAGGGAGGAGAGGAGAAGAGAAGAGAAGCAAAGAGAGGAGAAGCGAAGAGGAGAGAAGAGAAGAGAAGAGAAGAGAAGAGAAGAGGAGAGAAGAGAGGAGAAGAGAAGAGGAGAGAAGAGAGGAGAAGAGAGGAGAAGACAAGAGGAGAGAAGAGAAGAGAAGAGGAGAGGAGAGGAGAGAAGAGAGGAGAAGAGAAGAGGAGAGAGGAGGAGAGAAGAGAAGAGAAGAGAAGAGAGGAGAAGAGAAGAGGAGA
>JBBPCX010000141.1:4130936-4145936 GCA_037974365.1 Hydrocynus forskahlii
AGAAGAGAAGAGGAGAGAAGAGAGGAGAAGAGAGGAGGAGAGAAGAGAAGAGAAGAGGAGAGAAGAGAGGAGAAGAGAGGAGAAGAGAAGAGGAGAGAAGAGAGGAGAAGAGAGGAGGAGAGAAGAGAAGAGAAGAGGAGAGAAGAGAGGAGAAGAGTGGAGAAGAGAAGAGGAGAGAAGAAGGCCTCTGATGGCCCTGAAACCTTTTGAGCTTTAGTTCAGCAGTGGTAGTGACACCATGTTAAGTCAATGGAACCGAATGTCTTATTAAACAAATCCACTCTCAGAACAAACCAATGGCCCCTTTAACATTAACTACCATTCATGTGTTTTCTTGTTTAGAAAGCTAGTTTTAGCCATAAACTGAGTAAAAATGTATGCATATTCGACCATAGATCATGTGATAGATCATGTCGATGTAAAACAAAATAAATGCAACAACAGTACTGAGAAATCACATGAAGAGCAGATGTGTTTTAAAGGGTTAAGTGGTCAGCGGTGGGGCCGTACGGTGAAATACAGCCGTGCCGCTTCACCGCCAGACTTTTTGCTTTTGGTTAACTGCATCTGTCGCTGAGCTAATTCCGCAGAATCACACTCAGATTTGTGTTCCCATGTCATACCCGGACATTCACTACATTGATTTTTTTATGCATGTTTGTGTTAAGCCTTCAGAAAGAAAGAGGGGTTCAAGGGGGCCTCAGAAACAGGAAGTGGTGCTGAGGTTAAACTGGGGAGCCAACAAGGAAATGTAGCCGCCATAAAGCCAAACTGGGTCCCCAAATACCTCTCTGATGGATTTACACACTTCAGGAGAGAGAGAGAGAGACAGAGAGAGAGACAGACACACAGAGAGAGAGGAGAGAGAGAGAGAGAGAGAGAGAGAGAGAGAGAGAGAGAATAAAAAAGGGGGAGAGAGGAAGTGAGGGAAAGAGAGAGATATGGGGAGAAAAAGAGAAATAGTGAACGAGAAAGAGAAAGGGAAAGAGAGAATGAAAGAAAAGGGGAGATAGAGAAGAGAGAAAGACAGAGTGAGAGAGACAGAGATAGAGAGAGAGATGGAATGAGAGAGGGTGGAAGAGAGTGATGGGGAGAGAAAGAGAGAGAGAGTGAATGAGAGAGGGAAAGGGAAAGAGAATTAAACAAAGGGGGAGATAGAGAGAGAGTGGAGAGATGGGAGAGATAGAAAGAAAGAGAAAGGGCGGGAAAGACAGAATGAAAGAAAGGGGGAAAGAGGGAAGAGAGAGAGGGATAGAGAGACAGAGCGATGGAGGAAGAGATGTACTGTTTATTTTAGATTCTTAGATGTGACCTGTTTTTAAGTCTGACCACAACCCTGGCGGGAAAAAAGAAAACGATAGATGGACTCGCAGGACGCCATAGGGTGGCCGTGTCAAAGAGACATGAAGGCTGTAAAGCTAGGAGCAAGAAGAGGAGGAGGGAGGGAAAATGAAAGAGAGAGAAAGAGAGCGAGAGGTACTGAGTAAAGGACAGAGTCAGTGCATGTGAAGCTGAACTTCTGAGTCGCTCTTTATGGGAGGAAGTTATTAAGGGAGGGTCATGTAGATAACCACGAGCCGGGGCCACAAACTAAAGTCCAACTTTCTCTCTCTCACACACACACACACACACACTCACACACACACGTCTCATGCACACCAGCAGGGCACTGCTCTCCGTATGTGGGTTCAATGAACCACAACAGCCGCAAAATCTCGGCACGGCAGAAAAACATCTCGGTATCAAAGCAGAAAAACATGCGACACCATGAATTAACCCACTTCCAGCACCGCATCAGGCCTCACACGCAAGCTTCCATGTTCAGGGCCAGGGGCCCCAGAACCCAGCCGAAATCAATGGCAGATCCAGAAACACCAGTTGAGTGTGGGTGGAGAAATAGGCTGAACCTCAGGGGGTCATTAGCTCAACGCTGTGGAGCAGTCCGTTCCTTAAGGGAGAAGATTCCAGCGTTTCAACACCTGGTAGATCCTACACCCTCCTGGAACCCACGGAGCACTTTGGTCACTCAAAGTAAACAGCAGCTCTCAACCAAAAACATCCAGGACATGTTTTGTGAGCAAAGCCTCTCACGAACATGCCATGGCCAAACCAGCTAATGCTAACTCTTAGCTGTTAGCTAACTATAACTGTCACTACGAAACCAAATGCCTAAATTTTACCCCTTAAAATTACCTTAAATTTTGACCTTAATTTCCCATACAGGAAATGAAGGAAAATTAAGGGGAAAAGTGCACAGATTAAGGCTAATTAAGGGGTAAAACTACTGAATTTTACCCTTACTTTTTCAAATTTGCGCCTTAAATAATAGAACCGCCTGAATTAATGCCTTAAATTTATGATTAATGCCTTAAATCTAATTTTAAGGTCAAATTAAGGGGTTGGTTTCACAAATTAGTTTCAACTTAACTCAAATGATGGTGTGTTGGTGTAATTTTCTGGGGTAAATTAAGGACTTTTTAAGTACATTGTGTTACGTAGTGTCAGATGCCACTGTGATTGGTTGCCTGGATAAACCTGGTAAGTCTGGATCCATAATCTTTATTATTTATGTTATTTATGTTAGAAAACTGATTTGAATCTAAACCTGAAAATTGAAATTCTAAACAAGAAAATTGTAGCCTGTCAATTTGAAACAGATTCTTTAAATAAAAATATGACCTCTTATGACCACATGACCACAAATAAATAAATTCATTGACAACATGAAAAATGTAATTTTATTACCTTTTACATAAATATAATCCAAATTATTCAAATACAAATACTTTTAACTTCTAAGCTCCATGTGATGGATAAAATGCCATCATAGCTTGCACTTGCTTAGACCTAGTATTTGACTTTAGACTGTTCAGAGAACTGTCCAGTCAAAAGAATTAACATAAAACCCTTGTCAATGTAATTTGATGTTAATTGTTGAATCAACTGAAAAATCCTGTCAAAAGAGTCAACATTAAATGATCTTTTGTATGATAATGTGCAACATAAATAAACTTGACTTCAACAGACAACTTGCCTCTCGACCAAGAGATCATGGGTTCGAATCCTACCTTCAGCAAAACACCACTGGATTCCTCAGCAAGACCCTTAACCCCAAGTTGCTCTAGGGAGACTGCCCCCTGTAGTTAGGGAATTGAAGTCGCTTTGGATAAAAGCATTTGATAAATGTAAATACAATGTCAACGACAGATTACCAGTCAAATAATACTTGCATAATAATAATACTGCACATGATAAGATGAACTGTTCTGGTTTAACTGACTGTTCTATAACAACAGAGATTAAAATAATTTAAATTGGCTCTATGGTGTAAATTGTGTCTTTCTGGCAAGAGGTGAGGTCTCGAAAGAAGAGGGTTCTGAAATCACTAGGAAGCAGAAATAGTCATACAGTCAGATCGACTGTACAAATTCAGTAATCTGTCATTTACTGGATACTCCAAAAGTCAGAGTGAATGTTTGCAGTGATAAGATAAGATAAACCTTTATTAGTCCCACAGTAGGTAATTTGCATTGCTATGGCAGAAAGTTGACAGAACAAAGGTAAGAGCAGCAGAAAGTGGAAAAAATGGATTAAAAGCTATAGAACACAACAAGATGAAATAAAAAGTACACCTTACAACAAATAAAAAATATAAATAGACATTTGTATGTGTATGCTCATGTATGTATCTACATATTGGACCGTCGTGTGAAGGTCTCTGCACCCTCTTGACTGTGCTTTGGCCTGTTTCCTGAGAGAGAACAGGAAGGCGACTTATTTTAGCGAAGGGTTACTTTAGTTCCACAATTACAGACGCATCACTCATTCCAGCTGATGGATGGCCTCCGGGCAGGGCGTGGCCCTACCCACAGTGCTTAGTCGCATCCGCCCGTGAGTTTAAGCTCACCACACACTGTCACTTTTCCTCAAAGTGGAAGCTAGCGAGCGAGAGAGGGGGAGAAAGCACGCACAGTGGCCGACCTTTCTGAGGCCAGACTAAACAGAGCATTGTCACAATTATAGCTGAGCCAAAGAATCATTTACTTTGTAGCTCAGCGTGGACAAATTCGGGTTGTGTGGACTAGCCAAAAAAAAAGGAGCATTAACCTTCTCAGTAAACTGCTGACGGCTGAAAATGCTAATGTTAATGAATGTACACTTGAACGCACGCTAATAGTTTGGGTTGGAAGAAAACATGTGGTCACAGAGGCGGAAGGTTCCCACTGCCCCGTTTGATTAGGAAGGCCTGGAAGAGGATTTGCAGTCCCTGCAAAAAGCCCAACACACACTGTAGTCCAACCGTTTCTCCAACAAACCAGATCATGCTAATGTTGGTTTTGGCTTTTGCATATAAAACCTGCAATGCAACTGATTCATGAAACTCTCACATATCGGTTTTGGTGCTTTTTACCAACACAACTTCCCTGAACTATCGTAACTCTGTTTCGGTAACTTAAGTAGACAGTTGCAATGTAACCTATGCTTGTGTACTTGGATAGTGTTTCAGGATTTCTATTTCAAACATAAAATGGTGTCCAGTTGTGCGATTCTGTTGATAGTGTTGGTTCAAGCCAGCTTCCTCTCTGTGACTAATGGCTCCCCTTTGTGGAGAGTCTTCAGGCTGCTCAACATGAGTGAGCAAGTGAGTGCTGGATCAAGTGTGTGAGGCACTTCACACAAGAAGCTTTGTCAAGCGAAATGAGTTAGTGCTAATTCATGTTAACATACCGAAGCCTTCCCTCAAATGCAGCACATTGACCCAACATCTGGCTTTGTCAGTGTTTGTCGGAGAATGTCGGGTGCAGTCTGGGATTTAGTCATGAGTTCTAGCCCTCAGGAGCTTTAACGGGCTCTCACCACAGGTGCCCGCAGAAGACGCCCGTAAAATGTATCTTACCGGCAAGCCATTGGGCCTTGACCCTACTCTGACCGTGCTACTCCCGGTGATTCATGGGAGTTCAAGGGAGATACACACGATTCCTCAAATTCCTGCACGAACATACCCAACCATATCCCAACACCCGAGACGTACATATCACAGAACACAGGGTGGCTATAAATTACAGTGTGTCTGTGTGTGTATGTGTGCCTGTTAAGTACTGTGACAAGCTCAAAAACTAGAGGAGATATGTGACAGAAAACAAGTGAGAATCCACCATTTAGCTTTAAACATTGTTTGACATGTGCCTTCGAAGGGAACAAGCCTAGCCAAACCTTCAGAGGCCCCATTTCTTACATGTTCCTGTTGTTTTATGTTCTTTCCCCTGAAATCCACTTATAACATGTGTTTTTATGTACCAAAAAGTTATAATCCACTTTTCCATCTGCTCCTTATCCCATAGAATTAAACAGGCTGTTTTTCCTTCTGTGCTTTTAAGACTAGTATATGTAAACAACGTCTGTTCAGATTGGCTTTATTGGCTGTATCCACTATATTCCTGCACCCCGTGGTACCCTGTGCAGAATATGTGCAGAACTTCCAATGAAACATAAACAGAACCATCGGAGCCATCCTAAATGCAGATGTACATTCAACAAAAATGTGGGCACTATGTTAAAAGGAGGTGATACACTCTTACCTCATCCTCGTGCCATAAAGGGATAGGAGGACGGTATGAAAAAGTGGCCAAAAGTCACATATGGGAGTATTTTTGCTTGCTTTGTGGAATTGTAAACCAGTGAGGCCATGAATAGCCTGAAAAGTTCGGGAGCAAAACAGTGTCTTCACAGCAATAAGGATGGACATAAGCTTGGACGGGTTCGAGTGAGGACTGTAGACAAACACATGCATTTAAAAGCAGAGCCTGAAGAGCCATAATGACTGAGCAGAAACAGGAGAGCCAGGACAGAAGGACGATCCTGGAAGGTCAGCAGTTTTAGAAAGACTATACCATTGTTTAGGTCTTAAATAACATCCTCAAATTCTTTTACAAACATGCGCAACTTGCGATGACCCTGCCTCGCGCTCATAGACCCCGGGATAGGCTCTGGGTACCCACCAGCCTAGTAAGGATTAAGCGGTTACAGAAAGTGAATGAATGAATGAACGTGTACGACTTTATCTAAATAACCCCCCTGATTTTTCTATGTTGAGCTAATTATGGTTTTAGGTAGTTTGTAAATATAATGGCATTCCTATGCCTTTTTATGAATGATTTAAGTTCACTAAAATGTATTAAAAATAGTAAAAGGTTCTATGAAGTTGTTAAGTATATACATGTTCTCTTGTGCTGATAATTATGTCATGCCAATATAAAAGAGGGTATTAATTATGTTGTTTTTTTTAACTCTGAAAAAAAAAATGCTGGACCTGTTTAGTGGAAGATGATTGAGTAGATGCTTTATCAAGATCAAGACTGAATCCGTTTAGTCGTGTGAGAGTTATTTGATGTGTTGGTAGAGCCCTCTATTAGTGACCATCTGGGATGTGTCCGGTCTCCAGTCATAGATTTCACTTTGCTGGTCTCTAGTGACTTGTGCATGCGGTCCCAGAGCTTCTCAGACATTAAAACTAAAACAAAACGGTTCTTTTACAAGCCATGCTTGCAAAACTGGCTTCGTCAAAACTGTGTTTAAGGACTCTCTCTTTTACAACCAGATGTTC
Source organism: Hydrocynus forskahlii (assembly GCA_037974365.1). Lineage (NCBI taxonomy): Eukaryota > Metazoa > Chordata > Actinopteri > Characiformes > Alestidae > Hydrocynus > Hydrocynus forskahlii. Next base: position 4,137,541 of record JBBPCX010000141.1, read on the forward strand.
TGCACACATCTTGAAAAGTGTGTAAAATATCATTAACTTGCCTTGTATAGTGCCAGTCCGGGCGGAAACACTCCTTATGACTTCAGTGTGAATGGGCGGAGCTGGACTGTCATAGGTTGAATAAGTGTACATATTAATCTATATAGGTTTTTGTTGCATCACAAAAATGATGGACTGTTTTTGCGGTTTGGTTTCCATGTAGGGGTTTATAGACTTGAACAGAGTGAATAGAGCATTTTAAAACAGTGTTGGTAAATTGAAAATTTGGGGGGAGGGGGTCTATATGTGTATGTGTGTATTAGTCTGTGTGTGTGTGCGTGTGTGTGTGTGTGTGTGTGTGTGTGTGTGTTTGAGAGTCTCTCTTGTAAGTAAAGGCCTGTTTCAGTACTTTGTGGTCCTCTGCTGGCACAGTGCAAATGAAACACACATGACGGCTTTGGAGCACTTTACTGCTTGCTTACATCTAATGCCATAAAGTGTCTCAGTGTGGGGAAGTGGTTGCACAGCGCACACGTTCAAATACGAGAGCGAGAGGGACTTTGGGTGATTTGTGGCTTATTTTTTTAGTGCTTAGACCGGCAAAAAAGGTGAAGGCGAAACACATGAGCTCTAGATGTACTGAACTGGTGGCTTAGACTTTCAGTATCTGCTTCCACAAGCATCCACAACACACACTTATCGTCCTGGCAGCTTTTATTATAGAGGGCATTCACTCCCAGTGGGCAGGTCATGTAGTCTTCAGAGGACTGAATATCAGATGGGACATCCCAGTAAGTCTTTAGAGGTTTAAAGGAGAATTTCTACATAATGACATGGTTGAGATGTAAACAAAGTCAGTCAGAGTGGTTTGATATATTGTATAATATTTACGGACAAAGAGACTTAAAATTTGTAAAGATGGTAACAATGGTTATAATTGGAACCAGAAGTCACAATGTGTGCAGCATTTACACAGCTATTTATGCTGCACAAACACACACACACACACACACACACACACACACACACACACACACACACACACACATATATATATATATATATATACAAACATGGAAAAAAAGAGTGCATCATTTTTTTCTGTTTATTGCTTTTGTAGTGTGTGGGAGTGTGTCTGTATAAAATGTGCGTGTCACTATTGTTTTACACACTACTGGCCGCACTTCAAACTTCCAAACAAAAACGTGTTTAGAGAAAATGTAAAAATAATTCATATAAATAATTTATTGTACCTTGGAAATGTTAAACTACACGGCGCTCTTACATTATTTTACAATTGCAGAAATTAAAACAGTGAGGTTAAGAGCAGAGTGTGTGCATGTGTGACTCTGTTTCATCCATCAGACACTGAATCAGGAGTGAAGCTGCTGGAGTACAGCGGCTCTACAAACACCACTGCACTCACAACACATATGTGTGTGTGTGTGTGTGTGTCTTACAATGGCCTATGGTTGTTTATTTAAAAATATGTTTTAGGCTAAAAGCTTAAAAACACTTTAAAACAATGTCTCAGACATCAAACTAATATTTAAAACCATTTCATGTAATAATGTTCTGTGAGGGGGCTTTTAGAGGCATTATTAAACTCTTCATGGACGTCTGGTTCCATTCACAACCACTGCAAACAGTTCTGCATTTCTCTTGAATCAAGCATTTTGCATCAAATAATTCACTTCTTAGCCATTCAGTTGTGCAAATTGTTTTGATACATTGATGGAATTCTCCATTTAAGGGGTTAACAAACACACACACACCCACACACACACACACACACACACCGAGGACATACAGAGATCTCTCACCCACTCATAATAAAGGTAAAGACTGGGGTGGTGTTTGGGAAGCCCCCCTGTGTGTGATGGTAGGCCTCAGGCAGCACACTGCTCTCTCTTTGCATGCCTGTGGCTTGTGTGTAATTGCTGATAAAATGTCTCTCTCACACACACACACACACGCACTCAGACACACACATTGGGCCTGCAGATCTCAGCAACTATACAGGGCACCATCCTCTTCCCCCTGTATCTCACCAGCACAGGCTCTCAAAGTGATAATTCAGCAAATTATCGAATGATACACAATTGCCTCCTCAGTCCAAATGTAGTCAATCATCCTACAGGAGCAGCCAAAGCTTACATTTTATCTGTGCCACTGTTATCTGTCCACTTTTATAGATGACAGTGCGCCATTCAGTGTTAGCAACCACATAAGTGAGTCTGTTAGAGATTATTTAAAGGGCTCATCATATCATGGAAAACCAAATGTTCTTCTTCACACATGAGATTTTCATACGGAATACGTGAAAACTTTCAAAATGTCCTTGTCTCCCCAGAGTCCAGCATACATAGGAACTAAGCAGTAAAAACAGGCTGTTTAGAATTCATTGTTTTTGTGATGTTGTGTAAGTCATTTATATACAGGTGCCTTTTCAGCCTACAGCAATTTAGTTATAAGAAGTGTTTCAGTCCAAACTACTTTTGAATGAGATACAACACAGAATAGCCAATCAGAACAGAGATCAGAAAAGTTTTTTTAACCCATGTAAGAAGTATTTTGTGACATGATTCCATGATTCTACACAAATAAGTGGAGCTCAAAGGAAAAAGAATCCAAGAAAAATGTCAAATATGGGCTCTTTAATGGCTTGACATGGTTTGAGGCAATTGTGTGATGATTTGGAGTTCTAGTTTGTTACTCTTGCAGGGCAACACATGACCTTGTAATGAGAATAAATGAAAGGGGACAACTTATTAAGGTTTTGGTGCTGGATTGATGGATGTCCCCACTAACAAGCAAATTCCTGTAGTGCTGTTTTAACATCTAAAGTACATTAATCTAGTTTGAATGCAAATCTAATAGTGTTTTCCCAAATAAAGCTACTAATTCTTTCTGCTCTCTGCACATGCAGCACACATCTAGATGCATAATTGGAAATACTGGGGGACTTTGCACCATTACTCCCTGCTTTGAGCTGCCCCCCTTTAGAAATGTCATACTCAGTTTACCTCCCAAACCTCTCTCACTCTTGTCTGTAGACGTTCTCGTCATGAGATCATGTCTGACCTCACAAAGCTAGCAGCTTATTTTGATGCTAACTGCTGTACCTTAAGCTTCCATTACTTTTAAAATGCTCCAGTGCAAAACAAAGGAAGCAAAGTGAGGAGGGGGTGACTCTGACTATTGCTTCTATACAGCATCTCTATACAGCCTCACATACTGGTGTGTGTCTTTGTGTGTGTACCAATGTGTGTGACAGTGATGGCCCATTCTGAGAATCATGTTAAGGTTCACATGATGGTGATTAAATCTCCAGCGAGGTCTATCTCTCAATCTCCGCTGGCTTCAAAGCCCCCCGAACCAGCCCAATCCCATTATACAGTCAAAGTGACCGCCGGCCCTTGGACCCGACTCCTCTAACCAAACACTCCCATGCTTTACTTTGGCATGGAGTGCTGAAATTCAGCTATGAACTTAAATATCATTTTTCACAACTCCGCTGCGAACTGCAAGCGGATTTCCATCAGTGCAGAGGTGGGCTGCAAGTGAAGGGAAGAGAATGTGTGTGTGTGTGTGTGTTGGACTATTTGAAACTAACTGAATCCCTGCCTCTATCATTTCTTTTACTTCACACACACTCATACATGTGTACACACACACACACACACACACACAAATCTTAACCAATCAGTTGCCGCTCCATCAACCTCTGTATAATTCTCATGCATTATGATTTAATTCAGTCACACATTAAGAGAAATGGGCTCAGCCTTCACTTCCAATGAGGATCCTGGAATGTGCTGCTTCACCAAGCACGCTTCGCATTTAGTAGCCCATGAGCACGTTTATTAGCCTACTAACTGCCCTTTATTATACACACACTTACACTCCCATCCCACCAGTCCAGCCAGAAATTAACCCCATAAACTGCAGTCAGATCATTCACTTATTAATGTTAGTTACTAATGGTTTTCATGTTAATATCATCTGTTAATGATGAATTGTTCTAGATGTTGATTATAGATTAATTACATTTACATTTGCAGCATTTACTAGACACTCTTATCCAGAGCTGGGTCATTCATTAACTACTAATAATAATTTAGTATCCAGTACAAGTGACCTTCTTTTTGGATTTTCTGCCAAATTTAGTTATTTCCAATGTCACCCATTAGGTAGGCCTCCCCCAGTCACACCACACCACCAAACACTGGGAGATTCAAGGTGAGCTCATGGTTCCTGTAAATTATGTGAAGCACCACCTTATCTTTCTGAATTACCAAGAGCAAAACATCATTGCACAGAACAACACGCTTGGAGGAGAACACTAATGACCAATACTGTTATATTAACAGCACTGGCTAGCACTGCGCTACATGATGGAGGGATCATCACATAGTTAATGCCTCTAACACAACACTGGACAGCCCAACACGCTTGGAGGGGAACACTAACCCCCAATACTGTTACATTAACTGTACTGGTTAGCGTCACACTGCATTAGGGGGGCCATCTTACCCACCCAAAGAGAGTGAGGCCTGTTGCGCTCTCTTGAACACCCAGCCATGGATAACTACAGTACCGCCCAATGATAAGGCCAATGCTAAGACAAGTTGGGCCATTTGGGAGTCCTCATGACCTTTTACCACTAAATCCTGTGTCCTCTTATTAGCCATTGTCATGTCGTCTCAGGAAAGGAGGACACAGATGCAAGAGTTCAACAGAACTCAAAACGGCTTTAATTGGAATAAAGCAGGCAGTCAGTTAAGAGCGATGGACTTGGCAGAACAGAACACTAGAAGACTCTCACTCTGAGTCACGATGAGGGGACCCATCCAGCGCCGGAAAGGACCTCCATCCCACCGACATCGTCCCACTGCTTGGGTTGCTCCTGTCCAGGAGCCACAATGAGAACAAGAGTCTGAGGCTCTTTTGCCCACAGAGCCTCTCCAGCCTACAGGCGCTTCAGCTTCGCTGGTTCACAGTAGGGAACTTGAAATACACAAACAAAGCTGAGTAAAACATCCACTGGACTGTCTTAGATGAGTTTCACCTCTTACGTCAGAAGAGACCACAGTTCTCGTCCAGCCAGTGTATCAGAGTACCATCGAACACAACCAGGATGCGAGGGAGAGCATGCCAGGGACCGCACGCCGACTTCTGGAGCGTCTGGGCTTTCAAAGGAAAGACATGGACACGAGGACCAATCACAAATAACAAACGATGATCACTGAATTACCTGACAACACGAGACACCTGAACACACGAGGGAACTAATAAGGCAGGTAATAAGTGGGGAGAACATGAGGGCTGACAGGGGACAGGTACCTCACATGCCAGGACATGCCATGATGCAGACAGAGGGGGACGTGACAGGGATTCCTCAGCTCAGAACTCTGGTGAGTTTGACCGCTGGGGGCGTGGCCGAGGCGGCACGGATGTGAAAATGATCTAAATTATATAAACACTATCTGGACTAATGTACCTATGAAACACACTAACACATCTCCAGTATTTTCTGTAAGTCATAGATGCAATATAAAAAGCATTCATTTTTACATAAAATGAAGCAAACTACCATTATAAACTCTTAAGCAAAAAATCAGTTGCCTATTTAACAAAAATCAAATAAAGTGCATAACAGTGGAGAAGCAGCTGGACAACATCCACATCTTTAGTATGAGGGATGAGTGGAGCAACATAATTTGCTCGTGGACCATTTCATCAAACACGCCAAGAAATACAAAGAAAACTCTTTCACAATCACAGCTTCGTATAACTTTTAAATCTCTGAATAAGCTGAATAGCCGTTCCCAAACGTCCCACGGTGTGAGGGTACAGAGTGTGTGAGCGCTCCTATCTGATATGCACGCGATGTGTGAGGGCCTGTGGAAAAGCAAGCTCACCTCTCACCCACGTTTCAGCCCAAACTCGCTCACTTAGGAGGCTTTCAGACGGGTTTCATACCAACACTGATAGGACCTGAGGTGAAAGGAAACACCACGTTTGTGCGGTATGAGATTTTTAAAAACTATTTTTAATGGAAAGCCACATGTTTGTGAACTGAAGTCTGTGGTTTTTCCTAAGCATGAATGTCAGGAGAACACGCTACACCAGAGGACCACCCAGTGTTTTTATACAAGGCGTCCTTGTCATTGTCTATTTTTAAATTTTTATCCTTAATTGATATTGTCATTAATAACTACAGATATATTAGTTGTCTAACACTGCATTTTGCTAATCCTCATGTGTTTAAGGTGTAATGTAGTTACTGGTTAGTATAGCCTATAGTGTGCTTATATACATATTAAACATCACTGAAACCGTCGCTGATGATATGATACTCTGCCGGACTGATCTACGTGGGAAACTGCCCTTGACCGATCCCGGCTCCACCCGGGTCACCGCTGCCTAAAGCTCTGGCAGTGAAGCTCCGGCGGCACCTGATCCAGATGTTTATAGGCTACGGACTCATAGTTTCTCTTACAAAAATATTTATCTCTCTGGACACTTAGTGGAACCAACTCTATTAGCCATTGAGGGCCTATCTGTCTATAATGTTGTTCATTAAGGCCCTGCCTGTTATTCATCCCCATAAAGATTGTCGTTTCTTTCTCTCTGGGTCGACCTGAGGAGGACGGGTTCCCTTTTGAGTCTTGGTTCCTCCTGAGGTTTCCTCCTCCATCTGAGGGAGTTTTTCCTCGCCTCTGTCACCTTTGGCTTACTCACTAGGGGCTCGGACCTGGACTTTGTAAAGCTGCTTTGTGACAACCTGGTTGTAAAGAGCGCTATATAAATAAAATTGAACTGAATTGAATTGAATACTGAGATTTAAAGGTATGATGTAATTTAAACATTTTTATTGTTTCTAGCTAATGCTAAATTCTCTAATAATGTAACATAATGAAAATATTTTTTTTTTCACGACACCCTGCGATCCCAAAATATTAAGTATCTCTATTTTTTTTCTGCATCATTGCATACATTTTTCAAAATCACTGATTTTAAAATTTCTTTACATTAACTTAGCTTTTACATTCAACTTAAACTCTAATGTTAAGTTTCCAGACTACAGAGGTCACTGGACATCAGTAATATGTGAGGTGGGCATTCAGATAATTATCAACTATCAATCTCATCAGAACAATCTCCATTTTTGTTATCTTTTGTTTATTTACACATCCTAAAAGTACTGGGTGCTTTAAACACTGTAACAAAGTTTCATGACCAGTTTCAGACCAGTGGAAACAGTCCAAAGGGAATTAGAATGTAATGATTTGGGATTTAGGCTTGACGTAAGTGTGAAAATTTAATAGACACAAGAAAACAAAACACTGACATAAATCACAGTTCAAAACAGAAAGAGCAAAGTTTTGCGGCTCAAGGCTCAAACAAGGCAAACACATGGTGCAACTCACAGAGATTCCACAAATTCAGGACACAAACACAGTGCTATATATAATGGTAAGCCAAGTGGAAAGACCTGGGCAGGGCAAGGACGAAGACTAAGACCTAAACACAGGACACAGATTGAGCATGTGGCACGTGTAAACAAAGACATAGACAAGAATCGGGCAGGAGGGAAATGTTACATAGAAAAAAGTCTTTCCTTCTACTGTTAAGTAAGTGTAAAGTTAAAGTTACTGTAAAATTAAAGTTACTGTATAATATGGGACAGCTGGTGGCCTAGTGGTTAGGGAGTTACCCCTGCAATCAGAAGGCCGTGGGGTTGAATCCCAGGGCTCCCAGTGGCACCACTGAAGTACCATTGAGTAAAGTACCGTCCCCCACACACTGCTCCCTGGGTGCCCCTCATTGGTGGCAGCCCCCTGCTTCACTTGGTGCATGGGTTAACTACAGAGAAAGGGGCCACTTTACTTTAGTTATGGTAAAGATACAAGGTCTTGTTCCGACAGCTACAGTATGCTGAGAGAGAGAGGGGAACACACACCTGCATAATCCTCGGGAATTTACACCCACTTTGAACAGTTCAATCTAATGCAAGCCCCCATGTAAAATGTAATGGTCTCTCTGTTCTGGTACCACCCTGGCACTTTGCTTGTCATTATTCTCACTTGTGTATTATTTATAGTCCCCCACTCTAATAAACCTCACTTGTGTCTGGTTCCTTTTGTCTTTTTGCGAGGCAGTGTGTGTGTTTCCCGCTGTGTAATTTGAAGCAGTGTGCCCACTGGGCTTCTTTGTTTTTACTAGTTGCTTGTTTACCTGGACGTTAGGATCATTGTACCTGCACGTTTTGCACCTCTATCTACCTCCATCCCTCGTTCAGAATACATCAACACTTTCACTGAGGTTTGTACGGATGCCTAAACATATCCGAGGGGGTCTTTTCAAATTTGATCTGAACCACGAGCAGAAAATCTCCTGTAATTTCAGCA
>JBBPCX010000141.1:4152195-4161178 GCA_037974365.1 Hydrocynus forskahlii
AGGAGTTGTTTTCCTATAAGATGACAATTTACCATTTGTACGGATCACCAGCAGTTCCACAGGCATGGATCCATGCTGCTCATGTTCTAAGGGTTAAAAACATTTATCTGCCAGCAAATAAACAAGTTTACCTTTGAGTGAAGGGAAACAAACAAGAAAGCATTACATAAAAACGCAAAATTTGCTTGTTTTCATAAAGTAGTTGATGTTTTATGAGCTGGTTAGAAGAACACAGGTTCAGTTCCAGCTTTCTCTCTTTGATGTCTCCAGACTTCATCAGCAGCTCCTGATTTAATCTAATGAAGTATTGACGGAGCCAAACCCCATATTTGAGGTATTTGATGAGAACTACTGTGTAACACTGGACTTGAGGAGAGGTTGGGGGAATAAAACACATACACACATAAAATCACTATTTACTATATTAATATTATTTGTGTACAATTTAATAGTAGCTTTTAAAAACATATCCTGCTCAGCTAAGCAGGTTTCAAACAATTTTCCCAGGTGTCTAAGGCTTTTGCACAGTACTCTAACAGGGATCTGACTCGGTCATGGCCATTATTCCTTGTCAGTGGTCTCGCAGTCATGAATGTGTGTGTAAAATTAAAAACCCCATGCAGTGTGAATGATCCCAGAACAGTGTCTATGGACCGAGCTTTGTGGAAATGTTTTCACTAGAGAGGGTAATTCAGTCTGAGAGGGCATTTAGGCCCTAATCTGTGTCCGCAAAAAAATGGACCATGTCCAGAATCTCTAGAGTGAACGCGACCTTCGATCAGATTTCCTCCCAGTCGGGTCCAACTATACACACTGATGCATGGGCACAGGGCCCGTCCCAAATGAAAACAGACAAGGAAAAGTGCAATAGGAAAACACACACACACACACACATACACACACACAATTGTGCATTTTGGGCTGTGAAATAAAATCCCGCTCTCTACGGAACCCCACTTCAGGCCATGTGTCGGAGGTGAAGCATTCCAGAGGCGTTAAATTATTCCTGAAGGAAACTGGATCTGCAGGCTGTGTGTGTGTGTGTATGTGTGTGTGTGTGTGTGTGTGTGCGTGTGTGTGTGTGGTGGGGAGCTGCTGCTTAGCCCGGTCCACCTCAGTTCAAAGGTGTTTACCACCAAAGCGTCCAGTCGCAGGTAAACGTCCAGATAAGTGCCAACGTCCAGCTGAGCCGCTGCAGGACGTCTTTGATGGATGATCAACCAGGAGCAGGAAGCTTCACAGGAGGAGGAGATAATTCATCAAAGACGATCCGATAGACCTATCAGGGCAGAACACACGCACACCACACGTGCAGACACACACACACACACACAGGAGAAAAGCAAGGCAATCTAACGTGTAAATCAATTCCTCATTAACATAAAATGTGACATCAATGCCGCTGCGTCTTTCAGTTTGCTTACCTTTGGCAATAATAATGACATGAACTCTGATATGAACGCCTCTGGACATTGAAATGAAATGGTCAATTAAACATAAATGGACTGATGAGTTGTTCAAAGTTATAAAATAAACTATGTTTATTAGTGATAAAGATATTTAGAAGTGATTCCAGTATGTTGCTAGTCAGCAGGGAATGAGAAGTGGAGGAAAAGGTGGCGAGAGCAGTAGATGCGTGAATAAGCAGTAGGACACTCAGAATTCAGTTATAATAAAGATCACAAACAGAATGCCTCACATCCCATGGTCACTCATTACCAGTCCTGGAGATCATAATGGGACTTGCTATCATTGGAAATGTAGGATGGACCTCCCTCTTCCAAGAGATAAATATGATTAAATATGATTTTCACAATCACAGTTAGAAAACAACGGGCGGACCCAGCTAGTGGACTAAACCGGACATGACTAAATTGGAGAGAAAAAAGACATATATATATATATATATATGTGTGTATGTGTGTGTGTGTGTATGTGTGTGTTAATAGTCATTTATAGTCATTTTGGTGTTCTCCAAAATTCGCTAACAAATAAACAAAACGTCATTCACAGACACATGCACACAAACACACACACACACACACACACTTCAAATTCATATGCATTTAGTAGGCATGTGGTATAAACCAGCTCCTAATCGCATACAAACATTTCAATCAGTCAGATTCTAATCAATCAAATGGCATTCAATCAGCCACCAGTTCAGCAAACATCAAAGTCTTTCACACACACACACACACACACACACACACACACACACTAGGAATGAGCTTGAATAAGAGGGCGTGTTGAAAGAAGGGTCATGTATGTATTAAGATAATATGGGCCTGTGCTCACATTAGTCATTAGCAGAGGAGGAAAATGCCCCCATAATGTCAGAAAGATCATGTTTTCATCATCATCAGGACATTAATCCAGTAAGTCTAAACCAACACAGACCCAAAGTCTAACTCAGCTCAAAGCTCTAATCTAATGTTGTCTAGTTCTGCACGTTACTCAAAATGGAGCCAACATAGACTTTCTGACTTGTGCGTTTTTTGATTAAAGGTATTCAGCGATGTTGGGAAAGTATCTCAGGAGGCTCCTCAAGGCACAGGAGGTGCTAGTGTGAAATATCACAGATATAAAACACAGTTATATGCTAAGGTTTGAGGACCCTGGTCACGGTTTTCATGCAGAGGAGGTGGTGCCTTTTTATACTTAAAAAGAAAATGCGCAACTGGATCAGAGATGGTCAGTCGGTTCCACACAAACATACTTTGCACTCATTTCTAAGTAATGAGTCACAGAATTCAAATGTTCCAAGTGAGGAAGAAAGAGAAAAAGAACCGTGAAGGAAAGAATGGAAAGAAAGGAAAGGAAGAAAGAAAGAAAGAAAGGAGAAAAGAAAAAGAAAGAAAGAAAGAAAGAAAGGAATGAAGGAACAGGGAAGAAAGAAAGAAAGGATTGAAGGAACAGGGAAGAAAGAAAGAAAGAAAGAAAGAAAGAAAGAAAGAAAGGAATGAACGAACGGGGAAGAAAGAAAAAAAGGATTGAAGGAACTGGAAAGAAAGAAAGATAGAAGGAAAGAAAGAAAGAAAGAAAGAAAGAAGCAAAGAAAGAAAGAAAAAGGAATGACGGAGAGGGTTAAAGAGCAAGAACAAAAGAAAGAAAGAAAGAAAGAAAGAAAGAGAAAGAGAAATAAAAAGAAATAATTGAGGGAAGGGAGAAAAGACAAACAGAAAGAAAGAGGGAAAGACAAAGAGAGAAAGGAAAGAATAAAGAAAAGCAGTAAGAGGCTGAAAGCAGTGTGTTAAATCAGCTCCCACTGCGACTTCGTGATCCAGGACCAGTAAAGTTTTCTGATTCTGATTCTGAAGCAGATTTGAATGTAACTGTCTGTGTCCTTCACATTAGGAGCCCTTGACCACTGGAGTGAGACTCACTGGACACAGTGGAGGGCCTCCTGGAAGAAAACTCCAGTAACTACTAACATTTGGAGAAAAGGACCTGCATGTGTTCAGCTCGGTTCCGTTTTCAGCCGGGACCTCACTTTAGTGAGCCTGCGGAAGGGCTGAGAGCGCTCCCTCTCCTCTCCTCTGTCTCGTTCTCCCGCGAGCTCCATTCTTCCTCAGAGCTTATCTCCGATCATCTGCTGCCGAGCATCTGCGGCGCATGTGCCCTTTATTCCATCCCTCTGTTCATCTGTCTCTCTCCATCACTCTCTCTACACCTTAATATACCTCCCTCCCTGCTGCACTCTTCTATTTACACACACACACACTCACACAGACTTGTGTAGGGAAGTACAGCTGGAGACTGTAAAAATAAACTCAGTGTGTTTTAAAGGCCAGAGATTAGTTCTCCTTCATAATCCGGCCTTTCATGTGTAATGGCGTGTGTGTGCTGCATGTGTGTCGGAGTGTGTACGCTCCGAGTGAGGCATGCAGCCGGAATTCGGGGGACTCTGTTTGCTTTTTTCTTTCATTCTTCCCCCCTTTTTTTTTGATGTGTGGAAAAAGCACTAATTGGCCAGAGAGGGGCGAGAAGGTCCCGTGTCCAGATGTGTGTGTGAGAGTGTGTGTGTGTTAGGTAAGAACGCTGGAGGTGTGTGTGGTCAGTGCATGCTGCTGACTGCCTCAGCACCACAGTGACATCCAGAAACTGACCTCACACACACACACACACACACACACACACACAAACTCACACACACATACAAACACACACACACACAGACACATACAAACACACACACACACACACACACATACAAACACACACATACACACACATACAGACACACACATACACAAACACACACACATTAACGTGCACATACTCACACACACACACACACACGACTACACACACACACAAACACACACACACACACCCACACACATACACACAAATACACACACAGACACACAAACACACAGACACACACACAAACACACACACAATACAGCTACTTAAAATGGAGAATTCCACTTACTTTTGCAAAAGTATATAATTATATAAATGCATAATTAGTTATAATGAAAACTAAGTTGTTCGGAGCGGTCTGTGGGAAATGCTCCATTCTGGAGAAATGTACAGAGTCATAACTGTTCACAGTGGAGGTGAATGGAACCAGACGTCTGAAGAGTTGAATGCCTCTGAAAGCCCCCTTACAGAAAGTGAACGGGTTGTGAATACACTGCCTGATGCCCGAGACATTGTTTAATAATCATTTTAAGAAGCTTTGGTTTAAAACATATTTACCAAATAATAAAAAAAACATGTATTTTCCAAATATAGAGTTTTGAGAGGCAAAATAGCCTCCAAAGAAAACATGTTTTCTTCACGTTTCCCACTCTGTTGCCATCAACATTACATATAAAACTCTGAAGACACATGTAGGTTCACTGGTGGTTTAGAATAGTAAATTAAATGGCAATGTTTGAGATGTAGGCACCTGGTTCCATTCACCACCACTGTAAAGAAAGCCGAGTCTGTAAGCTTCTCTTCAATGAATCGACTCACATGAAACCACTTTGAAGGACTTTGTATACATCTCAGTAACTAAATTATGCAAAAAATCTGTAGAATTTTCCTTTCTGGTGCCCCCATTGTTCACACAGACTCAGAAGAAATAGGACATTCTATAGCAGTCACAGGAATCACCATGCCGTGTCAACTGTTGAATAGAGGGCTTTGCAGCCCCCCGGTGTAGAGCTCTGGAACACTGGAACTGCTTTCTCTGGAGTGGTGGAGCTCCATCCAGTACCTCTGGGATGAATTCCAAGTGGTGTTTTTGGTAAATATTAATTATAGAGAAGCTTCAGTTCTAATCTATAAGGCTGGTTACAATATCAACCGATGGCTAAGATTATTAAAACTCATGAAAGAGCAACAAGGTCGAAAGCCACAAGTTCTTAGTCACAGCAAGGCTGTGTCACCGCTGAGCAGCCACCATCATGTGTTGTGGCCTCAGACTGGAAAGGCCAGCCTTGAACTGGACAGTAACCACCAGACAGTGACTAATATGACAGACAAGCATGTGGTTAAAATACAGCTTATTGTTCTTAAACACAATGATGATAATGCTTCTAGTTTACTGTAAAACCTCGGGAACCATCAGAGTGAAAGAGAATATGTGACCATTTGTGGTTAAGCAAAAAGAAAATGTTTAAAACTATTTACTTGTGATGGATTTGCATCCTGTCCAGGGTGCTTCCCCACCTTTCGCCCTGTGAGTCTTGGGAAAGGCTCCAGCACTCCCATAACCTTCAGGATAAGTAACTCAGAATGAAGCATAAGTTGTGACTGTAAAAAAGATTATGATGCAATAATTGCTAAAATACAAATAAAAGCAATTTCCTCTGGGATCAATAAAGTTTTCTGATTCTGATTCTGATATAACAGTAAAAATGATTCAGGTTTCAGTAAAAACAGTCCAGTGTATACTTGTATCATTTCAGATTTGTGCCTTTCTAGGGCAAATAAAGGTTTACGACCTAGATAAATACCTTTGCCTTTTGTTAGCTCAGATGGTGTAAGATGTTTTCAGAGTACTGAACATGATTTCTTGAATAAATGACTGAAAACATAATTGTTTCTCTTCTGTTTTGTGGAATATTACTGCAAACAGGTCAGCGCAGCTTGCGTTCGCTGCATGTTAAGCCCCGTTTTTGCCTTCCAAACTGTGACTCATGGATATCTGTTATTTTTCAAAGGTCATGTTGGTCACAAAAATGCTCTAATGATTATAGCAAGAAAATAAAAAAAACATTTTAGTGATCACATAGGTGTTGATAACCACCCTTTTGGCTAAAATCTGAAGAAAAACAAAAAGTCATGACCTCCGAGGTTTGGCGGGGCTGCGGGGTATTTCCTCAAACACACCTCTTCTGTGTGCGCTGCCCTGCGCCCCTATACGTTTTTCACAGCCCTGTTTCAAATGAACTCGTACTATCGCTGGATCAGGATGAGCACGAGTGGAGAGAAACACAACACTTCCAATGTGGTGACCGTCGCAACAGGCCTGGGGTCAGTACTGTTTCAAATCGGTCTGAATGTGCCCGGATTCTCCACCAGTGGCCTGAAACAAACATCATAATGAACTTCGTTCAAGGGATGCATGACAGTGTAATCATATTGGTAACTGTCAAAAAAATGGCCCAACAGATGTGCCAAAGTGGAGAAATGTGAAGAAATTGCGCCACCTGCACCCTATTTGCGCTTGGCCCCACTGTATTACTGCATAGCACCATTCAGCCCCTCGGCCTCTAATGATGAATCTGCTTCTGAAGTGTGTGTTTCTGAAGCTCAGGAGTGTTGTGTATACAGTATCATAACAGAGCCCAGCAGGAATGTAGCCCTGTGTAGGTGCTAATGCTTAACATGTGCATATTTCATAAGCAAATGAACGGGGTCAGAGACGGGGTACGAGAGAAGAACTGAAAGAGAGAGAGAGAGAGAGAGAGACAGAGACAGAGACAGAGACAGAGAGAGAGAAAGAGACAGAGACAGAAAGAGAGAGTGAGAGTGAGAGAGAGAGAGAGAGAGAGACACATTACCATTTAAGGTTCACGAGACAGAAAAAGAATGAGAGAAGGATTAAAAGGACTGAGTCTAGCTAAGTGAATATTACTTTTACTAGGAATGTCAAAATGAGTGGACAATCAGATTTACACAAGTTAACCTGTTTAAAACAACAATGGAAATATTTCACTCCCTCTATAAATGTTAAAAGCTTCCAATTGAATTATAATTTCCCTATGTATCAGGTTGGGTGTCTTTAAAGTATGAATGCAATTAAGATTTGTACTAGAAGCCTGGACCTTTCAGTGGGTTGGGATTGAGAGATGGTTTGGAAATGGAAAGGGGATGGGGCACAAACATTTATGTCATTCGATTTTTCATAATTCCATTCAACAGTCATTCTACTTGGAACATTTCAGGTTATCGACAAAAATGCTTTGTTGGTCCCTAGCAAACCATCTCAAAAGTAAACTTTTCAAGATAGAACCTGTTTTATTATAACTCTCTGGGAAAAAGGCTTCCCCATCAACCAAAGAAGATCACTTTTGCATTGTCCATGCATGATGACTATTTCACTAAGTCACATGGGACTAGTGTAAACTCAGCTAATGCTAGCTAACCACCAAGGTGATCAATCTTATTCACAAAGGGCCAGTGGGCACATCAGTGATATTCAGGTATATTCAGGTGTACCCTTGCTGTGGTGGCATAAAGACCTGCGCCCACACCAGCCCTTTGTGAATAAGACCTCTTCTGTAGGTACCCTGACTTTCTTAGAAGTTAAACTAAGCAAAGAATCTGGGCTGGAAAGGGGCAGAAATCTGTCCCAACTATGTGTCGTTTTCAAACAGCACAACACACCCCACCCTTTTGTCACCAAAGAAGTACTAATGTTATGTATGTAATGTGCAGATCTAAAGTTTGGGAGGGTGAAGAAATGCCATCAAGAAAAGGCAGGCCCCATTCCTAATGTGGCATTGTTCAAATACTCAAAAATCAGGTATTTCCAAGTCAGAACTCCTGACCTTCCAATGCTATGACCTGTAGAAACATTAATGTCAGGAAACATTTGTACGGCTCTTTCTTTCTCTCGCGGCTCTGATCTTTATTCATCTCAGATAAACCAGAAGATCCCAAAGAAAACATTAGTTGATTTATAAATGTACAACTGTACAACATCAGACAGTTTTGAGATCCATAAGGTTGTTAAAAGAGAAGAAACTGAGAAGCTGATGAGAACAGAAGTAGAAATTCTGTCTTTAATAGATTTGTTTTTGCTCCTTATTTCTCCTAAGAGTTTTTTTTTCGGAGAAACAAGTCAGACTTCAGTAACCTCTAAACAAGATGATTTATTTCTGATGAGACAAAGAAAAGACTGAGTAGCAAAATCTTCCTCTAGGCAGCTACAATTCAGTTCCAGGATCAAGAGTTACATTTACTGGGCTCTGCAGCGTAAGCAAAGTGATCTGGGATTAGTGTTTGCCTTTCGCAACCCACTGAATATGATAATAACCAAGCAGGAGCAAGCGTAGCCTGAGATGCTTACAGCCCCAGGTGCCTCTAGAGTTCCAAGGACTGCGAGAGGTGAAATGTGTCTGGGCTGCTGGTGCTCTGGTTCCTGCTGTAAAAGGGGTCCTGTGAGAGGAGGTGGATTTATGAGTGTGGCCAGAGCGTGGAAAAGACCTTGTCTGAGCTCTACAGTGTGAAATTTGTTTTAATGAATGAGAGGAGGCGAGTTTGCCCAGCTGTGGGGTCCTGAGTGAAACAGGCCTGTAAAAGAGGCCTCACTCTGAGATGAAGTGATGGAAATCACACACCACTGTGTTTGTGTTTGTTTTTGTGCATCTCTTACCTTTCTGACCTCTGCAGTGCCTGTACTGTTGTGCTCATAAGTTTACATACCCTGGCAAAATTTATGATTTCTTAACGATTTTTCAGAGAATATGAATGATAACACAATAACTTTTCTTTCACTCGTGGTTAGTGGTTGGCTGAAGCCATTTATTGTCAAACA
>JBBPCX010000141.1:4187386-4198886 GCA_037974365.1 Hydrocynus forskahlii
GTATCCCCTTGTCTCTTTTGTATTGCTCTCTTTTTCCACATGCTCTTTCTCTCTCCATCTTTTTCTGCTCTATCCTCTTTGTGGGAAAGCTGTATGGGCTGTTTTGTAGGCTTAGGTCCCACCCTCCTCATCATTTTCGGCGCATATTCACTGGAAATTACCCCCGTTCCCCAAATCAAACAGAATAAAGTGGAATTAAATTGTTGCGTTTCTTTTTTTTCAGCTGGAATCCCCTCAGAAAGAGGAAGGCAAGGCATTCCAGAAACCACTAATAACTCTCAGAGCGGCGGGCCGCTGCCACGGGCCCGGAGGAGAGAGAGCGGCACTGCGGAATGTTTGCTTTTGCTAAAGAATCCCCTGAATGGAATTCAGACGAGAGGATTATCCGCTTAGAGCGGCGTCAAAGTTCCTGAGTGTTAAAATTATGAACAATTCGAACAAATTACTCGAGCGGACCGTATTTCACACCAGGCCCAGACCAAGCCCTCAAGTGTCCAAATGGAAGGAATGGGGGCTCGGAAAGAGGAATCCGGGAATCCCGCAATGCCTGGCCAGACTGGAAGACTCTATCAGCTCTCAGCAGCAGAAAGATGGCAGGGGAGATGTTTTCTTTGGAACAGCCTGGATCTCAAGACAACTGAGATTCGATAAAGGACAGAAGCATGTGTGCAGGATTGACGTGTGTGTGGACAGAGCGGCTTCACCACCTAGTTCTCCACTGGGGAGAACACACAGCATGGGCCAGGCGTACGTACAAACTCAGGAGCGTCACAGTTTATGTTTTGTAGGCCTTGTTCTAACAATGGGCCTGAAATTTGTTGTATAATGAAGTTCGATTTAAACTACAGTACTGTAGCTTCACAGCCAGAAAGTTCTGGGTTCAGTTCCCAGTTGGCCAAGGGTCCTTTCAGTTTGGAGTTCGCATGTCAATGTGGGTTTATACCAGGTACTCCGGTTTCCTCCCACAGTCCAAAGACATGCACGTCAGGTGAATTCTAGATGCTAAACTGCTCCTAGGTGTGAGTGTGTGTGTGTGTTTCTCTGTGTATCTGTCCTGTGATGGACTAGCAACCAGTCCAGGGTGTTTCTCTGCCTCTTGCCAGTTCCACTCTTATGCTGGTGACCCCCAGTTCTACATGTCAACTAATCCTACTTCTACCCTTCCATCCTCTTCCCTCTCTGACTGTATACCGGAAATTAAATCTTGGTTGTCCTCCAGTTTGCTCAAATGTAACAGTGACAAAACAGAGGCTCTGTTTGTAGATACTAAATGTGCTTTGGCCAAATTTGACAGTTATTGGCCATCTACGTTGGCCTCTTACAACTCATTGCTGTGTACATATGCTTACATGATTGATTACTGTAACTCTATACTCTCTGGTCTTCTACACAATCTCCTCCATAAACTTTAACAGGTTCAGAATGAAGCTGCCCGTATCGTTACAAGAACCCCTTCAACAGAACATATTACACCTGTCCTCCAGCAGCTTCACTGGGTCCCGAGGACTTTAAGAGTTGCTTCTCACTTTCAAGACGTTTCATAACCTCTGTATCTTTCTGATCTACCTCACGTCTGCACACCTTCTTGTACTCCTAGATCATCCTCTTCCTTCCTCCATCAGTCTGACTATCCCTCCTGTCCGGAGGTCCAGAGTCTTCAGCCGTGTTGCCCCTCGCTTTTGGAACTCTCCACCACAAGACACCCATAGTACCTACTCTCTTCTGCTCTTCAAAACCTGCCTTAAAACACACCTCTTTAAACTGATTTTGTCGGACTTATTCTGTTAGTTATTTTAATGCTACTTTTTTGTCTTGTTTCACTGTTGCATGTGACTGTATACCTGATTTTACTATGTATTGTAAGGTGTCCTTGAGTGCCTTAAAATATGCCTATAAATAAAACATTATTATTATTATTATTATGACTGCTGGGACATTATCGCTATTCAGATTCTGGCCAGGAGCTTAAAAAAAAAAAATCACATAACCAAACAAACATCAAAGAAATTATGACAGCAAATCTGAACAGAAAAAATACTTACAGTTGATTCTTCCACCTCCGGTCCTTCTTGTCTTCTCCACCTCTTTTTGTGCCCCCACTTTTTTTAAGCTGGCCTCACTGTGGTTTGTGGACTAGTTCCTTCTGCTGGTGCCCCTCCCTTTGTTTCCATGCACTGGACATACACATACACACACACACACACACACACACACACACACACACACACACACTTGTGAGGATCTACAAGTTCTGTAGATACTTAATACCATGAAGACTTTTGTTAACTGCAACCACTATAGTAAAAAAATATCTGGCATTTGTAAAGTACGTAAGTTCTAAAAGAGATAATTCCACACTCACATCAAAATCTAATTCTGTATAAATGCAACTCATCATTTAAAATGAATTTACATATATGTTATGTAATAGTCTTCCAGTGCATAAATCAATTTAAAATGTCCACACGCAATCTTTCGCTTACTTAGATATATGAACAAAAAAGTATGTATATTCATAAAAATAATTAAATATATGTCTAAAATCCAAACTCATTTGAAAAAATGGTTTTCAAGTAGAGTATTGAACAAGTTCTGCATAACAATAATGCGGAAATGTTGTGCAAATTTCCCCTGATGTCATTATAAAAGCTGTTGTTGCTGCTTGAAAAGGTTTTATGCAGCAAGTTGCAATTACGGTGAAGGATAAGGAGTTCTCTAAAGTTCTCAAGGATAACAATATTACACAGTGGATGGAAAAAGTCTTAGCAAAGACCTCAAACCTCCCCATCAGTACAACTGGATCAATAGTATGCAAGAGAAAATTTCACAGAGCCACAACTAATCATTTCTGGACATGCATGAGTTCAGACTAGTCATAAAGAAGGTAAGAGAGAAGCCGGCAGTCACACAAAAAGAGGTGAAGGAGGATCAGAAAGGCCACACTTAGAACAATAAGCAATAAACTGCCCCACAATCGTCTCCATTTCTACATCCCGTGCAAAATGCCTCTCCTAAAAAAATAATGATAGATATGTGTGTCTAAAATTTAAGCACATCATTTAGATAAATAAAGAAAAATAATGCACTCTGCTCACACAAAACAAAAGTAGTAATCCCAAGAACACCAGAACCACAGTGAAATATGGTGGTGGGAGCATCAGGGTATGAGGCTGCTTCTCTACAAGCAGTAGAGACATGTTGGAGACATGAATGGCCTGATGTACCAGAAGATATTAGGAAACATGTTCATTTAGTCTTCCAACAAAGGAAAGAAGATGGATGTTTCCAATCAAATGACTCAAAAATAACTCGAGTGACTTCTAAAAATGGTGAATAAATTTGTATGGCCCAGCCATCTCCTGACCTGAATCTCATTAGAAAATTTGTGGAGGGTTGTGCGAGGCCAGCAGAGTGACGCTCGTAACCTTGGAGAACTGAAGATGCAAAGGGCTAATAATGTCTTACTGTGGGTGTTCTGAAGCTTCACAACAAAAATACTAATATAATTATGTAGTAAAGTAATAAATAAAGTACGTTTCCCTCGCCCCCTTTTTAAAATCCATTTAATTATACTTTTGAATACATATACGCGCACACATGCAAAAATCGCATTCGTCACATTGTGCATGATGCTGTTTTGGGACATACTTGGCATTCCGCGGCTCAGAGAAGCATCCCACGCTACCTGTTGCCTTAGTGATGGTGAGGCGGATTGATTGGGTGGTTTGTGCGGTGAGGAGTTAATGACACTCCTGAACTCAGGGTGGGGACCCGTCTCTGCCTGCACACACACACATATGGACAGGGACAGGAAACCAGTGCACCCAGTAAAAAAAGTAAAAAAGGATAATTAGAAACATACACACTCTTTGAGGCCTACGATGGGTGTGATACACCCTGTGACTGATGCACAAATGCAGGAATGCAAGTCCTTGCATCCCATGCCCAACAGATTTGTTGCAAACTGTTTATTCAATATTAGTTATTATTCCATTGGTTTAATAAAAAGTACAGGTTATTATTGACCGGGAATTGTAGCAAATGCATTATTTGAAGCAACTGTTGCACAATGTATGAATTTTTTGTGCACTACATTTACAAGCCCCACTTATTCATGTTCCCCACCCTTACACACACTTGGCTGATGTTAGCATGTCATCTGAGAACATATTCCCCACAAATAATCTAGGCAGTAGTGGTTATATGGGCACCCCTTTCCACTGGTGGATGAAGTAGTGGGAGTAGGGGTTTGATCAATTCTGCAGAAACCTACAAATATGGTATATGATAGATGTTTCTGATAAAATGCCCAGTGAGTGTAGGTGAACCTCATAAACTGGCAGCTCAGTGTACATTATCACTTTTATTATGGGAAAATAAATTGAATTTAAATTAAATTTTATTGACCCCGGGTGCTCGGGACCATTAAGCGGTTAAAGAAAATGAATGAATGAATGGATTACATTTTAATGTCTAATTGGCAAAAACACGGAGAAGTAAATGTTGCTGTCCTAGCAACACAGATACTGAAGAACTGAATTTCAGAGATATATCAAGATTTCAGGTATATCAAGCCATATTTCATCTTATTTGTAGATTAATACTTGTAACCCGCAGGGACCCAATGGCAGGCATTAAAGTCAAGCTAGGGTGTCGTTTTCACAGGTACAGATTTCACTCTCTGCTTTCTTCCAGCCTGTCTCCTTTTCTTAGGTCCTGCATGTACCTCTGCTTTAGTTTTTTCCATACTTTAGTCATTCAAGACTTTACTTATCTGTCCTTTTGTTAAAAGGATGTACACAAGACCAGCATGAGAACATGTTATATAAAGTTAATGTTACGTTCTTTCCGATCTTAATTTTGGACAGCCGATCTTCTTTTGTACAATTTTGTTTGTCCTTGTGAATATGTAACTTATAATATTGCTAATATTGCTAATTGTTAATTTAGCATGTTCTATTATTAGGAATATGAAGCTTTATTCAGTCTCTGCTCTGTTGCTCCTGGATTTAGGACGTGTTTTGACAAAAAACTGACATGTTCGGGTTGCGTTCAGGTTCTGTTGCTAGCAGGGATGAACTGTAAGATTGTAAGACATAACATGTTTTATCAGAAGCTTATAAGACATATTAACATTTGTTGTACCCGACACGTAGCACTTCCAGTGTCATTTCTTGAGTAAATGTCCTGGATTAGTGTCATCATTTCAAATCTAGAACCTCCAGAAGGATTAGAGTGCCGTGTTTCCTCACAAAAGCGGTTTCATCCATTGGAAATCCAAATGTGCTTTGGTTGACTTCTGTTAATCTCGACTGGAACATTTTCCATGTTGTCTCCAACCAAAACTCAATAATGAAATAATGAATAATGAAAGAGAAGTACTGCAGCATTTGCAAGCATGATTCCACTGACAATGATTTCTGACTTCATTTTTTGTTCATAAAGTCTTCTCTGAAGGCCTAGTAGGCCCTGAGGGTTGTCCTCTGAATGCCACTGATTACGGCTAACCGTGTTCTCTTTAACAGCTACTTTAAAACGATTGGCCTAAACTTTACGTAAGACAGAACCTTTATTAAAAGGCACTCAAAAGCAATGACATGCACGTGCCTCAACTGAGCGACACACTACGGAAAAACCTGAACGCAGCCAAAATACCCAGTCTAACCCCTGGGAGGGCGACTGAGACTCCTCAGACATGAGTGTGTTCATACGGGTGTATGAGGCGTTTTGTTGAGTTTTTTCCAATGCCACTGGACTAGTCGTGTGCCATTAACTGTTAGAACAAATAAAAAACACAACCACATAGGCTTTTTTCCCCCAATATGTGACCTCGCCACCATATGTGTGTGTGTGTGAGCGTTGTGTGTTGTGGTTGGTGGGCACAGCTGCCAGCGTGGGACGGCATGGTCACTGTTGTCAGGGCCACGCCTGCGGGGGCCGCCGCGGTGACCTTGTTCCCGCGGGAATGCAGACACTTAGGGAAGAGAGAGAGAGAGAGAGAGAGAGGGTGCAGAGTGTACCCCTACTGTGGGAAACCAATAGACTTTGAGGGTAGTATGACAGTGCCTCACACACACATAGGAACGCATATAGATCAGACAGATGTTCAGCACATAAACACATACAGAGCTGGAAGTGTGGGAAAGCCAGAAGACACTACAGAAGTTCTTCTCAAGGCAGCACAAGCTCAGGTACATTTATAGATTAATGTTGGTCCTGATGCAGATGCACAGGGGGTGAGATGTGTTTGGGAGGCCGTAGAGTGGTTGGAGTGAGGAGCCATCACGCAGCCAGCCTGTTTACACTGACAAAAGTGGCAACTATTAATACAGCTGTGTGGGAACACAGCACACATCTGGAGATTCGGCCCAGCTTGGGTTTCCCAGATACTGCAGCGGAGGAAAGGAGGCGACAAACCCAGCAACTCCTAGGAGGACTGTTTTACAGGAGAACCCGAAAAAACGAACGAAGAAACCGAGCTGAGGCTGAAGAATGGCTTCCAGTGAAGAGCGAAGAAGACAAATGAGCAAAGTAACTAAGTAATGTATTAAGCAGCAGCTGAATCCTGAAAACTGAGCACTTAGCTTGATCACCCGCGCCAAAGGAAATCATTGCTAGGAGAGACAGAGCTGAATACAAGAGAGAGGAGACAGGAATGGAGAGGAAACACAAATTGGAGACAAAGAAAATGGAATAAACGAAGAAAAGCTGAGACGAAATTTGAAAAAGAAAGAAAATTCCAGAACAGAAAAGGTGTTGGTGTACTCGAAGAAGCCTCATTAGCTTATTACAAAGGAGCCAAACATCAAAAATATCTGTACAGGCGTCTGGCATAACAAAAAAAAATAATCAGCACAAGATAGGCCGAACATCTGAAGAGTCAATTCAATCCATACGAACACATCGAAAAATGTACCAATATATTGTGTTTGGTTTTTGAACAATATACACTCAGCTCGGGTAAAAAGGTCACAAAAAAAGTATTTATGGTTAATTATCCAAGTCTCACACAGAAAAAAAATGAGGAATGATCTAGGCTTAAATTAAAGTCTCAGGAAGTGTATTGTTGTTAATCGAAGGCTAGTCACAGAAAAAGCTTCATGTAAACAGACTCCAAGGTGTATAGGTGTCACAGATATATAGACTGGAGAGTAATGTGTTAATATTGTATTTTAATTTGCAAATTCATAACTGCCATTTGATCATTACCGGTTTTTAACAGCAGAAGCTAAAGTTTAAAAGCAACTTTAAACAGAAATCCTAACAGTTGCAGGTGATCAGTTTGTTACATTTTCAAATTACCGAATGTGAACCGTGTACAGATGATGGAACTGATGAAGAGAAACTTTAAGGGGTGTGATCTGTGTCTGTATGGAGTCAACAGGACTAATAGGTGTTGTCTTTGACAAGTCAGTGGCGGCTCAGGCCAAGCTAAAGCTTTAATCAGGATCTAACCCGCAGTTACCAAGCTTGGAGTCGGGCTTTAGTTAATGACTGTCGAGTGAACACTTGTAATCAACGCTCAAAGCACATATGATTAGCCTGCCATCAACAGTTCATCCAGGCTCAAGGGTTTATAATTAGCAAAAGAAAACAGCTGCCTGGGAATCTGGGATTTTCATAAAGTGCTGATGAGGACACTTCAGTATAAAAACAAAATAGGAGCAAAACTCAGTCTGAACAAGTACTGGATACACTTTATCTTCCTCAAATACATTCAAGCTTTCTTAATCATTCAGTCGTTCTAGTCATTCTAACAAAGCTAACCCACAAGAGTAACATTATTTATATTAACTGTGTTACATTAAAAGTGGAAATGAACTTACAAAGCATAAAACAATATAGCAACAAAACTACAAATTTTGATTTCAAACTATGGCAACAGTAAATGACGTCCAACGGGAAGTCAATCAACACTCAGCTCCTTCTTTGGTCCCAACGATGATTAATAACAAATGTAACTTTTCTTAATAGGTATAAGAATAACATAAAACAATGCTGACTACTTCTTAACATACATGTAACATGTTTGTAAAAATATTTTTCCTGCTAAAAAAGTTCATTTCATTACACATTATTTTTTATTATTGCATCGCTCCCATCCGCACCTTACACAGAAACGTTACTGCGTCTAATAACACAGTGTGAACAGATGAAAACATCAGAAACCTCATTGTCTGTGCAGTTGAACTGTGATTAACTTGCAATACAGTGAACGCAGGCTGAATAGCTCTGTGCTTTACCTTCATGGTAACATGGCTCCATTTATGTACTGGCTATTCAGCAGCCATGCATAGCTGAGACAGATAATCAGGGTAGATTTGCACTGGGAAAAAAAAGCACAATTCAGTTTTGAATAGCTGCATATTGTGATGTAAATGAATCAGAAACACTTTTAACCTAGAGGTACACTTTGAAGGTTACAGATTGTAGCTTATCTGTTGCTGCTCAATTTATCAGCCCTCCTCTATCCAATTTAACAGAGGAAAAAAAGACCACCACAGAACAAACCACTGTCCAGATATTTGGGTGGATCATCAAAAAGACCACCACAGGACCACCGCTGACCAGATATTATTCGGGTAGAACATTCTCAGTTCAGTTATGACACTGATATAGTGAGTGTGTCTGTACTGTTGCTGTAATATCTGGTCAGTGGGAGTCCAAAGGTGGTCTTTTTTCACTGATGTATAGGGTTGATGATGCACCTAAATGTCTGTTAAGTGGTGGTCCTATGTTGGTCTTTCTTCCAAGTAGAGGTCGTTAGATGCGTCTACCATGTTGCAACACCTAATAAACGTAAAGCTCATCTTTTTCCATCCAAAATTTTTGCATCCTCTTCAGGTTCTGATCACAAGACCACTGCTGACCATCAGTGGGGGTCTGATTCGACTAATAGATGGGGTAGGAGGGTGGGCAGATAAATCATGCAGCAACAGATGGGCTGGAAACCTAAAAAATGTACATGTAACATACAATGAAATGTAACAAAATCATCACATGAACAGTAACTGTATTAAAATGTGCAGGAGTGCGTTCTCTGTAGAGGATGTGTGCTTAAACACCATTTTGCGCTTTAATGGGCGGAGCTGTACACCTGAGGTAGGACAGTATATGTCGGCTTGAGAACGTCTCCATATTTAAGGAGTTTTTTCCGTAGAATACACAGTGTGGAGTGTTTCCTGACGCAGCTCGTAAAAATGACTGGCATGGAGAATTCGGATGGGACTGAAAGCACTGAGAAACGGCTGCAAAAATTATATTACCCCACTTCCCCTTGTAAAAATAATCCTGTCCGAACAGCACTTTAGTTAAATCTGGAAGATCTCGAGTCTCTGCTGGCCTTCAGCTCCCCTCCTTTTAAATTAGGAGTACTTCATAAACGAGTAACTCAGTCTATCCTTCTGTCTCTCCGTGGACGTTTTCCATGTGCACTTTGAGGTAGTCGTTGCGAGTGAACTTCTTATGACAAAGTGAGCACTCTGCCATCGGCCGGTTGGGGTTGTGGGTGAGTTTGTGTCTGATCAGCATCTTCTTCAGACTGAACGACAGGTCGCAAACCTACAACCAATCACAGGGCAGAAAAACACACAGGTTTGGTTTGATGAGAACTGCATGGTGATGAGTAGCTTCATACAAATAATTAGAACAGACTAAAAGAGGTCAACAGCTGTTTCCATACAGAACGAGAAATGAGAAACATACATGTCCTTGTGTTTGTGTGGTGTAATATAAAGTACATCCTCTGTTTATCTGTTTATTACTTCAGCATGTGATCATGTGTCTCGGGGTAAATTTTTCCTTTCGTGTCTCTGTGTCTTTGTTTATCTATTGTCTGGGAGTGTCGGCACTGATGGCTAACACACCTGCTGCACTGTGAAAGCCCATAGAGAATTCATCTGGTGGTGTGTGAGTGTGTGAGAGACAGAGAGAGAGAGGGGTCTGGTACCTATTACGACATCTGGGTTACATAACACACAGCCACTGACCAGACGCTCCAGGTGAGAGGAGATTCACGTTTACCAAGTACAAAATTACAGTTACTGGTCTCATTTAGAGCACCAACATCTGCTGGGAAGCTTACAGACTGACACCACATAATGAGGCACTGCTATCAGGGTAGGTAATGTGGCAAAAAATACCACAATACTGGTCAATATAGCAAAATTCACTGTTACTGTAATGAATTACTGTAATGAATTTATTATGGATAGTGTCAGTATTTAAGACACTAACTGCATTTTTATAACAAAGACAGAATAATCAGTCCTGGTTAATTTGGCCAGTTTTATTTAGTACAGTGTGTGAAACGTTAAATAAATGTCACTCAAATGGCACTGTGTCAATAAATTTCCTTGAAATCAAGTATCTTGAAATCACAGTTTTATGATATACATGTAGCACAATATTTTATTTTTAGTTCTTTTCTTTATGCGACATTCATGTAATAAACTATTTAACAGGGCATTTGTGGAAAAATCAAGCAAATCCTTAATATAATTTAGCAAAATAAGATTATGAGCATAATGTACACTACTTGTTACTGCGCAGTGTTTCTAGCAGGTTGACCAGTCACAGCTCCAGGTGAGTTACTGGGTGTTCTGATGAATTGAGGTCTTCATGTAATCCATCAAAAGTGTAATTTTTAACCGTTAAAGGTGTTGATGAATTGGTGCATGAGTGGGCGGGGCTACACTGCTGGAGCCAGAATAAGGAGAGATATTTAAATGTGTTGGTTTTGTGACATCACAAAAACTATGATTTGAAAACAGGCTGTATTTGTAGTTTATTTTCCATATACTGACTGAATGGATGGAGGGAATAAGTACCGTATGAAACAATATTTACAAACTTTAAGCCTTTTAAATTCCAGAAAAGTGATGAAATGGGCCCTTTAAAATCTGACTTGCTATGATATTTTGTCCATATTGTGCAACTCTATTTACAACTCTTCTGATGCTAAGCCATGGATGACAAGCATTGATGGGTAGAGCGAATCTGTATCATAATTACCACAGCGGCAACAAAACATACGAAGAGAGAAGCAGAGCGGCGAAAACACTTTCATTACCAGATGCTCTTACACGCACACACAGTCACACTCACACATACACGCACGCACGCACGCACAAACTGAAAAACCACTTTAAACAGCACTGCCAACAAAACGAGACAGTCAAAAAGCACCAGTTAGGAAACATCAGCCAGGCCATGCAATAAATCACACACACTTACACCCCTCAGAGCAACTGCCTGGTGCCAAGGTGCAGTGCATCCACACACCCACACAAACGCACAAAGTGAACCATTTTAAAATGCACACGCAAAACCACTGCACCCAGTCAATCATCTTTTTAAAGCAGCTAAAACCCATAAAATCTGAGGAGTTGAAGGAAGACAGAGAGACGAAGAGAAAGAGTTTGGGAGGGAGGGAGATGGGGTGAATCCAGCTGCCCTTGTCACACTATAATGAATGTAATCCATCTACTCAAACACACAG
>JBBPCX010000141.1:4205964-4220404 GCA_037974365.1 Hydrocynus forskahlii
TCTCTCTCTCTCTCTCTCTCACACACACACACACACACACACACACACACACACACACACACACACACACACACAAAGTACCTAAGATTAAGAGCGTGTGTGTGTGTGCATGCGTGTATGAAAGCAGGGAGAAAGGGAGAGAAGGAAGGAAAAAATATGCTGAAAAGAATATGAGAGAGGGAGAGAGAGAGAAAGAGGGAAGGAGAAAGAGATACTGAAATAGAAAGAGAGAAAGAGAGAGAGGGACTGGCGAAAAGAGAGGGAGAGAGACTAGGAAAGAGAGAGAGAGAGAGAGAGACAGAGACAGAGACAGAGACAGAGACAGAGTTCATGTCTCTGGTGTTTAAATCTGTTACTGGATGAGTCTATTGTTGAATCTGTCAGTTTAACAAGTATCAGATCAGTCCTAAAACAAACTGTGCTGGAGTTTCTCACATACAACACACTCAGAAATATGCGAAAGGTCAAGGATCACGGACAGAGACCCAAAAGCTGATGCGGACTGGAGCAAGATCCACAATGCACTGTGGTAAATCATCCCATCTGCAGCAGCTGTGCTCCTTTACTCTCCCTGACCTCTGATCTGGAGACTGAGCCGTGCATGTATGTCCTGTTCTGCTTTAGCTGCCGGCCAGAAAAAAGAAGAAAACACGATGTTTCAGGTGCAGAGCAACTACTAACAGTGTTAACAGTTCATAACAAATGCTGAGTATGAGTTTTAATGGCTTGAAGATGGCAAAAAAAACATTTAACTGTAAATGGGCTCAGCCGTCTTCCTTCATTCTCCATGACATCATCAAAGTATCGTTCTCATTATGCCACTATCAACACTGCTCTCCCGCTCCTTCCCTCTCTCTGCTGCATGTCAGACGTCAGCTCATAATTTTTCCAGTAAAGAGGGTCTGGCGGCCTCTCAGCGCTCTGTGCAGATTCTGCATGGATTTGGTCTTCAGCTCCGAGCTGGAAACGGTTATGGAGTGGGACCCTTTAGCTCTAGATGTTTGCTACTAAAACCAAACCTACCTCTTCATCCTAAGTCCCATTTACTCTACTTTCAACCACACCTTCAGTGCATGTCGTAGTATGAGGATTCAGAGAACCTTTGCTGGAGTTCTGGGCAACTTCTGCTTTAAGCTAGAAGACCTGAGGACGGGCTGAGAGATAGAACTGTGGAACATATAGGAGATGAGGTGGAGTGCTAAAACAGAAGGCCCAAATGAAAATTTACGGGACACTGAAGCAAAAGTGGGAAGAGCTTCAGGTACAGTACTGTGCAAAAGTCTTATGTTTAGAGTCACTGTGTGATAAAGCAGTAAAAACTATAAAAGTAGCTGATACTGTGTGAGCTGGTGAGGAGAACACAGGTTTGGTTCCAGATTCCTCCTCGGTTCTTCCAGACGTTGTTTGGATTGTGAAACTCCATCAGCAGCTCCTGATTTAATTTAATAAAGGATTGATCGAGTCTAACCAGGTTTCTGATAAAACTACGGTAATACTGGGCTTCCACAAGAACTCACTGATATACTGAACATAACATCACTATTTACTGTATAATGTTATTTGTATTTATTAATTTTTGTTTTATTTTGTCATATTAATGTGAAAAAAACACCCTTGCTCACCTAAACAGCTTTTAAATATTATTTTTCGCAGGTGCCTGAGAGTTTTGCATAGTGCTGTGTTCCTCCTCTAAAACTTCACTTATGTTATATCTCCATTTATTGCTTGTGAAACCATCAAAAAAGTCAGATTCAAAACTTCGTGCAACTAAAATTTGCAAGAAATTTGTCCTTTACATTTTTGCCATACTTCTGTCATAGTTTGATGCTGAAAAAAAGCAGTACAAACTGGGACCTGTTGTTAAGCATGTCAATCTAAGTTGTTGCATAACTCATTATGTAAATATGTAATTACATAATTACATTTCAATGATGGAAAAATGAAAATACCCCTAAACCTAATGGGTGTCTGCTGGGTGCCACAGTTGCTGCTGGTGCTTACAAAAATTCAAATTTTATGGTAATTATTTCTCACATGCAGCTCATTCAAAGAAAAATTATGTTCATAGTGGATTCAATCCACATCACGTGCTCGTAAGGACAAAATGATATTTTATTGCTGCTTGAAATTAATAAATATTATTGCAGTCTTATTTTTTGTCACAATTATTATAAAAAAATAAATAAAACAAGCCAGACATGCAGATTCTGAATCTTTTGCTAAAGAATGTAAATTCAGTTTCAATGTAATCAATTATGTAGCTATGTAAGCACATTGCCCTGCACATTTGACTGTTTGCAGTGCTTTAACACACCCACTTCAGTGAGGGGATATTAATGAGCTGATTTACTAGATAAAGCGTGTTGGGAGCTGAGAAAATCCTAAAATGTGAATGAGATGGTGTCTCCTGGTGCAGGATGGGGAAACACTGCTCTGGACCTATAAGTGTTAAAAATAAATATTTGTCTCTTTTGGTTTCTTCATGCTCAGAATGTTCGTGTTGTCCAATCATTATGGAGACAACTGCCCCGTGTGTGTATATTTACATGTATATGCGTCTAGGCGATGTGTCTGATATATTTTCGTGCAGTTTAAGTGTGTAACGCAGAAGCACTGAGTGCGGCTGTGGTATAGTAAACAAGTCCAAGCCTCCTTAGCCAGGTTCCCATCCAGCTAGCTGCGGAAATGCTGTTTTCCTAATAAATGATAAAAGTAGCATCAAGGCTTTTGGGCACTGGACTGCAGCCTTGAAACTGGTTACGTCGGAATTTTACTGAGAACAGTCGAGCAATTCATTTATAGTCTACAGCACAAAACACCATACTGATTATTTTCCTGTATTATAATTCTGACTTCAACGGGGTCAATAGGATAACAGCCTTGCAAGATGCCGTTCTGGCATGTAAAACAACATGAAGGGGCAATTCTATATCGGGCATAAACATGCTTTTTCCTTCTGGGTTAATGTGACACACTCCCAATACATCCAATACAAATCTCAAATATGGACGGAACTCAAACAGCCGTCTCCAGGTAAATCACCTGATGATGGTATTACACATTCATCCAAGGGAATCGAAAAAGGGTATAGGAGATAATATTTGTCTTTTTTGCCAGAGGGGATGCCATCCTCTTGCCTCCTACCTCAAATCAAGCAGTGTTTTATATAAATCACATTTTTCCAGCTGACAAAAAAAATTTGAAAAGAGACACTACGCGACAGCTCATCCTGTGCAGAAGAGGCATTTCTCTACCAGGTTGGAACCTAAAAATATCCAGAGACACAGTGCTGCCATAAACAGTGCTGTAACATTGCAGGCTAGCACACTGTCCTATGTAAAGGTTTGGGTGCCTGTGGACAAATTATGTTTCGAAAAAAGTGAAAATGAGTACACAATCTCCAAGGAGAACAAAACTTCTGCACCCTTTTAATGCACAACTTTTTGTATGGTAATCTGGTTATCAAATAATTAGTGTTTGTTTGGTACATTTAGTATATTGGAAAAAATAAAACAAAGTGTGGTCTGTGAAAAAAAAATATGCTTTTTTCCCCAATAGCAGGTCAGCGAATAAATACAAATTCTGCACTAGAAATTCTGGCATTATCCATTTCATGTTTCCTGAAGAGGATTTGTAAACTCATCTTTACTTACAAAATCAACAAAACCTGTAATTTTACTGAGGGCTGTAAACTGTACCGTGCACTAAAACACAAACATACTGTGCCTCTCTTTTAAACTCTTTTAGGCACTAGTGCATACACACACACACACACACACACACACACACACACACACACACACACACACACAAAAGGTGTTGGGGTGGAACTAAACATTTCCATAAACGCAGCCCTTCACCAACACTTTAACTCACACAGAGAGGGCACAGAATTAGAGAGAGAGAGAGAGAGTTAGAGAGAGAAAGAGAAAGAAATAGAGATAGAGAGAGAGAGAGAGAGAGAGAGAGAGAGAGAGAGACTGTGCATACAAGTAGATATGTGCACGCAGATGTACATACACATAAAGATCAGTTGGTCAAATGTTGAATGTTTGGGTGTGTAAGACATGAGGACGGGACTGTTTGGTCTTACCCGAGTGTGTGTGCGGATGTGCATCTTCAACCCATCATTCTTGCTGAAGGCCTTGTCACAGTAAGGGCACTGATAAGGGCGTTCACCTATAAACACACACACACACACACACACACACACACACACACACACACACACACACACACAGATCATGATCATCACCACACTTGAATACACCTTGTCTAAATACAGCTTTAAAGCAAACATGCAACAGATGCCCCAAAGCCCACAGACATGGGGTGGATCTCATGAGAGGCTAGATGCAAACTGAGAGGATCAGTTTTATGAATTTACAGACTAGAAATGAAGAAACAGGAGCGAAATCTCTTGAAATTTTATTTGGTTCCATCAGCTCTATAGTGACTCTATGCCCCATGGCCCTGTGTTATCATGAAATCACACTGTTTTGTGTCCGTCCATCTGTTATGACATCACGGGTGCTGTTGCTTTGTTCCATTATGACATCACACATTTCTTCTTGCCTACAAGTGTCTTATGACATCACAGGCGGTGTAACATTTTGTTCCATTAAGACATTTCCTGTGGCCTTTTAAGGGCTTGTGACATCAGAGGCGCTGTGTTGTTTTGTTCTATTATGACATCACACATACTCTGTGGTCTTCTATCTAGTATGACATCACATACGCTATTGCATTTTGTGCCTTTATGACATCAAACATGCATTCCTTTGAAAATCATCTGCTTTGTTCTGGAATGCCAATTGAATTTAATTGCAAATCCGAAAATTAGTGGAATTTATCTGCTCACACCATATTCTGTTATAGTGAATAAAACTGCAGAAATGTACAACGTTGTCTTAAAACACCACTATTTGCAACTGTGTGCAATATTCATACTAACAGTGCAATACTAATCATTCTGGAAGGTTTATATAATGTCTACTCTATACTGTTATATACACTATATATATACACTACCATCACAGTTGTCTGTTTATTTTGTTATCTATTGTCTCAGTTATAATTTGCACTGTTAAAGGCAGATATTTGTTTCTATATGTTGCAAAAATCCCATCACACTATGCACGTGTCTACAGCTGCTGATGACAATAAAGTAACCTTGAACCTTGAAAGGAAGCACAAAAATGCTAAATACTGGAGTTTTAAAAATGAGGTAAGAGTGTGAGGTAAAATTAAAAGTGAAATATCTTTATAAATACACACTTAAGTTCAAACTCCTTACAGTACAACAGACAGTACATGAGATCTGGAGTCCAGAGCTGGCTGACCCAGAATAGTATGAGATATTAAACATGGAATTCTATCCAGTACTGTTCTCTCCTTCTCTAGTATCTTGACTTTGCTGTATATAAACACACACATAACCCCTTCCTGTGTGGAGCCAGCAGTGTTAATCCTGCCCTTTCCTCTATCTTCCTGATCTCCTCCTAGCCTGACCCACAGTGGGCGGGGTCACCCAGGCCCCTCCCCACTGCACATCAAAGTCTCACTGTTCTGACTGAGAAAGATGCTATCTGGGCACGGTCAATGGAGCTGCAAACAGGGAGTGACAACCTGTCAATCACAGGAAGGGCGGACACGTGGATCTGTTTTACGCGAAGCTGATTTGGGGGGCAGATAGCAGAAAGCAGCTCTGATTAGAGGTCTGAAGGCCGGCACTATGAGGTACACAGCTCAGACGTCATACAATCATTGAGGTTTTGACATTTGTTCATTCACCTATGGATCCTAACAGCTACACTATTGTGCAAAAGTGTTAAATTACATATAAAACCTGTTTAGCCAGGCACTATGGTGTTTAAAAGCTAATATCAGAATATATATAAATAATATTAATACAGTAAACAGTGATTTTATGTGTGTCTATGTGTTTGCTAAATCATTCCCAGAACTCTCCTCATGGAAGCCCAATATTACATTGCAGTTCACACCAGACACATCAAATACCCGGTTCAGCTCAATCAGTACCTTATTAGATTAAATCAGGTTCATAAACCCTGATTTAATCTAATATGGTACTGGAGGTGAAATCTGGAATCAAACCTGTGTTCTTCTAACCAGGTTTTTACAACCAAAACAAATCTTGATATCATTTAATGCTTTCTTGTTTGTTAGCATTTACTCTAATGTGAACTTGATCAGATAAATGGATCAGATAAAAGGCTTTAAACAGTCTGTTCAGGAGCCTAAGACTTTTGCACAGTCCTGTACGTCTGGTTTAAAAGTCTGATTTCAAAGAAATGACTTTCGCTCCAGTCCAGGTCTCGGAGTTCTGGGGCTCACATACTATGAAACAGTCTTCTTGAAATGATAAAGGAATGAAAAGGTTATTATGTCAGGAAAACAGGCCCCACAGACTTCTGACATTTTTTTTTTAAGTCTGCTGATGCCAATAAAAATACATCAGACATAAGGTTGTTATCCAGAATTCTGGCATCCATGTGCCTTTTCTGGCCTTAAGAACATAAACAAGCATGACAAAGATTCCCTTAGATCATCACCAATTTATTTATTATCATGTGCAGCATCACTACTTATGTCTCTTTCATGTGTAGTAATAGATTCGCTATAGAGAACAAATCCAAACCACTATTTGTCATAATCATTACACTACTTCAGCAGTAATTTATCTATAGTATTTATATCCAACTCACTTACTGACCACAGCATTTTGTGTAAATAGTGTATTTAGCACAGAGCATTTCTGTAAAGTTTAATTTTGACTTTTATTTGGACTGATAATATAGATTGTTCTTGTCTTTGTGCAGTTGTATCCTCCGAGATCAATAAAGCTTTTTAATTCTAATGCAGTTAATGGCAGACACAGTCACTGGATCAGTGCTTTACTCAATGCGCCACCATCGGATGTGTACTGTCATTGTTTAACACAAATACTTAAAATATGCAAACATGTAAACACAGGGTTCCCAGACCGAGATCCAGTGTCTCTCCTGAATGTGAGAACTCTGTTCCTATAACCTACTTAGCTAATGAGCGTAACAGTCCACTGTAATGAAGAAGCCACAGTTAAAAAGTGTGAAATAGTGTGAAAACCCAATGGCTTCATCAGGTTTTTCAGTCATTCAGCTTAGACATTTAACCGTTCAGTGCGGCAGTGCCACTGCGTACTCTCCATTAAAGCAATACAAGTTAATGGCGATTCAAGATTACAGCTGATATGCCATAGTCTTCACAGTTTTATATTGATCCTTTTTTTTTTTTACATACATCAGTTGATCCATAACTAAATCACATCAAACTCAGGCTGCAGGTGAACAGTTGACGCATCAACTGGCAGACAGAGCGCCGTGCAGGACACTCAAGAGCACAACACATGCAACAAAAAAACGCAGACTCACTTTCTGATGAGCAACGCCGTAAAACAAATTATTACATTTTGTGCAACTCTTGAGTACACTTGACATGCATTTATAAACTGTTTTTGTAAAATTATAGCCCCCCCTTATTAATTCATAACTTATTCATTCACAGAGGCAGACAGCAAAAAAAACTGTGCAAATAATAGCAACTGCAGGACAGAGAATGTGCAGTGTATAATAAATAAAGGGTGTTTTCAGTGGCAGTTGCAGTGTAAGCAGTTTAAGACAGAACAGTTCAGTGTGTACGTGATTTGTGTAAGGAGAGTGAGAAGTTCAGTTCAGGGAAGTGTTTGTGTGTGTGTTTGTGGGTACAATTAATTTTTGTAGGTTTATGTGAAAGAATTTTTGAAACTGTCTTGATGTAATGGGTATCACACCTTCACTCACAAATTAGTCAGTACATTGGTTGTTGACATCTGTGATGCATGTAGTGGAGGCCTATAAATCATTTTGCCCATTTCGGAAAAGACGGAAAATCTCTGTCTCACGCAGGCCTTCACTCCGCCTGCTGTATCCGTCACCACTGGGAAGCGGAGAGGAACCCAGGCCCATGAAACAAAGCCTTATTCTAATTTCAGCCCTTTCTGGGCTAATGAAATAAGGGTTTGCTGGATGGAGAATGGCTCCCTTTGGAATAAGTAATGCATCTGGCAACTGGGACAGCTCCTCAAGGAAACACGAAATGGCAAAGCATAACTTAATAAGATGCAGCCTTTAGAGATATGCCAACTGTTCTGTGTGAGTGTGTGTGTGGATGTGTGTGTGTGTGCTGACTATACAACAATCTAATTTCTAATTCATGTTGTTAGTGCAACCTCTTAAGGGACTAATTGTTGGACAGAAAAAATATGTTGTTTAATTTGATGAGTGAGAGATTGTTGGAAAACCTGTCTTTTTTCCCTGCGAGTAATAAGGTTAATTAGCTCGGCTTCAAGGGAGTTAACAGGGTAAGATCCTCATTAAGCTGAAGATTGCTCTCAAGGCAAATCTGTGGTGAAATTGCCAGCTACACACGATGGCATCAGTTCGACCTAGAGGCCCTTTCTCAGGCTCTCACATTACTTCAGTGGTATTACCTCCAGATTAAATTCAGTTCAGTGGCTTATTGATACAAATATTGCCATATCAGCTGGATGGAACGTCATCACATATCTATTCTTAAACAGACTGCAAACTGGACCCGAAGCAACTGAAAAGACATTTTTCCCCTCTACAAGCTTTGCCTTACTGTAAATACTAGACTTCATCTTTCCATGATCTGTGAAATCTTCTCAAGAGTTGCTTCTTTTCTCTGTAATCAACATTTTATTCACATATTATCTTAACATTTTAATTAAAAAAATGAGGTCACCTAACTGCCTGTTAAGCACTATCGCAACAATAAATTTCACTACAGCTATATCTCTGAGGTTCAAATATGCAGCATTTCTAAAGTTCTAAAACAAATCTATACATTTGTGCTATGAGCATCTTTAAAAGGATTGTCATGATTACTCAGTTAAAACTGCCTATTTCATTTTAAAAATGATGCCTAAGACTTTTGCACAGTACTGTACATTAACCTTTCATGATAAATAACAAACCTACACAAACATTTATAATGGCTTATATAATGACATTTTCTGAGATCAAAATTTTCTTTAACATCAAAACATCAAAGCAGCCTTTATGATTTTGTTTATGTAGGTTTATGCTGGTTGTCATAACTGTAGGTTTATGTAGATGTCATAAATTCTTACTAATACCAGTGAAGTGCTACTGTTTACTGTCATAAATTGTGTGTATATGATTATACACTTCAATTAACCATCAAAATGAACCATCAAAATAATTACTATCCAACACCCAACAACAAAAAAACTTCAACAAATAATTCAGTGAGAATAAATCAGGCCATGTTACATCAGGGGTTTAACACTGCAACGTATTATACTGGCTGACATATTTCATAATAGTAATATCATGAAAATGTGGTATTTTGTCTATATTGTAAAGTCCCAATATCAACACCAGCAGCTCTATGTCACCAGTCAAGAACGTCTCTGAAAACATCACAGCATCAAACTACTCCACCAGGTCCCCATCATTTCCAGCTCGACCTCAAACTGAGGAGTGATTAGTAGAGGGTTGCTTTAACAGGCCTTGGGCAACTAGTATTCTGAACGTTCTGCCATTCCATAATTCTTGGTCCACTCTTTAAAGAGGAGATTGTTGACAAACAAGCCAATCTAAACCCCAGATGTGCTGTGAGAACATCAGAGAGGAACCGTCCTTTGTGTTACAAGTGGTGTATCAGGTTCAGGCTTGTATTTCGTACCAAAGCAGCTCTGTGGAAGCCATTAGAGGGGCAATCCAATTGAGACACAGCGATGCAGTGAATTCTGGGGCTGCGGAGGAGACTTGCAGTTTTATAAAGCTTGTAAAGCTGTATTAGGCTAAGCCAAAAAGAGCCTATAGTCTCATTGCTAGGAGCAGATGGCCTTGGGAAGGACCATCACTGGTGCAGTACTGAAGCTCCATTTGACTACTTGATTCCTGCTGAGCCTCAACTGCTTAAATATACAAGGATAATACGCACTGTTAGCTTTCCAGTCTCAGAGCACCAATGCAAACTATTAACGGCTCAGGCAATGTTTAGCTGACAATCAGGCAAGGCTGCAGACAATGGTATCCATTCCAATTTGACATACAGTTCATATAATTCAGCCAAACGACAGTCTGACAGTTTCAGCCAGATCCTGTCATGACAGGATTTTCAGCGTATTATTATTTTGATTTAGAATTGTCACTGAGGGATTAGCATGTGAGATTGCGCATGTGTGTTGTTATTGTGTGCGTGGGGAGAAAGAAAGGGGCTAATTGATTTAACATGCTCTGTAAGGGGACACCGTGTGTGTGACCTCTGCATGTCTCCATAGTCTACCTTTAGCCCCAGCCGTCCCCAGTGGCCTCCAGCGCCCCAGCCAGCCAATCGATCCATTTGGTACCCCTCTAGCATGTGTGTGTGTGTGTGTGTGTGTGTGTGTGTGTCTGGTGCACAGATGGCTGTCCCTGTCGCATGCTTTGCTTGCAAGGCATTTTGTTGGGGTTCTGCGCAGAGCTTTGTAGCTCTATGGCTCCAGTCTGAAATACATTAGCCTTGTCCATCACAAGATTCAGTCTTGGCTTCTTCCTCGAGCCAGACATCGAAAAGATCTCTGTCTACCAGCACAGGAGGAAATACGGAGGCATAGAATGAAGAATTAACACAATACTGTTTTAGCAGATAAACGCTTGGCTTTGATTATTAACTAGTTTTTAATTTGTACTTGGATGCTCATTGATGAAAAGGGCTCTGCCAAAGAAGCCTTTTCTCAAACGTACACACACACACACAGACAGACATCCACACATACATACACCACTGGGGTGGGTACAGGACTTGAGCAGTCTGTTGATTTTATCAACTGATTTTTCTTGATTACACACATTAACCAGCCATCAGTAACTGTCCAGATGCATATTGTAGTAATAATGCTATAGAATGACTAAACTTACTTAGACATTTTATTAATTTGTGTCACAGTATTGACATTTGCTTCAAGCACTATTTTTGTAACTACGCATTTTTTCTTAAAATAAGCAAAATGATCCACACTGTCAATACGAAGCAAAATTGTGACCATTTTTTATAAGCGATATCGTCCACTTAATGTTTAAGTAAGATTTACCTGCAATTTTGAAAAATTAATATCAGCCAACCTCCCAATGTACACAAGTGTCCCAAGTCAAATACAACAGGTCAAAAACCCATTCCAGCAACAGGAAACTGGCTCCTGAGCTGGTTCCGTCCAAGATTCTTTGAAAATCGGTGCCATCTAGCTAACAAGGCCACAGTTCCATGAGTTTTTGAGCCACTGTAATCAAGCATGTGTCATCAATGGAGATCACAATGCACACACCTTTTCCTGAAACTTAGGAGATGACTAAATTGCCTCTTAACACTTTGGCTGCATCCCAAATTGAATAATATAAAAATAGTATAGAGCCCTTACAAATCCATTCAGTAGTTTAGTACCTATAGTATAGAAGTGTGTGGTCTGGGACGCAGCTTTTGTTTCAAAGGCAGACTACTGAACAAGTCTTAAGATTTATCCTTTTTTATTGCATTCCACTTCATTCCCCCCACTGATGTAGTCACGGTTCACTCTGGAAAAAGAGCTTTTGGCTCCAGCTGGGAACCAAATTTCAGGTTCTGAACCAATTTACTTTTGGTAAAAATGCTCTGAATGGTTCTGAAGATAGGGTGCACAAACCAGGACGGATCCCTGTTTGTGCAGAAGGCGTCACACAGAACACCCTGTTTCCACTGTTCAAAACTTTTCACTCCCAGTTTTCAAAACACTAGTCATTAAAACATGCGTGAAACGCATTAACACGGAACAAAGCTCTTCACATATATTAGACACAGATCTCACAGGGAGAACTGACCAAGAGCTAAACTGTATACAACCGAAAAGGGTCATAAATAATCACAGTTTACACAACGTCTATTTCTTGCCTCAGACATTTCAAATTCCAGCTCAGAAAAGAAGAGGCCATACGGGCGCACCACACACACACACACACACACACACACACACACACACACACACACACACACACACACACAGCAAGGAGGATGGGATTTCAGGATTCCGATGTGCAGATGTTAGTGTTGACCATGTGTGAGAGAGACTGTGTGTCATGTCTGAACACTACAGCACACATTCAAGACTACTGTGAGGACATAGACTCCTACAGAGAGGACATCCAGAGGCATTATCCATAACCACACACACACACACACACACACACACACACACACACACACACACACACACACACACGTTATCAGACATATGCACACATGAATGCAACATGCACAGAGAAAGACTCTCTCTCTTATTCTCACACACACACACACACACACACACACACACACACACACACACATACATCCTCTTCATATCCAAGCCAAATTGAATACATATGGAGAGCTTCCTTAACTGCACTATAATATTTCATATCGATACAGTATCTCATGTGGATGTTATAAAGTGCTCTTTCAAGACTGCAGCCTTGACATCCTATATCTTTGTGTCGTATTCATGTCGTTGCCTGTTAGGATTTAACTGTTGCATGAAACCAGTCGACAGACAACAGAAAATGTCCATAATCTAAATGACATGTTTTTATTCTCTACATATTCATGTCCAGCCACTGCGGTTCTGAAACACTAATAATAAGTAACGTATTGCCCTTGTTCCATTAATCCAGCAGTAAAAACAGAAAGCTTATACAGCTAGTTGAAGGGAGACTATCAGGCTTTCCATTCAAACATTTTTTTCCAAAATCAGACTTTCCATCAGTTACTGTTCCTGAAGATCACATCACATGTATGTGCCACAGGGAGTGAGATGATTATGGTAGAGCAAGATAACAATCCTGTTAGATGCAGAAGTCTTAAGACACCTGAGAAAATTATATTTAAAACCAATTTAGCTGAACAATTTAAGCTTTAAACGCTATTATTAGAATGTATACAAATAACATTAATACAGTAAACAGTGATTGTATGTACGTTTATGTGTTTGGTTAATCATTCCTAATCACTCCTTCATGGAAGCCCAATATAACATTGTAGTTCTCATCAAATACCTCAAATACCTGGTTTAGCTCAATCGATACTTTGTTAGATTAAATCAGGAGCTGCTGATGGAGTTTCACAAATCCAGGCAAAGACTGGAAGTATAGAGAATAAATCTGGAACCAAACCTGTGTTCTCCTCACCAGCTCACTACACCTCAATCAGAATCAGAATCAGAAAACTACTGATCCCAGAGGAAATTGACTGTACTTTTTACAAACAAAACAAATCTTATTGTTTAATGCATTCTTCTTTGTTAGCATTTAATGTGAACTTGTGTATCTGCTGGCAGCAAGTCTCTCACTGCTTAGATTAATGGCTTTAAACAGCTCGCACAGGAGCCTAAGACTTTTGCACAGTATCGTACATGGCATAGCTGGCAGTTGCCATTTAATGAGGGCCTCAGTCACTGCCCCACTTCATCGTCATCCATCAAATCCCTGGAAACTTTATAACACCGTATGTAGCACATTTTCATATTTCTCCATTACTGATAAACCAACTTACACTTATTTTCCATCCAGGTGTTTTTCAAAACGTGCAGTAAAGAGGTTGATAGAAAATCCCATACTGCAAATGTATTATTTTGATTTTGCATTGTGATTACGAACTTCAAAATAACAGCAAAGTGCTACCGTGCTGTTTTTGAATGCTGCTTCCACACTTGTACATGAAATGTATGTGTGTCATTCAGCTCAGACTGTGAACTTCAAACTTCGATGACCAATTAAATCTGGCAAAAAAGAAAAAAATATTGGATCAATATCAGCTGATAGGTTTCAACATCTGTATCGGTTTCATTTCATTTGTTTTAAACAAAGTGTGATGAATGTTGTACGTCTTCAGCCTAATGTTCAATGATGTCACATTTAATTTATGCAGTTACTTTATTTAGCATTCAGAGAGTTCTGTTTAGTATATATGCATTACATTTTTTGCCGTTGTATAAAGTCTTGTGACACTCCATTTGACAAACTACTCTCTATCTTACAGTGGCTCTTTCAATCTTATTTT
Organism: Hydrocynus forskahlii; assembly: GCA_037974365.1. NCBI lineage: Eukaryota > Metazoa > Chordata > Actinopteri > Characiformes > Alestidae > Hydrocynus > Hydrocynus forskahlii. Next base: position 4,220,101 of record JBBPCX010000141.1, read on the forward strand.
TAGAGAAATGTAAATGCAAACCTGGGTAAACAGCCTAAACCTGGGTCTTTTCCCAGTCATGACATGGACTATGATGTCATTCCCAGCGTCTGCATTCTGAAGAAGTGTTTCCTTCGGGTCCTCCTACTAAGCTGGCCCCATTACACACATTAACAAGGACAGAGACACACTGCATTAATAACACAAACACACACAGCCCGGCTCCAACGTCCTACTGCTTATGTGCGCGCGCACACACACACACACACACACACACACACACACACACACACACACACACACATACACACACACACACACACAC
>JBBPCX010000141.1:4237633-4248596 GCA_037974365.1 Hydrocynus forskahlii
GAGAGAGAGCATAATTTAATACCATTAATGATCCTTCATTATATAAGTGTAAAGCTGGTTGAGACACAACAACAGTGAACAAACAGATAAATTACATCTTTTTTTAATTAACTGAAAGTCATTTTCATATGGTAATGCCTGTTGGTCTTGTTTACTTTTCTGTTATTTTGGTTTTTGACCATGTATATTGATTACCTGAGTGTGTGATCATATGCCGCTTCAGCTGATTTGTTGAGATAAATTTCTTGTCACAGGCAGGACAGTCAAATATCTCATGGACCTGCACAGACAAGTCAGACAGTTCACATAATCTGTCCATTTGTGGCCACTCTGCTGCCCTAGTACATCTTTCTTGCTCTGCTGCACACACCTGATAAGTAATAAGCAATGAACCACGCAATGCAGAAAAGTACCAAGTGCTGTGGTTGAGAATTTCCACATTAAAAAGTGTCAAAAATGCCCCAAAAACCAGACAAACATCTAAAACACACAATATCCACAAGCCCTACGAGCTTGAGAAAACAAAAACTAGAGTGTATTTCACAGGACAAGGCCAAAAAATACAGCGGCACTGGAGTCTAGAAAGATTCAGCGCATAATGACTGGAACACGTATGAGGTATTTTAATTGCAGGTTCAGGGTTGTTTCAGCACTTCCCTTGGGTGAGATTCAGCTGTCCGTTCATAGTGTACGGCCTTGAAAACATCCTCACACCAACTCACCCGGGAAGACACAGACATATTAAAGCGCCTTAGAGCCACACACATACATGAGCATGAACACACACAAAAACATTTCCACAGATGGATAAGCAATTCAGCTTCTTAGAGGTTTGAACAGAAACTCTGCCCAATATAATAATACTTAAGAATGTTTGTAATGTGCCTCTGCTGAAGAATATTATCACGGCCATCAATGGACCACCCAATTCACAAAATCAAGACATTTTTTCAGCAGTAAAAAAGCCCATTTAAATTAAAACTATCACTGACGGTTCAAAATCAACAGGTGACGATTTAAGTGGATGATAAAATGATTAACGGGCATTTGAAGTCACTGCATGCCATTTGAGACTTGGGAAAACCATACACGAAGTAATAATTGCACGACATGATTCAGGTTTACTCTTGCATGGTGAATTTACCGAGCCTCAATTTACTCTTTTTGGGCAAATAAAGGGCCCAAAGACAAAGAAGTGTATCAACATGTATCAGCTATAAGCGCTAAAATAACATTTCTTGGTGTCTTTCTGAGGACATAAAGTCCACATCACCTTCTCCGACATTTGTCCCATTTTTTTCACCCAGCTGTTCAGGACTCTGTAAAGGCTTTGCTGAAATAGCTGCACTCTAATCTCTCCTGAGGATGTGGGCCTAAACCCATCTGAGAAGAAAAAAGTCTTGCTAGACAGCTTTAGCAAACCTCGCTGAAGTTTAGCTTTCATATGTAGACGTACATTTCACTCCGTTAAAGCCAAACGGAGGATGCGAAAGCCACAGTGAGTGGAAAGTGTGACAGAAATAGGACTGATCAGAACTCTATTAAGCGGACAAAAACGGAATGAAAATCTTCAGGCCACTAAGCAAAAAGAGGGGCTGTAAATTCAGCAACTTCTAATTAAATTCATGACATTTTCCTGCCAGATCGTGCCAGCGAGGTGAACACACACTAATCTTTTGCTCGAGTTGCAGTAATAAACGCTATATCTGCCTCTCCAAGACTCTGGTATTAACATCCGTCCTGAATAATCTGATCAGAATCAGAAAACTCTACTGACCCCGGAGGAAAAGTCAAAATAATACTATCCAGAAAATACTTGGAAAATAAAATGTTATGGTCGATAAGAGAAGTGGATGTAGATACATAAATAAATAAATTACTGCCGTAGTTTCCTAGTAAGACAAATAATGCTTTGGAGTTGTATATACCGAGTCTGTTATTACATGTGATAGCAACACAAGCAACGATATTGCATATGATAAGATTATTGCACTTAATAATAAAGACATTGTACATAATGATAATGATTTACACCCAATAAGAAACTGCACTTCTAAATAGCAGCAGGTCATTTCACAGATTACTGTGAAGGTGTGGGTGTGTGACAGAGGGAGGAGTTAAAGAGTCTGATGGGTGGGAGTGAGACAGGGGAGGAGTTAAAGAGTCTGATGGGTGGGAGTGAGATAGGGGAGGAGTTAAAGTGTCTGATGGGTGGGAGTGAGACAGGGGAAGAGTTAGGGAGTGAGACGGGGAGGAGTTATAGAGTCTGATGGGTGGGAGTGAGACAGGGGAAGAGTTATAGAGTCTAATAGGTGGGTGTGTCACATGGGGAGGAGTTATAGAGTCTGATGGGTGGGTGTGAGACAGGAGGAGCAGTTATAGAGTCTGATGGGTGGGTGTGTGACAGGGGAGGAGTTATAGAGTCTGATGGGTGGGTGTGAGACAGGAGGAGGAGTTATAGAGTCTGATGGGTGGGAGTGAGACAGGGGAGGAGTTACAGAGTCTAATGGGTGGGTGTGTTACAGGGGAGGAGTTATAAAATATTTAACAAACTGCTCACAACTCTATATTTCTCACCCCCACAGGTCCTCCTGAGGCTTACAGTGCTTTTCCACTGGCAAGGAGTTCCACCGTGCCGCGAACATGTGTTTTTACATTACAAATAAAGACCCAGAGCCGTTACCATTCTGTTACAGCACTGTTTGACGGAAGGGCCAAAGGTAGGCTACAGCTGAGCTGACTGTGTCACTGTTTTTGGACTGATTGCATGGCTAAACAACAGTGATAACCATTAAAAAAAAAAAACTCAAACAAAACCGTGAAACAAAAAAGCACAATAACAAAAGCAAATTTTCGCTGGTATGACTCCATGGACGCGGTTTTGGGACAACGAGCAGCCGTAAACTAAAGAGTACCACGCGGCCGACATGTTGAAAACACCGGTACAAGGCTAAAATACAATGGAAAATCAAAGTGTGATGCAACTTCCATGCCATCGCAGTATGATTTAGGTACAGTAAGGTTCCTATGCATCTATGGAAAAGTGCCTTAAGTGAGTCTGCCTGTGTAAACTTTCAGCAAGATTCAGGTCCAAATTATGTGTCCAAGACAGATCAAGGGCACGACTCATCTTCTAGAGGGTCTTGCAGAGGGTAACTCTAATAAGTGCTGAGTTATGTTGTCCCTGTCAGCAGAAGACTCTGGAGTGGACTGATGTTGATTAAAGCGAGTTAATTCCCCCCTTGTCAAAAAGCAGCAGACGGGATCTGGTCATTTAAGGTGAGCTATGGGACAAATGTTACGGGGCTGTCTCAGTGGAGGAAGACAAACCTCTAGGCCACAACGGGATGTGTTCCAGCACAGCATACATGTGGCAAACTCGTTTAGGTTTCATATGAATTAGGATGACTGTAGAGGGGAACAGATTTACTATGAGAAGCACTGTTTAGATAAACAGCAAATGAAAAATCTGCGTTCAGCTGCTATATTTTAGCTTAAAGCAGGCTGAGCTGAGACAGTGTGATAGTTTAGCACTTAATGAATAAAAATCACACCCTCAAAGGAAATTATGGGTTCTCTATTTTCCAAGGTCTGCAACAAGCTATTTTATATAATCAATACTTCTGAAACTGCATTTAAGAAAGTTTGTAAGGTAGAGGCAAATGGCAGTCTGATTACAGTGCCAGCATCTCAGCCTAAATATGCCCATTTTTGTAAGACTAAACAAAACTGAAAACCAAAAAACTGACAATGAAAAACAGTATGTAGGGTATATTATGTGCCACAAATCACACATTCTCGACAATAGAAAACAGTTGGTCATGAGACAGTACAGCATTTTGGCTCTTCTGTTGGTGAATTTTGTCTAGAGAGGCTTGTGTTTTTTTGCTGTAAAAAAAAAAAGTGTGTTTTCAAGTGCACTTCAAACCTGTAGTGACTACTGTTTCTCATTTTTATATACAATCAAATTATTTGTGTCTTAATATTTGTCACCTTTTTGAAAGCCTTTGGTGTTTTTTTTGTTTTGGTTGGCAAACTTTTTGGTACATCCCTAGTATCAAGACTTTTTAAGGTGGGTTTGGTCTCAGCTGATATTGTTCGTGGGAACTACGTTATTTTTTTTCAGAGGGGAGAGAAATCCTGACGCCAGGGCTCAGATTCGACAGTCTGCTCTCTTTGACTCTTAGATTTCACGGGGGCCATGGGGATGAGCTTGTGAAACAAAAGAAGACCTTTTCTTTGCACACTCGCACCAGTGGAAAAAATGTTACAACGTCAACATAAACCTCACCTCCTAGAGAGAGAGAGATAGAGACAGAGAGACTGTGAAAGTCCGAGAGAAAAACTGGGAGGGATAAATATATTTGGAAAGCTGGAATGTGAGACAGCAAGGATCATAAGCCTGACAGAGAAAAGAAGAATAGGAAACGTGCATGAAAACACAAGAGACACAAGAGATAGATTGATGGAGTGAGGAGAAGGAAAAATGACAAGCGAGGAGGAGAGATGAGTGCAGGGAAAGGAAGAGGAGATAGGTAATAGAGGGAACAGAAGAAGAGAGAGATGGATAGAGGTTGGAGGAGGGGATATATCTGACCTTGCGATGCTCCTGCAGGTTGACTGAAGATGAGCATTTTTTATTGCAGATGGTACATATGAGCTTCCTGCGAGCACTACCTGCAGAGCATGCACACACACACACACACACATACAAACACACACACACACACACACACACACACACACACACACACAAGCACAAACACACACACACACACAAGCACAAACACAAACACACACACCATCAATCAGAAGTCAATGACAGTGCAAGGTGAAAACCGTTCAAAGAACAATTCTTCAGGAAACCCATGCACAGCAGTTCACCTAAGTGTTGAGCAACTGATCAAATATATCCAGTGAGGTCACAAACATTTAAAAAGGGGCCAGTAGTCAATCGCTAGGTATTTTTCTTAGTTAAAAAAAAAGGAAGAGAAATGCGTCATCTAGTCAAGTCAAGTATATTTATGTAGCCCATTACCATACACAAAGGTCATTCAATGTGCTAAACAGGAATATAATAAAAATAGGAATAAATCAGAAAGCATAAAATAGTAGGAAGCAAAAAAATAAAAGAAAATACGATGCATTTCCACGAGAAAATTGGAAGTGTGATTGTGCAGTGTGTCTCTAAAAACTGGTTTTATAGGAATAAAAAGTTTGCATAAAAAACAGTTCTTCCTTCATGGATTCAATCCATAGTCTTCTGATTGAGATGCGGGGGCAAGGGAATTTGCCGGATCTTACCAAGCCATTTATGGGTAAGGACGACTGAACGAGTGGCGTCATTCACGGGCTCTTTTTAATTAAACCACAACAAACAGTCACACATCTTTTTTTATTACTTACCTGAGGTTTAGTGTCTTGAAGTCTGTTTATGAACCTGCTGTGTTTTGCTCCTCGTTTGTTTCTTCGCATTTGTGTTTTTCCGCTTTTTGTCCGTTTCCAGCCTCCTTATATGTGATGGCACAGAATCTCTCTCTCTCTCTCTCTGACACACATTTTAAAGGGAACCAGACCATCCTCTCCCTCTCTCCATATCTTGCAGAGGTGACTCAACCACAAAAATCTATTTTTTAATAGATCAATACTCAGTCCCTGATTGTCTGATGGATAAGCTGTGTGTGCATGTGGACTGAAGGGGATATTTGATATTGGAACAATGCTCATATTTCAAAAACTGTAGGAGAAGAAAAGGTGCCAAATTCCAGCTATAAAAAGAATAATTAAAAAAAAAACTTAAAAAGAACACCACCAATTAAAGAATGCACAAAATCAATAAAAGAAGACTAACAAGATCCTCATTTATTTTGCTTTCATCTACTTTTGTCTACGGTGCTACACTCATGCTTTAAAGGGCTATGAAATGCCCCATTAAATGGATGCAGTAGTCCCGATTTAGTACCCCCACATGTACGTGTGTGGTCCTCATTACATCAATAAAAACACTCCACAACAGGGATTTGTGTAAATTGGTCCAGTTCCTATTCAAAGGTGCATTATCAGCATGACTAATTTAACTTGATATTACCACACCATTAAAAAGCAACTATGGTGTAATTCACATGCTGATCTAGGTCCCTTTTTAACCACACAGACTCAGATTCCCAGATTAAGAGCTTTCTTTCATTTTAAGATGTTTTGAATTGCTCTATTAACACAGACATTTCCATTACACATTAAACAAACAAGAGAAGAGACAGCTCAGACAGACGAAATGAAAGAGAGCAAAAGAAACCGACAGAGGAACTAAGAGGACTTCTTGCTTCTATTGCCTGCACTGAAGCAGTCCAGAATTGTTCTTAGGAGAAGCTGAATAGTCAGATTAGCACGGCTGTCGGAGATTAGCCGTCATACTGTCCGGGTAATTAGAAAGTGGGGGAAGTCAATTGTGAGGGCTATATACTGCTACAGGGAATGAATTGCTATATAAGCTTTAATGTAAAGTGTGTGAGTTTGCGCACCTGTATGAACGTTGCCTTTGTGCTTTTTCAGGGCATCTTTGCTCTTGAATCTCTTTCCACAGCTCTCTGCCTTACAGATAAATCTGGCGTCTCCTTTGCATGCCTCCTTGTGCTGCTCAAAGCTAGAAAATTACACACACACACACACACAAACACACAAACATACAGAAACATGAAAACATTACACTAATGCATGTCCACCATATTATTTTGGCTCACAAAACAATGGTGAATATAAAAATACATTTAGGAATACTGTGATATTTTGACAATTTTAACAGTTATCAAGTTATTAAATGCATTATTATTGCCTTTTAGTTTGGTCATTTCATACTTGGTATATATTTAAATGAAATTTAAGAACTATTAACTGATGGAGTGAGCTAAATACATCACTACATCACTACTATGAAATACTATTACATTACGGGTAATGGAATTATCAGCTCCTTCAAATGAGGATTTGTGACAAAATCTTCATTACAGGTCAGGCCACAGTGTACACACATACATCGAAGTGCTGAAATAAAGAACGTGTGCCTTTGTGTACCTGGACTCGGAGGAGAACGAGCTGTGGCAGAGAGAGCACTGATGAACTTTGGAGGCATCTCCTGTTGAGGCTGGGCTCTCAGTGCAATGGAGAACACTAGAAAACATAAAGACATTCATAAACTTCCACTTCATGTTAAATTATTCATAAAAATAAAGAAAAACAAACGGTTTCCAAACTAGTATCAGTACTGGTTTTTGATGGGATGTGTGTGTGTGTGTGTGTGTGTATGTGTAAGATACACCTTTATTAGTCCCACAAGTGGGAAATTTGATTGATCACGTCAGCAAGTGAACAGAACAAGGGTAATAGAATAGAATAAAGACTAAACCAACAATAAAGTATAAAATATACACTACACAATCCATAAATATAAAATATGGATGTGTGTATTGGAAAACATATATGCATATGTACAGCACCAGTCAAAAGTTTGGACACCTTCTCACTCAACGATTTCCTTTGTTTCTGTTACTGGCTACATTGTAGATTAATACTGAAAACATCACCTATTGCTCTGATGACAGCTCTGTACAATCTTGGCAGTTTTTCAATCAGATTCTTGAGGAATCGACCTGGAATGGTATTTAATTAACAGCTGTTCTCCATCAAGAGTTAATAAGTGCAATTTCTTGCTTTCTTAATGTGTTTGGGATCATCAGTATTCTGGTTTGTTTAACTCTATTTTTGTTTACTGCCTAATTAAATGTGTTCCTTCATCATTTTGTTTGTTTTCAATATTAATCTAGAAAATAATCAAAACAAAGAAAAAATACTGAACGAGAAGGTGTGTCCAAACTTTTGACTGGTAGTGTATGTGTAGACTTAGATAAGTGTATGTATGTGTACTGACTGGCGCTGGAGTGCTTGTTTGATGGGGAACTCTTTGCCACAGTTGCGACACTTAAACTCCTTGTCCTCTGCGCTGCCTCTCTGGTGCAGACTCTGTAGGTGCTCAGCCAGAACCTCCTCACTGGGGAAACTGCTCTCACACAGTAAGCATGGGTGATCCTCCTTTTTTATTACTGCCTCTACACACACACACACACACACACACACACACACACACACACATATATATACATACACACATATACACACACATACACACACATACACACACATACACACACAAATGTACCAATGAGCCATAACATTAAAACTACCTGTCTAATATTGTGTAGGTCCTCTCCGTGCTGCCAAAAAGGATTCCATTAATGCATTAACTCTATAAGATGTCATTAGGGAATATTGTCCAATGAATGGGTGAACCTGGCATGCAACATTGTTTATGTACAGTGCTGTGCAAAAGTCTTAGGCACCTGCGATAATATTTAAAAGCTGTTTAGATGAGCAGTGTTTTTTCACAATAATTTTACTAAATAAAACTAAAAAAATAACAAATAACATTATACAGTAGTGATGTTATGTACAGTATATCTGCGTGGAAGTCCAGTATTACTGTAGTTTCCATCAAAAACCTGGTTTGACTCAATCAGTCCTTCATTAATTTAAACCAGGAGCTTCTGATGGGGTTTCAAAAATCCAAACAACGGCTGGAGGAACAGAGGAGGAATCTGGAACTGAACCTGTGTTCTCCTCACCAGCTCACATAATATCAACTACTTTTACAAACAAAACAAATCTGGATACTTTTTACTGCTTTCTTGACTGTGTTTATTCAAATGTTAACTTTACAAGCAGAAAGACACTTTACCACATGCTGAGAAAAATGGCTTTAAACAACTTGCAATGGTGACTTAGACTTTACTGTAGGTGGTACACGTAGCATGTACATGAATTCCAGGACCTGCAAATTTACCAGCAAAGCTTCAATAAGCCTTGGGCACCAATTACTTTGTCCATGTATCTTTGCTTATTAAAAAAAAATAAAACAATTTTGTAACAAAATACTCAAATCAAATTGTGGGAAAATCTCGAATTTTGTCTTTTGTAAATAATTTCCAAAGAACTGCAATTAAATCAATTTACTGTGAGCATTGTGTGTGTATTGCAAATGTGTACTGCAAACATAACAACTAAATACTGACATACACATTAAGGTGTTTCGTTCCAGTAGAAACGCTGCACACCCAATCTCACATACACACAAACCTGGTTCTGTGGTGATCAGCTTGGCCTCCTTGCTATTCTCGTCTTCGTCTTTGATGATCTCATCCTCTTCCTCATCTTCCTCTTCCTCCTCCATGTCACTATCGAGATAGCCGATCAGGAGCTCCGTATCAGTTTCGATGTCATCCACAGCCAGATAAAAGATGTTTTCCCCATCCTGTCGAAGAACAAACACGCGTAACAGCAAGACACTTTCCGCATTCCATCTGAGCAGTCCAGAAGATGTCAAGAGTTTTGGTGGGAACAGTGCTTTATGGCCAGGCTCTGACCTTTCCTCACAGTGACACTAACCACAAAGTTCCAAATCAAGACATACATGAGGATGAACACACACACACACACACACACACACACACACACACACAAACACGCACAATCAAAGGATTAAATGAGAACACAATTACAATAAATCTCAAAACCCATCTGTTTCTATGACTGTGGTTATAAATTTCAAAGTGATACTGTGCAGACAAGATGACAGAGAAACAGCTAATGAAACACACACACACACACACACACACACACACACACACACACACAGAAAGAAAACAGCTCATCCGCTCCTCTTGATTAAGGTCAGAGGTCAAACTCTGGGAAATCCTAAATTTGCCATTATCAAATCTCCATCTCCGAAAAGGTTGAACGGGCGCCACTAATCAATCATCTTTCTGCCGGAGGTCAGACTGCAATCATAACGACAAAACTGGTGCGTATTACTGAAGGCTGCTCTTTTGGACCAGGAGCAGTTTTCCTTTGAGACCCAGCAAGAACTGACCGTAGATCAGCCTGAAAAAAAGCTTAAATCAACAAAGGCCTTCTAGTCTTTGAACTATATCTCGAGACTAAAATGACTTGTGTATTCAAACTCAGAAAAATTACAAACACATTACTTACTTCAAATTAATATTTTATATGTATTACTGTTAGTTATTACGTTTTGTTATTCTTCTATTTATTATACACTATACCTCTGCACTTATGCCATGACATATTAACGTACATAGTTGCATACATAATTACAATGAGACACATTTACATGTCAAACGTGGCAAAAATACAAAAGAAACTAACATGCAGGACAAACACAAATGTTGCTCAAGTCATCATTAAATATCTCCAGTTCTACTTACAAGCACTAATGTGGACTGAAAATTTAGAATCAGCAGTTTCAAAAGAGCTTCGCTTGTTTCAATGAGCTGAGAGACGATTATATCAAATGACACCAGGCTTTTATCATCACCAGAGAGAGTGACCACTAATTCTCCATTTAATTTAAACGAGGATGAAAAAGACAATGAACAGTGGGATGACTGATATGGAGAGAGAATACAATACAAGAAAGAAAGAAAGAAAGAAAGAAAGAGAAAAAGAAAGAAAGAAAGAAAGAAAGAAGGAAAGAAAGGAAAGAAAGACAGACAGACAGACCTAAAAAAGAGAATGAATTGGAGAGAGATAAAGAGTGAGAGAAGGGACAAAGACAGAGTGAAAGAAAGGGGGAGACAGAGAGAGTAATGAAGGGAGAGAAAAAAGAAAGAAGAGTGACAGAATAAGAGAAAGAGTAAAAAGAAAGACAGAGGACAGAAAGAGAAAGAGAGAGAGATGAAAGGTGAATGTGTGTATACTTGTACGCAAATAGCTGAGTCTCTCTTCTTATCTTGGTCTCATTACACCTCCTTATCACCACCTTCAAAGCACTCTGTCACTTACTTACACACACACACACACACACACACACACACACACACAAACACACACACAC
>JBBPCX010000141.1:4248696-4260097 GCA_037974365.1 Hydrocynus forskahlii
CATTAGTTACAGAGACAGTCTTACAGTCATTAGTTACAGAGACAGTCTTACAGTCATTAGTTACGGGGACAGTCTTACAGCCATTAGTTACGGGGACAGTCTTACAGTCATTAGTCACAGAGACAGTCTTACAGTTATTAGTTACAGGGACAATCTTGCAGTCATTAGTTACAGGGACAGTCTTACAGTCATTAGTTACAGGGACAATCTTACAGTCATAAGTTACAGGGACAGTCTCACAGTCATTAGTTACAGGGACAGTCTCACAGTCATTAGTTACAGGGACAATCCCCCTGAAGCAACTGAGGGTTAAGTGTCTTGCTTGATAGAAATTGGGGGGGGGGGGGGGTTCAAACCTGTGGCTTTGTGGTCATCGGGTTCACATACAAGTGTTTCACCCACAAGGCTACTAAAATATATTTGACGGGGCAAAATTGTGATGACCAGACAACTCGGCCAGAGCATCTCCAAAACAGCAGGTTATTGTGAGGAGTTCTTAGCATGCAGTGGTTAGTAGCTACCAAAAGAGGTCCAAGAAAGCACAACCGATGAACTGACAACCAAGACGCAAGTGTTCAACGTTCACTGGGGCATATGAGGAGCAAAGAATAGTCCCTCTGGTCTGATCCCACAGAAGAGCGACTGTAGCACAAATTGCTGAAGAAGTCCATGCTGGTTGTGATAGAAAATTGTTTTTTATGGGCCTGCGTAGCCACAGACTGGTCAAAGTGCCCCCCTTCATGGCAACGGTATTCTGTAATGGCAGTGGTCTATTTCAGCAGGATAATGTGCACAGCTACACTCAAAAATGTTCAGGAATTGTTTAGGAACATGACAAAGAGTTGTTGACTCGGCCTCCAAATTGAGCATCTCAGTCAAACTGAGCATCTGTGGGATGTGCTGGACAAATCAGGTCCAATTCATGGAGTTCCCACTTTGTAACTTATAGGACTTAAAGGATCTGCTGCTAACAATTTGCTTCCAAATACCACAGCACACCTTCAGAGGTCTTGTGGAATCCATGTCTCAACATGTCAGAGTGGTTTTGGGAACATACACAAGGCAGGTTTTAATGTTATGGCTGAAAAGTTTGTATTTGTACATAATGCACACATACACATATAAACACACTAGTGAATCAATACCATAACCTGGTTAAAGACTGGACAGCATTATTTTGACTCAAATAATTTACTTTTGATACATGAACACTTCATCAAAACATCTATAGACACTGTCAACCAGCATTTATATTGGCAGGAGGGCTCATTTTTATCACATTCACAGAAGACAATATTGTAATTACAAGTAACAAACAACTTACTGTGCAGCCTAAATGCCGGGGTGCACAATAAAATGTTTGTAAATTGTAATTACAATATTGTAATCTACCCCACCACAAACCATTTAACAGTCTTTACTCACTAAGAACAGAAGAAAATCAATGGTTTCTTGGACCCAAACTAGCAATAACCAGCCCTCACCTAGCATCCATAGCAACCCACATACAGTAGCAAACATGACATTTAACAACACTTAACATATCAGTCTGCAGCTGCATCTGACAGCTTAGAAATTGTCTTCCAGCCTCTGTTGTTGGATACAAATTATTATTTTGCAGGATTTTCCTAGTTTTAATGGACAGAAATGATGGCTAATGATGCCTCGCTCTCACAAACTATGAAATGACGATCTCTCTTAATTGCACAGCTGCAGTGAAACCATCCAATACATGAAAGTACGGTACAGTAAAAGATTACACGCCACGGCTATATATCAGAGTAATCACACACAGCACTGTAATTTTGGATTGAAACCTACCGTGCGCAGTGCATCGGGGTGTCTTTCAGATAGGCAGATGTATAAATCACTGAGTAATGTGGCTAAGCCCGGTATGATCTAGGCTCTAATTAAACCGTCACATAGCTGAAAATAAAAACTGAATCTCGTGGGCCAAATATTGGATGGCATCTTAGAGACAGCAGGCCCAGGGCAGAGGGGTTGAGTGCTATGTGTTCGTGGCGCTGCTTGGCAAGCAGGGCCGTTATTACAGAAACGATGAAGGCCAAGTGGCATGGCTTTAAAAACTGCTCTACATGCTTACTCTGATTACCCATCATCCTGAAAAACCCAGTCAAGCATCTCTGCACCCCAGTGTCATGCTGGCATGGTTCACAGCAAATGAGTTTCGAGTCTGAACAAAGTGGGTTAAACTGGGAAACAGGAGGTGTTCAGAATAATGGAAACAAGACTGAAACTCATTGGTTATTTTATCAGAACCTCCTAACCCACAAGTTAGTGATGTTACAGTTCTGAACCAAAACGGACAGCTCACAGGTTAATTTTTTTGTCTCAAAAAGAGAGTGTGTTGCTCCATGTGCAATGAAAGAGTAGATACGTAGATCTGCAATTACAATGTGGTCGTGCCATGGAACTCTAAGGTCAATTATGCTTTAGTTTAGGAATTAGGGATTCCCATCAAGTTAAATGCAGTCATGAGATTCTGATTTGGGTTAAATGTGTTCAAGCCATGATATTAAATTCCCCAAAAATAAAAAAGTCTTCTGTTTGGGATGTAATTAGGCCCTGGTGGAGCATTAACTTAGTCCCTGGTAGAATCTTAGTCTTCTAGCAGCTCTTCATTTTAAGTCTAGTCTTACTAGTCTGAGAGATGTGTTTTCTTGTGCACTTTAAAGCACAGATGTACGTCGCTCTGAATAACAGTGTCTGCCAAATGCTGTAAATGTTATTGTAAATGCAAACAGAGAGTGTTTTGGTACAGGTCATGTTAAAATAAATGAAGAAACTTGGCTAAGCTTTGGTAAGGAACAATACATCGCAGTTAAGACAGATAGCAGGGTTTCTCAAGCAACAGAAATGTCGAGTAACAGAACACTATGTGGCGGATACATGAGAAACTGATACCTCCAGGAGGATTGATGGGATTGATACGTGGGACAAAAAGTTCTCCAGACGTACACGATTTATCAAGCACACATGAGTGAGCAAAAATGTGCTGAAAGACTCTGTTGCTGAATGGAACTCATAAAGCAAGAAACACTGTTAATTCAGTGCATATGGCTGAATTTAGACCTCACAGTGGCAAGTTCTTTATATTTAGCTTTAAATCACCTTGTTGGTGCAACAATACTATTTAACGCCGGTAAAATGTCTCATCTTTGTCATATTGAGTAGATTAAATTAAAGAAATAGCATTTAAATAAAAGGAATAGGAACAAATGTTTTAGGCTGCAAAGTGCCTAATGATACAAGGAGCCTAGATAAAGGAGTTCCAACCACTCATCATCAGAATCATGCTTAAAGAATGATATATTGTGCAGCATTAATGTATTTACAAGGTTTTGAATAAACTAAAAGATACAACACATAAAGAACTAATATAAAATGTGCACCTTCTCTTAGATGAAAAAGTTATTTTAGGCAAAAAAATAATTTGAACAGTAATATAAGACTGAAGTTTGTGACGCATTTAAACTGTAAACAGCGTTTTACGATTCAGCACCACCAGTATACTCATCACAACCTGATCATCTGGAATCATCTGTTCCTGTTTCTTCACTCATTCAGGCCTTTGGTTAGATGCTCTTTGTTCTGACTGAATGATGCATTCGTAGGTCACTGTGTGTCTTAACCAGCAAAAACATTCCTCTGAAACTGGTCAGGATCAGGGACTGGACTGGAAATGAGAGTCTTTGAAAGTCCTTCAGGAAGCCTGGAGAACTGTTCCTCAATACCACATTAAAATACAAGAAGGTCTGGGTCTTTGTAAGTAAAAAATGAAGAAATACAGGCTGGCTCAAGACTTTTGCACAATTTTGTTTACGAAACTGAACCATGACACAAACCAAGCTTAAAACTGTGCATTACTAATTGCTGCCTTTATCCCATCTACCTGGTGGAAAGGTGGGGTAGACCACCCTGACCAGATTATTATATGGGTGGGAGACTGATCTCAGCATACCTGTGACACTAACATGTTCAAAAATTTACCTAGACGAACTATTCCCAAATGGAGCTAATGATCACTCAGGATAAGAAGTGAGTGCATTTGGAGGGGGCAACAAGGCAGTGGTTCAAAACTCCAAACGATATGACAGAATAACATACTGCTGTTATATTGTTACATAAGTTTATTGGCTTGTGCAAATGTCTTAATTCATCCCAACACTCAACATCTGAGATTGATCTGGATGCTTACAGCACCCAATAAAACTGTAAACAATTAAACCAGAAAATAAAATAACTCGTTAGAGGCTCATTTGCATACTGCAGGCTTCTGCAGTTTCAGCACTGCAAACATCCTAATCAGAATCATGCTTAAAGAATGATATATTGTGCAGTATTAATGTATTTACAAGGTTTTGAATAAACTAAAAGATACAACACATAAAGAACTAATATAAAATGTGCACCTTCTCTTA
Source organism: Hydrocynus forskahlii (assembly GCA_037974365.1). Classification (NCBI taxonomy): domain Eukaryota; kingdom Metazoa; phylum Chordata; class Actinopteri; order Characiformes; family Alestidae; genus Hydrocynus; species Hydrocynus forskahlii. The sequence goes on from JBBPCX010000141.1 coordinate 4,253,139, forward strand.
GATGAAAAAGTTATTTTAGGCAAAAAAATAATTTGAACAGTAATATAAGACTGAAGTTTGTGACGCATTTAAATATAATGAACATGCACAAATGGATTTAATGTGCTTTGGAAATTATTCCTGTGTGAGTCAAAGGGATTTTGGATAATTTAGGATAATAGTGCTGTTTCCATTCTTTCAAAATCTTAAATTACATAAACACATACACAGAAGGCTGTGTCTTTAAAGACAGCTAGCCATTTAACTGCCCTTGGACTACGAAAAAAAATCAACTGTAAACAGCGTTTTACGATAACTGAGCCCAAACACTGGAAACCGCATACATTTTCTCTTTCAACAAATAAAGCTATTGCTCAGGAGTTAGGTGATTTTCCTGCGACAGTAATTATATGGGCTTTAAACAATGTGATTTGATCTACACAGAAAAGCTAAAAGGAAGCGAAGTAATCTTCACAAAGTGGACTTTCTAACTTATACAAGCACAGTTTTTGTGCAATTTTGGATGTATGCAGCTATATAAGACTGGGTCTAGGTAGTCAAAGTTTACCCCTATTAATTCAGGCCATTTAACATCAGTTAATCTGTCATGCTAAAATTTATTTAGCCCTTTGTATTTATTAGACATACTAGACAGAGTTGACCTTCTGAGACTGCAGGTGGTGTGATGGGGTGTTGGTATACTAATATATACTAAAATCTGTTGTCACATGCACATTATAATTGGACGAGAAGGATCTCGCTGCATGTGAGAAACAAGCCAATCAGACCATCACCTGTCCAAATGAGAAAAGTTATGCAGCAATAATCAGATGTTGAATAAAATGCAAAGAAACATCTGCTCCTCGGTATCACTTTGCAGACAACCCTTCATTGTCACACTTTTGTTTCAACAGCTCAAAACACTCTCATCCTCCCTCACCTCTCTTTTTGATTGTGATTCTGCGTTTTGTATAACTATCAGAGGAACACTTCTGCAATCTTTAGCCATCTTTTTATATTTGCTTTGAATCACCTTGCGGGTGCAAAAATACAATTTTATGTCTGTCAAATAGTTTTGTCTTTGGCATACTGAGTAGATTCAATTTAAAAAATAGGAACAAATGTTTTACTGCGACAGACTGCAAAGTGCCTAATGATACAAGGAGACTAGATAAAGGAGTTCCAACCACTCAGCATTCAGCACCACTAGTATACTGATCACCGCCTGATCATCTGGAATCATCTGCTCCTATTTCTTCATTAATTCAAAACATTGCTCTAAAACTGGTCAGGTTCAGGGACTGTACTGATTATGTGAGCCTTTGAAAGTCATTTAAGAGGCCTGGAGAACTGTTCCTCAAGACTACATTAAAATACAAGAAAGTCTGACTCATTAGAAGCAAAATATTAAGGAATGAGGGGCGGCTCAAAACTTTAGTACAGTATTGTATACTTACGTGAAGAAATTTCAAACTGAATAAACTGCTGTATAAATTATTGTGATCAAATTTTTGTGATCATTTGAGCATATTCAACTCTTCAACTGAATGAGTGTTACTGTCTCTGACACCTGTACATTTTTGACGCCTATAAAAAAAAAAAAGTTTGATGAGATGACGTTTGAGTCCACCCACCTCCCACATCAGCCTCGGGTCCATGCTCTCATCCAAATCATTGGGCATTCTCTTCTCCCCGGCAAATGGACCAAACTTCTCTCCCTGAAACATAAATGTCATGCTTTCAGAGTCATGGATGATGTGACCCCTCTTGAGGCACTCTTTTGATTGGGTGTTGATTTTCTAGGGGTTTAAGTGCTTGTGGAAGGTCAAAGACAAACTTAATGCCTCTTAATTCTGTGAAAAATCATTTCAGAGAAGACATAAGAGATACAAAACCTGAAAAAACACACTTTATACCACTCTGTTGCCATACACTACGTGGACAAAAGTACTGGGATACACCTCTTAATTATTTAATTTAATTATTGGTCCCTTACTTCTAGTGAGAGGCAATCTTAATGCTTCAGCAAATGCCTAGACATTTTGGACAACGCCAGGCTTCCAGATTTGTGAACAGTCTGTAGAAGAACCTTTTCTGTTCCACCATGACTGTGCCCCAGTGCACAAAGCAAGGTCCATAAAGTCATGGTTGGATGGCCACACAGAGCCCTGACCTAAACCCCATCCAACACCTTTGGGATGGACTGGAACAAAGACTACGAGCCAGACCTTCTCATCCAACATCAGTTCCTGACCTCATACATGCTCTACAGAATGAATGGGCACAAACTAACACATAAACTCCAAAATCTTGTGGAAAGCCTTCCAAGAAGAGTGGAAGCTGTTATAGCAAAAAGGGGGCGAACTCCATATTAAAATCTGTGTTTTTTAAAGTTCCCTTTTAGTGTAATGGTCAGGCGTCCCAATACTTTTGTCCAAATGGCGCATCTTACTGCTTCTCACTGGGCTGAGGTTGGCTAATTTTCCATTCTACCTAAAAAGCTGCAGCAGCTGTAGGTGGGTGTTTGTTAAGCACTTTTTTAAATATTGTTGCAGCACTTAAGGTGGAACAGATGGTAATAAGAAGCACCTATTTCTGCTGCCATTCCTCCTCTCTCACAGGCATGGCTGTCAGCTGTGGAAGTTTTGGTCTGGCTCTGGATTTGTGCATGACTCGTGAAAGTATATCGTGGAGAGTGGCAGGGACATGGCAGGAAAATGCTTTCCTAACAAGCCTGAAAGGAAAGGAAGGGAAGGGAAGGGAAGAGAAAGGAAAGGCAGGACATGAAAGGAAAGGAAAGGCAGGACATGAAAGGAAAGGAAAGGGAATGGAATGGAATGAAAGAGAAGAGAAGAGAAGAGAGGAGAAGAGAAGAGAAGAGAAGAGAAAGAAAAGGGGAGAAAAGGATTCCCAGCCAGGGTTGCCCTCCACTAACTCCATACGTGGCACTTCACGTCACCGTTTACAGAGAAAATGCTAGTAACCTGGCGTGACATGAATAAAATGCATCAAACGATAACTTTTCTGGTTCTCTCAACACTGCGACGTGTGTCTGTTGCTGTTGTTGTTGTTGTTGTTGCTGTTATTGTTGTTTTCCTCCGGTGTCTTTAAACAAACCTTCTTGACTCGCCTCGCAGTGTACAGCCCGACTCCGTCTTGGACTTTGGAGGACTTCAGAGCGAACCTGTCTGGCACGTACATGCCCAGCATTGTCATTGCGTTTGGAAGAACGTCTGACGGGACGGAAAAGTGTCAAAACACCGGGTTAAAGCGGGATGTTTCACGGTCTCCGAGCAGAAAAGACGCCCCTGTTCCCTCAGAGTCCCCTCACAGCTCCAGCTGCCATGTTGCTCCAGTTGCTAGTTCCGAGAGCGCGCCGTGATTGGTGGAAAGTTTGCAGTCCCTGCGCCGTGATTGGTGGAAAGTTTGTAACCAAGGGCTACGCATTCTTCAGTGAGGTGGGACTGGAGATGCGGGGACTCTCCAGAGTCAGGATAATGGATTTCAGCCAAGTAATGGTTCACATTAATGCACATATATACATGCACCTATTTATTCATAACTTTCTGTGTATTATTAAATCATAATACGTCTACCAGTTAATTTTTTGAGGGAACAAGTTCACTCTGTGAAAGTTCACTTCTGAGGTAATACGTTCATTTTCTGAGGTAACAAGTTGACTTGCTGAATTAAAAGTTCACTTATTGTTGTAACAAGTTCACTTACTGAAGTACAAGTTCACTTTCTGAAGTAACAAGTTCACTTTCTGGGGTAGCAAGTTAATTTCCCAGGGTAACAAGTTCACTTTCCGAGGTAACATTTTCACTTTCTGAAGTAAAAGTTCCCTTTCTGAGGTAACAACTTCACTTTCTGGGGTAGCAAGTTCATTTTCTGAGGTAACAAGTTCTCTTTCTGAGGAAACCAGTTCACTCTCTGAAGTAAAAGTTCACTTTCTGATGTATCAAGTTCATTTTCTCAAGTACAAGTTCATTTTCTCTGATAACGTTCACTTTCTGAGGTTTGTTTCTTGAGGTAACAAGTTCACTCTGAAGTAAAAGTTTGAGTTCTGAGGTAACAATGAGTACTAATCTCCATTTAAAGTATTCGTCAAAAGTTTGACCACATCCAGAGGGGTTTTCTTCCCGATAGCCAAGAGTACACAGTCTGAAACAACTCCAATCAGTTTAGTCAATCTACAATATTAACCGGCTCTTCATTTCAACAAGTTTGTAGCATTTAATTTCTGCTAGCTTTGGCTATCAGTTTAGATAAGCTGCCCTTACTGAGATGGATTGCTCAACAGAAGATGTGATCTGACTGCAGCAATTGGTTTCTCCTCCGTCTTCAACCCCACCCCAGATCATCTCCTACTGGTTTACATCAACCCTGAACTTTTCAGTATAATATTTAATGACACCAAAACACTTATGAGTAACCAAAAATGAAAGGGCTCTTCTCTTCTAGGTGAAGATAAAGTCACCAAGCAGTACTATATCAACAGCAAGGGCACCAGAACTGAAGCTAAAATGGTATGTTCGTGTGCTTGTTATTTTTAGTATTGTTAATGTTATTTTTAAGGAAATTACTAAGGTATTCTATTTAGGAAGCAAATGCTAACACTATTAGCATTTAGCTACTCTCTACAGCAGAGGTCCCCAACCACCGGGCCACGGATCTGTATTGGTCCGTGAGTCATTTGGTAGAGGGCCGCACAGAAAGACAGAATGAAAAATATTTTGTTGATTATCCGAGTCTGAAAGATCTTTTATTTTGAAAAAAAATGCTTGTCTCGGTGACGTGATATGATACATCCAAATTTTAGCCCACAAGCTAACAAAATGAGTAAAAAACAAACTTTGTTTTTAGTTGTATTTATACTGGTCCGTGAAAATATTGTTTTACATGAAACTGCTCTACAGAACAAGTATGGGCTTTGATTCTCCACATGATTGGGAGCAATTTGTGACATCTGTGTGTATGTGACCACAGAAACACAGTTTTATTTCCTGTCCCTGTTCACAATTCACTAATGCATCACACTGAGGCCTTGTTTGGCTCCGAATATAAATCTGTGAGCATGTAGACATCTGTGCAAGTGTGTGAGCAAGATTAGATACTTTAAAGCGGTTTAGATTACAGTCACATTCTAGGCAGCTGGAGAATGAACTACAACGGGTTTCTGTTTGGGTCAATTCTTGTGTTTGAAAATGAATTAAATTAACTAGTCTCATGTTATGATGGATTGGTTCAGTTCAATTTCTTAGATTAACAAAGGGCTTAGTCAGGCTATTGTGTGCTTGTTAACATAGTTTTTTAATCTTGTTCCAAGAGAAGATTGAGGTCAGGGCATTCAAGCTCCTCAATACCAAACTCATCCAACGAAGTCCTTATGGACCTTGCTTTCTGCACTGAGGCTGAAATAGAAAAGGTTCTTGGTCAAACTGTATCCACAAAGTTGGAAGCATGATGTTATCCAAAATGTCTTGGTATGCTGAGGCATTAAGATTGCCCTTCACTGGAAGTAAGGGGCCACCTGAATTCACTGATTAAGAGGTGTGTCCCAATACTTCTTGTCCATAAAGTGGATGAAGTTGTGAACTTTAGTAATAGTTCCACACAATCTAAGTTTCCTCTGAAACAAACATCTCTGAATGTTCTACACTATACTCAACAGGTATCAACAGAAACCAAACACTGAAAAAATTACAGGCTACTTTCATCAGCGGACCCAGTGTTATGCTAATTCTCTGTATTGGAGCTACCTAAAGGCCTCGCTAACCAGGAATAATTGGAGTCAGGTTATTGCCAGGGGCAATGAGACGGGAAATGGATATGCTATCCAGAGATCAGAAAACATGTGGACAACCAGCTGTCCAAATGAGCTCACGTGAGAGAGAGAGATGAAGGCTTGCACACAAACACACACACACACACACTCACACGCATGCAGGCACTCATGAACGGACATATAAACACACACATCTGAGGGGGCTTTTAAGCTTGGTCCGTCAAACATAAACCAACTGGTATAACTTTGCATGAGAGCCTTTTGTGTAATCAAGTGTGCTTGGCTTTTTTGCCTCTAACACAGAGACAGCGTTATGTGTGTTTTGATGACGCGTTTGCTTACATCAGAGCGTGTTACTGAACACACACCATCCACAAATCCCCGCTCCCCTCTAATCAGTGCACTGTCAGCGTAGTGACGAATTTGTTTACTCCGATTGCCGCCCATGTTTATCTCATGCGCTTCCTGACCAGCCACTTCTCCAGCTCCGGCCTGCCCCGATTGGTGGAGGCCTCAGTCATGTGGCTGTGTTTGGTTGGCTTGGTTACAGTTTTGGCTTCTTGAAAGGGGATGGAACAATATGCTTGTTTATTTGAGAGTCGGTCTAATGGAGTAAACACGAAATCTCACTCCGAATCTTCAGCGATAGATGTGCGTCCATGTGAAGGGAGGAGGCTAAAGATGATTTAAGCGGTTACACTCAGAAACGTATTGAAAAGGATGGCCCACCACACAAGTTTCCATACACTGTTTAGGTGGTCTGTTGTAACCTAGAAATGTGTTTCCTAAAAGCAAACTGACTGATAATGTGTTCACTGTGTTTATTCTGAAGCCCATTAACTGTGAAAAGCAGAAGTGTTCAAATATCAAAGACAAATTCACATTTGTTTCAACATAGTCATTTTGCTTTAAAATGTATTAATAATTAATTAATTAAATGTGGTTGTTTTTATACATTTTCAGAACATAAATGTCCTGACTTTGTAGAAAAACCAGAAAATAGCACCAAACTAACCGACAGCACCAGTTAAATGCTTTGTAAAGTGGTTTTGAACAAAGGTTCCATGTCAGTTTTCATTAAGACATTAATTTTGTTATTTTGTTCTTTTGTACTCACTACATTATTACATACTTAGATATTTATAAATACTTGTATTTACTTTTATTTGTATGTGTGTGTCTGCATATATAC
>JBBPCX010000141.1:4263684-4275673 GCA_037974365.1 Hydrocynus forskahlii
ATCCTAAAGCAGCTCGGTGGGGTTTAAGTCTGGAGACTTCTGGCCACTCCATGGTTTTCAGTTTACCATCTTGTTCTTTTTTCTGAGGTAGTTCTGGCAGAGCTTGGACTTGTGTTTTGGGTCACTATTGCTGTAGGACGAACCGACCAACTCGGCACATACCAGAGGTCCTGCATGGAGCTACAGAATTATTTGCCACTTCTGGGTAACCTTACCATTTTTAACCCTCTCTCAGTTCAGCACTGTCCTTTGTACCATTTCATGCTATTCATTGGACTTGAACTGTTTGAATTTCAATGAAAAAAATCTTTAAACACAGGGGTGTTCTAAAACTTTTGACCGGTAGTGTACATACACACAATATTTGACAATTCAGTAAACCAAATTTTTGGTTTTTATATAAAAGAAGCAGTTTTGTCCTTGAAATGTATAAAAACAAACAAATAATAAAAAATCCAGATGAGAGTAGAACCAATGTATAAATGTAGCATTACATGCTGAAAGCATGGGGTTTGGATTCAGCATATTCCTGTAGGATATTTATTGCACTCTCTGTTTTCCCTGGCCACCTCTTCCCATCGATCTGCTCTTCCAGTTTCTCTCCTCCGAAACGTAAAGCCTCTACTTTTACAGCCCCGCAGTGCCGCAGCACAGTTTGAGAGCGTTTATTCAGTCTATTTGAGCTTCTTCCTCTTTTTATGACACAAATGTGAATTGCTTTTACAGCAAAAAGCCCTGTTTTGATAGTACTATTATAATTTCTTTCCGAGTGAGTTTTGGCTGCTATCCGTAAGCGACTGTGGTTAACAAATGTTCCAGGACAAGGGATAAACTGAGGTAAAGGGATGCTGTTCATTTGTGTGTGTGCGTGCATGTTTGTTTGACACACAGAGATACAGATAGACAAATGGAAGACATTCATGTATGCACACTCATTTAGCCAAATATCTTTATTACAACTGAATGGGGATCACACACTTGCACACTACACGCCTTCCATTACTAGCCTCTTTTTTTAACAAGGCCTTGATCAACAATCCTAAACCAATCCCAGAGCTCTTTCACATCAGTCCAGAGCAGCAAGGAGGCTAATGGGACCCAGGTGGGGCTTGTGTGTATCTCCTGCAGGCTCCGTTTGACTGACAGATATGGGATATGGGGGGTGTAAAGTGGTGTATTGGGATCTATGCACTTAATCAGTTTTTTTTTTTAATAAGTTGATCCAGTTCCAGAGGTACACTCAAAAGATCACACGTACTTAGAATCAGTTCATTCTTGAGTATGATGTTGAGGACCACTGTGTGTTCTGTAGTGCAAACAGTTGGGGAGAGGAAAGGGCTACCCACAGGAAAATGGAGTTCTGCTGATAGTATGGACTTGTCTTGCCTCAAAGACAAGCTACATGTGAATAAATGCTTCAGTTCTGAAGGATAAACTTTCGTGTGTTTTTAGTAAATATGTATCAATGGTATAGTCCAGTCATTTCTTTACATGGCTGTTTAAATATACTGATCTCTAATGATAAGATCATGTTTATACTCTCAGGCCCTGTTTACGCCTGCATCATGTGACTGGATCGGATCCACATGCAAGGTGGTTAAATGCATCTCCTGCCAGCCAGACTGAAATCTGATTACTATTTGGTGAGTGATATCCTAATGTTTGCATACAACCAATTTCATGCTGCTCCTCATTTTTCTGTTCTCTTCAAAAGCAAAGCACAATTTTGCTTAAGAAATCCGAAGTGAGCTACGGAGACCAGAGAACACAGGAACTGCATACAATGCACAAAAACCTAGTAAAATATTATGACTACCTACATGCTTGTAGATGTACCAGGGAACTGAGCTTAGCATGAGTATGCCCTTAGATATATCACATTTCATGTGCTTTAATGGAATATCACTGCTTATTTTTAAGTATATTTGTGAGGTTGTATGTACATTTTTGTATGGTAATATTTTCCACACTAAACTGACATCCAGACTGGCTGTAGTACACAGAATGTACCTTATTATATTTGTGTTTAGCATATAATTGGCACAAAAATGTAACAAAGACCTTTAGCCTCATTTGTCTAAACTTAATAAAGTGTGTGTGTGAGCCTGAGGAATACATACATAAAGGAGATGGCTGTTTAACCCTGGTTGTGTTAACTTGTGGGATAGAATTTCACTACTTTTCTGAATGTGCACACATTTCCTAACACACGTGGATCAAATTGTGAACGCAAGGTTGCCAGAAATCATGTTGTTTATTGTAGGTGAGCCAGAGTTTCAGCACTCCACATACTTTTTTAAACAAATGAATAAACAGAAACCATGCTTTTAGTTTGTTTGAGGTTTAAGTAGATTTGTGAGGAAAGTTGCTTCTAAGTGTCAGTAAGCTTAGTCTCGACAGTTCCAACCTTCGTGAATTTCAGTGGTTACATCTGGATTCGGTATGGCCTCACCGTGGAATTGGGGAGGTTGAATCTGTTTGCATTCATGGCCATCATTGCCCCGGAGTGTTGTTTGATTCGTTACAATAAAATGGCATGTGTTTGATAAACGGCCCCTTTTCCCAAAGGGACTAATTCTTTCACCAAGTCCATGCTTCTCCAGGCAGTATTGTCACCTGGTAATGGAAGCTACGTTTAGCCCGGTGAAGAATTAAGTCACATGCTTTACCATGCTTATGGGACCACTATTGTAATTGTGGGTATGCTTGTGTGTGTGTGTGTGTGTGTGTGTGTGTGTCTGTAAAATGTGCATGTGCTTTTCAAAACTTCACAATATGTTATACCATAATCCAAGTACAGCGTCTCGGTCATGGGTTAGAGGACATGGCTGCTGATCTTGATCCATGGGCCACTTTATGAGCGAGTGATTATCCCTGTTGAGAAACACAACACCAGGAGCCACACCAGGGGGATTACTGGCCTCTATATTTAGGGTTTTATGTACATGAATATTGGCAGAAGCACTCTGTACATGTGGACAGGCAGAGCAGACACAGAGAAAGACCACATTTACAGAATCCCAGAGCGATTCACTCACAGAATGAGATAATACACAGACAAAAAGGACATGGGGATCGGCGGTGCCTCAACAACTGCCCAACTTCATCAGAACATTTTACAACATTTTTTTTTCATATCAGAAATAATAATAGCCAATAATAAACAAAAATATAACAGTTCAATTAACGAAACAAAAACATTAGGAGGTATAAAATAATTTAAGGACTTTTCCTAAACATGTCATGAGTACTCAGTGAGATATCGGATGAGGGGAGGCAGTAGCTATCTCTGTAAAAGGGTCAGCAATGGAGGGAACACTGCAAGGACAGATGAATTAATGCAGTTCTCATGACACGGCCAAAACAGAAACAAGCCCAGCAGCTCCTCACGTGTCTCCTGTAGGGGGCAGCGGTCATGACTCGTCACCTGGGCTCGTTATGAGAAATATACAGGATGCTATCTCTCTCTAAGAAGCAGTTCAGTCTCTGCCACACAGAGCTGACGGTGTGCACCAAGTAGTCAGTCTGCAAAAAAAAACTTAGTAGAATATCACTTCCAGTTAAATAAACTTCTTCTTTTTTCTCTCATTATATATATAATATATTTACTTCTGTGCAGAGTCTGTTTTGTGTTTTTTGCATTTTTGCTTAATTATTTCTTTCATTTTAGCAGTACTTCCTTGTTTTCACCAGTTTGCTCTGGTACTTGACAGAGTGGCCGCTATGGCCCACCGCATAAACATCCAGCAGGTAGCTCTTGCCGGGCTCCAGCCCACCAACAGTCTCTGTGGTGACAGCCTTCTGAGGGTTGGCACTGTGGAAGTACTTGCAAAGCACCTTCTCAGACTTGCGACGGGTCTGTGGCCCAGCACACTGGTTCTGCTCACGGCGCCTCTGTTCTTCTCCGTAACCCTCGTCAACTTGGCGCCGATACACACAGTACTTGTTCCTCTCTTGCGTGCCTAGCCATGCCACTGTGACAGAGGTGCATGTGCGAAGTTTGTCGAAGGCCTTGATGCGTGTGTCCTCAGGCAAGGAAGGGAAAGGCTGCTTGGCACCTTGGCGCGTGCTTGCTAGAACCTTCAGTGTAGAGGCACCTTTGCGGGACCCCCGGAGACGGATTAGGTACTTTGCCTTGGGTTTCCCTCGCAGCTGGAACTGCCGTACACCCTCGACGTTCTGCGACAGGAGAAGTTTTCCATCACGCCGGACTTGCAGCTGTACTGCATCCAGGCAGGCATGAACATATAAGGTCACCCGCTGGTGTGAAGAAACTGGGGCGAATCGCAGGAACTTGCTGCCCTTCCTCTTGATGAAAACATCGGCCACTTTACCATCTTTCAGCTCCACTGTCTTCTGCTCAGCCTCCTGTTTGGTGCGGGCAAAGGTGCCCACATAGGCTGTGCTGGTGTTAGTGGCTGTGTTGACAGCAAACACGTCAAAGTAGTACTGTGTGTCAGGCTTCAGGTCTGAGATGGTAAAGATGTTTTTGTTGCCAATGCAAATCTTTCGGATGTCCAAGACCTTGGGCTTGGGGCTGTAGGAACGCGACAACTTGCTGCCCATCGCCCTGTTAGTGGCTAGTGAACGGTCCTTAAGAAAATCATTATCAGACGGGACGAAGCCAAAGTGGGCAAAATCGAATGGGCTAAAGTCCCGGCCCGGTTTGGGCGCAGGCATGAAGATTTCATCCATTCCCATCTTTGCTTCAGCGGCACACAAGCTCTTAAAATTGTGCTCCTTGTTGATGACCACGCAGTACTGCACAGGCTGGCCCATCAACGATCCCGTAGGTGTAGGCTTCCAGGCCAAGGTGACAGTTGTGCGGCCCAAGGCAGTCACATCCACTCGAGGGTCATATGGCAACTCAGGGTAGGGCTGGTCAGATTCTGGGGTGGTGGTGGCATAGATTTTGAAGTTGCTGTCCTTCTCAGTGGAAAGGATCTCCAGCTGGTAGAGGCCGGACGGTGAGCTAGTGGACACAAAGGATTCCACATCATTGCCTTTGTAGGAGAAGAGCTCTGTGCCTTCGCTGGCTGTTATTTGCTGCTTCTGCTGCTCCAAAGGCTCCGGCTCACCTGTGAAACACATGCAAATGCATACATGGATTAGGTTTTTGAGATTTTTAACATGTTCTGCTCTTCCAAAGTACATGATGTAATGGTTTGAAATATTGGTAATGAAGTATTCAAACGTCCTCATCCAACAAATACATAGAGTCTACACAACAATGGCACACTCTAGTCCCCACATCCTTGTATTTTCCTCTTTTGCTTGTTTAATTTCTTTTTTCTTCACCAGACCCCAATTTTGCAGAAATGCTAAATAACCTATAGCTAACATAGTGCTTTGCATTTTAGCCCATTTGTCCTGTTGAGGTCACTGTGACCATCCCGGGCCCTAGTGAACAATTAGCTGCTGGCAGCATTAGCCGAAGTGTTTTCTCTCTAAACACTGCGTGACATCATAGCCCCACGTTCACTTTCCCTTCCCCACAAACCCCCACTCGACACAGAGGTGCCTTGTAGCCTCTCTGGCCCATGGTTCCCATTCAGACCCTCTCTTTTCAGCCTGGCGAGAAAGCATAATATTATGTTTGTCAACCAGAGAGAGCCCTCGCTGGCGTACTAAATTAACACATGTCAGGTTCAAAGACGCTGCTCCCTCCGGAGGCATTCAGCAAATATGGCAAAAGGGTCATGGATTATGTATGGACACCCAGTGCTTGTGTACAGTCATGTATATTTCTGTATATTTACATAATACAGTGTGTTGTGTAGGAAAGGTGTACAGTTCTACATCACTATGTACACATGAACATTTTCCAACACTGAGCCTCGATGCTCAGTTCCAGTTTCTTGCTCATTTCCACTCATTGTGCCTCGATGGTTCACATTTGTGTTTGTAACCAAATGAGAACCCAGTTTCTGCACAATATAAAATGAATTTTAGCAAGCAAAAATTCCAATTCGACTATTCTCATTACAGGCTCATGGACACATACAGTAACCATAAAATGACATTTCCTTGAGTCAAATTTGTATATAACGTGCTTACAATGTCCACATGAATAAATGTGTTTATATCTTAAAAAATTAAAAACTGTTTTGGGGACACATTTTTACAACCTGTAATATAAATATATTTTGGAGTCTGGTGTGGGTGAAGATGATGATGAATGTCTCTTCCTCAGGAGCCCTGACAGCAGCCAAGCCAAATCATCAGGCAAACCAAGGGGGGATTATTACAGTTTCTGTAAAACCTGGACTCCTATGCAAGAACTCAGACAGTGGATTAATGCAGGAGTGAGTGATGAGGGTTCTGCTGTTCGTCAGCCCAGTCAGTGGGAAAATTAAGCCTGGGACACATTACTGTACACACAGACCCCAATGCTCACACACACACAGACATATAGCCACACAATCTCATGACATTAGAGAAACCCCTGTAAACACTAAACATCAAGGGAACCGGACTGATAAAACTGGCCAATATTAAGACATACAGCCAGAAAAGATCATTAACACATTTTCTCATTTATAAACTTTCTCCAAATGTAGTCAGTTGCCAGGATGTTTTACCATTTGCTTGTTTGTGACACGTTTAGCCACACATACAAGTCCTCAGCAAATTATGCACATACACACTCTCAAATGATCAGCCAATACATTTAAAAAGCACTTTATAATCTTTTGAGACTGAGTATCATGGCAAGCTTTTGTTTTTTGGCGTTTTCAGTCATATCTGATATCACACACTAACAAGGATGGCCATCTGCAACTATTTACCATTTTTAAAATCACTGCTTCTGCCATGAAAAAACTACTTTGGCTTCTTTCCTTAGAATCCATAGCTTTCATTCTAAGACTTCTAAGGTTTTCTTTAATGTAGCAGGTACACTCTGGCACCCAAGTAGGACCTGAGCACTGATCAGTAATATGCATTACATTATTAATATTTCCAATACAGCAATTAATACTGAGTTGCTAGTTATTTGATCTTACCCTCTCATTTTTTTATTCTTTCTTTCCCTCTAAATAAATAAATAAACCCACGTGTGGTGTGCTATGGGACTATGGTGTGGAGTTAAATTCACAGATTTTTTGCTTTTGCAGATACTCCCCAGATACAGATAGTAAGGAAATGGAGGGAGTGGGAAGAACATAAAGACAAGAGTGAGAAAACTGTGGGGGCCAGACTACAAGGAAAGGAAAATTCAGCATGAAAAAGAGTTATGACCTTTCTATGATGAGGGTGGTGGAGGAAAGTAATGGAAAGGTCATGACCCCTTTTTAGCGTGCTCTGATTTGACTGAGACGTTGGGAGGAATGCTATGACTCTGTTCACCCTGTATGAACGATATCTCTCCCTCTCTTGCTCTTTGCCTCGCCGCCTTCCAGACTGTGGACGTCAGATGCGGTTCATCGGCACGTCAAGTGTGGTCATATTGGGATCAGACACAAACACACAATCCACCCACACACACATCCCAACGATTAAGCACGTTGGAAAAGGCTACCCCATGCACGACCCATTCCCGCTGCCTCTCAGACAACAAATATTTACCCAGCTTCTTGGTCATTCACTTTCTATGTGCGCCCTCATTCAAGTAATCTTTCCTCTGTTTTTGTAAATCAATCCACGGCTATTTTTACACAAACGGCTCCACGACCGCCTCTCTAGGAGATTCTCTTGGACTCCTTTGGTTGGTTGAAAAAACAAATTGCAAATTTGTTGGTTGGTCTAAATTCACCTTATGTTTGGATTCAGATTAAAGGAATACAGCCTAATCTCTGTCTGCTACTGTACCATGAAGCAACTGTCCATTGTGAGTGTATATCTACTGTCTGTGTAATTTACAGTGCTTTAAGCATATCCCTGTGCCCAGAAAACTGATATTAGTCATTTTTAGTCATTCTACTTACTACAGCAGTGTAGTATGTCATTGCTCAATGAGCCTAGGGCACATTGCTCTTTAATAAAACCCATGAGGACATAATGGCTGATTCTAATCATGTCTAATCTTCAGGAGATGTGCAGGTATGTATTAAGCTTTAAGCTTTATTGATCGATGTATGTAGAATCCTCCTCCACTAAACCCATGCACAGGTTAGGATCCAGGATCTGGCGCATAAGCGCATATTAAAACACACATTACCAAACAAGCTGCATGCAATTACATGCAAATGCAAACTCAGAATAAAGGTTCTAGACAGAGGTCACATTTATTGCTGTTTTTTGCTTATAGGATTATTCTTTGCCTTTGTCATTTATCTATTTTTGGGTTCTACATATGTTTTCACCATTTCATTCATAAAATTAATTCATATTATAATAATATAGTTTAAGTAACTCTTCCAATTACATTTTATGGAGGTTTTTTTTTTTACATAATGGCAAGCATCACATTTCTGTATGGCTTTGCAAGTATGTTGGTTGCTTTTGCCTTTGACAAAAAGTTAGCCAAAGAAAAATATGGCAAAAAATCTACAGCAGTTCTGTCCAAAGGAGCCATTTGTTCAGGACGGGGTCAACCAGAAAGCCACAAATCTCCAAAGATTACCACATTAGGAAAAGGCTCTTGCATTTTAGAATGGTTAGTTGTTGTTGTTTTTTTTTGCACCCAACTACGAAAGTAGCCTGTCCTACCTAGTGGGTTTAGTAAGGCATGATGATTGGTCTGTGGGCCTAACCATGCAACTCAGCAGCCACCCATCCTCACCTGCTCCCCCACCTGCTCCTCTACTGGTCCGTGAAAACTCGGTCAGCGCTGTGAAATGTTTGAGAACCCCTGGCGATCTAAAGCCCAGTAAAGGAGTGTAACTGTGTAATTTACCTGATCCCTCTCCACTGGCATCCTCCGGCAGCTCCTGCAGTGTCAGCCTCCATTCCAGAGGAGCGTCACATGGCGTCACCGTCACAGACAGCGGTGTGTTGTCTTCCTCCACCACAAAGTAGTACCTGTAAGAACGACAGATGCTTCAGCATGAGGATTGCTGCTCCTCCACTCATATATATCTGACAGTTGCTTTCATTAGTGCAGCTTTTGACTCCTTATCTTCTGTAGCGTGCCATCAGCATTACATTCAAAGACTGTCTCTGATTAAAAACTGCCCACAGAGTAGTTTGTGCACATGAATGTCTACGGTGGCCGCAGTAAAATGGATCAGCATGTGGAACTTGAGCTTGCCGTGTGATACTGTGCCTATAAGACAGCCATGCTGCCTTGTTGTTGGATTCACTGCAGAACTCGATGACCAGTGTTTCCAGTGTGGTGCCTTTAATCTAGGCTACAGTATAACAAAACATATCGTACTTGCCAGTCTATAATACTCTACAGATTACATACCCATACTCAGGCCCATCTAAAACTGTAACTGTAGGAGTCCACATATGTTAAAACGTCTCCCTAAGCACAGCTACCTTTGCTACAGCTTTTTTGCTATGTACAGCAACTGTGGGTTTGTGAAAGGCGCTATATAAATGTAACCTATTATTATTATTACTATTATTATTAATAGTAGTAGTAGTAGTAGTAGTATTTCCTATTTTAAAGAAAACTGTCTGATGAGGATTCACATGCTGAACAGAGAACTGCAATGTTGTCCCACCTCTAAACACATTTCCACTAGATTTCTAAGCAGTCTTTAGCACTCTGCTGCTCCGGACTGGTAATGTTTTATTATGTTTGCAAACACAAATACAGCACAGAAACCAAATGCTATATCTCTGTGTATTCTTTGGCCAAAAATGCTCTAATAATTGTTTTAAATCTGTTATCGTGTTTAATAGAGGGGGTTTCAAAGAAATTGCTTGACATTAATGGAATCTAGTACACACATAAAAGCATTGGCATCATTATAATTAGTGGCTATTCACTTTCATTCATAATTAGATTTTAAATTTTTTGCCCAAACAATGACAGAATTGTTCAAAGTTGTGGTGATAGGAACCAGATGTCTGAGGAGTATAAATCCTCTAAAATCTACATAAGGTTATGTTAAAGGATTAACATACTGTTTATGACAATGTTTAGAGAAGGTTTTGGCCTGAAACATATTTTTAAAATACATTCATAGTAGGGAGATGCATGTTGGATGCTGAAATGCAAGATAGTCTGATTTTTTCTGATCCACTATTTTACCATCATCAACATTACATATAGAAACTGTGCTAGAAAGATTGCAGCCCCTGCTTCCATTCACGACCACTGTACAGAAATCTGAGAAGTTTCATTTGAGTTCATTTGAGAACTCCATTTTGTATTAAACCCATTCTGAAACTACTCAACCAATTATGCTGATGTTTTGTAGAAATTGTGAAACTCCCCTTTAACACTGAATCAAAGTGCCTTTAGCCATCTTTCACCACCACAAGATATGGCCTGACACGGGGCTGCTCCATGTCATAACGTTGTAATCAAAATATGAACTGTTCCCTTTGCATCGTTATTGCTTCATTTGCAGGTTAAAACAAACATGAGGAAAGATTTATTAGCAAAGCCAACATAAAAAAACAGGCGGGTAAAAATGTCAACCAAACCAAACAAACAGAAACTGCTGTAACGAAGAAAGCTCCAGCAGCAGAGAGTAACACTAGAAAGCCCGTTACGTGAGACTGTGGGAATGGTCACGGGAGGCCATATGTGGTCTAAAAATCTGAGCTGATTAATTCTTGTACAATTCTGACCACCCCCTCCAAAACAACCTCGTCCATCTTTTCTCAGTGTAAGCATGTGTGAGAGAAAGTTACTAAAGTGGTAGGAATGTTCCCATTCTCTTTCTTCAGAGCCACCTGCATCTTTAACCACTTCTCCTTCAAATACACATAAACACAAACACGCATTTCACAAACACATTTCCCAGCATCTCATCCATAATGCATGTCTCCTTATGTGCTCATCAGCTGTACGCTGGCTCTAATAGATTCCATATTTTCCATTAGGACACTTCAAAACATCTCCAGACATCTCAAGGTTAAGTGTAGCTCTGTCCTCCACGTCTTGGGAAACATGATTGAGAACATACATAAGGCTTTGTGGTGTGGGATGGGCACATAGGAATACATGAGTATCTCTGAAATTTTATAGGACAGGGAAAAAGGTTCTTTAATGTATGTCTAAAATTCCATTGATTTTTCAAAATTTCTGCACAATTAAAAGGTTACCTAACAAAGTCATTTAGAGTGGCCTGCCGTGAAATGCTCTGTCCTAGAGAAACTTACCAATAAACATCAGTGGTTATCTGAGACTTTCCCTCCACAATTCTTTCACTGTACCACTCTGAATGAATTTCTTTACTGCTCAAGAACTGACTTTTGTGGAAATTCAGAACATTTTTAATGTGATTTGTTTAATGTGATTTGTCCTTCTGTTTTTTTTTGTTTTAATTTACACAACTTGAAAATGTCAACACTGTGTGAATAAAAATGGTCCAAATTTACTAAATGAAGTTACAATTTCAAAGGTTTTAGTGTGACAATTTCAGAGAGCAAGGTTTTAGTGTGACAGAAAAGTGGGGTTTATAGCGTGTTGAGTATAAAAATTGAAAACAAAAAATGACAGATATGATGGATGAATCCTCTTTTGAGTGCACATTTAGAGTAAACTGGGTTCTCTTGAGCCCTTATTCTGATTTGTTTACATACATTTATGAAAACATTGCAACATGCCATTGAATATGAGACAGCTGTGTGTGTGTGTGTGCAGACAAACCTCTTGGGGGTGTCTCTGAACAGGTATCCGCTGATCTCCGCCCCGTCAGGAATGACAGAGGAGTCATGGAATAGAGTCTTATCCCGGATCTGCATCTGGAACAGGCCTTCATCACGAGTGGGCAACTTCTGCCCCACCACAGTCATCACCAACACCAGCAGCACACCAGCCCAGGCAAACACCAGCCTCATCCTGCCAGACAGAGGAAGAGAGAGAGAGAGAGAGAGAGAGAGAGAGAGAGAGAGAGAGAGAGAGAGAGAGAGAGAGAGAGAGAGA
>JBBPCX010000141.1:4284235-4299053 GCA_037974365.1 Hydrocynus forskahlii
GGTGTGTGTGAAGGTGTGTAGATGTATGATGGTGTGTGTGAAGGTGTGTAGATGTATGATGGTGTGTGTGAAGGTGTATAGATGTATGATGGTGTGTGGATGGTTTCACAATTGTCATCTTTCATCTGGGATGTACCAAAATCATACACTGGGCATCAAACAACACATGTGTACTTTGGAAAATCTACACCAGGGTTCACCAGTTTTATCCACAAAGGGTGAGCAAGGCTGCAGGTTTTCACCATCTGTTTGAAGACCGGTTGTTTAAACAAGTGGAATCAGGCATGCATCTGCTTGATTGGAATGAAATCCTGCAGCCACTCTAGACCCAAGTGAATGGGGAACATAATTATATTGTTTAAACTGCAGATACTTTCTATGAATGAAGGTCCAGGTCTTTGGCCCAGAAGGTCACTGGCTGAACCAAGTGACTGACAATTGTGTTGTCTTGTACATGGATGTTCGTTGATTTTGATTGGTCCAGCTCATCTACAGGAAGTTCAGAAGTACACAATGTTTTTTTTCACTTTTAACTTCTTGCAGATATACTCTATTATTATTTATTAAATTATAATTAATGTATACAGTAAATGCAGTCATAAATAAGTGCAAACTGCTCACGTTTGAAACTGTGATCCAGTTTTTCTTAAAAGGCTGCAGGTCTGTACACTTCAGTGTTTCCGCTGCTCTGCATCCAACACACCAGTGTGGAGTGGAATCAGGTGCAGGGAAAACACCACTGACTTCATATCAGTGACTTAACAGCCTCCCTCGGCAGCTTTGAGACACTGCATATGTGACACACTTTCAACTGCAGTGTACTACAATCTGTCAGAATGCTCTATCATTCAAAACACAGATAAGCCATTTATTTTACAGAATACCTTTGTGAAGTAGCCCAAACAGCCAAAAATCTACTCTAGTCAGATGGGTGTTTTTTACCATGGTCTTACAATACAGTACTGTGCAAAAGTTTTATGCACCTGAGAAAATACTTAAAAGCTGTTTACTACAGGGCAGTCGTGTTATGTTAGTGTTAAAATGCTAATATTACAATAAATACAGATAATATTAATACAGTAAACAGTGGTTTTATGTGGGGCAAAGTATTCACATAACCATTTCCAGACCTCTTTCTTCATGGAAGCCCAGAATTTTTACACAGTATTGTAAATGTGACGAAATGTGACTTTGGTGGGATATAAGGGGGGTTCTGCCTGATGTTTACTTCACAGCTTCTACCATGAGGAGGTGAAAGATCCTGCAGATTACTCCAGTAAACCAGACAACATGGGAAAGAAACACATACATTCACACACACACACACACACATACACACACATACACACATGGCCATATCAAGACTGAGGCGCGGTGGGAAACCAGTCAATCACCGCCTTTTCTGTGTCACCGGCCCCGCGAGCACAGAGGAGCCGTTCAGAGAGCGTGTGAGGAGTGTGTGAGCCGAAAAACCCGAGCTGTTTGTGTGTGTGTGCCCCCGAAAGGACCCGCTGGGAAAGAGCATTCCAGAGGGAATATTCAACAGCGTTTAGGGGGCTGAACAGGTATGGAAATGAGGGGGTCGTGGGTTAAAAAAAATAAAGGCCAGCAGGGGGGCGGGGAAGCAAGTAAAAAAAAAAAACCCTGATTCTGTACCTACCGGACGTGACATGGAGCCTTGACCGTCAAGGGCAACCCAACTCGACCCCAACACTGTAAAACCTGCGGCGGCCTGTCACACTCGCCGCTGCAACAGTGGCGGAATTCTTTCAGCGCCTCGGTTTTCATATGCAAATGCGGGTTTAGACACGGTATGTGACACAGACCTTCCCCATTTTCACACTTTTTGTTCCACTTTTCATTCTCCCTCCCCGGAGAGAGAGAGCGAGAGAGAGAGAGAGAGAGAGAGAGAGAGAGAGAGAGAGAGAGAGAGAGAGAGAGAGAGAGAGAGAGAGAGAGACAGAGAAGCGGTGTGCCTTGGCCTCACTGGGTCCCATACAGTTATTGAAATTCTCTCTCGCTCTGTCTGCCTTTCATTAACAGAGGAGGGGAGGAAAACATCACTCCCATCAAGTCGACAGATCAGGTAGCCGACAGTAGCCAGCAACTCGGCCGTCTCGCTCCTGACGTTTGACTAACATCAGCCATTCTTCACGAGGTTTTTCTGCTCCGATTCACGGCCAATGGAGCCAAATTCTCTACAGATGGGACTTAAACCACAGCTTCACACACACAGGCTTCCTTTTCATTTGGCCAAAAAGGGACCAAAAATGGGCTATCAACGGGATAAAAGCACAAGCCATACGTCTCTTCTTTGCATCCCTCCTAAATAGCCTTGAGTAAGAGCCTCGGCAAAACGTCCAGAACCTACGGAGCTGAAGTCTGAATCAGAATCAGAAAACTTTAATTGATGCCGGAGGAAATTGCTTATGCTGCACAGACACACAGAGACAGTATTAAACACAGTATAAAGTCAAAATAAAGCTCTAAATGAAATCCTACCAAACACACTTTGCTATATACATAACATACTGTGTTCAATAAGTGAGGTGGATATAAATACTGTAGATAAATAAATTAATAAAATTAGTGCTAAAGTAGTTTACCAATCAACACAAATAGTGGTTTGGAGTCACATAATAGTGTCACAAAGTAGTGATACTGTACAAAGTGACACCCACACAGTCAATACACACTCACAGTGCTCATCTTAAAACCCCAAATTAGCATAATTAACTCAGCAATGTGGGAGTTTGCTTTGCTTGGAAATGATCTTGTCAGAGTTTGGGTCAAAGGTGTAAAAAGTTGTTTATCCCTCCTTCTTTTTGCCCAAAAACATTCACCCCTAGTCTTTCATGTCAGACTAGTGAGGGAAAGTCTGCAGCTTTGATTAAAAAAGTCTACCTGAATGGTTGTTTGAGCCTTTTTCTTTCCACTTTTCCTGGTCTAACCAGACATTTCTATTGGAAACACCTCCAGTGAGTTTAGCAGAATCACCACTGTGGCCATTAATTCACCCTGATAGTGGATCTGAGCAACCTCAGCATCTCCAGAGTGGACCAGAAACTACCTCAGCATCTCCAGAGTGGACCAGAACCTCCTTCAGCATCTCTACAGTGGACCAGAGCCTCCCTAAACATCTCCAGGGTGGACCAGAACCTCCCTCAGCATCTGTACAGTGGACCAGAGCCTCCCTAAACATCTCCAGAGTGGACCAGAACCTCCCTCAGCATCTCCATAGGGGACCAGAACCTCCCTCAACATCTCCATAGGGGACCAGAACCTCCCTCAACATCTCCAAAGTGGACCAGAACCTCCGTCAACATCTCCACAGTGAACCAGAACCTCCCTAAGCATCTCCACCATGGACCAGAACCTCCCTCAACATCTACACAGTGGACTAGATCCTCCCTCAGCATCTCCATGGTGGACATGTTTCTGAATGTGTGACACCTCTACTGATGTTCTTTCATTCACAGCATGTGTTTATAGACCCCAAACCACAGCTGAGACCACCTTAAAAAGACAAAGGAGGGAGAACCCATTCTGTCTTTAACTTAAAGAGGAGGACAGATATGGGATGTATCTCTCTCTATATATCTCTCTCACACACACTCTCCCTCTCTCTCTCTCTCTCACAGACACACAAACACACACTCTCTCTCACACACACACACACACTCTGTCTCTCTCTCTCACACACATACACACTCTCTCACTCTCTCTCTTTCTCTCTCAAACGCACACAAACACACACACTCTGTCTTACTCACACACACACACACACATTCACATTCCCTCTCTCACACACACACACACATACACAAACACACTCTCTCGCACACACACAAACACACACTCACACACATACACACACAAACACAGACAATCTCTCTCTCTGTGTCTCTCTCTCTCTCACACACACAAACACATACAATCTCTCTCTCTGTCTCTTTCTGTCTGTCTCTCTCTCTGTCTCTCTCTCTTTCTCTCTCTCTCTGTCTCTCTCTCTTTCTCTCTCTCTCTCTCTCTCTCCCTCTCTGCAGACTTAACACAGGTTTGGAGTTTAAATGAAAAAGATCTGCGAGCACCGACGTGTTTAAACCTTTTTAACTTTTCCCGGAGTTGTAAAACCGCAAAGAAAAAAAGAGGAGCAGGAGGAAGAAAAAACCCTCCCTCGCGCTCTGGCACGAGTTTCAAAGAGAAAGAGAGTCGCTTCTGTGCACGGAGAGTCCCGGCCTGTTTTCCTCTCCTGCCCTCCTCCCTTCATCCCTTCATCCCTTCATCTCTTCATCTCTTCACCCCCTCACCCCCCTCTCACTGTCCAGCGGAAAAAAAATAAAGTCAATAAAATAATACAAAAAAGTAAAATAAATAAATAAAAATCAAATGATAAAAGAACTCTAAATTAAAGGGAAATACTTATAACTAATAAAATAAGAAAGTATTAAAAATGAAATAATAATAGAAAAAATAATCATTAAGAAGTAAACTTAAATTAAAATTCAGACACTTTCAAATCGCCCGTTTTGTATAACCGAACCGAGCCGCCCCGGACCCTCTCCTCTCGGATGAATCCTGTACTGCCTGCAGGCTCCGGATCAGTGGGTCTGATCTTAGTTCTGCTCTGGTGAGGAGGAGAGAGTGAGAGAGACTCTCGGGATCCTTTAGAGAGACTTTAAAACACTCATCACTTTCTATCACTTTATACCACACCTGGACTTTAACGGGTCACCGCTGATCTGAAGTCAGTGAAGATAAACTGGACGGTCCCTCTTTCTCTCTCTCTGTTCTGGAGCCAGTGAAGATAACCTGGACTGTACTTCTTTCTCTTTCTCTCTCTCTCTATTCTGGTGTCAGTGAAGATAAACTGAACCGTACCTCTCTATTCTGGAGGTTCTCAGTGGTCAGAAGTTCAGGGTTGTTCTTCAACACGGAGTCTGGAGAGGCTGGAGTCAGGAGAACCTGGAGTCAGAAGAACCTGGAGTCGGGAGAAGCTGTAGAAAAGTCCGTCCGAGCGCGAGACCAGTCTGTCCCCCTGTCTCGCGCCTGCCTGTCCCGGAGCGCGCGGAGTCCCAGGTCGGGTTTAAAATCCTGCACCGGGGCGGCGCGCGCCTGAGTGTGTGTGTGTGTGTGTGTGTATGTGTGTGTGTGAAGGTCTCTCCCCGTTCCGTCGCGCGCCTGCTCTCCAGATTCCAAAAAGCCCGTGAAGTGCCGCGTGCGTGCTGCTATAGCGCGCGCTGCTCTCCGCCGCCCGCTGCTATTGGAGCGCGCGCGGGACCCGCCCCGCCCACTCCGCACGGGACGGTCCTACAAATAAAAATAAATAAATTAAACACTGCTGCACGAGCTCTCCACACCTTCCGCACCTCACCTTTCAAAACACTCACAAACTACCAACTCAGTGAAGGACGTTTTCTAGAATCTTTTAAATTGAAAAGAAGCAAAAGGAGAGTTCAAAAAGTGCTCTAGAACCCCTCTCGAGAAGTAGAAAAAAGCTCCAGAACTGTTTACAAACCAAACCTCATGGTATTTTTTAAGACAAGAAGTTTCAGAACTACCATTTAAAGAAAGCGCATTATAAAAACCTCTTCTCAAAAGGTTCTAGAGTCGTTTGTGAAAGAAAGCCTTTGAGTGAAGGAAAAGTTCTACAACTATTAAAAGAAGTCAATGAAGAACGTTTTCTAGAATGTTTTGGGAAAGAAGCAAAAGGGGAGTTCAAAAAGTGCTCTAGAACTCCTCTCGAGAAGAAGAAAAAAGTTCTAGAACTTTGGTACAACATGGTATTCTTTATGACAAGAAGTTTCAGAAGTACAATTTAAAGAACAGGTTCTAGAGCCAGTTGTGAATGAAAAGGAGAGAAAGTGTTCTAGGCCCATCTTTGACTAGAAGAAAAGTTCTAGAACTTTGAAAAATAGGGGTTCTACAAGGTTTCTCGGCAGATCGAAAGTTCTAGACGCGTTCTTGGTAGCAAAGGGTTCCCTAGAACAAGAAGTTTCAGAACGACAGATTAAAGGAAACATGTTCTAGATCCCCTCTATAAAAGCTTCTAGATTTATGAACTAAAAGGGGGAAAAGTGTTGTGGAAGAAAAATTCTAGAACTGTTGAAAGACAGGTGTTCTAGAGGCTCTCTTGGCAGAAAAAGGCTCTGGAACTAGTTTACCAATACAAAAAACTTGTTCTAGAACCTATTTTTGAAAGGCCAAAAAACTTAAAAAGTGCTCCAGACAGAAAAAGGTCCTAGAACTATTTACAGAAGAAAAATGAAGTGTTCTAGAACCCCCCGTTGACAGGAAAAAACGTGTACCACAAATTTACAAATGAAAGAAACACATTTTAGAACCCATCAGAAAAAGGTTCTAGAGCCGTTTGTGACTGAAAAGGGGGGAAAGTGTTCTAGAACCCATTTTCAACAGTAAGAAAGTTCTATCCATGGAGGAAAGAAAAGACGCAGCAGTTAGTAGCAGGAAGAGTTGCTTTCATTTTATTTTGTTTACATGTGCACTTTGGTTTCACATGATGGAAATATATCCCATCAGCACAATTACTGGCATTTATTTTACTGCCTTTTGCCAAATGTCGACCTGTACTGATCTAATGCAGAACTGATGTGCACATTTAAATCAGGTACATTCAAAGCAGCATGTTTTGCAGTGAGAGTGTGTTAGTAAGGAATATTTGTACGTCATTACTTGTTTCAGTCCCTAATTCTATGTTTCTGTGTTTGATTTCACGTTCTTTTTCATTCAGAACCAGGACTGTTTTCCTGTTTCTCACAACCAGTCTCACTTTTAGGTTTTAGCAAGAAGAACCTCCAAAACAAGAGAACAGCAGCTGAACCTCACTTCCTGAGAGACACTAGTTCTAAAGGGAAACGGTTCTTTTGGGGTCTGATATTTCAATCCTCCTGCTCAAGCAGTTATTTCTGCTTCTGTCTACTTCAGTGCAGTAACATTCATTGTGTGCTCCCACCCTCTACCCGAGGCTCTGGTTGTTGGAGGCCCAGAGTGAAGACAGTGAAGGTCTGCACAGCCTTTTGTGCCTGGGATGTCGTGATAAGTTGCAGTCTAGGGAAACCATAGCATAATTAGTCAGTGTTGCTGTGTACACTTTATTAAAGGGTGTTATTTTAAGAGCGGGGGATCCCCACCACAAAGTGCTCCTGCGAGGCCCTGTTTACTGCGAGGGAAGAGCGGAGGGAAATTTTCCCTCTAGCCGCAGGTAGCTCACGCTCTCTTCAAAGGCTGAGTCTCAAACGCAGGGCAGATGCCTGCTGTCTGTCCTCTGAGTCAGAGTCTCAGGAGGCAGCACTGTTCTCTAAGGAGGACTTGGTTTGGGATGGGGTTCCAAGGCAGCAAAATTTAGGTTCAGATGATCAGTCACTGACCCTGGGTTAAAGAGTAACAGATATTCTTATTTCTTCTTATCTGCACCTGTTAAGTGTCTTTCTTGTGTTTCTCTGGATGCAATTATAGGATCCCAGTGGATTTCAGTATAGAATCTAAGAAGTTGTTAAAGTTTACATTCAATACTAACACGTATCTCACAAATAGGTTGATTGGTGGCTAAATTTCATAACCTTCAGGGCCTGCAATGAAGAATTTTGGGGGAACATAATCCTAAATAATTCTAATAAAAATTCATGATAAGTCTAAATGTACAAATTTATGTCTAGTGTACATTTATAGTTTGTCTATAGTTCATCAGGCAAGACGTGTTTGGTGTCTGATGTTTACTTCTTTTAAGTTTATGCCGACATTATGAAGAAAACTTAGCTGACAAGTGGGGTCACATGATACTGACAACAATAATGACAGTTACTGACGTCACCGGTGCAACGCAATATTTTTCTTGAAACCCTACAAAAATAATCAAACATGTACTTAATTCCTTGAAAACTCTTTTTATGGTGACGCAGGTTTGCTGTGACACACATGTTTAACACGTGACTGTGGACTTGAGCATAAGCATCACATTTAAAACTCTTTATCTTTTTAACGAAGCTAGGAGGCTAGTTGTTAGCTACATTAGCCCCGCGGTTCTCTTGCAAAGTTAAAGAAACTTTGCAAACTTCCAACATCATTAGGTTTAAGCGTTGGATACAATTAGGGGGTGGAAAAATCAGCAGTATTTGAGTATAAGGAGAACCACTAAAAAAAATTTCCTCCTAAAAAACCGGTTACATATAGATCTACGGTCAAGACTGGGCCTGTGTGCTAATGAGAAAGCTAATTGGGGGTCTGAGGAGAGGGAGATGGAGAGAGAGGGAAAGAGAGATTCCCACGTCTCCTTTGTCTTCCTCTCTTTTGTCTCCTTTCTTTTTATTTGCCCTCTGCTTTAACACACAGCTGTTTGCCTGCAGTGAGGGGGCTGTGCAGTAGTAGACCTGGGGGCTTGTGTCCATCGCTAGTTTTCCTTGTTCGGTGTGTTTACCTCAGATCCCTCTCTGTCAGTGAGGGCAGGTTTCGCTCACACACACACACAGAAGTGTGAAAACTTCACTAACAGAGAGAGTGTATTGTGTGTATCCCTGCCGTAACCCGGGGAAGTAAATATTTAGAGACGATAAGAGCTGTTGGTCCTCAACGGGAGGTATTTATGTCTGTATTTATGACACACGGATGCCATGGCCAAGGGTCTAAAAGACCCTTTACAAGCCTTTAATGCCCCCAACTATAGGTGTTTAATGCCATACAGTAAATCCTACAGAACAGGAGAACCATAAAGACACAACACACTGGTTAATTTTGTCCTATGCATTAACCCCACTGATTAATAAAAAATCTTTTTAATTTACATTTCTGTTGCCTTTCAGTGAGCTATGCAGGAGCAACATCACCATCTAGTGGTTCTGCAAACTTCGTGAACCTACAAAAATCCTGCAGTCATGCAGAAACTGCTTGCATCCCACGTTTTGTGAGGACATATTTAGGCTCATAGATTTATGATACAACAATATAACGTCACCTTTATTTATACAATCGGGATCATTTGTAATTTCCTGTGTCAGAAGAGCCCAACTTGTATCCTGGAGGGCCAGGTCATGGTCATTTTCCTGCTAAAACACACCTGCCTTACCTCATATAAAGGGAGTTCTACACATTCTTCCACAATGTCTTCATTATTCGATGGTTAAGATGTGAATAAAGTCATCCAGCATGATAGGAGTCTGATGATCCCAGTTTGTTTTGAAGTGGTTCATTGTGGAGACACATTGGTGGTGAATGGAACTGGGGTGGAGAATTTCATAACAAAACATTTATTTACCATGTAAAACGACACAAGTGTACCATCATGTGGCTTTCTTTATGTTCATAATGAGGTAAAACGCAAATAAATGTTTTTCGTTTAAAGTTCTTTTGTGCCTTACAAGGTCCAATGACCTCTTGGACATGAGTGTATATGTAAAACAGTGTCATCAGGCAGTACATTCCTAACAGGTTCACACAAAATCAGAAATTGTGCAAGTGGGAAATACCCTTTAAAAGGTGCAAAACTCTTCAGACGTATGGTTCCATTCACCGCAACTGTGAACAGTTTCGACTCTGGAGTTACTTGCAAGTCTTAAAACGACTTGCTTTCTGACACCATATGACATACTGATATCTCTAAAGTGAAGCAAAGTATGTTGCTAAAATTGTGTGTAGCTAAAGACAGCAGCTACATACGGTGGCCATACTTTTATAGTGTAATACAGTATCAGAAACCACATATGCAAGTCTAATACAGATTATTCCACATGGGTGTCTATATGTTTACTGTACTTATATAGCAAGGAGAAAAATGTAAATTATTAATAATAATATTGAAATAATATTTTGCTGTTTTAATCTAAAATCTTTAGTTCTATGTAAAGGATCTTTCTTCTTTTACTCATGGTCAGGCTTACTTTCTCTGATGGTATGTCCAGGAGGAGTGTGTGTCTGTGGTCCGGCGCTGGGCTGACGTTAGTGTGGCCTAATTTTTAGCTGGCTGGACGTGAGAAGAGCGGACTGTTATCTTATCTTAGTGTAATGGAATGTGGAAGAGGCTTCTTTCACTACTTGAGTGATAACAGAGACAGTGGGGATCGCTTTAGAGGGAGTGTTACCTGACACAAACACTAAAACACAGGAGCATGGCACACACACACACACACACACACACACACACACACTTTCTGGGTAATCTCAAAGCACTCCTCTTAAGCTCTTTAAGTCTGTGGAATGAAAGCCAGCTCTCAATGACAGGATGCTCGCCGCTCAAGGTAACGGTTCAGACCGGCTAATGATTAACTACATCAGTTCCATCTCCACGGCAATCAGAGCTTCTGTTTACAGCCTGGACCATGTTTACGGTTTCCTCTTCCTGCCCTTACTGGTTTGGTGGCCTTTGACCTTTACCCCTCCTGCCCCACCTATAGGGTTTGATGCTCCGAACTGGAAGAGTTTTTTTTGGCTAGGTGAAGCAAGCACCGATTTCACAGTGCAGTTTTGAGTTATGTTGTCATTCGGTTTGTCTTGTTGAAACATCTCCCCTTTTTTGGAGGATGAGCTGAAATTCTCCTCCAATAGCTCCCAGAACATGGATCCATCCATGTGTCCTCAAGTGATGTGTGTTGCTCCAGTGCCATTTGCAGAGAAGCAGCTTCATATTGTGATACTTCCACCACCATACTTCACTGTGGGTCTGGCGTTCTTGGGATCATATGAGGAGCCACTTTTTCTCCATCCATGATGAGTTATAGCCACAATTCTGTTTTGAATTTGTCCCTCCAAAACTGTTCAGTCACCTATGGTTCCTTTTTAGCCAAGTAGTTTTACCAGGGGTGCGGGAATGAAGATGATTGGGTGCAGTTTATTGTTCATTGTGGAACTGTTGTTTCTTTTGCTTTCAAGTTCAAGCATCTCTTTTTCTTTATCATCAGTCTGAACTCGCTGCACCTCTTGGGGATGATTAGTTGTGGTTCCATGAACCTTTCATTTACAAACTAGTAGGTTAATAATCTTTAAGCCTTGCCTCTTATATTAGTGTAGTGTTTAATAAGGTGGTCCCTGAGAACGCTCACCTTCACCATGAAGTGACCATTTTTCACACACCACAGCACACAGTGTGAACAACACAAAATTCTTTCTCTGTATTTAACCCACTGTGCCCAGGGATTAGTGTGTGGGGATGGGTACTCAAGGGTACCCTAGTAGTTTTGTGATTTGAACCCACAACCTCCTGATCACAGGGGCAACACCCTAACCACTAGGCCACCAGCGCCCCATGTGTGACCAATGGCAAGGGTCTTTACCACAAATTTGCAGAACATAATCCACTTTATTCAGACAAAGAATAATTTGGGTATTGGACTATAGTCAATGGGGTGCTGGTACTGGTGTATCAGGTGTCACTGCTAATTTGAGCGTGGTCCACCACCAGACTCTGTGGTCAGAAACTGAGCACTGATGGAGGGCTAGAACATGACCAACACAAACACCAGCATCAACAGATGGGCTCTAAACATATACCAGCAAAAAGTAAGTGTATGTGCGCAGATGGTCATAGAAAAGGGCTCTTATGGACCCTCATGAAGCAGTAATGGATAACGTGTGTGTTTATGGATGCTCTCCATGACGTGTTTGTGTTTATGACGAGTCAGCCAATAAGGCACACAAGTATGAAGAAAACACGACTCCCAGACACAGATAACATCTCTGCAGCGTCTGTTGACATGAGCCGTTAACTGCCTCCAAAATTAGCCCCTCTCTGAGGCCCTCTCTCTCCGGGGATGGAGGGGAAGATGCTGCAGAGAAAAAAAGAGGAACTCTAGAAGCCTCAGTTGAGCGCAGATGAAAGACCTGAGCTGAGCGGCGTGCAGCGTCTGACCTCATCTCATTAACCAATAAGAGTGGAGTTTACGGAGTGTGCTTTCAGCTCATTATCCAATCAGCCTGAGCACAGACTGCAGCTACACACATCCACACACATCATATACACACAATACATACACACAATGTTCCAGACACATAGATAAACACACACACACACACACACAAGCACAGCATTCCAGAAACATTTGCCAGCACACACAGGCCTACATGCACATACACACACACACACACACACACACACATACACAACTCAAACACACAGTACTACAGTAACAGTTACACATTGGGGCAGCTGGTGGCCGAGTGGTTTCAGTGTTTGCCCTGTGACCAGAAGGGCAAATCCCAGGACTGCTAGTGGCACCACTGAGGTTCTCTTGAGCAAGGTACTGTCTCCACACACTGCTCCCAGGCGCTGTGTTCCTGGCTGCCCAATGCTTCACTTGGTGAATGGGTTAAATACAGTGGTACCTTGACTCACGGGTGTCCCAACTTACGAGTTTTTCAAGATACGAATTGGCTATTGGCCGATTTTTTTTTGAGTTGAGAGCTAAAATTCAGGTTACGAGCATTTGTGCTTGCAGTTATTTTGCAAAAGTTTGTTCATCCATCCATGGGTTCAAAGAAAGTGAGTGAGAAGGACAGTGCTGAGAGGAAGCAGATGATGTGCATTGAATTAAAGAAAGAAATTAGAAAAACAGGACCAAGGTGTGCATGTAGTCTACTTGTCGAAGCAGTACGAGCGCAGCACTTCTACAGTCTGCACCTTACAGAAGCAGAAGGAGTCGATAAGTGCTATGACGCCAGCCAAGGGCACTAAAATATTTTCTAAACAACGGACATCTATCCATGAAAATATGGAGAAGCTGCCGATGGTGTGGTTGATGGAGAAGCAGCTCGCAGGAGATTCTGCGACGGGGTATATAATCTGCGAGAAGACTCGAGCTGTTTACGCCGTTTTGCTGCAGCAGACCCCGGCACTTCGCGAACGAGGCATTGGGCAAGCCGTTTAAAGCCAGTCGTTTAAAGGTTCCAGAATTTTAAAAAGAGGACCAGCCTTCACTCGGTTGTCAGGCGTGGTGAGGCAGCGAGTGTGGATATGAAGGCGCTGAGGATTACCTCAAAACTTTTGCCGGAATTATAGCAGCCGAAGCATCTTCAAGTCGCCTGATCTCCAAGGCAAATGCTGTACATCATTCTTGATAAAACCAGTTTATTGCAGTGCATTCTATTGTATTGTGTTTTTATACAATATTCGTTATCTATAAGCACATTTTTCTTATTTAAAAACATATAACAAAAAATGCTGTGTTTTTTGGATGTCCGGAATGGATTAATGACATTTCAATTCATTTCAATAGGGAAAACTGATTTGACATATGAGTAATTTGAGTTACGAGCTCCGTCACGGAACGAATTGAACTAATAAGTCAAGGCACCACTGTATAGAGAAAGAATTTTGTGCTGTTCACACTGTGTGACGTGCTGTGGTGTGTTCACGGATGACAGTCACTTTACATTTATTTATTTGTAATTTTTTGAGACGTTAAATGTAATAATAATACAAGGGTGAACTTCTGCTAATAAACATTTTACAGAGTGACACACACACACACACACACACACACACACACACACACACCAAATAAAAACTGGGTCACTAATTGCTATCATAAGTGACATCATTGTGTGATGTGTTTTTTGAGTGGAAGATGTCTCTACACCAGAGCTCTCAGTGAATGATGATGATGATGAAGCTTCTGCACAGCCACACTAGCCTGTAAGTGGAACTAGGTCACCCTCTGGTGGCATTTAAGAGAAAAGAATATTTCAAACTCGGGAGTGATTTTCAACACAGAGTGGGATTATTTATTCAATTACAATTACTTCTGATAAGTAATATGCTGATAAGTAATTTGTTACCCAGTATTTGTTACCCAAAGAAAACTGTTCAAATGTGTAGATCAAAGGGACACACTGCACTAAATAGAGACAGAAAGAAGAAAGACACGGAGCTCTAGTTTTATAATGTATAGTCTGTGTAGCTTGTAAGTACACAATGAAAATGATCTCACAAATAGAGCTTCACTTGAATTCAGAAGAAGCAGTTATGTTAAACGAACTGCTACAAGGTGGTTCCTCTTACTCCCCAAAAATGGTACCTAAAACATTCTGAACATCAGGTTTGCCTCTGCTGTCCTCTTGATTTATTCTGGGAAGGGGATGTCTTTAACCACTGTGAAGAGATCAAATACAGGTGATGACTTATGCTATATGAAATAAAATAATATAATATAATATAATGTAATATATTATAATATAATGTTACTTCACCAGACAATCATTCCCCTAAAGATTTTGAACAGTACTGGACCATAAAAATTTTACATCCTACCCTGGTTTCATGGGAGTTTCATTTTGATGCTTCTAAGTCTCTCCCTTATTAATCCTGTCTTTGTCCCACGACTCCCATTAGTTTCACTTGGCTCTTGTTAGTCCCCCTCTCCTTAAGCTGTCTCTACAGGGAGGCACACCTCTGTCCACCTTCAAGGGGCACTTTCCCCTACAATACAGTCCCTCCTCTTTGTTATTGTTGCATTTATCTGTTTATGCCTGTGACTGCCTGGTTTGTC
Source organism: Hydrocynus forskahlii (assembly GCA_037974365.1). Lineage (NCBI taxonomy): Eukaryota > Metazoa > Chordata > Actinopteri > Characiformes > Alestidae > Hydrocynus > Hydrocynus forskahlii. Next base: position 4,298,725 of record JBBPCX010000141.1, read on the forward strand.
GATCTGTTCTAACCTGTGATTCCTAACAGGTTTAAACTTTGTCTGTCTCTAAAGTCTGTGGTCCCTCTGTCCCCTGTCCTGTCATCCCGTTTCTGCACAAGCCAGTGCTCTGCATCCCATTTACTCCCTGTTTTCTGCAATAAACCTGGTTTTACATCTTTCCCCACATTCCCCACAACCCAAAAAAATTGACAAATACAGCGCTTTTAAATCAGCATTCCTACACAAGCTTCTCATTCTGCTTTATGAGGGACTGATTAGTGATCACCTGAATCACATCTCATTTAATGAGGAAAAGTATAAAAACACTGCTGTAATCGACACTCTCC
>JBBPCX010000141.1:4299153-4328340 GCA_037974365.1 Hydrocynus forskahlii
TATTACACACATACATACATACACTTTTTTTCACACACGCACGCGCGCACACACACTGCGGCACGGGGTTGCGTGGGGTGGGGGTGGAATCTTGGGTACAAAAAAAAGTGATGACGTGCTGGTGACGTGTATTAGTGAGCTTTAATCTCTGTGTGTGTGTGTGTGTGTGTGTGTCTTTTCGAGTGTGTGTGTGTGTGTGTGTGTGTGTGTGTGCGCTGCTGCTGCAGCAGATCGAGCCGGTAAGGTGAGGCGCGCGAGGAGGGGCTGGCGTCTAAAAACGGCACGAAATAACACAGACCCCTCCGAGAAACGGAGAGAGAGAGAGAGAGAGAGAGGTGATCTGGGTGTAGACTTTGGATCACGAGCGCAAAAATAAAAAAAACGTGCGCAAAACAGCGGCGCTCCTGTGCGTCCGTGCGGCGGGGAGAGACAGGCGATGCGCTTTTAGAGGTCACTGAGAATTTTTCGTTGTTTTTCTTTTCTAGTCGAGGCTGTGAAGACGCAAGGAGCTGCCTCGTTTTTTAATTATTAGGACGGAAATAAATGGGTGATTACGGATTCGGGTTGCTGCACACGGCGAGTCTCAGCAGCAGCAGCGCCGCGCTCCTGTTCCGGCCCCGGCCCGGCTCCTCCCCGCTGGCCCCGGCCTCCTGCCCGCCTCTCTTCTCGGATGATCCCGCGGGGCTGAGCGGAGGGGAAGGACACGGAGACGGAGGCCACTTTAACGCACAGGCCCCGTTTTGCCCCACGCGTGACCTTCAGGAGCCCCCACCCTCCTCCTGTACCTCCTCCACTACCTCCACCTCCTCTTCTTCCTCCTCCTCTCCTTCCTCAGCAGAGCTCCCTGACCCCGAGGCCGAGCCACCTTCACAGCTCCAGATGGACTCGGGCCACCTGCTCAGCAGCAGCAGCGCCGGGGTCCTGGGCTTCCCCAGCCTCCAGCACCAGGACATGGCCACTCCAAGCGGCCCTTCCTCGCCTCCTCTCCCCAGCTTCGCAGCTCCCTGGTCGGTTCACACCAGCTCCCCTCCTCCTCCTCCTGCTGCTCCCCCTGCGCCTCAGCCGCAGCCCCCGCAGCCTCCTCCGCCCAGCAGCGAGCCTGACAGCGGCTTCTACCCGGCGCTGCCCTCCTCCATGAGCCCCGGCTTCTTCCAGAGCTTCTCCCCGGTTCCGGCCGTCAGTGTGCAGGGCTTCGGCGGACCATTCTCCCCCCAGCAACCACCCCAGAGCCGCCGCTCCCCGGGCAGCCCACACATGCCCCCCCAGCAGCACGGAGCCTTCCTGCAGCAGAGGAACAACTACAACCACCACCAGGTAATAAACAACAACAACAAACGGCAAAACCTCTATCAGATCTGTCCCCCTTCTACCTGCTTTTTTAATGTGTCGTGCCAGCTTTTCTGCCTGTTTACTCATATTTCAGCGACATGTTTGTGTATTCCATACGTTAAACTCGGCCTAGACCGACATTTTGTTTGTGATTTTGTTTAAATAGAAAACAAGCAGTTTCCTTCTCCTAGCAACCTTAATGTTTTTCATTTGTAGTTCCCAAACGGAGCCATTTCAACGCAGTTAAAGCTGACCAGGCATGAAAAAGAACTACAGTTCCCATGATGCGTTGCGACAGGCACCCTGACAGGCACAGTGTTATTCATATGTGGCGTTGAAACAGAATTAAGCGCGATTTAAAGCAGCTTGCTTTAAAAAAAAAACGTATACTTTGTTAAGGGGGTTGATATATTCATTCAAAGGTGAATTATTAAAATGAACCGAGACAGAACACCGAAGATTGTTGCTCAAAACCGGATCGAGCAGCGTGAATGCAGCACTAGCTAGTATGACTAAGCTAGTTCTGGCGTTATGTAATAAGAATGTAATAAGGATGTAATAACACCATCACAGTGTAACGACACATTAGTGCAGCTTAATTTCTGAGGTGAATATACCTGTGTGACCATGGAAGCTGTGCTATTATGATTACTAATATTTATTTCTTTATTTTACTATTTTGAATATTATTGTTATTTTGTGCATTGAGTATTTTTGAATTTTCATCATATTCAGCTTGAAGGAGTGTTTTCAGGAGAATATGAGGACTCACGTGACATTCCAGTGACCTTAAGGTCATGTGAGTGTGTGTGTGTGTGTGTGTGTATGAGTGAGTTTGTTTTTAAGCCTGTAATGGGAAAACAGACAAGAATGTTTAGCCATTTTCACTTATTTACCAGTGAAGTTATGGGGATATAATAACTGATCTTTTGTTTAGAATTCAGTAAGAGCCCACTCTTTTCTGAGGCCTTTATAGCGGCCTGTCAGAAAGACGTTCTTACATTCTCTTGTGCTACTGAGTCCAATGGCCTGTTCGAATGTTAACCCTGGACGCTAGAATTAAGAATAAATAAGAATAACATGGAATTAACTAGAATAAACCATAGAATAAACTCGTAGAATTATCTAGAACAGGTTATGAACATGTACTTTTACATTCTGTTTTATCCTCCATAAGGAATCATGACAGTATGCCAGGTTTTGGACTGAGATGAGCCGGCCCAGGCCGCAGCCCGTTTGTGTGTGTGTGTGTGTGTGTGTGTGTGTGTCTGCTCTTGTGGGTATGGGGGAAGGGCAGGAGTGAGTCACATGGTTACATGGTTTAACCATGGCTCTTTAACATGCAGTGACAGGTAGACTACAGATAGACACACGGACCTATGGTGACAAAGTGTTGTGTGTGTGTATACATATATGGGACGTGTCTGTTTACATATCATCGTTGTCATGATGTTACAAAACCCCCATTTTTGTTTTTTTTTTTACTTTTTGCATAATATGAAATTGTCCTTTACATTGTATGACAATTTAATGACCACTTATATTAAATCGCCATACAAATGGTCCAAATTGACAATAGTCTGTCTCCTGAGAGCAACAATTTTTAAAGTAATACATATTTATATATATGATACTTTGGGACATGTGACTACATGTAGGTAGCCGTATATAAAATATTTATAAGAAAAGATGCCATTCTATAATCGTTACAGAATTTGAAAATGGCAGCTGACACACACACCCAGATATAAAATATATACAGTTATGTGTGTGTGTGTGTGTGTGAGAGAGAGAGAGAGAGAGAGAGAGAGAGAGGGAGAAAGAGACTTAATGTGTGTTATAGTTACCAGTTTGACATTCTCAGTTTATAATTATAGATAACAGTGCAAAATCTGCAGCTGTTCTCTACTCATATTGTGTGTGTGTGTGTGTGTATGTGTACACAGAAGTCATGCATTGTGGTTTAGCTCAGTTGATTGCAGCAATTCCGAAAACAGCTCACGCTTTCTCTCCCAGCGTCTAGACGGCAACATTATGATCGTTCATTTCTACCAAAACACTAATTTTGGCCTCACACTAACATAAACACACAAATACACACACACACACACACATACATACTAAAATGTAATTACACACTCAGCCACTGTAGGTTGTGTAAATGGGTGTGGCGAACTGCAGCAGAAAAACACACACAGTTGTAAGTACATACACACACACACACTCAGAGCTGTTTTGGGTGCAGGCATGGATTCATGGTAAAGTGTGTACACCTGGAGTGTGTTTTATTTGTGTGTGTGTGTGTGTGTGTGAGAGAGAGAGAGAGTTGTTGGACGCACTGTGCACGGAACAGTTAGAATTAGATGCAAAGCTCTAAAGCTTCTTACTGCCTCTGTACCCTACCAGCAGGCCTACACACACACACACACACACACACACACACACACACACAAACACACACACACACACACACACACACACACACACACACACACACACACAGGGCAAAGTACACTCTGTCACTGATGTTTACATGTTCACTCACAAACCACTTGATGCATATTGTGTATGCATATTGTGAAAGTCACAAATTCTCACCTCTAACAATACCTCTCTCTCTCTCTCTTTCTTTCTCTCTCTCCACCACTCTCTTTCCTTCTCCATTCTGCTTTCCTTCTTCTATCTCTTTTTCCTCTCTCTCTTTCTTTCTCTCTCTCCCCCACTCTTTCTTTCCTTCTTTATTCCGCTTTCCTTCTTCTATCTCTTGTTCCTCTCTCTCACTCTCTATTTCTCTCCCCCACTCTCTTTCTCTCTCTCTTCCTCTACACTTTCCCTCTCCCCCCTTGCTCTGTTCTTCCTCTCTCTCTCTTTCTCTCTGTTCTCTTTCTCACACTCTCACTCTCCCCCACTCTCTCTCTATCTTTCCTCACACGCTCTTTCCTTCTTCTCTCTATTCTCTCTCGTCTTCTCTCTCTGTTATCTCTCTCCCTCTATTCTTCTCTCTCTTTGCCTGTTGTCTTCTCTCGCTATTCTCTTTCTTTCCTTCTCTCTGTCTCTCTGTAGCCCCTGATGAAGCAGTCTCTGTGGGGTGGTCATCAGGGCAGTGGTTGGGGCTCTGGTGGGATGTCCTGGGGTAGAGACCACCGCCGCGGAGGGGGCATGGGCGTGACTGGCTCGATGAGTCAGATCTCCCCCATGAAGAAGCCTTTCTCCAGCAACGTCATCGCCCCTCCAAAGTTCCCCCGCTCCACCGCCTCTCTGGGGCCCAAGACCTGGGTAGAGGAGAATGTATTCCGCACCGACAACAACAGCAACACCCTGCTGCCCCTGCAGGTATGAACTCCGTCTGTGTGCATGTGTGTGTAGATGTTTACATAGAAGGTATGAAGATGTGTAGAAAAGGATAGAAATGGGCAGATAAGGTTGGTTAAAATGCCAAACTATATATGATATCACCTCTTATTAAGGAGAACAAATAGTCAGATCAGCTAAGGCTCAGGACCTGGAGTTTTGTTAGATCAAATCACGATCGTCATGCACTCTTATTTAGATTGTAATGCATACAAGTAATCCTAGCACGAGAGTGAGCGAGAAGAGAGAGGGAGAGAGAAACTGCGGGGGGTGAATGAGAGGGTGTGTAAGAGCAGCTTTCAGAGCCTGACTATTGTGTCGGTTGAGAGAAAGGCCACCTCATTTGCATCTCAACCACACATGAACACCTGGATTCCCTCGTCTGTATTCATGTAGTCACCTGTGCACGCGCTGTGTCTGCTGGGCTGGAAGAACTGGATGTCACCCGGGGCTGCTGGCTACAGCACAAACAGATCCAAACGCTTCTCATTAACCCTTAGAAGGCGAAAGCTGTTTCTGTGGTGCAGTACTGTTCAGGTGTGATTACGTACTTATTTAATTAATTACAGACGCAATGAGTAACACTGACAGTGTATATTCTGGACAGCTTGAGATATTTCCGTTTTTGGCTACGTTTTGGGAGGTTGCTAGTTGAGTCCCCGGTGGTACAGCAGATATAAGTGGTCAGGAGGCCATAAGTGCACAATTGGCCTGGTTCTCTCTGGGTGGGTAGGATGCCCACTCCCGTCACAGTATGTGCTGGCTGACGTAAAAGAATTGGCAGTTTCTTCTCCAAGCGAGTTGTGTTGTTCAGTGATGTTGCATTTGTGGCAGTATGTAGGGAGCTTCACATCCTAGTGTTGGTCCTGGCTATCGAGGTCCTAGCTATTGGGAGGAATTGGAGACAAAAAACTAGGCCAGAAAAATTGGAAATTCCCAATATCCTGTTTGTTTCAGCGGCAAAAAAAATGTCAAAATCATGGCAAAAATATTGAGGATATTTATTCTTTTGACAAAACACGACTACATTAACTTCAAAATAATAATCATATAATAATCATAATCTGGTCTTCATTATCATCTTACAGAGTGCAAGGCAGAGTGCTTGGAACAGCCAGAAAAAGCCATGCCAGGTATAAGAAGAAACATTTTTGAGACGTCAGCTTGGCCATCAGTTTCAGGTTTATAGGTCTCTCCTAGAGGTGGTACGGTCAGGCTGATTTCAGCAGAAAATGCCGGATCGGATGTTGGAGAGGGGAAGAAAATGGAGCAGATCCAGTCCTTCCGCAAATCTATCCTGAAATAGCACCCACTCACACTGGGTGATGCCATGTTGTTTGGTATGTATCTTCTTGTGGGGCAGCAGAGTAGGTTAGTTTGACCAGGAACCCTTCAGATGATTGGTTTCAGTACTAGTTTCCTCCATTCAGGGAGACAGGAGCCTGGTCTTGCATGGCTGGAGATAATACCAAGATGACCTTGGGGGAATTTGGTTGTATGCAAATTAGCTGTAACTCCAGAATTAACATGTACCATTCTGATACACTGGACAGGCGACATGCTTGTTTCCACTGAGCTCTGCTAACATGGCAGCCTGGCTGATCAGCTGCCTGAGGCGACATAGCACAGTGTTAACAACAATAGCAGGTGTGACCTCTCTTCTGGGAGGTGTTGCAAGGAGGACTAATGTGAACTAGACAGTGGAGTAAGTTTAAGTTTTGAAAAAGCACTTGTTTGAGAACTTCTCAAGACGCTAAATAGCAAATTAGCTGGGTTTGTGACTCCTTATCTATCTGTCTGATCGCTGCTATTTGATGCTAATGGTCTTGTTCATTTAATTATTTGTTTTAGAGATATATTCTGTCATTTGATTGTGGGTTTGAACTGGCTACTGCTTTTTACCTGAAAACCATTGTGGAACCATTTTTGGTGTTTCTGTCTAGGTTTCATAGTTACGTATTTATGGAGTCGCACGACAGGTATAACAGACACAGAAGCTTTTCTCCACCCAGTCCTTTAAAGGATCTTTCGAGCGCCGTGTCCGTCACCAGACGACAGTCGGGCTTGTTTTCTTGTTCAGCCTGCTGTGATTTTTTTGCTTTCTCCTCTTCCTCGTTCCTGCGCCCTTCCTGCATTTGAAAATTCCACACATTCCTGGCGCCTGGCCCTCCTTCCTTCCCAAAATTCTGTTTGCCTCACGTTCCAAAACTGTGGTTCATGAGTCATCCGTAGTCTGAGGGAACAACAGCTGGACAAAGGTTGAGAAGGAGGGGCCGAGGGTTTGAAGTTAGGGGTGTAAAAATAAATCCCTGCGTCACGACACGTCAGTCTGACGGTGGTGTTCAACTACATCAGGTTTGGAATATCAGAGTCAATACTCATCCATTATAATATTTTTGAATATAGTGTGTGGTCATTATTTTTGGACAAAATTTTGGCCAAAATAGGATTCTTTACAAATGTGATAAAACAAGGCTGATATGTTAATGTTAATAATTAGTTTGAACCTTCAGATCACTCATAGTAGTGCAAGATGAAGGCCAGCTTGTATAATGCACTGACAGAGTCTGCGAATGTAGCCCTTCGTTTAAAATGCTTTTAAAGTGATGCATCTTCAGCATCTTTGGTCGATGCACTGATCAGCACTTGTGGAGGACAGTGTTTCCTGTGGATTAAGAGGTGGGCAAGCAATTTCTTTTGGTCAACTGGGCGAGGGGGTGCAAATGGTTTCGAATGGTGAATGGTTTCGAATGGGCGTGGTGAATTATTTTCTTTTGTTGAACATGGGGGATCCACTCTTTGTTTAGTTTTTGGGCCGCCAAGGAGAATGCTACCAGTGGAAACACTTGAGAGAAGTATGGAAAAATCAACAAGCAGCAAACCGACAAAAGCAACAGCACAGTAGAGCTCCAGCTCCCCTCGAGCGCCTCTACTGTAACAAGAATCCACAAGCTGTTTGACCGAGAGCGAGAGGAGAGACTCTGAGTGTATATGTGATACGTGTGTGTGTGTGTGTGTGTGTGTATGTAATATATATACGCTGACTGGGGGAAGTATGCAGCCACTTTTGATGCCAGTGATAAAAATTGGGAACTTGAAAATTGCATTTGTTAAGTTTCGGGGGTTTCATGTTCAGTTCCCGAATTATTGAAAGTTATGATTGCATACAAAACATTAATCTTAGAATGCACTGCTTTGTAAATCTTTCTTTAGAGGCAAATGTGAGCAAACCAAAAAAGCATAGTGTATCGTTTGAAAGGTCAAGATCTCAAACCGGTCCTGGAGGACCCTGTGCCCTGCACATTTTAGTGTTTACACACCCACTCAAGAACAGCTGGGTTTCAGTTAGATCAGGTGTGTTGGGAGTTGGGAAAACACTAAAATGTGCAGAGCAGGGGGCTTCAGAACTGGTTTGCAAACCACTGGTCTAGCCTATATTCTACCAAGGCGTAAAAAGGTTTTCCAGTCATATTTGTGTATTGAATGGAAAAGTGAATGGTTTCCTAAAGAATCTGAATCTAACTGAGTCAGGTCAATTATTTTCACAGCAGTTGAAGTGGTGGAACAAAATGCATTCGTTCTTTGCCAATGGTTTTAATTTATAAAACATGAATTAGATTTATCAGAATTGCTCCAGCTTCAATACTAGTAATAGGAAAGTGAACTCAAACTGGGAATGTGAGTGTGTGTGTGTGTATGTGTCTTTGGGCCTTGTGTGCCTCTCCTCGCCTGGTGCTCAGCTGTTCCTCGCTTCTTTATTTTTGGCAACTAGCGCTAATGCAGACGCTATCTTTAGCCTCACTAGCACCTTCACTGCAGCGGCGTATGTTTAAGCTCTGAACGTGTGGGGGTCTTGACACACAGCTGAACAGGATCAGGGGGTGCTGAGCTCTGCTTAAAGTGGTAGTTCAGCAATAAATCTAATTTGCACACGTTTTCTTTGACAAATGTAGTTGAACAAAGACATGCTGACATTTGCTAATAACCACAAAGAGAGGCATCAGACTGTAGAGATGAATCATCACACAGTTGCCTCAAGCCATGTCAAGTTGTTAGGTCATGCAATAGACTTGCTTATGTGGTATGACAGACAAAATTCAAGACTTTTGACTGGCTGCTTTGACTTCAAAGCTTAAGAAGCAAACTTTGGATGTCCTGGCTGGTCTACTGGTGCGAGTCTAAGACTATGGACTAAAACTAAACAATGGACAGTGGTCGTCCACCAATGGCTTGACAGCGTCCAGCTGTCAACTCTTGGCCCAATCTTTCAGCCTGGCCGTCTGGGTTGACTTTGATTTTACCGTCTGGATGCTGCAACTGCTAAGTGGTCCTTCTTAAATTTATACTATTTTTCAGCATAGATTATATACATTTTATTTATTTAATTGGTACTTTCTACAGAAATGTGTTAACATTTCCCCATAAACTCTGCGAAACAGAGCTATTTAAGCACAAAATATGGCTGAAGCCCTTAAACTGAATTTCTAACACCAGCTGCATCGTAACCAAGACAGTTTGGCTTTACCACTCCTGCACGCTGCTCCTGTGGTTCATGGGGTGTGTTATCTTTTGCTCAAGTGAGCAAATATCATTTATATCATTTGTCATGTGTATGATTTGTAATAGGGATGGGCATGGTTATACAAACATGCAGATCAAAATTCATCTTACTGTTCATGTGCTTTATCAGGTATTCATATAAGGCATGTAGTTTGAAATATAAATTGAAATAATTTACACCCAGCCTTGTAGTTCCTTATAAAAGCTTTAGGGTGTTTTATGTACAACCAGGAAAAGATGGGTTGCAATTAGCTGATAATGCGTCTTACATTTTTATAATTTTGGCAGTGAGGGAGAGGATTATATTCAGGTTGTGTGACTGGTCGAGTATCTTGAGGGTGCAGTGTGTGAGCTACACATGCCATGTATTTCTCTCTCTATCTCTGTCTTCTGTCTCACTGTTTGTTGACTGACAGAATGCCTGACAGAGAGACCCACTGGGAATTCCTTAGTCCCACTGGCTATTCAACTGCAGTACTGGACGTTCTGTACAGTAAACCCTCCGGTATCATTCATCCTGCTTTTCTTTCTACCATGGTGCCACAACTTATGATATCAGCCTCTATCTGTGGGTTGCAGTGAAAGAACCAGGGCTTTCCACAGTGAGAGATTAAAAACAGATAAGACTGGTACCCTGGCAGTGGCTTAAGGACGTACATTCGCCGTGTGTGCGTTTTTTCCCACGGATCTGCGCTAAAGCTGGACCTTAAGCGGCCGATGGTGATGGGGAGGGACGGAGAGCAGGGCTGCTGTAATCTGGTATTATCCACCACAGGCCTGCTGCTCCTGCAGGCAATGCCAGAGACCAGGACTGCACCCTGTATCGTTTGTTGCAGGGATGTCCAAGGTTAAATATTCAGATCCATATTTACTTAATGAGGTATTCAAATAAAGCAATTGTAGTTTGAAATGAAAAGTCAGTTAATTGTGTACAATATCGTTTTCAAATATGTATTAGAGCAGAATGTATGTATGAGATGCAGTCTGGTCATATGGCAAAATAAAGCAAAATAGAAACTTATAAGCAGAGCTGAATATATAAATGTTTCAAACAAAATGATTATGAATTTGAAGAGTTTGTACTGCATGTCAGATGTTATTGTGTTAGATCACAGTTAATAAACTAGAAAAGAGAGAGGTGATTGTACAATATTGCTGGAGTATCGTTAGGAGTTTGCTGTGGTGTTCTAGGTGGTTGTCAGGGAATTGCTAAGTGTACTGCTATGATATTTCAGGTGCATATTGTGAGTTTCCGCAGTATTCTGAGTGGTTGCTAAATTGTTGCTGTGATATTGCAATTGGACGCAAGGGCATTGGGCGTGGATTGATGCAGTACTTCAGGTGGCTGTTGTGGGTGTTCTAGGAGGTTCTAAGGATGTTGCTAGTTTATTTCTATAGTCTACTTCTTACTTCTGTATTTTGGCCCCAAGTTTTACCATTAATCCTTAGGTAAAGCAAAATAATACTAAATTATTGTTTCTCGGAAAGTGTACGTTGGGATACTTGGATTTCTATTTATTCAAATGTGCATAGATGCTTAAAATCTCATCCCTAGTTGGTAATATTGTCAAATATTGTGCAATAATTGCAATACTAGTTACACAAGAAGCTGCGATATGTTCACATCTTTCTTATGTTTGCCATAAGCATCATCTCAGACATTTAAGATGTGGGCATGTTCACAAATTTTTCATGAATTCAAATATATTCAAATATTCACAAATATTTACATGGCCCTATGTGTAAGTAGTTTTGAATAAACAGTGCACATCAGTCTTTAAACATGACACAGCAGTGTGTTTTTGATATATTGCAAGACATATCGCAAATGTGGTATATAGTAATATTTATATGCCCACACTGTGTTCTACCAAAGACATAGTTGGCCAGCCACCAGAGAGACACCCGTTCCTTTAACTGGTACTGCAGTGCTACAATGAGGACAGCAGTCAGCCTGCAGGGCAGGGCAGACCACTCGAGTCCAGAGGTCATTAACTACAGGGCTGTAATTCTAAACCTCTCCAAGATAGCACTAGGACTGTGATATTCTACCTTTATAAACCTTTTAGGCCACATTGCAGTTTCAGATGAGAGTTACCCTGAGTACATTTGCTGCGTTTGCGGACAAAGCCGAGGGCCAAAGCCGAGGACCACTATTGAACTGTAAATTTTACAAATAAAATATGTATACAGAAATCAGGCTGCAGTGAAATTTAGCATAATTTGGAGAACTTTCAATAAGTATATCTTTAAATTAGCGTAACAGCACTGTTTTGTCTGCAATGACATCTGAATGGGGTTCTTAGTACAGCAACACTGAAGCTCTAAAATGGAGAAAGTGTGAATGTTAGCAAACTACACATGACTTTAGATCAGATATCCCAACTATACGTTAACAGAAAAGCGGCCAGCGAGGCTGGACATGATTAGTAATTAGTTTTACTTTGGTGTGTTATTTTTTCTATATTTGGTGTTTGGCAACTTAACTAGCTTGATAACAGCTACAAAATGTTTTCACTTTTATTCTGCTTTGAAAGTGGAATGTCATAGCTGTGAATGACATTTGAGTTGACCTGTACGACAAGTTGGAAAGCCAGGTTCTAGCCATGTTAGCCATTGTTAGCCATTGTGGGTAAAACCAGTTGCTATCAAAGCATTACATGGTATTTCGCATACATACTGTTTATACGAGTGACAGAGGTGCAAATAAACACTATTTACTACAGCTTTTACTACTGCAGACGCATGGAACAGCCATCTTGGTTTTTGTGGTAGAGGTTGGTGAGTTTCATTTCCAGAGTAGGACATTTGACTTCAGAAGGCATTCCAGATGAAATTCCCTACTACAGAAATTCCTTCTTCAGACTTCCCAGTTCAAACAAAATGCACCATTAGTAATCTTCTTGTGTAGTGTCAGCTCTAGAATGTATAGCACTTTCCTCTTCGACAACTACAGTAAAACTACTATACACAGACCTTTAATATCTTAAAACCCTAATATTCAGCCATAAATGTTACCAAATTTCATATTATAGGCTGCAGGTACCAGTGACCTCTAGTAACACAGTGGAAACAAACATAACTAAGTTATAGCAAACTAACGCTAGCTAATTCTATCACACGAGGTCAAGAAAATCGTTCAGTTGAAGCTTACTGTCCAGGAGTGTTTTAGACTTCAGTTTACAGGAATAAATCAATCAAACACGCTAACATGACCGACACTGAATGAAAGGTAGTGTGTACCAATTAGCATAATGTCATTTTATAATGGTAATTGGTGACCATTCAGTTCTACTCATTGTTAGCAGTTCTAGCTGTGTTGACTGAGCTGTTTCCTTTAGAGGAAAAATGTATTTTCAGTGGACAATCCGTCGTAATCCAGTGGGTGTAGGCTATAATCTGTGTAAAGAGAATCATAAGAAATGGAATAAAAAATGGATTAGCATGTAATTGTGCAGACGGTTGGATCAGAAGTGTTTCCCCCGAAAGGCGTCCAAGAACGTTTTGTCCCTGACATGGATTTCATGACAGTTGTTGACACATGCAGTGAGTTTCCAAATACAGTATGCAAGTGTGTGTGTGTGTGTGTGTGACCTACTCTTCCCCTTGTTTCTTAACTAAAGGAGTGAGGGGAGTGTGTATGGAGTAAACATTCCCTCTGCGCCCACATATGTACACACACACTCACACACACACAAACACACACACACACACACACACACACACACACACACACACACACACACATCTGTGGAATTGTTTTCAACAGAACGGCAGGGGATGCCCTTCTGACATTTATAGCAAACTAGAAAGAGATGTGTGCTCTATGCACACACACACACACACACACACACACACACACACACACACACACACACACACATGCACCTCATCTGCAGGGTGCCCTAAAAGCCTACGATTTGCTGGTATTCCAGGGTTGGGGGGGGGGGGGACCATTGCAGCACTGGCACTTTATAAACACGTGAACCAGCACAGAAAGAATGTCCCAGCATGCTCCTGGTCACATTAATACACTCTCCCTAATCCTATAATGCTAAGGCCACAGGTCACCATGGCGTGTCTTTGTGTATATTGTGCTGGAACACTGGCTATATCCAAACTGCGGCTGTTCACTACAAAGTGCACCATTGTACACATCTACCATTTTGTAATGTCTAAAAACAATGCACTCCTCCCAATGCGCAATGCACTCCTCTGCAGTGCACCATACATAAACGCACCCCAGCAGGCACGGAACACACATAATACACATAGTTTGAGACAGAATGTGAGGAAACCTATGTAATATCAATGCACTTTTCCACAGGTATACATAAACCATGCTGCACCTAAACTGTACTGTGATGGCACGGAACTTAACTTTGGTTTGCCAGTGTATCTTTTGGACCGGTAACGACAGTCTTAGCATGTCAGCAGTGCTGTTCTCTCCCCACAGTTCATGGCCGTCCCAAAACCATGTCCATGGAGTCGAACCAGCAGAAAGTTTTTCTGTCAGAGCTGCTTTTGATATTGTGATCTCTTATTTTATTTATAGTCTCGTTTGAATTCTCAGATTTTTTTTTGTCATCATTCTTCAGCCGTGCGATCCCAGCCCAGCTCACTTGTTAGTAATGTCGTGGTACACCTTCACGTTTCTCACAGCATTAAAGATAAATTTGTTAGTATCATAGAAAACTCCCACTGAAATTTATCTTCAGCCCAAACATACAGTCGTGCTTGTACTTTGTCGACTTCCCAGTTGTTAGTTTGTTTCTCTGTTGTTATTTTTTGTGTGGACAATAAAACAAGAACAGTGGCCTCTTTCCATGTTGTGACAACATTTCAACCAATCAGAAAGCAGTGACACGGTCAGCTCGGCTGCGGCCCGCTCTTGGCCCTGCTGTTGAGCTGCGCCGTGACAGCTTTTGATTTATAATGGAAAAACTTAAGCTTGCGGTACGCTGCAGTTCCTTGTGCCAGTGGAACAGCGCCATTAGTGTGTGACATCATAGTGTTCATAGTGTCCTATAATAGTGTTTTACTCAGTGCTTCTGATTTTCTAATTTAGGGAGTATGATTAGGAGCCATTTCCATTCACTGTAATGGTGTTCTATGTAGTATAATCATTTAATTTTTTAAATAACAGCACAGTGATTGACATACTCTCTCTCTATCTCTTTCTCTCTCTCTCTCTCTGTCTCTCTCTCTCTCTCTCTCTCTCTATCTCTCTTTTTCTCTCTCTTAGGATCGGAGCCGAATGTACGACAGTCTTAACATGCACTCACTGGAGAGTTCTCTGATTGACATCATCCGGGCAGAGCAGGACCCTCTCAAGGGTAAGACCCACATCCTGCTTCTCGTGAACCTCAGCTTGACTAATATGCTTCTTTTCGGTCTGGCACTCGACCAGGGGAAGAGCTAATCTTCAAAAATCTCTGTCCTAGACGGAAAAGATTCGCAATAATATAGTATCACAGCCCAAACTTTTTGGAGAGGACGCTCAAAAGCAACTTACAAGTAAATCATGATGTGGTAAAGCAACAATCTAAATGACTGTAAATTTATATTGCCAGTTGTAGACCCTGGGGGGGGGGTGTCCCTGGTCTCTACTTTCTACCACCATTTTATTTAAGACATGGAAGAGAGATCTATAACCTTCAAATGTATGAATTCTGTTCATATTTTAAGCCAAATATTGATGCATATGGAGTACATATATTTTTTTTCACTTTCTTGTACCCAAATGAAACAAGAAAAGCGGCTTTGAGAACGCCCATAAGCGACAAACTTGAGGCAATGTTAGTGGCTTCTGCGTTTTTTTGGTCAAATATGACCTGTCTTATCAACTGTATATGGAATAATATAGTGTATAATATAGTATGATATGCAATAGGACATGTTCCGTCTAGGACAGAGGGTATTGAATGTGAGGTAAGGATATAGGCCCCTAAACCTGGGATTTTATAAACCTAATTTCTGTATGGGGAAAATATATAGAGCCATAGAGCAGTGTTTCTCAAATTCAGGAAGAGCCACGGCATGCAGCTCCATATTAATGCACACCTGCTCCAGCTCGTGAAGGCTGTGGTAATGAGCCGATGATCTAAACCAGAGGCGAGGAGTGGAAGCAGAGAAAAAGGAGAATGCGAAAATGATTCACTACAGTGCATTTCTACGAGAATAATCTGAGGACAGCTGTCTCAAGAGAAGCTCCAGGGTCTTCCCAAACCACTTCCTTTGGAATCACAGAATGTCCTTGTCTGTTATAGTTATAGGGATTTGAAGCAGAGTGTTTGTCTGTACTATGGGAGTGGCAGAATGCTGCAGTGCTGCTCTCTATACCCCCTTGCCCTTTCTCTCTCTCTATTTTCCCACCCAGTCTGTACGAGCAGATGGAGCAGACATACGGTGCGGCGCTCACTGCAGAGAGAGCGAGAGAGAAAAGGAAAACTGATTCTAATTGCAAATCGACCTTGTGACTTATTTTCTCCCTGTATTTAAAATTTTAGCCTAGAGGAGAAAGAATAAGAGAAACTGGGATGGAGGGATAAAACAGGGATATAGCACTAAATTAAAGTGCATTGAACATGTAATATGTTAATGTAATAGTCTCTAAGAATAATTCAGAGACGAGTGAATGAAAGCAACATTTCTGAAATGCAACAGGTCTGAAAAAAATACACAATTTCCCCTTTATCTAAAACTAAACAAAATTAAAACCCTGGTCGTGACCAAAATTCAAATGACTTCTAGCAATTGCGGTTTCTATAAACATATACAGCGCAAGCAGTTAGGTTTTCAGACTATTAAATACCTTCTTGCTGCCTAGCATTTGGATGTATTTGGAAGTACACTAATGGAACTACTTAAAATTATGGTTAACATGGCTAAAACAATGAATTTTCAAATAAAATTTTAATACATTAGCTAATATATTAGCATGAAAATGGAAACAGCATAATATTAATGTAAGGTATATATCAGCCACTGTTGTTTCATCGGATCAAGTCAGGACACCACTGTGTCTTATCATATTTTGCAGTGGAGTTAGGAGGCTAATAAGTAATGGAAGCTTATATCGCAATTGCATAGCAAAACATCCCCAAATCCCCACACATTTGCCTCCCACTCTGGTGGGTTGTAATCTTTAACAGACATGTGTGGGCCTGATACCCAGTTATCTATAAAAAATACAGAATATGTTACCACTCATGGTGGTAGCATGCTTCCAGCTAGCTGTAGGCTTTCATTATGTGTTAGCTCATTAGCCTCGTAGCTCTAGTGAAAAACTGAAGGCACAAATTACATTTCAGATTACTTAACAACTCAATGTGATATGAGGCAAGTGCGTGTGAGGACTGAGGCTAGCAGTTAGCACGGTGCACAGAACTGGATCACTGCACTTTGTGCTTGGGCTGTGAAGCGAAAATGACTCCGGGGCTTGAGAGAGAGATGTTTCTGTGGTTGATTTTTAAACCTGTGTAGTTCCTCCAGAAGTTTCAGTAGATAAACACACAACAGACGTTATTTACGGCTTCTTTGAGCACACACTTTGACAAAGGCAGTGTGAGGAGGCCTTGAAGGACCTCCAGCAGATGTTAGAGTATTTTAAGTGTGTAATTTCTCCAGTCACCCTCTGAGAGGAAGATTTACAAGTAACATTAGCTTCCTGTAATGCTATAGTACGACATTCAAGAATACAGATATCTGAACTCATCTCAGCATTCTCTGTAGCCTATAGGCATGTAGTTTGCACAATGTTTGCATGACTGGAGCAAAATGGCCACATCTAAGCAAAATGTATAGAAATATGCCAAAGACAAATTTGTGCAATGTAATTTGTAAGTTGTTGCGTATTACACTATACTGCACAAAAATCAGAGACAACTTAATTGAAATTTTAGACGAAGCATAAATATTTATTCCTATCAGAAAATCACACTGAAGTCTTGAATACTAAGTATAATATT
Organism: Hydrocynus forskahlii; assembly: GCA_037974365.1. Classification (NCBI taxonomy): domain Eukaryota; kingdom Metazoa; phylum Chordata; class Actinopteri; order Characiformes; family Alestidae; genus Hydrocynus; species Hydrocynus forskahlii. The sequence goes on from JBBPCX010000141.1 coordinate 4,316,364, forward strand.
AAACCTGTGAGAATTTAATTTGTGCACTCTTTGTATTTCTGCCCCATACTGAGACTTAACCTCATCCATCTTTCCGTTCTTAAACCTAAGCACCATCAGCTGCTCCCAAAGAGCTGCTCTCACCGACAGTATGTTCCCTCTCAAAATGACATTAATGCAAGCAGCTACCTGCACACACCTCAGCTGCCTTGCACATTTTTCTCTCATGTGCGTTAGCCAAATGCCTAAAGTGGAGATTTCTGAGGAGATTAGATGGAAGATTAGCTGCGTGTTGAAGTACAAGGAAAGAAAATCAAACAAAAAATGAAAAACCTCCCAAGACCTGCTAAACCACCAAGACTGTCACCATCAGAAAGACAGCACTTAAAGGTGTTTCTGGTGACCCTTCAAAAGTGAGAAGACAACAAGCCGATAATAAGAACAAACTGACTGATGAGCACTCAAATGCACTAGAACACTCAGTTTGAATATATGAGATAACACATGGAGAACCTTGGAAAAATGTCCCTGCAGGAAATCTGAAAGTGAGGACTAACTAATTACTGAATTGTATTATTAAATTGCTTAGGCTTGTGTGTGTGTGTCTGAAAAATGAATTAGATGTACTTAATGGGCAAGTACAGACTTGTGTAAGCCACTGATCTGGAAGAAATTTCACTGTGTCCTGCAGAACATTCTGTGATGGCCCTTGGAGGCATCAAATAAAGAAAAATGACCAGGGAGAAGATTGGTCTTTAGATTAGCTCTGAGGTTTTTCTGTCTTAGTCATTTTTTTGCATGAACACTAGACACCCTGGCAAACACCGATGTGTCCCATTTGTCCCTGTGTTTCATGCAGCTGTGTGTGTGTGTCTTGTTTCTCTTTCATGTTCAGGCCGCATGGGATGTCCACATCCTGGTGGCGACGGCCTACTCATGCTCAATGGTAAATATATCACCCAGTCACATCGCTCTCTCTCTCTGTCGCTCTGTCGCTCTCTCTCTCTCCCTCGATCTGTCCCTGACTCTCTCTCTGTCTCTCTCTCTGTCTGTGTGTGTCTCTCTCTGTCTCTCTCTCTGTCTGTCTCTCTGTCTCTCTCTCTGCGTCTGTCTCTCTCTCCCTGTCTCTATCTCTCTCTCTCTCTCTCTCTGTCTCTGTGTCTGTCTCTTTCTCTCTCTCGGTCTGTCTCTGTCTCTCTCTATTGACCCTGTCGTCTTTAACATAATAACAATTCACTTAACTCGGTGTCCATCTGTATTACAATACTGGATTTTCAATTTGTTTTATAGGTTGATAAGATCATTTGTAATAACTTGGTAGGTCACTGAAATTTTAAACAAATATAATAATCCATGCTCTAAGTGTTTGGTCTGGGTGAGTGGGTTTGTTGAAAGGTCACACATGCTGTGTTAAGCAATATACCCCACCATTTCACAGCCTTGTGCAATTTCAGTGCCTGACCCCCCACCCCCATTTCAGGCTGTGTCATAGTCCCTGCACTGTGGTGTACAGCAGGGCTTCCTAACCCTTTTTGATGGCACGTACCGATGCAAAGCCATACAAATGCAGGGTGGGGGAGTGGGTTTTTGTTTTGGTGAAGCACTAAACCCACTTGTTTGTACTCGGTGCTATTGTGGCCTGTAGAAAAATGCCAAGTGAAACCAAAGGCACTATAAAATGCTATATTGACTGACATAGCAGGGTGTGTATGTTTTACTGACAGCATATTATGAGACATTTCCAAAATTATTAGACCTTTTGGTCATTTGCTGTATCAGCAGCATTATGGGCATGTTTACGCTCATAAAAATTTTAATCACAAAGGGTTCTAAAGTTCTTTGACTGATTCCATGGAAGAATCCTTTTACATCCCTTAACAAGCATGTTTAATGAAGAGATGTGCACTTTAGTGGTTCAGAAACCTTCCCGTGATGTAAAGGTTCGTTACAAAAGGTAATCATTCTTTCTTGAACATCTATGTTATGTGGACATTATTTTTTTTTAAATGTTCTTGACATTGACGTGTCTCACACGTCTTGCGATAATAGCTCTCCGAGGAACCATTCATTTAAAGGTCTGTCTGAGAAATAGAATTGCTTCCTCTATACTTTTATTTACCTGTATTTGTATTTACATATATAATGGTCTGAATGAAGTAACCTCACAGTTTAGATAGCCTAAACAAATAGGTTTTAATCTGGATTTAAAAACACCTGTGGAGCTTGTATTCATAATATTCTCTGGAATGCTACTCCAGAGTTCAGGAGCTACATAAGAAAAGGATTTTCCACCAGCTGAACTGTAAGGGATTCTAGGAGTGTGCAGTAGGCCTAACACTTTAACAGATTAGTAGGATATGCCAGAAGTAGGCCATTCAGGGCTTTAAATGTCATAAACAAGACCTTTCAGTCAATGAAAAATTTTAACGGAAGTCAGAGCAAACTGAATCAGAGTAGTCATATGCTTTTCTTGGTAAGCACACAGGCCGCCTTGTTATCAACGTTCCTGTGAAGAGATCCAATCAGTTTTCAAGTAATAAGACTCAGTCTTAGTTATGTTAAAGCAGCATCCTGCATTTCACCAAGCAGAGTGTGTTGGGTTTAAGCTTTTCAACTGTTTGCTTTTGTAGCTGGATATAAGTTAAAGGAATAGCTTGACAGAAAATCACATTCACAGTTGTGTATGTATCCCAGATGTAGCGGACCAGCCAAGGCATGTTTGGAATCCAAATTTTGCTTCTTTACTTTAGCACTGGAGCTACAAGGCTATGTTGCTAACAAACACTGGAAGTCAATAGTCAAACAAATGGCCCCAAATTGTTTCTCTCAACTTTCTTAAACTACACTCAAATCTTCGCTTGGGTCATGCAGACTTGTCAGTGTGGTTTAAGACACAATTTACCGCTGCTTTGTGAATCCCGACCCTGGTGTCGTCTGAAATGCCTGTAGCAGCTATATGGGTGACTATTGAGTTCTAGTGTTTGCAATGTCAGTCTCGCAGATGCAAAACTAAACTAAAGAAGCTAAATTTTGACACTAAAAATGTCAAATTGAGCTCATCTGAGCGAAGCAGAAATATATGTAAATTAGTACATTGTTTTCACTGGAATGTTCCTTTAAAGACAGGGTGAGCACCTATAACGTACCTATAGTGGGATATAATATGTCACGCATATTCCTAGCACTTTGCATTCTGATATGCCTAATTTAAATGACCTATGGCTTATTGGTGGGGCTTCCATGTATCGCACTGGAGTCCTGCAGTAGTGTGTGGCATGGGAAGCTGAAAATAAAAACAGAACCTTTGCAAAGATCCACAATACAGACTGCAGGCTGGAATGGAAATGTTTGAGAAGGCAGAGCAGTTCCGCATTCGCTCGTGACCCGTGGCTGGTTAAGGAAAGCGCAGATGGAGTACTTGGCAGCGGCTTTCGCGTGCTCAGACAATCCTTCTCCATTTATAGCAGCGCAAAGGACACAGACCAAAACATCTGCTCTTCGTGCGCGGTCGGCCTCGGATCCACTGCACTCACTTTGGACCTCATAATCCGCAGATCCTGCAGATCCTGCAGATCCTGCGTGTTTTTTGTACGTGTTTTAACATGGTCGTGTTTGAATGTCACGTCAACAGCAGATGTTCACTTTGGGTCGTATCGAAAGAGTTGCACAGACATCTATTTTGTTCAGAGATTTGAAGGAGATTTACAGTTTTTAAAGACATGTTTGGTATCATAAATGTACTTCTTTAGCTTTGCTTGAAGCTAAGACTAATGTAGCTAAAAGCCTGATGTAAATAACAATGACAGGCTGTAGACAGTAGCTAGCCTGGCATAATTTTATTTTATTCATTTTCGGGGCAGCTGGTGGCCTGGTGGTTAGTGAGTTGTCCCTGCAATCAGAAGGTTGTGGGTTCGAATCCCAGGACTCCTGGTGGCACCACTGAGGTATCCTTGAGTAAGGTACCATCACCACACACTGCTCCCCGGGCGCGCCCCATTTGTGTCAGCCCCCGGCTTCACTTGGTGAATAGGTTAAATGCAGAGAAAGAATTTCACACTGTTCACACTTTCAAGATTCAAGATTCTTTGTCACATGCATAGTCATACACGTACAGCACACAGTGAAATATATCCTGAACTGCTCCTTTTTCACTGTTCAAACATTATAAACAGTAAGTAAATTTTAAATTAAAAATCTGGAATTTTCTGAAACACAGATAAAAATCAAGAAACGAGTACATATAAGTAGATATAAGTATAAATGTAAGTACAATTTTACAATTTAAAGACACAAACAAGGAGCACCACAAGTTATAGATAAAATATGTTGGCAAAAAAATTTGAGGTATTTATATGAATGTACTTTGTGCTCTGGTGTGTTCACGCATGTCTATATCATCACACACTTGCCTAAAGCTGTGTTAAAGAATTAGTTTTGATGTGGATTGTAGAACACTACAATATATTAAAAAGTGACAAAAGTACAGAGAAATGGCTGCTACTGCTGTTAGCATGGTCAGAAGTACTCTAGCTAAAAACAGTGCTAGTCACACAGTGTTAGAAACCACATCAGCAAGTCTAGTAGAATTAATCAACATATTTTGAGGCTGTTGTGTGAATTAGTTATGGTAGTTTGCACAATGCCAACATATAACTTACACACTTTACATTTTTCTCACTTTGCCTCATAGCTCCAGTTCGAAACTAGAGAAGCAAACTTTACATATCAGGGTCTTTGTCGATATGAAACCATTCCTTTAGGTCAGAGGAACAACGTTTGTGTCATATGGCAAGGAAATGGTCTTTAAATTCACACAAAACAAAGAATGCAGTTGTTTCACACCCAAAAGTCCCGACCCAGTCATGCCAGCAGGACTGCTCAGTCTGCTCGGTCACATGACTGGGGAAAGGTACGCTGATGGCTGGGAGTCACATGAGCCCTCAGCATGCAGGGTGGGTCATGTGATTGGTTGGAATGCTGGCCACGGGTCACATGACAGGCCGGGGGGCTCTGAGGGTGGGGGTCTGTCAGGGGAGATAGAGAAGCAGTGTTACCCTTTGGAATGCTGAACGACTGCTGACTTGTTTGGTATCAAACACACACACGCGGCCGTCTCTTAAACACAGGCTACTAATCACTGCAGCTCAGGGCTGGAATAGGCTCTGTATTGCGCCATAGTATCAGTTTACAGTATCATTAGACTCCGAAGCATACTCTACGTTACGAGATCAAGGAGGAAGAAAAGAATGCTTGGTGATAGAAGGGTTCCAGAGGGTCACGCTTCAAAAAATCCTTCATTAGTTCGTGTTTAACCTGTAGGAACCTACACAGTTGTTTTGCTGTGCATTTGATTAACTATTTAAATGCAATTGCTGGGGGTGTAAAAATACAATCAACTTAATTAGATCATCAGACCGTTCAGGGCTCACAGTTCGATACACTCACAGTACTTTCAATGAAGGAATAATGAAAACAATATTCTCACAATGTTTAGAATGAAATTCGGACAAAGAAAAATAATAACTCTACTCAGTTGTGGCCCAATTTTCTACTGAAATTAGAGGAAGGTGTATAGGAGTGGTCTTTACACGATTGTGCTGGACTGGGATGTTGACTGGTCCTGATTTAACACTATAAATAACGCAGTTACTTCAGATTTCATAATTAATAGACTGCTTACTCTACACAGTGCACACTGTCACATTTTTTATATTGTGATATTGTGAAATAACATTTCGATGCAGTTGCTGGGGGGGGGGGGCAAAAATGCACATTTAATCACACAGTTACATAATAATCTTGTATTATTTAAATGAAATAAATAACAGCCTTTTACATTTGATTTACTCTCTGTATGCACTACAGTCGACCCGAGGCCACATTTTGATACTGATACTCAGTACTTGTTACCAAATGATATATAAAGGTAAAAAGTAGATTAAACAAGACAAAAATGTACAGCTTAACATTTTAATTCTTCATATTTTAATTACAATTCTAATGAGGTTTTGTTGTTTTTCTTTGCAAAAAAATAAATATACATCCGCTGCAGGAAACAAATGTAATTGTTCTCCATATTTTAGTGCACAGTTTCTGTTAATTTGTTCAATTCGGCACGTAAACAGTAAATGTGCTGTCCTAACAGCACTGTGTGTGTGTGTGTGTGTGTGTGTGTGTGTGTGGTCTCAGGATCAAGTTATGATTAAGGTCATCTAAAGCTTGTTATAGTTGTCTCTACTCTGTTCTGTTCACATGCAGCAAGGAGCTATGGGAGACGACGAGGTAAAGTCTGTGCGCCATGCTGTGTGTGTTAGCATGGCTCAAATATGTGCGCTTCTCGTTTTGTGCGCGCGTGTTTGTGTGTGTGTGCGTGTGCGTGCGTTACACTTAAGCTCTACATAAGATCGACATATGACTATATCGCCCTGCCGCAGATCCTATGTGTATTAAAATGCCATCATGGCCTTCCTGAGTGTGACGTGTGCCTTTTGAGTCACATAACAAACGCAGCAGCATTAAGGTCAGATTTACTAAAGCAAACAGCGAAGCTTTAGCGAACAGTTAGATTTTTCACCTTATACTAAAAGCAGCCGACCTGTTTGGTGAAATTCGGCGTAAGTCTCTACTGCATCGATTACAGTCAGTGATCGGATCATGAAAGAATTGGCCTTCTGCGTGAAGCTGCTTTAGTAAATCAGCCCCTTAATGAAATGTGCCAGCACATGCGCACACTTCAGACAGCTCCTCCAGACACATACGTCCCCCGAATTTGTCGCTGGCCCTGTTCACACCTGGCATTAACATGTGTCCTGGGTGATCCAATCGCAAGTGGACATCTCTAAGTTCCGCAATTCACACCTGACATTAAAGTGCGTCTCCAGCCTCAAGTGGTCCCTCAAATGCAAATGAACACATACATCATATGTATGTGGAAACACATACATCAGATTCCCTCGGCAATGACAGAATGTGTTCTTTTTAACCAGCAATGCATGTCCCATGCCAGTCTGCCAGAAATTCAAATATTTCATATGAAATGAAAAGGTATTTAGTTTGACAGTGTTGAGTGAGTACAGACTTAGGAAGATCCTGTCAGTTGAGTGGGTGGTCCTTCAGTACGGCCCGGGACGTTAGTGTACACACTGCTAAAAGAATGTGACCATTTGGGGCCCAGATCGTCTCTGAATGTGCTCTGAGGGATTGGATCTCAATGTGTCTGGCTCTGACACCTGTACCTGATCTGTCCACCTGTGATCGGATCACTCAAGATGCATGTCAACACATTAAAGCCAGGTGTGGACAGGACCACTGACATTTACAAACACACACACATACATATATATATACACGTCTATGTTATGTATGTGTATTAACGTGTGTGTATATAGCCTACATATATATAGACACACGCTGTTGGCCAGAATATTCATGCACCACGGTCTGTTTTTACCACCTCACCTGTAATTCTTTCTTTTTTTCTCTTTTCTACAGGTCGTTCTTCCCTGTTTCCCCTCGATGACAGTCTCCTTGATGACGGGCACGGCAACCAGGGTGTTCCGGGGGTTCTGGGATCTCCCAACTACCCACATCAGAACGGGGAGCGGATCGAGAGGTTTTCTCGTAAAGTGTTTGTGGGTGGGCTGCCCCCGGACATAGATGAAGGTGAGCTGAGATCTTTCCTTTTTTATTCATGGTTTGTTTCTAGGAGATCCTGCCTTGAGCTATTACAAACATTGTAACCTCAAACCTCTCACTCTGTTTCAAGTCACGCCATTATTATTTACTCTTTATTTTCTTTTGCTCTCTCTCTCTCTCTCTCTCTCTCTCTCTCTCTCTGCACATGAAGATGAGATTACATCCAGTTTCCGGCGTTTTGGACACCTGGTGGTTGATTGGCCACACAAAGCAGAGAGCAAATCTTATTTCCCCCCAAAAGGTATTCATACATCACCCCCAAAAACAAACCTTGTGCAGTGCTTTAACCCTCTCTTACCTAACCTTTCACCTGCAATACAGAAATTCCTTTAATTCACTCAGATCTGCCCCAGAACAGTTGATGTGTATTCATGTTTGAGCTGGCCATTGTAAAGTGGATCAGAATATGGAACTGAAGCTTTCTGTGCAGAAATGATATCAGTAATGTCTTATAACTGATACGTTTTGCAGCTGAAGTGTGAAGTATATTCCATTTAATATGTTCGGATGTTCACGATTGTGCTTTGCGGGACAAACAAAATAAAGATCTACAAATATTCGTGCTCTTTACAAATGATAGTAAAAGTCAAAATTTGTGCTGAAATGTTAGTAAAACAATTTTTGTTGACATTTGCATGTGACTGTTGGCATATAATTTATGATGTATGATATACACAGTACAGGTATATGTTCATTTACAAATATCTCTTAATCCTTCACACTCCAAAACTAAAAGGCTTTCGGCATGTTAGATGGCTTTTAACTCTGATTGATTGTATTCTATTTTGTTTTTTTAATTTTTATTTTATTTACTTTGTTTTAAACCGCTATAGAAATAAAATTTGCTTACTTACTTACAAATATACATGCATGGTGAAATGTGTACTGGTAACTGTAATGACGTGGAAGATTCAGTAACTAGATCCTAGTTACAGCTTCTGAAGGACAGTTTCTTTGTTCTGTTGCGAAGGTTACGCTTTTTTGCTGTTCCAAGAGGAGAGCTCGGTGCAGGCGCTGATTGAGGCCTGTCTGGAGGAGGATGGAAAGCTCTATCTGTGTGTGTCCAGCCCCACCATCAAAGACAAACCGGTGAGTCCATCGAACAACCACACGGTAAAACAAGTAAAGCACCAGGAGCCTGTCTATGTGAGAGACATCCTTAACCGGGAACACCTGGACTCATCTACAGCATACAAGGACCCACACATACGAATGAAGCTACAGCAGTCATTTCTCATCGATTACTGGAGTAAAATCAGGCACCAGTTACACTGGGTCCACTGGCGACATGTCACTACCACTTTTTGTCAAGGGAAAGTTTGTCCCCAAATTTCCCTTTTGATAGAAAGGTTACGTTCATCCACACCAGTTTTGTAGAATAACCATCCCTCCAAGGGTCAACACACATGGTCAATCAAATCAATGAAAATATCTCTTTATATGTCTATGTGGTCCACATTTTTTAGTTATTAATATTGTTACTATGTCTTGATACTTCTGGTAGATTTGTAAGATAATCAAAATCCATACCGAGTATCATTTCTGTTTCACAATTTATGTTTCAGTGAAGAACTGAAGGTACATGAACAAAGTATAATATATAATCAAGAGAGAGAAAGGTTCTTTCTCCCATGCCTTCAAATATCAAAAACAATTCAATAATGGCTCAAGTTTAGTGTTAATATTTGTACTGTGGGGCTTCTTGTGATTCCCACAACTTATTATTGGTCTTATTTCGACACTTTATACTTCTCTACATTATTGCTTAGTAATCTTAGTGTTCTAATCCAAGTTCAGAGGCAGCCGCGGGGAACGATGGCCTGGGACCCTGCATACAACCCCACTAAAATATTTACTGAGCTCCTCATAGAGATACTGATACAACTGTACACACAGGCCTCTTTGAAAGATCTAATTTCTTAACAGAGCGGATAGCTTCCCTCAACACTATGCACCCATGTCTATTTGCCATGTCTTTTTCATAATGTATCTCATTCATGGTGACTATTTTCAAACAGATCCTTCGCCGTCTACAACATGACCATTATTTAGAGCTCAAAAATCTTAAATAAATAGTTTAGTTGACATGTAACACTAACATTAGATGCTTGTGGGGTGGAGTGGTAAGGCCTGTTTGAGACCTAACAAAAGATTAGGTCAAAAGGGGCTGGGGTTCATTAATTTTTTGCCTGCACTGGGGCCCAGTTCTCCATCTTACACTATAGACATTAATAATACAAAATGTAATTCAATCTTGTCCTCTAGTTAAATGCCTTTAGCCAATGGCTGTGTTCTTTTGAGTCAGTGTGTCTGTTGTTGTGTTACTCAGGTTCAGATTCGTCCCTGGAACCTGAGTGACAGTGACTTTGTGATGGACGGCTCCCAGCCCCTGGATCCCCGCAAGACCATCTTTGTGGGAGGAGTTCCACGCCCTCTAAGAGCAGGTAACATCAAGACCTGCTAAGAACATTTCCTGTTAGGGCAGCTGGTGGTCTAGTGGTTAGGGAGTTGCCCCTGTGATCAGAAGGTTGTGGGCTTGAATCCCAAGACAGCCAGTAGCACCACAGAGGTACCTTTGGACAAGACACCGTCCCCACACTCTGCTCCCCGGACCCTATCTTCCTGGCTGCCCGCTGCTTCACTTGGTGAATGGGTTAAATGCAGAGAAAGAATTTCACACTGTGTGCTGTGGTGTGTTCATGTATGACAAATGGCCGCTTACTTACACTTTCCTGATTTTACAGTCATGCTTTGAAGCGTAACTGAGACCATAGACTAAAGAGGTTTCTCAGAGCGGAGTCACCATTACCTTTACAGTTTTGTCCCAGGCTAAAGAACTTGCTGTTTGTGTTTGGAATGATGTAATATCTTGCACTCCTTGTCTTATAGTTAGCCTGTTAGCCTTGGCTAACATTCCTGGAGTACCTCAGCGTCTGAGCTTTACTCGGGCCTGAAACTGTGAACCCAAACACATCCTGAGAATTTTCTGTCCAAGTTCTACTCACCAAACAGACTTTTGAGTCTGAAAACTGACCCCAGCTCAAAAAATTTGATCCAAAAGTGACCCAGACTCATCATCACCCGAAGTGCCTCCTGATTCGATTCCTACCATAAAACATTTGAACCCAAGTATGAAAAAAGAAAATGATGTCCAGACTCAACCAATTCTGATGGGAGAGGTCAGGCACCATAAAGTTCGGACAAATATTTAATGCTTTTCAAAAGCCTTGCCTGCTTCGACACGTCTGATTTAGCTCATGGAGAGTGTGAAAGGAAAGCTCTAAACTCTTTGTCTAAAATTTTTTATGTCATTTTGTTTTCCAGTTGAGTTGGCTATGATCATGGACCGTCTGTACGGTGGCGTGTGCTACGCGGGGATCGATACCGACCCCGAGCTGAAGTACCCGAAGGGGGCAGGACGGGTGGCCTTCTCCAATCAGCAGAGCTATATCGCAGCCATCAGCGCCCGATTCGTCCAGCTGCAGCACGGAGACATCGACAAACGGGTGAGCAGTCAGGAGGAGTTTTTCTGTCTGTTTGTGTGACAAGGAGTGTCACAAAAAAAAAGCGAGAGTTTTGGTACCATAAGAAAAGAAAAGGATGACGAAAAGGTCAGATTTTCCTGAACTGTGTTCAGTAGTCAAGTCAAGTCAAGTCAAGTTGGCTTTTATTGTCATTCATCCACATACCCAGTATATGATTGAACAAAACTGCGTCTCTTACTGTCCCAGGAGCACAGCACAAAAAACAAACACACAACATATGACATGGAGACAAAAAGTAAAACAAGACAGTGTAAAAAGTATCAGTGCAACAAACATTTAAGAGGACAAGCAGCAGATATATTTTGAGGGTGAAAGCAGTAGATATATATTGAGGTAGAAAGCAGCAGATAAATATTGAGATGTGCAGGAAGTAAAAACTGTATGTATGTTCAGTGTATATGTGCAAAAAGGTTCTGTGCAAACAATGCTAATGTCCATAACAGAGTACAAAGTAGAGCTCATCTTACAATAAGTTAAGTTCAGGTTTGAACGTGCTCCCTGATATTAAAATGGAAGGTCAGGGCAGTTCATGGGTGGTAGTAGTCTAGTGGGTGTAAGACTTCCCTGTGAACCTGATGACCACAAAGTCAACTTTCTACCATTGTGTCCTTTGGCAAGACATTTAAACCTCGGTGTCTTCAGGGGAACTGTCCATGTAACTAATGACTGTAAGTCTGTCCTTGTAACTAATGACTGTAAGACTGTCCCTGTAACTAATGACTGTAAGTCTGTCCCTGTAACTAATGACTGTAAGACTG
>JBBPCX010000141.1:4334143-4347873 GCA_037974365.1 Hydrocynus forskahlii
GGTGTTGCAGAAAGAGAGAGAGAGAGAGAGAGAGAGAGAGAGAGAAACGACAGCTTTTTCTCTTTAAATCAGATTTATTTCCTCATGAATCGCCTGTGAGGAGCTGCAGTAACTATCTCTTCCTGATCTGATGCGTGTCCAGAAACGAAAGTGAAACTTAAAGAGGAAACAGACCAACACTGCTTATCTGAAGATCAAAAACAACAAAAACAACTAACGAGTAAGTACAGACAGATTCTCGTTCTGCTTTGTTAGCTTTAATACCTTTTTTCTGTCAGAGCTGAAGAGTAAAACAGCCTTGCTGCAACCTTTTATCTTTAAGTGCAGCTACAGATGACCTAGAATCAATAACTACGTGTGTAAACATGGACTGTTTTGTACTATTACTATTGTACAACTATATTATTACAACGATTTGTTTCTTGGTAAGCTATTAAATTGCCCCGCTTGAGGGACAGGTTAGACTAAAGTGAATACTTCGTGCTGAATTTGTGATATATTTTTTGAAAGGGGGTGTAAGTTTTGGATGTGCTGAAAATCTTGTACAGTGAATTTATTGAAAAAATTAAAGTAGTTCCGGTGTTATCAGTGTGTTTTTGATCGGTATTCTCCAGTGTCGTTTTGAACCACCTCTTAGTTGTGGGAGGGAGGACAGCAGGATGCTCCATGAATGAGAAATGGAAGAGGAGAACACCTCAGAAACATCCGATTACTTGGGTAACGAAGATGAGGCTGGAAATGCTTCACCCTCGAAACACGAGGTCGTTCAAGCGCCTGAAAGGTAAGAATGTGCACTTACAGGTTCAAGGGTTTGTAGACACATCCTGCGTTGCTTCTGAAATCGAGAAGGTCCAGGTGTATCAGAGCAAAGAGCACCAGGATCTCCCATGCATATCCCTCACATACAGTCCCATCCCATCCCTCACATACTGTCCCATCCCACCACCCACCACCCCCTACTGATCCACAAATTACAGTTCTGATTCATGTTTGCACAGCATGTTCTACTTGGTACTTGAATGATAATTTCTTTTACTGATTACTTATCAGTTACGTTTACTGATTACTTATTTGTGTGTAACTGTGTATAAAGACCTACAGTCTAATTTATGTATTTGTGTGTAAATAAGTGACTGGCTTTTCAATTGGTAACTATTTTATTCCATACTATTAGACATGTTATATTTCTTGGTAACTATTTAAAAAAAAATACAATGTTCTATTGAATTGCCACGTTATCTTGGAACTATGTGGCTCAGGAACTAAGTGTTTCCTTTGTTTTATACAATAGCAAGAAATGTTGCTGTAATAACAGCATCTGCTATTAGATGTCCCTGTGGGGATTGCTGTGAAGATTTGATGGCAGCCACTAGAGCATTAGTGAGATCAGGTACTGACGCTGGATGATTGGTTCTGGATAAGGAACACCACCTAAAGGTCATGTGTGGCTGAAACAGAGTGTACTGATAAACTGGTAATTGGCTTTGTTGTGGAGATTATTCCAACTGAGCAATTGAACACCTGAGTCAGCAGGGGGTGCACAAAACCGCTTTACATTTATTGGATGGCCCAGATCCTGCCTTGGTGGGATATAAATTCATAATTTGGTGATTTCCCTGTTTCAACACACCTGGTTGCGCTCACCTGGTAATTGCCAGGCTTAGTCCAAGTGTCAATTATGTATTGCAGGGGTTCTAAATGTATAGTAAATGCATTGCAGGGACTTATATGGTCTGATAGGCTCCAAATACAAATGTAGTCATTCGGTTCGAAACAAATACGGCGCAATCGTGACCCAAATGTACCAAGCAACTGTCATTACTAGACTCTCTTGTTTTTCGGCATGTCTAGAAGCAGATTTATGTCAGTATGGTGTGCATAGCAAAATACCCTTGGCTTGGAGTGGAGGACTTTATCAGACTGAGGGAAAATCATTCTTAACTGAGCTGGGACCAAAAATAGTCAAATGCTTTGTCTGCAATCTATGGTGAATCTAAGGTGAATTTTTGTTTCTGCCATCTAGAGGCGATGTGCTCACTCGAGATGAGCGACCCAGCTCTCCTGTACCCAGCTGCTCGTCCATGAAGAGCGACTGTTCCATGGACCTTCCAATCACTCTAAAGGAAGGAGGTCTTGTCCCTGAGCAATGGTAAAGCAACAGATTACATTTCCATTTTGCCCAAATGGCTCTGTTTCTTAAATGTTTGGTGTTCAAATCATAAGAACTGGCCTGAATAATTCAAATACATCAGAAAAGGCCTTTAGAAAGGACAGAGATATTACTATATGAAAAATGTTTTTAAAAAATAAAAACATTACAGCAGGTTTAGTGTAGGCATTCACATCATCTTGCCTCAGAGTGCAGTTTTTTTAAGAAGCCATTGATCAAGAGGTTAGCTTGAGGGCAAAACAAAATTAATGAATCATCTTTCATACGTATAGTGATACTAGAGCCGTCTCATGTTCAAAAGGGGGAATAGCTGCAAAAAACCTTTAGTCATACACTCAACTCTCGAAATAAAACAATACATATATATACAATACATACATTTTTTGTTTATTTTAAATATTTTAAAGAGAGGCTATAATCACAGCTTCTATAGCAACATGCGTGTCCTCCAGCTGGGGTTCAGGTGTTGCCTACCTTTGTTATAAACTACAGCAATGCAAAATGTCTCAAATTATGGTAAATGAAAAAACAGGAATATCATTCTTTACTGGTGATTTACTCCAAACAACCATTTGTGTCGGTAGATTTCACCCAGCTGTGTTACTTATCTATAGTATTTATACTGAGAATTTCTGTTTATAGCATAGTGTATTTTCATATTGAGTTTTTCTGCTACAAGTGTTTATTTACATTTTAATTAGATTTAATGTTTTATATTGTTCTTGTCTCTGTGTGTCTTTCACTCATTGCACAGGCAATTCTGTCCAGGACCAATTAAGTTTTCTGATTCTGATTGAGAAGAATGTTTGGTTCAAACATTTGTTTGGTTGCGTATTTTTAAGCAGTCTCTTATCCATTTTCCTGTGTGTTCTGTAAACTGTAACACAAATGTGATTTTCTTCCTTTTGTTTTGTTCAGTGTCAAGCAATTCGAATCAGATGAACCCATGCACAGCTGTGTGTCCTTAAAAAGTGACCATTCAATGGATCCACCACTTACAATAAAAGATAGAGTCTCACGCAGTAAACAGAGGTAATGTCTAACAACTGTATTTTGGGGATTACAGAGATGTTTTATGCTTATCCCATCACTTCTATGACATCAATGTCATTCATGTGAAATAATCATTTTCTGTTTATAAGGGTCCCACGAGAGGGAATAAGCTCTTCCGTCCCTGGCGGTGTTTCTATGCTGAGCAACCAGTCAGTGGTTACACCAACCACATTTGTAGAGGGAGTCGTATCTACAGAACAAAGGTTCCCTATTTGTCATTGAATTTATTTTCCTTTTCTTATTGTTTCTGTTTGTTTGTTTTTTATTTAAACACACTTTTTAAAAATCTGTTCTTAAGTGTCCGGCGAAGGAGGGCCAGTTCACCTACTCTCAGCTGTCTGTCCATGAAGAGTGACCAGTCGATGGATCCACCAAACTCTTTCGAGATTGCAGATTTCCTTGCTGATCAAAGGTTGCATAACAGACTGCAGTAATGTAGTTTAACCCTCAGTAGTTGCTGGTATTTTTGGCCTTAACAAATGCATGTTGTCATTTTAGATGAGCTAAATGACTACATAATAATTACGAAACACTAACCCTAACGCATTAATTTTACCACTTACAATTACCTTAATTTTGACCATAATTTCCCATACAGGAAATGAAGGGAAATTAAGGGAAAAGGTGCACAGATTAAGGCTGATCAAGCGGTGAAACTACTCTTACTTTTTCAAATATGCCACTTAAATAATAGAACCTCCTGAATTAACGCATTACATTTAAGATTAAGGGGTTTCAAATTAAGGGGTCGGTTTCACAAATGATTGTACACTTAATTCAAATTAAGGGGTTTGGTGTATTTTCAGGGGTTAATTAAGGTAAGGTTAAGCACTTTTTAAGCACATTGTGTTTCGCAGTGTATGCGGTAGCTGCAGAGTGGATGTGTGACATCCTGCCCTGTTTTGCCCTGGTTTCATGGGACTTTTATTTTGACACTCATGAGTCCCCCCTTCCTTTATCCTCCCTTTGGTTTGTTCCATGACTCCCATTAGATTCAGCTGGCCCTTGTTTGTTCCCTCTCTAAGCCACCAACAAGGTTGGCTTCTATCTGCCCTCATGACCAAACACTCCATGCCCCTTTAAACTTCCCTTAGGATTTCCCTTTGTCTTACATTTACATTTACAGCATGTAGCTGATGCTCTTTTCCAGAGCGATGTACATCAGTGCTCAAGTAGTCCACATCTGTTCCTTAAACCTGTAAAGCTAAACTTAAAACAACGTCTGCTATTCAACCAAGTTACTGCAGGCTAGGTACACCTAAACAACACCTGTCAAAGAAAAGTCAGAAGTTAAAACAAAAGTAAAGAAGGGATGGGGATTTTTTTTTTGGTTATTCGGCATGGTGCTCCTTGAAGAGGTGGGTCTTCAGGCGACGCTTGAAGACAGCGAGGGACTCCGCAGATCTGATCAGAAGAGGAAGTTCGTTCCACCACTGGGGGGCCGCCCGCGACTGAGAAGAGTCTTGATGCATGTCTCCCTCTTCTTTTGAGCAGCGGAGGCTCAAGACGAGCCGTGCTTAAAGCCCTGAGAGGACGAGAAGAGACACGCTGTTTGATCAATGCTGAAATGTACCAGGGTTCAAGGCCTTGAAAGCAACTTAATGTGAGCGGCCACAGGGAACCAGTGAAGGTTCCTTAGTAAAGGTGTGCTGTGTGTGAACTTTGGAACAGTGAAGACTAACAACGTTCCCCTTTTATTCCTTCCCCTTTTATTCCTTCCCCTCGTGTTATGTTTGACTGTTTTGTCTCCTTCTGAGTCCTGGTTTTCAGTTACGCCTGGTTCACGTTCCCCTGTTTGTCAAAAGTCTCTCAGCAGTAAAAGTGTTTCTAGTGCATCTGGTTCATGATGCTCAATAGTTTGAAGATCTGGGGAGCGTGCAGACTGCTGAAATGCTGAAAACTTGCCCACACATTCCTTAAACTATTCAGTGATTTTTTTTTCTTTCTTGTGACTTGGTTATCAGCTGAGAATATCCAATCGAGTGTGGATAAACTGTAGACATGAACGTCACTGGTCAGTAATAAGGTTCAGATATACAGACAGGCCTGTTCATTAAAAAGGATGGTTCCAGGGATATTGATGATCATTCCAACCTTCCTCTGAGGTTCAGCACTGATGCACCTTTGCCAAATTAAAGACTTTCTTTCTTGGGCTTTGTCAGCCAAATCGCCACCTGCTACCATCAGCTGCTGTTTCTCAGCTTGCTCCTTTCTTGCCATTTTCCTTTGATCCCACAGCCTGTTTTCACCAACAGGATGGGCTACCTTCGATAGTTTTTGTATATTAAACAGATTAAACCAGCACACGTTTCAGCTATTATGCCCTATTTAAAACTAAAGTCACTTGTTTTGCCAATTTCAGCACTTAACCAAACAGTAGTCTGCCCTATGAATGTAAAACACTTCTTTCTCATACCATATAAACTGTTTAACGAAGTTTGTATAAAGATGAAGAGGGTATACTTTATTATCTGCCCGTACAATATCTTGTAAATGATGAAGACTGATTTATTAGCTGACTTAACCTTTAAAAAACTGTTTTGTCTTTGTAGAGGCCAGGCAAGGGGATCATGCACACAATCTGACCAACAGTATCTCTCAGCCACAATAAGGGTAAGGTTTGTAAATGTCTGAACTGTATGTGTGTTTGTTGATATTTCTGTGTCCATATAGGTTGTATAACCACACAAAAATGCTATATCCATTATTCCAATTGTCTTATATGAATTTGCTCTGGCAGAATTACAATTGTAATGAGTTTTATCACCCTTATTAGATTTTCGAGGAGCGGTTTATTGGTTTTGTGAAGGAGGAGATCAAGAAAATCAGCCGGTTTCTGAACCCAGATTACATGGGAGGTGTTACGAGTTCAGAGGAAGAGGAGGATGGCAGAGATGCCAGAGAAGCAGCTCTGAAGATCGCCCTGCACATTTTAAAGGGAATGAAGGAGCCGGACCTTGTTGAAAAACTAGTCAAAAGTGAGATCTATGTTTTTTCTGTTTTGTTTTCCTTTGATGTATCGACTGACCCATGGGCGCCACAAATCATTATAGCGGGGCGGTCGTGTACGCTCACTTTTAAAAAAAAACACAAACACACACTTTTTCCCTCCTGGACAACAGTAGAGCGCTGCTTCCCTCCATATCACATTAAAAACATTAAAAATGCTTCCGGCACCCATGGACTCACCCTAAAACTATGTAGATACAAAGAACTATCAGGGAACTATCAGGGCCTTCGGAAAGGGAAGCGCTAAGTGACAAAATGTGTCTGTAATTTTCTGTTAGTGTTTATGTAATATAATCATTATACCTTGGATTTAGTTTTGCAGTACATCATTTATTTTTATTTTAACATTTTGTTTGAGGGAAAAAAAATATATATATATACATACATTTTTTTCTCATGAAAAAACATTATTTGTTTTGTAACTTTTTCTTTCTTATTTAGTTGAACGTGTGTCCATTCACCAGAAAAGACTCAAAAGCAGTCTGAAGAGCAAGAGTGAACGCATTTTTGAAGGAATCGCTAAGCATGGAAATCCTGCCATTCTCAGCAAGATTTACACAGAACTATACATCACAGAAGGTGGAAGTGGGATGCTCAACAATGAACATGAAGTGAGATTAATTGAGGGGTCATACAGAGATTCACCGGCTCAAGAGACACAAATCAATTTAAATGACATCTTCAAATCATTACCAGGGCAGGACAAATCTATCAGGACGGTGCTGACCAGAGGTATAGCTGGCATTGGAAAAACAGTCTCTGTGCAGAAGTTTGTCCTGGACTGGGCTGAGGGAAAAGCCAATCAAGATGTCCATTTCATGTTCCCGCTGCCGTTCCGGGAGCTAAATCTGATGAGCATGGAACAGTATAGCTTGAAGGAACTTCTCTCTTACTTTTTTAGAGAAATGGAAGATTTACCAGTCTCTGTACTCGAAGAATGTAAAGTCATTTTTGTCTTCGATGGCCTGGATGAATGCCGACTTCCATTAAATTTCAAGAGCAACGAGAGATGTTCAAGCACAACTACGCCAACATCACTGGACGTTCTTCTGACAAACCTCATCACGGGGAACCTGCTGCCATCGGCACTCCTCTGGATTACTTCCCGACCAGCAGCTGCCAACCAGTTACCTGCTAGGTTTGTTGACCAAGTAACAGAAGTGAGAGGATTCAATGACCAGGAAAAGGAAGAGTACCTCTCCAAGAGGATCAGTGATCAACATATGGCTGGCAGAATCATCCAACACGTGAAGTCCTCCAGGAGCCTCCATATCATGTGCCACATACCAGTCTTCTGCTGGATCTCGGCCACCGTGCTTGAGAGGTTGTTACGAGAAGCCAAGAGTCATCAGGTGCCCAAGTCTCTGACCGAAATGTATACACATTTCTTGATTTTCCAGACGGTGCAAACGAACGATAAGTACACTGAAGTAAAAGACAGGGATCCTTGTTTAACACAGGAAAACATTTTTTCTCTAGGAAAACTGGCTTTTCAGCAGCTATGTAAAGGCAACTTGATCTTCTATGAAAAAGACCTGAGGGAATGTGGCATCGATGTCAAAGAGGCATCGGTCTACTCTGGAGTTTGCACTCAAATCTTCAGAGAGGAACTGTACCAGAGCAAGGTGTACTGCTTTGTGCACTTGAGCTTCCAGGAGTATCTCGCTGCTTTATTCGTGTACTTAAGCTGGGTCATCAACAAAGAGCAGCCTCAAGAACCAGATGCTACCGTTCAAGGACTTTGCTTGAATTCAACACTTTTTGAGCTGCATAAGAGTGCAGTGGACCTGGCTTTGCGCTCAAAACACGGCCACCTGGATCTTTTCCTCCAGTTCCTTCTTGGCTTGTCACTGAAGTCTAATCAGAACCTGCTGCAGGATCTGCTGACGCAGGAAGTCAGCGCTGAGGAGAGCCACCAGGAAACAGGCGCGTATATAAAGTACAAGCTTGGGGAGACCCTAAGGCCTGAGAAGTCCATCAATCTGTTCCACTGTCTGCACGAACTCAACGATCATTCTCTCGTGCAGGAGATACAAAACTACATAAGGTCAAGAAACCTCTCGTCCGAGAACCTCTCACCTGCACAGTGGTCTGCGCTCGTCTTTGTTTTACTAACCAGCGATGAGAAGATGGAAGTGTTTGACCTGAGGAAATATGTCAAATCGAATGAAGGATTTAAGAGGTTGAAACCTGTCGCCAGAGCAGCCAGGACTGTCATGTTAGTATCAGTGAAGCTGTTTTATTAAATGAATATGTCCCTTAATCCAAACACAGTCAGTCAGCCGGCACGGTTTGGTGGACAAAAGAACGAAAAATCAGACTTCAAGATAGTTGCTATTACTGCTTTGTTAAATCCTTTTGACAAGGTAGTGGTGTGACTTCCAGTCTACGACAGCACAGTTCTATTTGAAATTGCATACCTTTATACCGTTTGAGGCAATGTAATGGTGTAACTGATGGGATATACACTGCCTTCACTAGTACCATAATTAATAACAATATTGATCCCAGAGGTAACTGACTGAGTCCGCATTTAAGCCATTCATCCGAGTGAAGCAGTGGGCAGCCAACAGTGGCGCCCGGGGAGCAGTGTGTGGAGATGGTGCCTTGCTCAAGGGTACCTCAGTGGTGCCACTGGCAGTCCTGGGATGCAAACCTTATTTATAGCAACTGCAGCTGTTACCTTTGGATAGGACTGAGAGACTTTACAGCACAGTAGTAGCCCAGTCAAACCCCACTACTGCAGTGTGATGTCACACAGTCCGCAGCCTAGGCAAACTCCTCCACCGCAGTTGGCTTGTGGCCCAGGCCAGCACCACAGTGTAAAGTCACATGGCCTGTGGCCCAGGCCAGCACCACAGTGTAAAGTCACATGGCCTGTGGCCCAGGCCAGCACCACAGTGTAAGGTCTATTGGCCCCCTGCCCAGCCAAACCCTACCTTTGTGATAAAAACTCCCAGTCAGACCACCCTACCCGAGTGTCAAATCTCACAGCACACAGCCCAGTCAGACTCGTCTGGTTTGGCATAATGTTTCTCAGCCCACAGCCCAGTCGAGCTCCTCTGCTGCAGTGCAAACTCTCTCAGCATGTGACCCAGTGAAATTGGTGTATGCTCTTTTGACCAACATCTGCAGTGCAAACCATCCCAACCAGTGGCTTAGAAAACCTTAGTTGGTCTCGGTCACAATGACAACTGAAAATTATACAAAACAAACCCACAAAACGGCCCACATTAACCCATTAGCTAAACTTTTAAACCCCAACTGTGTCTTGTTTGATTGGTTACATTTGGGATAATGGGAATATTTTGTAAATTGTATATTGTGCTGAAATTTCTCTTGGATGTTGCATTATTTGTGTTGTCATTGTGAACAATGATTGTTTGTTTCAGACTGTCCTCCTGTAACCTTACAAGGGCAATCTGTCCTTCGCTGGCCACTGTTCTCGCTTCAAGCAACTGTGCTAACAGGGAACTGGATTTAAGTTACAATGACCTGCAGGACGACGGCGTGAGGCAACTGTGCAGTGCTCTCTGGAAGCCACAATGTCAGCTGGAGACACTGAAGTAAGCTCCTTCAGAATTGTTGGCACTACAGGGCTAAGATAAGAGAAAAGGACTATGAAAAAAAGTATGTACAAGTTTTGTTGTGGTGTAGACAGGAACCATATGTAGTAGTGTCTTAAGTATTAAATAGGAAAACGGAGTTTATGTTCTCGTCCTTTGAAACTCTATTCCTTAACATAACTAATCTTCTTTCTCCCGAATTACCTTCTACAGGCCACCACTAGAGGACCTGGACTCTGTAAAGCAGGCCTGTCCAAAATCCGGCCCGCGGGCCAATTATGGCCCGCAGTCAGATTTCATACGGCCCGCAGCTTCGGTCTTATAATGTGTTATTTATGGCTCGCGAGCTCTGTCAGAATAAACAAATCATAAAACTTTAAAAATGTAATTCCTCTTATCATTCTCTCACCATCCTAATGCTGTCTTGCTCTGCCTCCGTGCTGCAAACCCTCCACTCATTTCTGCAACTGCAAAGAATTAGTGTCAGCAGGTTATCTGTTCCTTGATCGATCTGAAATGGAGTGTTTTGAACGGTAACATCTGTTACTATAAACAATATAAAACCTAAAGCACACTAATGAACTTGGACTTATGACACTCTTGAATAAGATTTGGTTACAACTGTTGATGTTATGTACCTGTAGATGTGACAGAATTCACTTGTTTTAACCTTAAATGATAACAGACCACTTTGCATTATTTATAACTCCTGTTTAAAATGTTCATGAGGCAAAGATATTTATCAAACTTGTGGAAATTTAAGGTATTCTATACAGTTTGTTCAATGTTATCTGACTCTCCAGATATGAAAGTAAGGCAGAGTTGTTCACGTCTGCCTGAGTGGCTTATATTTGGTTACATTGCCATTTGAACGAAAGGTAATCGTGACAATGAAAATGGTTTCATAACAGTGGGTACTTTCATGTAACTTTTTTGGTTAAAAAAATGTCAGAAGGAACTATTGGCCCCTGAGCATCTTCACTGTATCAAATGTGGCCCTCTTTGCAAAAAGTTTGGACACCCCTGCTGTAAAGCTTCTTTGTGACAACTTTGGTTGGAAAAAACGCCATAAACATTGAATTGAATTAGATATAATGTCACAACCTTAGTCATTTATCAGTGTGGGGAAAGTTAAGAGTATAAAATATTACATAACAAAAGGCTGTTGCCCTTCTTAAGTCAGTCAGTGGATATAAACCTTGTTCACAATTGAACATCTCCATAAGGCCGAAATATTAAGAAGTTCATTACTCTGGGGGATACTGTGCATTAGGCCTCAGTTATGTGCTGTAATACCATATTCTAACTGTTAATATGTTTTAATCATACTTCTAGTACTAATCAGTGGTATGTTTGTCCTATGGTAGACTTCAGTTTTGTGGATTTAAAAGACGTGGATGTTCAGCCCTTGTTTCTGCACTAACATCAAATCCAACCCACCTGAGAGAGCTGGACCTGAGCTACAATCAGACTGGAAATGAGGCACTTGCTGAGCTTTTGGCGCTGCTGCCGAACTGTAGACTGGAAACTCTCAGGTGCTTCTTCAGAAAACTCACTTGTTTAATTTGTATGATTTGTTGTTAGAAAAATGAATGTAGTTGTTCTATTTCATTTTAGTCAGTACAAGGAGCTTTAGTAAACATTCCAGCTTACACCGAGCAGCCACTTTATTAGGTACACTTACCTTTTACCTACACTTGGCTATTTCTCAGGTCTGACCAGATATCAAAGGTATATAATTTCCAGCGCAGCAGTGACAGTAATTTTAAAGGTGCATGTTAGAGTGTGTTGTGTCAGTGTAGTAGATCAGGCTATTATGTACAACTGACTGGAAACAAGAAATTCTTGTTTACATTTCTTTGTATTTATTGTATTTATGTAGTATATTTACAGCTAAAAATACACTTACAGTATATGTTGATATAATTGTGTTCTAGATTAAATGAACTATTTGAATTGCTGCATAACACTTTTGCACATTGTATATTAACAAAAATGGTTCTGCATGGTGCCAGAGAGGTCCTTTGGCTTGTAACTTGTAAAGGCTAAACCTTTTTTGTTCTATATGTTCTATTTTATGAAAACATTTTAGTATGTGCTGTACATGATTGGTGTTTCTGATAAATGACCGATGAGAACAGTTTAGTTGGCAACCGTTTTCAGTATTTTATGATGAGTTTTGCCCTTTTATATTATACAGGCTCTCAAACTGTGGAATGACAAAGGAAGGCTGTGCATTTCTGGAATCAGCTATAAGTGCCAAGCCATGCCATCTTAGAAATCTGGATCTGAGTGAAAACAGAATAGGGGACTTGGGCGCTGGAGTCTTCCTGGATTTACTGAGCAATGAAAACTGTAAAATTGAACACCTGAGGTAAGAGGCACTTAATTACTTCTCTCACTTCTCACAGTTTCCAAATGCTTCTTAACTTTCTTGGACAGTTTTAGAAAAAAAAAAACATGGTCATTGGCACAGTTCTTTAAAGTTGTTTTCAAAAATGGTACTTTAGAGAACCATCAATTGAAAGTTTTTTTGGGAAATCAAAAGTGATGCTTCCGTCTATGGCCTAGTGGTTTGGGAGAAGGTTAGAAGGTCATGGGTTTGAATCCCAGGACTGCTAGTGGCACCACTGAGGTACTCTCCTGGCTGCCTGCTGCTTCACTTGGTGAAAGGGTTTAAATACAGAGGAAGAATTTCACACTGTTCACACTGTGTGATGTGGTGTGTTCACATATGACAAAAACAGTCACTTCACTTTATAAAAGTGCAGTTCAGTGCCATGTTTGATTTCAAGTACTCTCTGCGACTTGTACTTGTACTATTATACTAATTTTCATTTTCCAGTTTAAATGCACGATTGAGAAAGTATCTAAATTGAAAGCTGCCTTTAATATAAAAATGTTTAAAAAAAAATAGAAAAAAGCTAAGAAGTGAAAGCCAAAATGTTTTTTTTATAAATGTCACAATCCAACACAAAGTGAAGAATATTATCACTGGCAAGGACATCAGTGTTAAAGAGGGTCTGGCAATGTTTACTGTGTTGAAAGCTTAAGGCAAAATTCCAGACAAAACAAAAACAACTATTGCTGTACTCCTCATGTTTGCTAGTGACAAAGTTTGTATGGACCTAAAAAAAAAACTAAACTAACCACAAGCTGAATTTTTGAAGCTTTTCTATGGCGTTTTTCCAGGCTGGAGAAATGTAGCATAACTTGGAAAAGCTGTAAGATTTTGGAGGGTGCGTCCATCTCAACATCCTGGTGTCTCAAAGCACTTGACCTGAGCGACAATGACCTGCAGGACTCGGGAGTGAAACTACTTGCTTATAACCTGAAGAACTGCAAACTGCAAACATTAAAGTAAGTTAATGTAAATTACCATGATTATTATTGATATTATTATTATTATTATTATTATTATTATAAGTAGCTGTAGTTTGTTTCTATTTGCTCGTCATTAAAGGTTCTGCACATAATGAGATATTTCTCTTCCTCTGTAGGTTGTCTAATTGCAGAGTCACTGAGAAAGGATTCCAAGCATTAGCCTCTGCTCTGAAATCGAACCCCACCTGCCTGAGAGAGCTGGATGTGAGTAAGAACTTCCCTGGCAATGCAGCGATGCACGAGCTGCTTTCAGCACTGCAGCAGCCCAGCTGTGGCCTTCAAACTCTGTGGTAAGTGTTAATCTAGAAGCAAATGTTTTTAGTTTTTAGAGATTTTTAAAATTCTTTTTAACTTTTGGAACATAGTTATATATACACAACACATAATGGAAGAGAAGGAGAAACAAAAACCTCACAGAGTATGCCAGAGTAATTGTGTGTGTGTGTGTGCGCGTAGCCAATCTGAGAGCGTTATTTATTTCTCCTTGCTGCTGATTGGCTGCTGCCCTTTGACACAGCTGCAGTCCAGAATTTCCCCCATGGAGCGTC
>JBBPCX010000141.1:4347973-4361641 GCA_037974365.1 Hydrocynus forskahlii
ATCAGTATACTGGTGGTGCTGAATGCTGAGTGGTTGGAACTCCTTTATCTAGGCACCTTGTATCTTTAGACACTTTGCAGTAAAACATTTGTTCCAATTTCTGTCATTTAATCTACACAAAGATAAGAGAGTTTAACCAACAAGGCATTTTAAAGCAAAATACAAAAACTGAGGGGTGACTCAAATTAGACTTCATTTACCATTCTATCGAGAATATCATACATTTACTGAGCCTCCAGACTCAACAGTCAAAACTTTCGTTTAAAAAATCGACTAAGGAAGAAAATGATCATCAATAATTTGCTCGAGAAAGGTGTTAAAGGTGTGCATTATTGTTATAGAAAAACGTTTGAATTAGATGATTATTTTTATCCTCTTATATTTAATTTAATAACCCTATACTCAAAACCTAACTGTTCATTAGGCAGTACCAAATGAGTGGGTCCATAGCTCAGTCTTTCAAACGTTTCATGTAACTTTTCTCATTTTCTCTTTTTTTGTTTAGGCTCTCCAACTGTTACCTCACAGAGAGCAGTTGTGAAATCTTGGCCTCCATACTCAGTTCAGGCACCACTGGCCTGCTCAAGCTGGACCTGAGCAGAAACAGCCTTGGCCAAAACGCAGTCTTTCTCTACTCAATATCGAACATAAATCTCACACTGTAAGAAGAGACACTGACCCAGACCTCCCAATCTCAACCCAGGGGACCCCGGATCGTTTCCTGCATCTGTGTAACACGGTTTATCATCACAGACTCATTTCAACTTCTGTTTATAGAGTTTTCACAGGTTCCTTATTCTTCATGCAACCATGGGTAAAATGAAAGTAACCAGAACTACTTTTTAGGGTTATGTTTTTCTAAAAAAAAATTAGTCCGTCTTATTTTAAAACCAGTATCGCCAGGGTGTAGTGGGTACAGTTTATAAAGGACTAGAAAATCAACTGAGTCAAAACACTCATACAGAGTAGTGGAGGGGGTGCACTACCAAAAGTCAAAAGTTTTTGCATACATTTTTGCATGTTTCTGACTTTTCTGATTTTCTAAAAATACACTCAGTATCCTTGGCTAACAGATACATTTACAGTATTTTCACCATTTGAGTGCCTTTATTGGCCAGAAGGTGTCATATTTTTTATTCATCACTACTGACCTACAAATATAATATAATTTAATTATAATTATGAAGTGGATCATCAGACGAGTGTTAGATATTTAAGGAGCTATCAGGTGCTGAAACAGTAATGAGTGCATTTAAAGTTAAAGGATAGTCTAGAGTTTATAGGAGTCAGACCTGCATTCTCTCATCTTAGAAAGAAAACATTTTGACATATTTTCATTTAGAGTTGTTCACTCAACAACTTTACAGTGATTAACAAGAATAAAAATCTGCAGCTTATGAAATAAGTGAGTAGTAAAAACATGTGCTGTGCAAAAATGTTTGATTGGTAGTGTATAGTCACTAATACAAGTAGACACCTTTCTTAATGGATCTCTTTGGCTGTGGCTCCTATTTTCAGGTGCATTTTCTGTCCTTGTCAGTTTAGGGAAATGTGTCACAGCTGTTGTGCAAATAAGTGGTGCAGTACAGATGCAGCAGGCAGAGATGAGGTTGCAGAGTATTCCTCTAATCCATGGCTTTCTTGAGCGGATTCCAATGAAAACACAGAAACAGATCCAGTTCCAAATTCCAAAGACTAGGACTGGGATTGTGGTAATCTGTCCTCAAACCTATCAAGACTGTATTCCCTCGTGTGGTTAGCTTTTGTAATAGTCATATCTGTTAATATTCCTCTTCGATTTCCCAGACACATGTGACAAATTGTGACATGATGTCTAACACGGTAGGATACGACTGTAAAAAAGCATCTAGGGAGGTTCCCCTACATAAAGCCAAGTAAAACAACCTCTCACACCCATTCTGGAAAGTTCACGCTGCAGTCTGTAAAGAAACGTATGTAAGAAATATTGTGAGTAAGAGATATTGAGAGTAAATTCTATTTTTCTATTTTTTAAAGATAACGTGAAAATTAATTTGTTTATGGACCATTAAAATGTATGCTAAATGACGTTCCACTGCAATCATGCGTTTTTTGTTTAAAAGATCAGATGGCCAGAAAATGTGTGTTTGACTGTGAGTGTGTTTGAGTGTGAGTGTTGCATGTGTTCTCAACTACTCCTGTTGCTAGCAATGAGATGCGATGCACTACCATACAAAGCTAGAAATCACTTTTTGTTTGGAAAAAAAAAAAGTCAAGTAAGTCATATAGGTGCTCACTGTCATTGCAGCCATCGACACAGAACACAGTGGAGATGCTTGAAATTACACTTACTTGACTTACTTTATAATTTTAGCCTTTATATACAATAACACAGAACATTATAAGCTAGGTATTTTTTGATGTTTTTTGATAAGAGCACCAGGGTCCACCACACAGCAGACTCAGATCTGAAGACCTGTCTGGGTAAGCCCACCATTCTACACATTCTAGTTAGGCGTCCTTGGGCTAGACTCCTAATACTGCCTTCACCGACAACTGTTAAATGAATCATTTGTAAGTCGCTCTGGATAAGAGCATCTGCCAAATATGTAAATGTGAACAATAAATGTAATAAATGGTATAAATGTACATATAAATGTAGTGTAGCCTGATTTTTTACATTCCATTTTCGTAACATTTGGCTTGAGGTTCGATCAGCACTTTTGAATTCAGTTGATCATTTTATTCACATTTCATCATATTGTTCTATCATAGTTAAACAGCTTTCTTGCGCCTTTTGCAATCGCTAGTTTTGTTCATCCATGGTTGGATCTACACCAGCATGACTTTAGTGTTCACCCAGGTCCTCTGAAAGCACCTCTAAATACAAGAAAGAAGCCACACCTAATCAGGCAAACATCTGTGCTTCGTATGTTTCAGTAGAAGCCACAGTTGTAGCAATTTATTTTTACTTTGTTTTAATCAGTTGCTTTTATTTAATTTATTGCATTATTTTTAGGCAGTTCATCTTTTTTTATCGTGAAAAGCAGCTGTTCCAGTGACATACACAATGAGTTCTAATGTCTCTGTGAAAAGTGGCGCAGTTTTTTGCACTCTAAGGTGAAGTGATATGGAGGCAATACCTAGATCAGCTATGTTATTTTGTATAAATTAGAATAACTTTTTTTTAAAGGCCTGGGTCATTGCTTGTATTATTTAGGTTCCAAATTTTGTTGCTTGTAAAGAAGACAAAGCCTCCGAATACTAATTACAGAATTGAATACTAATGTAATGAATGAGTATACTTTATCATATATGATGTTTTGGGCCAACTTAAACCCTAATTTTACTTTAATAGCTAATTTATTATGAACCACCCTTTCCAGTGGATGTAGTACATGTGTACACATGCCTGGTGAGGATGTAGGGGGTTAATGGGGGTCCATAGGTCATAAACATCCATAGGGGCCTTTAACTGAGCCTTGCATTCATCACAGTGATTAACTGAATCCCTTGAAGATATCATATTAGTAAGACTTTATTCATTCATCTGCAGTCAAATTGGTCTTATATGGTTAAAAACAGGAACGCCAGAGTTATGGAAGCATACCTGTCTGAACTCACTGAGAATTCCTTTCAGACTGAGCTCATAGGTCCTAACAGCAGGGATTTAGTGCTTGCCTGTCGTTCTGCCTTGGGAAAGTAAAAGAGGAGGGGACGCACAGAGCAAGGAGGGGTGAAAACAATCGACCGGGGCTGATACATGCAGAAACATCATGAGAAACTGACAGAAGAAGCAACATGAGAAGGGAATTATGCAAAACACACAGCTGATTCAGTTCTGTTTATCAAACAGATGTTGCAGAAAGTAGAAGACGAAGAAGAAGGAGAAGGAAAGGAAAGAATGCCTGTGAACAAGTAGACGATCTGTAACGGCAGGACCTCTCTGAGGAGAAAAAAACACAGCCAGCAGCAACACTGCAGTGCATCGGACGACTACTTAAACTGTGAAGGTACTGAATTTCCTTCAGTCATATTGTAATGATGTGCCATTTGAACCTAACCTCGAATCTTAAAGGACCTAAAAGAGCGTCACTCTTAGAAATAGTGATTTTAAAATGATTTCTAATTGGTAAAATGCATTTTTATGTTGGAACACTTGGGCAATAATGTTTAATAATGCATGTAATGGATCCCTACCATTGCTTGGTGTCTTTGCTAGGGGTGCTGTCCAGTTGGCTGTGAATACGTCCGTGTCCTAACAGGGTCTGTCCAAGCCCGGTGAATCGCTCTAAGTAAGGACACTAATGGACTAATGGAATGTGTTCAGGGGTTAAAGGACATATCCAACATTTTTTTCCCAAGATCCACTTATCATACTATGAGGTTTAATGTTAAAGAAACAGTCCTAATTCATTTTTGCAACATGTTCCAAACTCTCTTTAATTCTACAGGCTGTTTTCTGTGCCTTTAAGACTGATACATGCAAATGATCTCTGTTCTGATTGGCTGCTTAACAAACCCTCACAACCATAGTGAAGTCGTATTTTGACCATTTAATATGTTAAGCCAAGGTTAGGTACGCTAGGAGTGATTCACTGTTGTGCATGTGAAATAGTGATGTTTACGATGACATCACGATTTCACGTGCACAACAGTGAGTCACTCCTAGCGTACCCAACCTTGGCTTAACATATTAAATGGTTAATAGAAAGTGAAAGAAGTCATACTGTGGAAATATGCGGGAAGTAAATTGTTTACAATGGAAGAAACCAGTGCTGGCATATCTGTCATAGTTTTGCTGCCAGTTGGAATAAAATTGCTTACATTATTTTTGACGTGATTGACGCCACAAAGAAAATTAAATGACCTGAAAAAAACTGGAGGGGTCCCTCCCCTCGGCCCTGATAGATTCTTTATGGTCCAAAATCTTGAAGTTAATCTGCATTGCTAGATGTCGGATCTGCCGTATAGGATTCCATGCTGGTAGCCTGGTAAGAGGTGATCTGTTTTGAATACAAAAATCCAGGGACTAAGTTAACAAGCTGAACAAGAAACGCTGCTTTGTGAGACAGACCCCAGGATGAAACACTTGTAACTTCAGCTTCGTCAGGCACTGCTGCACCATCGTTGGCTGAATAGGAGGATACAGTACTGAGCAAAAGTCTTAGACACCTGAGATGCCTGTAAACTTTATTTGAGCTCATGCATGGCTTTAATGCTTGGTGTACGCTGTCAGGTAGGTGGGTTTCTGTAGGTGCCCCACCCCGTATGCATCCAGTTAATTTAACATTTGCCATCTGCTAAAACAGACGCATTCTGTTTCTGCAGTTGTCATGGAAGCACTGTGTGTGTCTCTCTGTGGGCCGTGTTCTGCTGTTACATTCTTTCCTCTCTGGCTTACAGCTGCTGGCTGTCATCTTCTACTGCAATCGCCATTACAAATGGAGCTTCATTAGAGAGTAACTGAGTGGGTCCAACCCGCCTTGTTTTGTTCTGCGTGTTGTTACGGCTGCGTTCGCCTGACCCACTGACAAGAGCCACATCTGGCCAAATGACTTTGCAGGAGTTTATGCACTCCTTTTCTTATCAAAGCTGCTGCGGTGGAGAGTATGCAGCGGTTAAACCCCCAACACTCCCAACTTTATTAAACCCCAAGGCCTTTTATTCATGGAAAATTGAATGATTCTTAAATTACAAGAGAGATTAACAGAAGACTGGGCCTACTGGTTGTTCCTGGACATTTAACCCTCTGGCCCTCCTCGTTTTTACTATACACTCAGCGTCCTTGTGTCCACTTTTGGCCAATTAAAACCCATGAAAACTAAATTTTTAAATTCCTTGTTATTTACACTGTTAAATCATAGAATTTAGGTTAAAATGCTTTCATTCTATACTCAACACTTCAGAAATGTAGTTTTTAGTGTTTTCTTCCAGATTATCTGATTTATCCATTTTTGGCCAAGCGAGCAATTATGATTTAACAGTGTAAATAACAAGGAATTAAAAAATTTAGTTTTCATGGGTTTCAATTGGCCAAAAGTGTCCACGAGGGCATCAAGAGGTTACAATTGGACGTATGGAGCATATTATTGATATATTTAATGAGCTGAAGTTAAAAATGTAAAGATCTGAGAAAACTCCAGACCCCTGGGAAGTTTCATTCCATATGCATTAACACAGATAAAATGGTCAAAAAAAAAGAGAGTGAAGTGGACAAAAATGTCCCACAGGAGGGCCAGAGGGTTAAAAGATATTTGCAGTTTCTACTTTGGCCAAAATTATGATGAGGACCCGCGAGACATTTCACTATTGCTGCATTGGTTTTACATGCCTACTTGCCTCCTGCAGTTTTCCTTTTCAAACACCTTTAAACACGTTTAACGATTTATGTTGAAGGTGGGATGAACTACATTGGCTTAGGGACAGATCTATAAGGGTGGTCATTCCCAATGGTGATTTTCAGTGATTGCATGTTGTGTGTGTGAAATGCATATAAAAGAGTACAAGGATTGACAAAACTGCAGTACTGTGCCACATTAAATACTAGTTTTAGGCTGGAATGCCACTTTAATTCAACTTCAGCCTGGTGCATGAAATCCAAACCAACACATGCAAAATGTTCCCACACCAAAAAGGCAAGAATTTGCTCAGTAAGAGGTTCTCACCCCTCTTCTTTTATGCCTCATTGCTCTCTAGCAGCTCAACTTGGGGATAGAACATTTCACACACAGAGAGCCAACAGTGTGCAAATTAGTCTGATAACAGGAAAATTATCGGAATCAGTTTCTATTGAATCAATTTCTATCTGTTCCTGATCCTTGAAACTTGAACATGATTCTTCCCCAGTTCTATTAATCCAAAAATGTTTGTGTAATGTTTTTGTATTATATTAAAAAATTTAAACAAGTTCAATAGGTTACAGGGTTTCCTTCTGAAACCAATTATATGTGTCAAAGATTTCAGAGCTGATTCAAGATCACATTTTATGTGTTCCTAAATTGAGCTGTATAGGCATTAAACACCATATGCTTACACTGTGATACTTTAAACGTTACATAACCTGATCTTGGATCAGCCATTGCAAAAGACCATGTTCCTCTTTGATATAATTATTGTAACAGTCTGGTTCTGGACTACAACACTAGCTGAGCCTTTGGAAACGATCTGGAAACAGGGTCTGTTAGAAAAGCCTGTGAGGTCACATACTGAGAGCGCCATGTTCCTCTGGAGGACACACCAACAAGGAAAGCCCTGCGAATTTCCTCAGGGTGTGTGTGGGTAGCCGAGAGTGCGTGTTTGAATTTATGGGCAAACATGTGCCAGCACACATCATCATTCTGTCCGTTAACAACACACATCTGGCCGTCTTGATGTGACTTGCCAAGCTGAAAGTGTGATGTGTAATCCTGCAGTGTCCCACTGGAGTTTGAGTTCCCATCGAAAGACATGTGTTGTTTTATGAGAGAAACCAACAGGACAGTGCAGTTATTTCTTTGGAGCCTGTATCTGACACCTGGGCCCATGTTCTCAACTTTTCTCACAGCTAAATGACTGGCTGGAGATTAGATTAGCCTGTGATGTGTATGACTCATATAGTAGGCCTATACTGGGGAAAAAAACTGTCAAAAAAATGTTGCTGTCAAAAAAAAACTCGAATCACACCCCCAAAACGTTTTCAGTCGCCACCACTGTGAAGAAATTTGAGTTTGTGAGTTGATCTGCAGTTCACCATTTCACATTCAAACAGCCTCAGTGACTTTTTTCACATATCAATGATTCATTTATACACAAATTATGAAACATTTGTGAAATTCCTCTTTTTAAGTGAGAGTGAATCATTTGTCACACATGAACAGACCACAGTGTGAAATTCTTTAAAGGGTAAAGAACCATTTGGCTGACGCCCGCATCCAGAGCGACTTACAGTCATTAGTTACAGAGGCAGCCTTACAGTCATTAGTTACAGAGGCAGCCTTACAGTCATTAGTTACAGAGGCAGCCTTACAGTCATTAGTTACAAGGACAGTCCGCCTGGAGACACTGAGAGTTAGGTGTCTTGCTTAACGACACAATGGTAGAACGTGGGGGGGGTTTGAACCTGCGACTGTGCTTGTTGGGTTCTCATTTAAGTGTTTTACCTTTTAGGCCACTCTTCTCTGTTTTTAACCCATTCACCAAGTGAAGCAGCGGGCAACCGACAATGGAACCCAGGGAGCAGTGTGTGGGGATGGTACCTTACAGGATTAATATGCATATTGCAGTTGTATCAGTGTCATAAAACCCAGTATTACAATAATGATTTACAAACCTTATATTGTTCAGCCACAGCCAGTGTGAGAAAACTAATCAGTAAACGAATCACTGAGAGAATCAAGACATAAAAGGAGAGCCTGTCTTCACTGGCCAGCACTTTTTGTTTTACTCAATTATGTCTCCATAACTCATAATTTTAGTCGGTGCCAATTCCCAGCTGTTGTCTAAATCTCTCCAATTTTGCTGGAGTTGTGTGAAAAAAAAAAGAGTCAAGGCCAAGCTTGTGTTTCTTTTTCAAGGACGCACTGTAATGCTGTAGACCAGAAGCAGCTGCATCATGGCTGTGAGGTTACATTTAGGTATAGGCATGCTTATTATTGTAATATTGTCAGGGTGAATGAGGATGAATACGGACACAGTCCAGAGTTTATCACACAAAACTAACAAACAAATAAAGAAAATACTCATGAATTTTGAAGGCAGAACTGGGATCTGCATAGATGGGTGAGGATTACAGTTGACCGACAAATGGTTATTGCTTTTGTAAAGTGTGGGTGTGTGTCTGTGTAAAATCTGCATGTCACTATTGTTTTATACACTATTGACCACACTTGATTCAAAATTCCAAACAAAAAAAATTTTGGGAGGAAAAATAATACATATGTCATTTATTATAGCTTGTAAATGTTAAACTACACAACACTCTTACATTATTTTACAACTGCAACAATTAAAACAGTGACTTTAAGAGCAGAGTGTGTGCATGTGTGACTCTGTTTCATCCATCAGAAACTGAATCAGGAGTGAAGCTGCCGGAATACAGACCATAGAAAAACTGCTCTACACACACTACTGCACTCACAACACACACACTGCAATAGTTCAGAAAAGAATAGCTGTGCATTTTACACACACACACACACACATGCACACACACATGCACACACACACATATGCACACACACACACACACACACTGCTGCAAATTGTACAAACAGTGAGCAGAAAAGTGGTCTCTTATTTTTTTCATGACTGTACACATAAACATGAGTGAAAACATGAATAGAAAGCAGGACATGATAGAATCCTAAATGACAGAATCCATGTTTGGTGTAAACAAAGACAAAGCATAGAAGAGGAGCAGGAAACAGAACAGGGAGTAAACGAGACAAGACGGCGCAATACTGTTACAATAATGCGAGAACTTTAAGGAAAATTAGGGTATGAGACCTTAGAAGTTCTAGGTGGCACTTACTGTTCACTGGTGTGTTTTTTCTAGTATACAGGTCTGACGTGGCTCTGTCCTTTCCCAGGTCTGATGATGTGGTCAGTTGTGGGTGTGATGTGTCTGTGTCAGTGTGCCATTGGTCAGCTGTTGGAGGCCAAAGTGAAGGGATCTCCACCTCGGTTCATCTGCAGCATCCCGGGACTGCCGGGGACACCAGGGAAGCCGGGGCCTCCTGGATCCGCGGGGGCCGAGGGCCACGTTGGAAT
Source organism: Hydrocynus forskahlii (assembly GCA_037974365.1). Taxonomy (NCBI): domain Eukaryota; kingdom Metazoa; phylum Chordata; class Actinopteri; order Characiformes; family Alestidae; genus Hydrocynus; species Hydrocynus forskahlii. The sequence goes on from JBBPCX010000141.1 coordinate 4,357,703, forward strand.
CCCAGGAAGAGATGGCAGGGATGGGAGGAAGGGAGAGAAAGGAGAGAAGGGAGAAGCAGGTACAGTCAGAACCTACCAGCCTGAACTAGAGGTCTGCAAGCTTGAACCCTTGTCAAACCTGCACTACAGCTACTGCTAAATATGAAACCCAAACTCAAATCTGTTCACCCCAACAGAGATGGGTTATCAGGCATGTTTTTTCAGAGCTTTGCTATGTTAAATGTTTGAGGGGAGTTACTGAAAATGTCCTACTAGAATAACCTAGAATTTTACATACACATGTATAATAACCGCCCTGCAGAGGGCTGGCAAAGGGCCCAGACACAGCTCTGCAGTCGATGACAGATCTCAAAAAAAGGGAAGTTCAGTTTTTCCTGTCATTTCTTAATTCTGTTGGTAGTTAGTCTATTTGTAAAGCCTGCATTCAACCTCCTGAATTAAAAACTGACTTGCACACTTACTTGGTTGTATCTACCCTAGAAAGTACAGAGAAAAAAATTCTGATTGGGTAGTTTTCTGTTGGGCATTTTTACGCTTGGGGGATTTTAACCCTTTTTTTCCCAATCAACATTAAACAATGCAATAACTGTAGTGATACAGAATTTTCATACAAGCATGTTTACAAGGTTAAAAACAAGCATGATGATTGTTATATAAAGAAATTTACTTCTCTGAAGGCCTAAAAGGCCCTGAGGATTCCCCTGTCCAGAAAAGTACCATAGTATACACCAAGCCCTTTTCACCTAAACTGATCAATTCACCATTTAGGATGACGTTTATTATATTCATGCTTCTCCACTTGTTTACTGACCTGTTCACCCCTTTAGATGATCATACTTCACTGAGACAGACTGATCATTACACACATAACGTCACTTTAAACCACAATCCATCACTGCTGAGCTTTTTCACTGTTCTGCTTCCAGATCTTCTGGCAAAGCTTAAAATTCCTCTAACAGATGATTTGGAAGATTTACAGAGTTTTTCTGTTTTCACGGTTGATTCTCTGCAGGAGCACAGACAGAAAACATAATCTGCTGTATGATTGAAACTGCAGTGCTAGTACGATATCAGTGATCAGGCCTAAAGCTCTAGATAAGTAAACTGACCATTGCAGCCTTTAGCTAATGTGCTAGCAATGAGCTGACACCTTAGCCTTGAGCTAATGTGCTAACTACAAAGAAATGCACTATGCCCAAACTAACACACTAGCCTTGAGTTAACAAGATAATCATGTGCTGAGCACATATCATTGCGCTAGATCTATGCTAATGACATGGCCGGCATCAGAGCGGATCTACCGGGCTGGCATCTAACTGATGGCGGGGTTGACATGTTTTATGCGCATCTCAGCCGTATCTCGGGCCGACGGCCGTGCACCGAACGGCCATTCTGGACTTTTAGTTTATGAGAGATGCCCATGACGTGACGAATGTTTAGGCAGCTCAAAATCCCGGGCGATTGTAAAACCACGGCTGGACGCAATTTCCAGATCTCAAAAAAAGGACATGTCTGGGGAAAAGAGGACGTCTTGTCACCCTAGTAAATGTCAATGTAAGAAGTGTGAGAAAATGGTTTAAAATTAAATTTTTAAGCCTGTGAAATGTTACAGTTTGAAGGTCAGATGTAGTTATTTTGATTGTGTAACTGGGTTTTTACAAAAATTAAGAGATCTGATTTACAGGCTAAACTGAAATTTCCAACAACTGTTTTAACTGTGCTAGCTAGCTTTGCTAGCTAACACTGTAGCCTCCATTTCACAACAAAACAGTGACGCCTGATCTATCTTTAACAGTATGAGCTTTCACATGTATACAAAAATCTCTAAAGACTGCAGTCTAAATTTTGATGAAAAGTGATTTATGATCTATACATCATGAGGTCAGAGGGATGATGGGAGTTGTAGTCTAACAGCCGCGCCTGTCTTGTCTCAGGGATTAAAGGAAGAGTGGGGCCAACGGGTAAACTCGGTGAGCGTGGAGAGAGGGGCCCCATGGGGAAAAAAGGCCCAGAGGGTGAGTCTGGAGACACAGGACCCCCAGGACCACCTGGACCCCCAGGAAAGAGAGGACAGAAGGGCCAGCGGGGCCCACGGGGTGTGGCGGGCATGTGCCGCTGTGGCAGCCTCGTGCCCAAATCGGCCTTTTCTGTGGGCATCACCAGCAGCTACCCGGCCGAACAGGCGCCAATCAAGTTCAATAAGGTTCTGTTTGATGAGGGTGGCCATTACAACCCACAGACGGGCAAGTTCATCTGCGCCTACCCAGGAATCTACTACTTCTCCTATGACATCACGCTGGCCAATAAGCACCTGGCCATCGGCCTGGTACAGAACGGCCAGTACCGCATCAAGACTTTTGATGCCAATACTGGGAACCACGATGTGGCGTCTGGATCCACAGTGATGTACCTTAACCCGGAGGACGAGGTGTGGCTAGAGATCTTCTACAAGGACCAGAACGGACTGTTCACCGACCCTGGCTGGGCGGACAGTCTCTTTTCAGGATTTCTGCTCTATGCAGATACTAATTACCTGGATACACTGGCAGAGGACTATAATTAGTCACCAATAAAACATGTTAAAAAAAGTTGCATTATCTTGGCCAGTCTTGGTCTACCCATTTTTCCAAAATAATTCAGATGTAAACAGAGGCATATAGAAATGTCCCACTGTAAGAAAATGTAATTACTTCTAAGCAGTAGAGGAAACTGGGCCAAAATATACAAAATAAATTGTTCTGAATTGTACTGTATATTAATGTAGATGATGCCCAGAGAGAGAGAGAAAGATACAAACCTTAAGATTAACCTTTATTAGTCCCACAAGTGGGGACATTTTCATATTTTATATTCGTATTGCATTTTCTGCCTATTTGTTATTCTGTCAGAATAATGAATAGGCAGAATACCCCAATATCATGAAAATTTGTTTTAGGCTCAAAGCTTATTGCATAGCTGTTGTAACACAGTTTTTGATTCATTAGGCAATGTATCTGTAACTATTTTGTGTAAGACTGTTCTGTGAAGCAGCGTAAAACTCTTCAGACGTCCGAGTCTTATCGTCACTAATGTAAACGGTTCTGACTTGATACATTTCTGAATGGCACATTTCACATGACACTACTATGAATTATTTTGTGTGCTGAACTAATTATGTAGAAAAAATCACTTTTAATTGGTACCATAGCTTTTAGCACTGTGTGTCCCAAGAGAGTTTCCAGTCTCACAATTCTTGGGGCAAAAATCTCCTACATTTCAGTTGTTCAGTTGTTCACATGTACACAAATTGTAAGGATCATTTATTGGCTATTTTATATTCATTCAAAGCAGGTAAATATGGAAAATATATATTTTTTATTACATGCATATATCAACAGAATAAATATAAATTTGCTTATTTATATAATTGTTACAAAAGATCCCACTGTAAATATACAGACTAAGGGTGTCATGTGCAATTCATAGGTATTTGGACAGGTTTTTTGGGGGAATATTTTGGCGCTGTTCTCCAGCACACTGCATTTGAGACTTTGAGACTTTCTCTTCACAGATTTGTACAGACAACACTATGAGTTGTAATGACATTATCTTAATGTAAAAAAATGCTGTATGGACTAGTATGTGTTTTTAAAGAGAAAATGATTTTAAAAATTAATTATCCAAATGTTCTTTGCAGTAATTAAATAATGTCATGGTGAATGCACTGAAGGCAAAGATTTCAGCCCAGCTTTCCTTGTTGAATTTTTAGGGTATATAAAGGGGGCACTTGGCTGATGCTCCTATTCAGAGCAACTTACAATCATTAGTTACAGGGACAGTCTCACAGTCATTAGTTACAGGGACAGTTTTACAGTCATTAGTCACAGGGACAGTCTCACAGTCATTAGTTACAGGGACAGTCTTACAGTCATTAGTTACAGGGACAGTCTTACAGTCATT
>JBBPCX010000141.1:4365278-4381201 GCA_037974365.1 Hydrocynus forskahlii
ACATTAAGAAGGTAAGAAATTCCACTAATGAACTCTTGACGAAGAACACCTGTTAATTAAATACCATTCCAGGTCGAAACCTCATTTATCTAATTGAAAAAATGCCAAGAGTGTGCAAAGCTGTCATCAGAGCAAAAGGTGATGTTTTAGCCAATAATAAAAACAAAGGAAATCGTTGAATGAGAATGATGAGAATGTGTGTCCAAACCTTTGACTGGTGGTGTAGCTACTTTGGAGTGTCCTCAGTTGTTTGGTAAGCAACAGGAATTGACAAAAACAGTAATAATGTACCAAAACAAATTGCACATTTTACGCAGCAATATGTCACCCCAGAAATACATATACATAAATTAATGATAACATTTCTATATTGACTGAAAGAACTATTGTTCCACGTTTTGTTGATGTACAGATCTCCTGGCCAATCAGAATACAGGTCTAAATTAAAGCCCCGCCTTTCTTAGCCAGCACGGTAGGAGGAGCTGTGTGTGCAGGGTTCGGTTGTGGGGTAGTTGTTACCGTTACTTAGCAGCCGGGAGACGAGATGGCGGACAGGACCGGAGAGTTTCAGTAGGTGTGCAAAAAAACGGGGAAAAATACATTTTTAAGAGCTTAACTTCAAGCAAACCTTCTTAGTTTTAACCCAAGCTCATGTTTTAGTCCTGGGAAAGCGTATCATTTCAACAACCTGAATTTACTTTTAGGCTGTGTTTACTGCATCAAGATAGTGATAGCTGTGTTTCTCTGTATGTTGCACTGATTGACTCCTCGTTTTTTGGCTTATTTATTTCATTTCTGTCATATATAATCTAGTAAAACCCACATTTTCCTTGCCCGAGTGAGTTTTATAACTCGTAGCTGCGTGTAGAACTGTTATTTTAGTGTATGACTGCCTCTGAAGCTCATAAACTGGTGATGTTTACCACACTGTTGTACCACACAACACTATTGTAGATGAGTGTCATCTGCCAGAAGAAAAAAGGAACTCCCATGTCCTCTGAGATGTCCTCCCAGACTAACTATCCTCTCTGAGGCTATCTGTCCCCTCTGACAAACGGACACCTTCTCCACCATGGCCACGTCTAGGTAAACTTTTTAAGATAAGATAAACTTTTTTATTAGAAATTTGCATTGTTATCGTAGAAAGTGGACATTACAAAGGTAAGAGCAGCAACAAACATAGAATAAAAACTATACAATATAACAGTATCATATAAAAAGTACAAATTATACCAAAAAATGCAAATATATATGTGTATATAAAACTATGTACGTATATGTATGTGTGTACACATGAGTTCATGAGTTATATGTATGTATTGGAGATAATAAGAAATGCCTCCATATGTGTCATGAGTGCAGTAGTGTTTGGAGAGCGGCTTTTCTATGTGCTGTATTCCAGCAGCTTCACTCCTGATTCAGTTTGGGATGAAACAGAGTTACACATGCACACAAACAGAGTTTTTGTTTGGAATTTTTAATCAAGTATGGTCAGATTTTACACAGACACACTCCCACAAAATACAAAAACAATAATCAGAAAAATAAAGATGCGGTCTCTTATTTTTTTCCATGACTGTATATACAGGAACACGTTGGAGTGTCCTCAGTTGTTTGGTAGCAGCAAGCATTAACAAAAATACTAATTATGCACCAGACAAATTGCACATTGCATACAGTAATGTGTTACCCCCAAACTGTACATTTTGCACCAAAATGTTGCACATGTTTAACCCTCTTTTGAGCTGCACAATAATGTATTCGAATGCCAGGACTGCTAGTGGCACCACTAAGGCACCCTTGAGCATGGTACCGTTCCCACACACTGCTCCCCGGGTACTGTGTCGCTGGCTGCCTACTTGGTAAATGGGTTAAATGCAGAGAAAGAATTTCACACTGTTCACACTGTGTACTGTGGTGTGGTGTGTTGACTATAAGGGCCTATAAAGTCTCTGTACACTGCAGAAATCTACAAAATGCTAATGAGCCTCTAACCACTAAGATTGAGTTTAGTCACAGCTCCAGGTGAGTAACTGGGTTTTTTGATAAATCAAGGTGTTCATGTAACCCAGTGTAAAATTTTTGGCCAATCAATAACCATTAAAGTGGATGGTAAATTGTTGCATGAGTAGGTGAGGCTAAACCTCTGTAGCCTAAACGAGGAGTTATATTTAAATGTGTTAATTTAGTCACATCACAAAACCTATGATTTGAAAGTGGTCTGATTTTGTAGATTAGTTTCCATATACTGGCTCTATGAACGTACGTTTTGGTAAACATTCAAGCCTTTTTGAGAAAAGTGGTGATTATGGGGCCTGAAATATATAAGCATGGCATCACAATTGCAATGAATGTCACAGTAAAAACGCAGTACTGATATTTTGTCAATATTGTGCACCTTGATCATCCTTTTATGTCTGAAGCTAATTTGACTCCATTCAGCGGTTAATGTCTCTAAATGTTGGGGTTTTTTACCTTTAAAGATTAAAAAAGGCTGTTTTTCTGCCAAAAATGGAATTAGACATAAATCCATCTCCTATTATGACAGTCCTAAACTTTTGCAATTTCCATATTCAGGTCAGTGCTTGCACTTTAACGGTCCTAGGATCTGTGCCGCTGTTATGTTTCTGATATGAGATTTTAAGTTTGCTTGTCTATTCCATGCTCTTCTCTAGTGATCTGCGAGAGAAGCTGCGGAAGAAGCGGAGGGCACTGCAGGAGTCTTTAGGGAAAGTGAAGGATGACACTCAGGTGTGTATAAGGACATCCTGTTCTCCATAAAATGTTTAATTTGTTTTTAAATGACCTTTTGTCTATTGAGTTGTTTTTTTGCCGTTGTATGTCAATAATATATCAGCCTATATGCATTCACCAGAAAGTGACACAGTGTCAAGTCAAGTAGGTTTATTGCCTTTTCAGCCATACGCACAGTACACAGTGAAATGAAAGGGACCATGTTGCAACACAAAGAACGAAAACAGTCCCACAAAAAACATAAAAGAACACTACGGGCCTGAATAAGTGCAGAAATACACTGTATAAGTAAAGCAAACACTGTTGGTGGGTTGTGGGGATGCACTGACACTCTCACCTACATCCACACACTCTCCTTACATTTTGCCCTAAAAGACATTCTGTCTGGGGTGCATGACTCAACACGCCCACTGTGGTGCCGGAGAAGCATGAACACACTAACGCGCGCACACACAAACACATAAGCTGATAAGACGCTGTGTGCTGTGTATTCTGCCTGTTAGGCTTTGGTTCCCTCCGACTCAGATGTCCCTAAGGAGAGCGATCACACTCTGGTGGAGGTTTGTTCTGTATTCTAACACTGTAGAGTATTAGAGTGCTGCTGCGTTGTGGAATGTGGATTTTTTTTTGCTGTTTTGCTTCATTTTGCCCTTACAGTTCCGTCATGTTCTATCATGTTCTAAAACTAATCCCTCTTTGCTTCTCTATGGTGTTCCGTCGCCTACTTTGCCTCTTTTCCTCCTTTACTCCCTCACTGAAATACAGTTTACTGTGCTGTTTGTGGGACAAACTCGACCCCTCTTTTTCTGTACAGCTGGTGTGGTACCCCTTTTCCTTGTCACAAATGCTGTCTGATACACCCACTGAAAACCTTTACCTACTGCAAAACAAAATGACTGTGCAAAAGTTCAGGCGCCCCAGTCAAATGAAAGTTGGTTGGTCTTCTAAGTGAAAATAAGCACACATCCACTACAGTGCACATATTTCTGCAGATGTTTACATGTGAAACCTAACATGCTGGAGCAAAATTAAATGTGAAAATGTGGCTTTAAAAAAGTTATGGTTCAATTTATGATTTTGTTTTGTGTTTTCCATTATGTAGGTTTAGACAGAAATGTCTTACTTAAGTTTGTGTCCTGTAGAGGGTATGTTCATGTATTTTCCACTTACAGAATCAACAAAACATGCCAAAGGTGTTTAAATGTTGTTTTAAGATTGTAGCTATTGATTAAAGGACTGTTTAACTCTTAATACTGTATGATATAATATCAGGAACTGACTGGCGGAGGAGATGACCCTGGCGAAACCCTACGACGCTCCCTGAAAGCACAGAGAATGAAGAGGAAAAAGAAGGTAAAATGGGTGTAATATTTGGTATGGGGTACTACTGATGCAGTTCTCATTTTCCAGCATGTGTCAAGACAACCTCTGCAAAAACAAAGTACAAAACTTAATTCAGCTGCAGGAAATCTGTCTGAGAGGTTAATCCTAATTCTAACACTGAACCTAACCCTAACTGTATTGGCAGTGAGTATTGTAAGCTAAGCAGGCTCTCTGTTACTATTTATGTCACCTTTCTCCAATAACCTGACCCAGGGCTGCTTCCTGAGTGGAAAATCCATATATTTCTGTAGAAATGTATTAAAGCAGTGTTAATAGTTCCTTAAACCAATACTAAATGCTGGTTGGATTGTTACGTCAAGAAAGTTAAAATATATTTGCTTTTGAATGAAGAATGATTGCTTATGTCTGCAAAAATCCTGAAGGGGGAGCTCTGACTGGTATACTCGGCAGCACAAAGAAAGAACACCACACCGAGTTCCCCATCTCTTTTTTTTTTTTTTATCAGATTCAGCGGGTCAACGGGATATTTAAAGACATCCAGCACAAACTGGGTTGCTAGGGTCTAGTCACTGCTGTAGATGTCAAAGATGGGATCAGTGCTAGGGATCTAAAGGAAGTGCATAGTTACATTTGAAATAGGTTCTGAATTTTATTTTGGCCAAAACATGAACCCACATTTTAAAAAAAACTTTCACTTGGAAACAATGCCAGCTGCGTCGTAATGTCTGTGTCTCATTGAAGCCTGGAGGCACGAGTTTAACCAGACGGGCTGCGAGGCAAGTGTAATGGTCCGGGAAACACTGTTAATTATGTTCGGTGCTACTGTTAATTATATGTGCTATTATATATTCATTTCATCTTAGTATTTGTGTGAGATTTGAGGATCTATGTGGAAAACCTGATCATTATTATGTAGGATTAGAATCAAGATTTGCCTCTTTCTCATAATCCAAAAACAGAAGTAGTCTTGCACACTTCTCATTTATAGCAGTAATTTCCTATGAGTTGATAATGAAAAAATGGGGCTTGAAAGCAAATAGCATTTGTTCATTCATTCATGCATGTTCATCTGATGTTTACATTTTCGACAAATTATCCAAATTATTTGATCCATCACAAGCCACTTCATGCCCCTGAACACTGGTTCCATCCCTTACTTGACCTTCCCCTGTGTTACAGCTGTTGGAAGAGATGTCAGTGGACACTCCTCCAGAGGAGGAGGTGATGAAAGAGGAGGCCACAGCAGTGCAGGAGCTGCGCCATGAGCAGGGCGAGCATTCCGAGCAGACACAAGCCGAGGAAGGTCGCTTGGCTAGATTTCAGAGAGGTGAATGATTCTCAGCAATACTTTAGATCAGCAATAGACTGATTTAGCTGGCTTACAAAGTGAGAAGTGACACAAGTGTACAAATATTAGAGCTGTTACAGTAGATGCAGTGTTTGTAGTATATTTAGTATTTTTAGGTGTTATACGGGTTTCCGTTGTGATTGATATTTTTTTTATCATTTATGTAAGAAATGTGTTAATTTTATTATAAAACAATGCAACTGAGCTATAAACAATAAATAGGACTACCTCAATAACATGTCATCAGCATCTACCTTTCCTAAACTAAAATAGACACCTTAAGGAATGGTTTGGTGAAAAATCAAATGTTAACTATTTCCACGTACCTCAGGTATACCTCCAAATTTAGCTTCCCTAGCACTGGAGCTACAAGGCTAACATTATCAACACATTGGTAACACACTACTACTCACAACAAAGACAGTTAGTCCATTAAACTGCCACAAAAGCCCTGTTAAAGAGTCTGTTAAGCTAACTGTAACTTACATTTAACCGACACAGAATTCTCGTGTTTTGTCATTTAAATTAAAGTCAGAAAATAAGAGATCCTCAGAAAAGATTGAGGGGTGCATCAGGGACTTTACATTTCTGTACACTGTTCCACTGTTCATGAAAACAGTACACCCTTAACAAATACAATAATCACCTTATTAGCTACTTCTCTCTTTGTCTCACAGGCCTTCCTCCTCTGCCTGCTTTGAGGGCCGACTCCAGTCTCTCAGAGAGCTCAGTGAGGCAGCGTGTGACGGAGAAGCTGAGGGTGGCCAGGGTAAGTTACCTCAACCAGTAGAACACACTGAACAGGAATTGAGCCATAAATGAAGCCTTAGTCCTGTTTGGGAAGAAGTCAAAATTTTTATTTTTTATTCTGAAGAGCTTGTTTTGTAATTTGGCAATATTGCCCTGCATTAACCAGAATGTAAGCCGTCGACCACAGGGAAAGGTCAAGTGCTGTCACCGGATGGAATTTAGTATCTGTTTACAAACTGAGTAGGGAAAAGAGCAACATAGCTATAACTGAAACTCACAGCTTTGTCACAAGCATGAGTGCAGTGTGTTGAAATATGTATGTGTCAAAGGGTGGGCCTCATTCTGTTCATCATTAAAAATATTACATCCCGTAACATTAAAGTTAATATAATGATCATCATTGTACTAAATGTGTATGCATAAGCGCACGCAATGGATGTTGATGTCTGCCTCTTCTCTTGTCAGTCAAAAGTTGAGAGCCAGTGGCAGCAGGAGTCAGCCAGTCACCTGTGGAGTCTCAGAGACAGAGAGACAATCACCAGGTTTGACAGAGAGGTATGTCCGTTCACGCACTCATTCACTCACTCGCTCATTCACTTGTTTTGAGAAAAGGTATTTTGTTGATTTTATGTCACTTTCCCACTGACACAAGGAACCGTGCCCTACTGTAACCATTTGGATACTCCTTCAAATAAAGGGACCCGTACACATGTTATCCTGTCACTTCTCTGCTGGACAGCACGGCCAAAAGCAGGCTACAGCCAAGCTGACTGCACCACTGCTTTCTGATTGGTCAAAATCTTGTCATCAGAACATGCATATACAAACTAACAACTGGGAACTTGACAGAGTACAGTCACTACTGTCTGTTTTTGCCGAAGTTCAATTTCAGTGAAAGTTTTCTACTACGGTAACAAATTCTGGAATTTTATCTGGATAAAAAAAGCAATGCTAATATGTCAACCACTGTTTCAGGGCTAAAAAATCCAGTGGAAAATCATTGCTCCATACAGCAAGTTCAATGCCACTGCAGTACAGTTTAGGTACAGTATGATCCCTGTATACCTGTGGAAAAGTGCATTTAGTCTTTTCATTTCTTAACAGCCTGTGTTCAGCAGAATGATTGTAATAAAATATTTAGAACACAGTAGAATATTTCCCAACCAATCAGATTGTGGCATCAAAACTAACAGTTGAATAAAATAAAATAGCCTTTCTTGTACCTGTGAACACAATTTTTGTATAATTCAAAATTTAGGTTATGCACTTCTGAAAGAACGTCTTATTTTTACTGGAGATATGAGTGAAAAATAATGTTGTTGCCAGAAAATAATGTGACTTTGAAGAGTTAATTAGCTCACTTGCATTGTCTGTGCATTCTGTGTGAAATTATTGGATTAATACATTATTCAACAGAAGACATTTACATAAGCTGTTGCAGTTGAAGGAAAGGTTTTGCAAGCAAAGAGACTGCTTCATATTTAGATCCAGTAATAGAGTTGTTTGGGGAAGCTGTCATTGTTTTGGTCTTGCAGGCTGACCCAGAGCTCCGTGATGAAGAATCTTCCTTTGCTGCCAGAGTGAAATTTCGGGACGCAGCCAGACGGGCCACTAGGGACAAGAGGGTGAGGGAGGGTTCAGATTTTGTAACGGAACAAAACTGAAATGTTGACCTAAATATGACGACAGACCTGAAGAAATTCTGGCCCAAGGTTGAGAGAATAATACCATAGTGTAGTGGGAACTGTGTTCTTTATTATGCAGTATGAGTCTTTTTGGAAAATCGTACTCCATGCTGCATTCTTTTTTATATGAGAGTTGCTACAGTAACCACTGTGAATTATGATTATTTAATCTTCTACAAAATAAATTACTTCTTGCCACTGTGTTGTTCCCAGCTTTGTTGCTCGGTTTGTCTAAACTTTGTGTAAAAGTATAAATGTTTATCGTTTCTCTAAACAGGCAGACACAGACTTACCCACTGCAGAGGAGGCATACAAGTTCTTTACCTTCAACTTTGATCCTGAACCTCAAGAAAGACACAAGGGTCGAGGAAAGACAAGATCCAGGAGGAGAGTGGGAGAAAGGGAGGAAGATGAGGGAGGAGAAGGAGAAGATGAAGATGAAGAGGAGGAAGAAGAAGAAACCGAGATGGAGAGAGAGCATGAAGGAGAGGAGTCCAGAGAGAGGGTAAATTTATTTGATATTCAGTTATTTGTTGCTCACTTGTTACTCATACAGTGAATTTCAGAAAACTGGAGTATATTAGGGCAGCATTGTCACCTCACAACAAAACAGTCCTGACTTTGACTCCCGGCCAGGCAGCCAAGAGTCTTTTCTGTCTGGAGGTTGCATGTTCTCCTCTGTGTCCACATTGGTTTCCTCCAGGTACTCCCACAGTCTAAAGACATCAGGCCAATTGCAGGTGCTAAATTTCCCATGTGTGTGAATGTGTGTGTGACCTGTCCAGGGTGTTTTTCAGGGATGGTTTTCCTGGTTAACCTTTAGAACACAAGTGGCACGGAAGCACAGCATAGGGTGAATTATCATACAGCAGAACAACTCCTTATATGGAAGTTCCCTGATTTGTGTTGATGCGCGAGGTGTCAGATGTCAAGCTGAGCTTTGTTTGGTGTTCCTATGTCACGTAGGACCAAAATTATTTTAATTTAAGGAACATGTAATAATAATAACCTTGGGGTCCGGAGAGTGGCCGAGCAGCGGTGCGCCGAGTGAAAGAGCAGCAAATGGCAAGCGTGTATCAGAGCAAACGCTGGGTTTAGACTGTTTTACACAGTTAATATTTGTTGAAATCAATTTTTACTAATACACTCTGAGTTCTAAGGCTTAATGATAAGCAGTTCAATTGATGGATGGTGTACATTAGGTATAATATCTAATATGCAAGTTTATTTCATGTAATATAGTAACTTTCACAATACATGTTCCAGTGTGGTTGGTGTAGGGTGGGAACACCACACTAAATCACTAAGAGTCTTATCGGCAAGACTCTTTTGCGTACATCTGTAACCTGATTGTGTATATAAATTGCTTTTGCCAAATGCATGGATGTAAATGTTATACTCTAATCCTTCTCAAAACAGAAGTAAGTTGTTTATGGGCATGTACTATGATTTGTTTAAACTGTAGTTAATAAACTCTAGTAAAATGTTGCTTTCCATGGCTGTGGATCAGGATGAAGATGCCCCTCTGGTCAGAGATGAAGAGGATGATTTGTTCATCATCGATCAGTCAGCACAGGATTTCCTGGAAGTTAAAAGGGCAGAGTATATAGGATACAACAGGCGTGTACAGAGAGAGAGTGAGATTTTCTTCATCCCCAGTACAAGGCCAGGTACAGTACACCCTTCAAAAAGGGGTTCCAGCATTCTTCAGTCATCATTGCTTGAATGGTTATTTTCCTGGTGAAATGGTGCTGCTCAATGATAGAGAAACTCTTGTGTATGGTACATTAAAGAAACTTGCCTATGATGCTGTTGTATGAACCAATAATTTTCACAGAATGTAGTGAAAAACAGCTTCTGAGCGGCAAAGGCATTGGGAAGTTCAGTCTCACCAATGCCACAACCATTCGTAAACTGGGAAGAAAATATGGCAACACCCCCAACCAACAAACCACAGCAAAAAAATCAAGTCAAAGCTACTTTTTCATAGAATCATTTTGATGTATTCTTAACATAATCTGTCCCTCTGTCCTCAAGCATTCAGAGTCCCCTCTCCAGCTAGTAACAAGCTAGAACAAGATTTAAATTGCATTATTACTTTTCCACTGATATAGCATATTGTTGAATGGAATTATGGCACATGCATGTCCACACTGGCCATAGTAGATGGCATCAGCTTGCAAAATTTGAGCTTTCTATGTGCTACATTGTTCCTGTCATGATCTAAAAGACACACTGATTCACAGGAAGCTCTGATTGATTTTGTTGATGCCTTGAATTATCATTCATGTTTTTTCTCCTTCAGATAGTTTGACACCATCTTTGCAGCTTTTTCATCTTTGTAGACAATGTTCTTTAATTTGTGATTAAATGCAGCAGCAACATAAAGAAACCACACTATTACAGAAGAAGAGTAGCTTAAATGACTGCTGGAGATTTTTTTTTTTTTTTGCTTTGACGTAAAGGTTAAGCCAACTAAAAATGTTCACTTTCAAAGAAAAACATGAGTTCCTCTTTCTGACAGCGTTCTGTGTATTTGGTTTTTGTTCCGTTTTCCCTGTTCGTTAAATACAAAGTAATAGTGTACACCATGTCAGAATATGAAAATAGCTCTGGTTTCACTGTGATCACTAAATATGACTTTGACTGAAGTCTCTTTGTGTGTGCCTTAGTTCCTGCCTCCAATAAGCTGCCAGAGAACGTGCAGCCGCGTTACCTGGAGGAGGAGGGCATTTATGTGGGAGAGAGGCCACCTGTCTCCTGGTCCAATCAGAACATTCTGGAAAACCGTATTCTGAAGCAAGATCAGGTAACTAATGTTTAACGTAGATTGACATCTTAGTGCCCTGTGGCCTGAAAATAATGATGTTACAAGAAACAGGAACTTACTCATCACAGTACCACTTTCTTATGGATGTGGAACCACCAACTGGTTCTGTTAAAAAAAGGTGTCAGTACAAGATCCACAGTTTGAGTGCCAGTTGTTATATCCACATTTACTGTACTCAGGACTGTCTTGCTTGCCCAGTGTCAGTTCTGCCGTACACAACTGGAACTGACTGGTTTTGAACGTAATGTTATTAACGTTAACCCAGTTTAATGGATGCAAAGACTCTGCAATATATATATAATTTTCACGCAATTTTGAAGAATCCTTGGGATCATTGTCTTGTGTATATATATAAAATGTATAACTAATATAATATTTTATATATATAATACACTGTAGTGTTTGAAAAAAGAAATGGAACACTACAGTCACTTTTCCTATATAAAAGGGCATATTTTCACCTTTTCACCAACATAACTATTTTAAATAGAAAACAAAATAAGGGGACTAGAGTCAAACCAGGGTAAATGATGTAAGTGGTAAAGTTACATCCTCTATTAAACAATTCTAAAGACAATCCCTTGAGGGTACCTCCACAGTGAGAGAGTTTGTACTCCGAAAGATTACTTCTGACAGTGTATTTATCAGGAAAAATGATGTCAAGATTTCAATGTAAGTGAAAGAAACACAGTAAAACAAAAGGTTGTTTGGTTTGGACCAATTTAACAGTGATCAATTACTGTTCCTCAGATGATACTTGGAACAGTCTGCTTGTCAAGTACGATTTTAATGTGTTTGCCAAAATGGTTTCCAAGTGTTTTATAAGCATCCTTTGAGTTCATACTGAAACACAATGTCCTCTCCTCTCTGGTCAGGGCAGGAAGTGGTTTGGGGATGATGGGCGGATCATGGCTTTGCCCGACCCGATCAAAGAGTCTTCCACGAGACCACCGCTGTACCACCTGGAGGAGGAGCTCGACCCAGCCCTGCAGACTGTCTACAGGAAGGTATATTAAGTCACTCTGTGTTCTCATCAATCTCATCTCTCCAACAGCACACCCAGATCTGCTGCTTATTAAAGTGATACTTTACCAAAAATGTAGAAGAAGTAGAGAAAAGACTTAGCCTTTAAGAAGCCTACTGAAGTCTATTGTTTTTGATAGTAGTATATCTTGTATATTATAGCAGTATATGTAGCAAAACAGTGTATTTTAGTAGTGGTATATCTTGTATGTAGTTTGATTTTTTTTACTATATTGTAGCGTTATGTCTAGTACAGCAGTATATTTCGATAGCATTATATCTTGTATATTGTATTAAAGAACTTTATTTATCCCGAAGGAAATTCTTTTGTCATGCTCATTGCATAGTGGTATGATCTTATATATTATACCTCTATATCTAGCAGATATTTTTGATAGTAGTATATCTTGTATATTGTATTATAGCAATATATTTTGATAGCCGTATATCTTGTATATTGTATTATAGCAGTATGGTCTTGTATATTATGATATAGTGTCATATCTAATAGCAGTATATTTCAATACCAGTACATATTGTATGTTATATTATGGTAGTATAATCTTATATATTATAGCAGTATATCTAGTGGAGCAGTATATTTTTATAGCAGTGTATATTTTATATTACTTTATAGCAGTATGTTCTTGTATATTATAGTGGCATATCTAATAGAGCAGTATATTTTGATAGTAGTATATCTTCTATATTATAGCAGTATGATCATGTATATTATTGCAGTATATCAAGTACAACAGTATATTTGTGTAGCAGTATACAGTGTCAGAACCCATATAAGCAAGTGTATTTGAGATTACTTAATATCCAGAGGAATATATGTGGCAATTTAGGCCTTCAGTTTGCCTAATGCTAACTGGTGGAGTATTAGTTTTCGTTCTTTCTTAGCTACATTAGCCTCAAAGTGCGAAACTAAAGAAAAACTGTTGTTTTTAGTTGCTGATGAGTTTAAGCGGATGAGTTGGAGCTGGAAAAATGCTGAAATGTACTGGGCAGATTGAGAAATGCTGTAATCTGTCATAAAAAGATTTGTAAGCATGTTTTATTCCAGATAAGAAAATGCCACACCTCAGTTGCTCTATGCTTGCGGACTGTTGCTAGGCAGCAGGGACAGCCAATAATATTAGCAGAGATGAGCGGCTCCAGACTAGTGATGATTTCGTCAGTGGAAGGAAGGTTTTGCTCGATGAAAGTAGAGAGTTTTGTGACAAATGCACAGATGCAATCGTCACATAAACACATGTGGCATTAATAAATATCACATACGGAAATGATAATAAACACAAATGGTTTTGGTTGAGAGAAGTGTTTGTTTCTGATTCTGAGTCAGTCAAAATTATCTGGCTCCATGTTCAAAAGCATCATATCTCTCAGATCTGCCTAAGAGATTGAAGGATATTATTTAAAGGCTCTTTTACAGTTCAGATACTCTTTTGAAAACCCCATCACAAAAGATCCCAGAAAAATGTTTTTGAATTTGTCTGTGACCCTCTGTATGTTTTCTTAGTCTAACAGGTATTTGTTTATCAGTCTGTTTTATTAGTTTATTATTAGTCTTGTTTAATATGATTTGGTGTATTTTGTTAATAATAATATAGATTGTTTATCACAAATATGTCTTGACGTATTGTAATATGCTTTTGCCAGGTCACAAACACCTAGTTGGTATCCGGTATGAGTTACAGGGGTACCAGATTCCTCAGTGCCATAAATATGATCATTTTGTGACCCAAAACATTTTTCACCCTTTTTTTTGCAGAGAACCCCATTAATGGTCAATATCAAGTTCTCCAATGGAAGCTAATTTAAATATGAGCATATTTTTGCTCTACTTAACCATCATATATTATCAGCAAGTTAGTAAAACCCAAATATGATTGTCATTATCAATATTGTCTATTTCTACTCGTTTTGCAGGCGCTGAAGTCTAAGTATGTGAACCGCTACATCGCAGGTGTCGGAGACACACAGGGAGACTACCAGCTGGACGTCGACGTGTCGGGCCTTATATTCTCCCATCATCCTCTCTTTAGCAGGGAACATGTGCTGGGGGCCCGCCTGGCCCAGCTGTACGACCAGTACCTCAGCAGACAGCACAAAAACCTCACTTGCCTCCTCACTGACAAGGTATGCAGCCTTGAGTAGACTCAGACTATAGGTTTTGTTGCTATAAATCAGGGTTACTGCTGTCTTTCAATAGAACCAAATGATTAAGTAATAAAGTTCTGACTATTACTTCTTTGTGTGTGTTTGAACACAGTTGAACGGGTTGAGAAACACTATTCGGAACATGCTAGAGCTGCACAGTGGGCAAGGCATTAGTCATGTGGCTCAACAAAGAATAGCAGAGTACAAACAAGAGGTGAGGTAAGTAATCTGAACTGAGAATGTTTTTGTATACATTTTTAGTCATGTCATTTTAGGTTCACTAAAAAAAAAATAATTACTCACTGCATTACAAGCATGGATTACTCAACTTGTTATTTGAACCTAGTGAGGTAATAGCATGATTCTTGGCTGTTTAATGATGTTGCTTATTTTCCATGTAGTATTAGCACCTGGTCTAAGACCAGTTTCATTATCTGTACAATAGAAGCCAACTTCTAGAGGTCCCAAGTTTCAGATGTCCTAAATTTGTTACAGTGTTCTTCTCTGTAAATTCTGAAGCAGTTTCTGTCTGTGTCATTTTTTAACAGACACACGCGTCAGCTGCGAGACTCAGAGCAGGAGAAGGACAGAACTCTGCTGAAAAGTATCATCAAAGTGTGGAAAGAGCTCAAAGCACTGAGGGAGTTCCAGAGGTTCACCAACACGCCCTACAAACTGTACATCAGAAAGTGTGTAATGCTGAATATAACTCAACACTCTCCAATAAGCCACATCAAATTAATTCATAAACATTTACAAACTGGCCCTACACTCTCCAGCAGCCATCCACAGACTCTTCAAACACTATTTAACAAACATAAGTAAGACATTCTGGCTCTGTTCAGCATATATCAACGAGCCTACCCAAGCTCTTCAGAAAATGTCAGTAAAGCAGACATTTCACTTTTCAAATTCTTTAACTAACACAAATAAGGCAACCCAAAACTGTCCAACAAATAATGATAGTGACATTATTAATAGTGTTAATAAGCCTATCACTCTGCGAGCAAACCCTAACAAATGATTCCAATTCCAACTAAAGCTATAGTAAATACTTTCCCTGTAGATAAACAGTGCTTCAGCAGATATTCATAAATCCTTTCCGTTCCCTGTCTGAAATCCCATCCCCCACAGAGAGGAGGTGCAGCGGGTGCTGGATGAGCAGGAGTATGAGGCAGAGATCCTGGCAGAGGTAGCAGAGATGCAGGAAGAGAGTGAGGAAAACTATGAGAGAAAGATGACTGCGTACAGGAGACAGGTGGAGGAGTGGAAGTTGTGGAAGAAGAAGCAGGTACCATGGCTGTAGTGTGTATCACTGGAGTGAAGAGTGATATAGTGTATAATGTTAAAATGGTGCCTGTTTTATTCTGCTGCATTCAGAAAACTTTAAAGAAGAAACAAAAGAAGAGAAGGCAGCAGTCTCAGGATGTGGATGAGGAGGAGGAGGAGGGTGAGCATAGTGAGGGAGAGTTGGGGGAGGAACCAGTGAAGCCAGAAGCTCCAGAGAAACCCGACGTAGCGGGCCTGGAGCAGCAGGTCCGCGAGAAAGCAACCAGGATTCGCAGGAAACCTGGGGAACCAGTTCTGGTTCCAGAGCTTACTGCCTCCAGTCCAGTCACTCCTAATGAGCAGTGCCCACGGTGAGTACGTATACACACACACACACACACACACACACACACACACACACACACACACTCAAGTCAACAAATTTCAAACCCAGCAAAGACACTATATCTCTAACACCAGTGTATTTCATGTCTTGCCATGTTTTAAGAGGTGAATTTGCACGGAGAGAAGATGTAGCAAAGCGTTCCCTCTTCATCAAAGTTCTGTACAACGATAAAGAAGTGTCCAGAACAGACAGTCGCTCTCTTGGTGCCGACTTCAGGGTTCACTTCGGCCAGATTTTCAACCTGAAAATAGTGAACTGGCCAGAGAGCATCAAACTGCAGGTAGAGATGTCAACGTTTGGTTGTGTTTTATCTGTCATTGAGCAGGCTTTGGCTTTAAATGTCCCCCC
>JBBPCX010000141.1:4381301-4400041 GCA_037974365.1 Hydrocynus forskahlii
GGCACACCTGATTCCACCTCTGTAATCAGTTGGTCTTGGTTTTCAGTTACTCAGGTGTGGCTTCTTTTTGGTTGTAACGAAAACCTGCACCCACAGCAGCCCTTTCTGGACAGATTTGGGCACCCCTGAGTTAGAGGCACTGACTGAGTGGCCAGTCCTGAGCCTGTGGTTTGTGACTGTCCTGCTTCAGATGAAACAAGGCTCAGCACTGGGTTCTGTAGAAGCCTTTCAGAACGTAACCCCTGTGAATTTCGGAGGTCTACTGTAAGCCGTAACATTTGCACAGACCATCTCTCAAGTCTTTAATGTGTTAAATTCAGCACAATGGGCTTTAAATGTGCAATAGCACATTTATACTTCTGCAGTTATATAAATATTCTGCAGTTATATATACACATTTATGTGTCAGTTACTAGTCAGTCACAAATACCAGCACCACTGTAGGTTTTAAGTACTGTGTCCACTCACTGTCCACTCTGTTAGACATCACTGATTGGTGTACCTTGCATGATTGCTGCACAGATTGCATTGATCATCCTCTAGTTCTTCATCAGCGGTCATATATATATATATATATAGGTTTTATATGTACTTATATATAAAACATACATATGCTGTTTAATATATAACTGAATGTACTAAACCTTACAGAAATGGAAAACCAAAACTGTTTCTACAAGTTATGAGGGCTCCTGTGTTCATAATGACGCTTAATCTGTTCTTAGGTGCCAATGCTTATGATGTTCAGAGCTCCTTCCAATTACCCCACTTAAAATGTTCATTGATTGATCAGTTAGAGGCACTGACTGAGTGGCCATTCCTGAGCCTGTGGTTTGTGACTGTCCTGCTTCAGATGAAACAAGACTCACCATTGAGTTCTGTGGGACTCTACACCCTTACTACTGGTGTCTACTGGGTTCTGTAGGACTCCACACCCTCATTACTGGTGTCTACTGGGTTATGTGAAACGCTACACCCTCATAACTGGTGTCTACTGGTTTCTGTGGGACTCCACACCCTTGTCACTGGTGTCTACTGGGTTATGTGAAACTCTACACCCTCATTACTGGTGTCTACTGGTTTCTGTGGGACTCCACACCCTTGTTACTGGTGTCTACTGGCTTCTGTGGGACTCCACACCCTTGTTACTAGTGTTCACTGGCTTCTGTGAAACTCTACACCCTCATTACTGGTGTCTACTGGCTTCTGTAAAATTATTACACTCATTACTGGTGTCTACTGGTTTCTTTGAGACTCTACACCCTTGTTACTGGTGTCAGCTGGTTTCTGTGAAACTACACCCTCATTACTAGTGTCTACTGGCTTCTGTGAGACTCTACACCCTTGTTACTGGTGTCTACTGGCTTCTGTGTGATCAGGCAGTTTGTGGCCTGATAGTGAAGCCAAACATCTTTTACAGGCTTACGTTTCTGGGCAAAGTGTCCATTTGTCATACATGAACACACCACAGCACACAGTGTAACCATTACATTCTTTCTTTGTATTTAACCCATTCACCAAGTGAAGCAGCGGGCAGCCAGGAACACAGAGCCCAGGGAGCAGTGTGGGGGGACAGTACCTTGCTCAAGAGAACCTCAGAGGTGCCACTAACAGTCCTGGGATTCAAACCCACGACTTTCTGATCGCAGGGGCAACTCCCTGACAATTTGGCCACCAGCTGCCCCAAACAAGACCTCATAGCCTTAAAAAATCCACAGCTGGGCTGCCCAGTCAGCTGGGCCCTGTCACTGACCTACATGTTTTCTTTATGTCATATGATGCAGCTTCCCTGCCACCAAGCTTGATGGTGTTTACTATTGGTGTGGAAGAAAAGTGGGCGGGACTAAGCTGGGCATGGGTAAACAAACAGTACAGCAGTCACGATGTTTGGCATTTCAAAAGGTTATAAATCGGTTCAAATCCAATCGATGCTGCTCATATTGCACTGTGACTTAGTCTTGCTCCCAAAACTTATTAAAAAAATAATTTTACGATCCTGTCTGGCTTATCAGCAGCAGACCTCGATTCTGATTGGCTGACATCCACGTCAATCAAAGCGCTCAGACAGCCTAGCATGTTTGTTCACCCATGTAAACTTTAAGGGAGCCACACAGGATCCTTCAAGAAGTATGTCCAACTTTCCTCCAACCTTTTGTCACTTTGGCTCGATTAAAACAGACGGGATGGGCTGAAAAGCTGGTTTACAGTGTAGTTATTATCGGGAAGTGCCGAAACATTACTTTAAAACCACTTTTTATTTACTCTCCTGCTGTTTACAAACACAGAGTGTCTCTGGAATTTCACAGAATATCTGAACAGAAAAAAATGTTTGAAAAACAGTTAAAACAGTTTTCTGCTCTGCGGGCAAAAAGAGAGCCATGATAACAAAACAGGTCAACAAGTCGTATTAATTTCGCAATGAGGAGCGGTGAAATGTACTTTATGTAAGTGTTTAAGTGTCAAAATATGGTCAGAAACTTGTGTTGTTACCATGATTTCAGTTCTTAGGTCGGATCTGTTACTGAAGCAGCTGAGAGTCTGGTGGTGGTGATGTGGTCTGGGTGAAAGTGGCAGATATTAGGTTCTGGCTTGACAAAAGTATTGGGACACCTGAGCGTTACACCAGCAGGGACTTTAATGATATTGCATTCGGATCCATAAACTTTAATATACTTTTGTCCATATAGTGTATCTTTTTATTCCTGTGTAATATTCCTTTATTTATAGTGTATCTTTTTATCATTGTGTACACTATGTGCTGAATTGATACCTGTAGTGTTTACACACTGTTAGACTGAACTTCTGTATTGCCACTAGTTAGGCTGTAAGACTCAGATTGTGCTGTGCCTTCAAATATGACTTTAGAAGAAGTGAAAGTAGCTGCCACAAGTCAACTCCAGCAGGAGTAAATAAACAGATCAGGTTCAAGGAGGCTACTGAGCTCCCTAAATAACTGCAGAGAGACATCCAGCATCTGTCAGCTGAGGTACTGAGGCTTGTTAGATGCTGTTCTTCTCTTTCTGCCATCCTTTCAGTTTGCAACTGCTGAAAGATTGAAAGTGAGGTGGCAAACCAGTCAAGCCACTTTCACCAGAACCACTGAAGCCATAAAAGGAAATAAGAAAATGTTTACCACCGTAATTATAGGTGTAACCATAAACGGGTTAAAAGTGACCTGAACTGTTTTTATGGATTAGAGATGCACTTGAGCTAAATTGTAATGTTTGTTTGCCTGACAATCTGTCATTTATTAATCACCATGACAGTATTGGTCTCAGTAATATAGTATCGCAGAAGGCTGCATGACCTCTTTTTTATCCCCTAGAATTAAAATTTTAAAACTTGAACAATTTTAACATACTCCAAGCCTTTTTAGTTCCTAAACAGTGATTATATGTGCCTGTAAATATACTGATGTGTATATGTATTGATGTATGTGTGTATGTATGTATTAGTGTGTGTGTATATGGTCATGCCGTTAGTCATAACAGAAAGAGATCTTCATTATGGCGGTGTGTGTTTATGTGCGTGTCTGTATGTCTTTTGTCTGAATGTGTGTGATTGTCTGACTCAGCAGACTACACATGACCTCTTGACCTGGTTGCCAGGGAGCAAGTGGGACTATGGCGACCAGTGCAGCGGCCGGCGAGGGGCAGATTCAGAGGATTATCAGAGATCTGCATGGTACAGTGTGTGTGTGTGTGTGTGTGTGTGAGAGAGAGAGAAAGAGAGTGTGAATGTATGTGGGCCACTTGTGTGTGATTGTACATGAATGTATGTGACACAGGCAAATAGTGGCCTGTTGTGTAGAGAGAGAGAGAGAGCGAGAGAGAGAGCGAGAGAGAGAGAGCGAGCGAGCGAGCACTAGGCAGGCTGATCTCCTACATTAGTTAGTTTGCTGTCCTTTCATGCTCAGTGGCTTTCCCCCCTGAGGGGGCTTTTCCTGGCCGGCTGGATGAAGAGACGCTGTCCTTGTCGTGTAACACTCAACAGAGAGGAGGGACATGGAGCCCGAGAGAGAGACGTGGTTGACAGTTCGGCCTTTAGTGGCATCTTTTCAGTTCCTGAGATGGATACGAGGCATGTGTGGAGATCTTTATGGAGGAAAAACACTGGAGTTAGGGCAGAATGGTGGACTACATTAGACTATGTGGCAGATGCTGTATCTTAGCATCAGAACAACATGGAAAAATGTTAAGCCAGTTTTTCTCACTTGCTGTGGACCTCAATGAATATATTAATGTTTGAAGGGCCACTTTCTGAAGAGACCCTGTACAACAGTGTTGTGTGACAAATTTATTTTCTTATGTTAATCAGTTGATTATAGAAATAATTATTTCAGCCCAGCCATGGAGAAACTAGATTCAGAGAGATTTTTATGGACTGGCCTTCCAGGAGCAGAGAGAATAGAAGTCAGAGTCAGAAGTCAGATTGTCACATCAGTTCTGAAAGAGCAGATTTCTAACATATTTGTGTTTGTGAGTAGAACAGGAGACTTACATGTTTTCAGCTTGATACAAATAGAATAAAGTCAGAAGTGAAGACCTCTGTGTCTACACAAAATATGTCTAGAAAGTGACTTAATTATGTAATGATGCAATGAGTGTAATGGTAATTATGTAATAACGAAAACAATGAGTATTGAGGTAAGGAGGAAACAAATCTTTGTTTTATTTTCTATGTGTTATGAAGGATGTGCCTGCGGTAGTTCAGGGTACAATTTTATATGACAACAGCTGGAAAGATTGAGGAGAGCAAGATTTGTGGAGGCCTTCTGAGAGAAGGATACTAATATGGACCTGCTGGATATGTTTTTTTTTTTTTTGCGTCAGTAACTATGTGCTTCATTTGGCCCAACAGATGCTGTGGCAGAACTCACCAAAGAGTATAAGGATAATGGAGAACCCATCACAGATGACAGCTCTAACCTGCACAAGTTTTCCTACAAACTAGAGTACCTGCTACAGGTTAGAATTCTCTGTTACATGTGAACACCAGTTCATCATAGTAACCTCAGTTCAACATACTTACACTAGATCACCATTCTAACACCAGTTCATCATGGTAACCTCAGTTCAACATACTTACACTAGCTCACCATTCTAACACCAGTTCATCATAGTAACCGCAGTTCAACATACTTACACTAGATCACCATTCTAACACCAGTTCAATATGGTAACCTCAGTTCAACATGCTTACACTAGATCACCATTGTAACACCAGTTTATCAAACTAACACTAGTTCATCATACCTACACCAGTTTAACATTTTAACACTAGTTTATCATAGTAACCTCACTTCATCATACTTGCACAAGTTTATCATAACACCACTTTAAATGTGTTTCATTCTTGCTTTATATTCCTGGATGGGGCAAATTGACCCAGACTTGCTAAAGCAATTTCCAAGTAATTTACAAAGCAGTTTAAGTTTATAGCTCTATTGTATTTCACAATAATGGTATTAATGCTCTGTTTCGTCATTTTGCAGTTTGACCAGAAAGAGAAGACGACGTTTCTGGGGACAAAGAAAGATTACTGGGACTATTTTAATGACTGTCTGGCCAAAATTAAGGGAGCCAATGATGGCATTCGCTTTGTCAAGTCCATTACTGAGGTGGGACATATTCCTGCATATACTGTATGAAAGTTACCAGAATACTCTGCAGCCTGAGACGGGCTTCGTAATGTTTCTGTGCAAGATTGTATTTCGTGCCTCATACATTCAAGTTTGGCCATAGCACTGTAACTCCACAAACACACTGAGATTAGGCTTGTAAACACATTTCTTTATGTGTTTTAGTTCCATGTTCCTTAGTTCTGTTTTAAATACAAAGGGCTCACATTCAAGTCCTTCCTTTTCCCTTACAAAGAGAGGTTTTTGCCAAATGTCATGTCATGTGAATCGCTCCATTAGGGAACAGGGCATTTAAATGCAAACTGTTGTTTGTACCTCCATGTTTTTTTCTGGATGCAGTTTCTGGTAAAAGCTCACTTCTCGCTTTTGTTGAAAACCTCTCAAGAACTAGATCATTTTGGTAGGCAATAGACTGACTGAGTCTTCATGTCAAGTGAGAAATATCATGATCTCGGCCTTATACTTGAAGTGAAAAAAATTAATCAACACCTTTAAGAGATTCTCTGGTTTGGTCATCCCTGTTTTGTGGCTGATTACAGGGTGATGTCTAATTATATTCTTTCTCATACTCATTTGTTTCGTCATCCTGTGGTGTTGGTTGTTCATGGAATGCGTAACATACAGTTGTGAGAAAGGGTTTGCATACCTCTGGTCAAATTACATGTTTCTACTGATTTTCAGTGTGAAAATAAGAAAAGATTGTCTACAGAGAACATGCACGATTAATATTTATTTGCTGAATTGAACACATCAGAAGAAATAAAAGAGTTGCCTGTGCAAAAGTTGTGGCACTTTTAATATTTTGTTTCACACATTTTCCAATATGTGCAGCAAATTAACAGACATTGTCAGAAAATGGCATTTCTCGGTGCAGTGTGGACAATGGGAAAAAATGAAAAAAATGAAATTTGAACATGGATATGATATTTTTCCTAATTTAGTCATGCCCGCACACTAACTATGACATGATGGTACCAGGCTGGAATCTGTGCTTTCTCTAAGATATGTGAAGTGCCACATTGGACAGCTATGCCAATCCTGTGCCCACATTAAGTGGTGGTAGGGGAGAGGAAGGGAGAACATACCTACACAGAGAGAGAGAGGCCAGTTATGGATTGCCAGCTACAGAAAGCTGTGTCATTACAAGGGAACAAGCTTGGTATTTCCAGACACTAGGCCAAGATTGCATTGTTATGGCAGAAAATGGACAAAACAAAGTTAATAGCAGTAAAACAATTGAAGCAATACAACACAGCAAGATAAAGTAAAAAGTACACTTTACAGCTAATACAAAAAATAGAAATATAGACATTTGTATGTGTATGCAAATATGTGTATATGTACATAGTGGAAATATATATATGAACACTGTGGATATATATATTCAGGTACACATAGGAGTGTCCTCAGCAGGTATTGACAAAACAGTGATAGTGATAAACACTAGGATATTCTTAATCTGCACTTCTTCCTATAGAATACAATTGAACAGCTTTTCCAGCTTAAACCCTCATTCCAATACTTTCGAGAAATTAAAACCAGTTCTGCAAGAGCTTATCCTCCTTGTACTCCCATAACATCAGGTCCTGAGTTTTGCCATTTCTAGTGTCCAAATGTTAGGACTAATTGCAAATCCATATTGCAGATTGCAGATCTATGAGAATAAAATATGCATTTGGGTAGCTCACAATGTAAGAGAATTTCTAGTTCTTTGATGATCTGCTGATGTTTTCTCTCTCTCTCTCTCTTTCTCTCTCTGGCCAGCTGAAGACATCACTGGGGAAAGGCCGAGCATTTATTCGTTACTCTCTGGTGCACCAGCGGCTGGGGGACACACTTCAGCAGTGCCTCATGAACCAGAGGACGACCAGGTAAACACACTTCGGCTTTTGGAGGAGATTTCCATTAAAGAAGGGTCTTCTAGCTGTATTTCTTCACAGTGTTCTCATAAACCGGTTGCATGTGTCTTTAAAATAAAAGTGTGGTTTCAGAGCAGTGCTTTGGTCTGGGTTTTGCACCAGCTCAGTTGGTGAGGGCTCCAAACAAAGAATGAAAATGGTCGATGCCACACAAGACACCAGAGAAATATATTTTCATATATTCGCAGTCCCATGGTGCTACACGGTCTATTGACCCAAATAGGTAACCGCTAAACTAATTACTTATTTTCTAGTTATTGACCTTGAATTATTAAACTTATGTATGTTGTTAATCCACAAGAACTCTCTTAGAACATGTCACTCATGGTACCCTGTCATGACGGTCACGACCCTGGAGCAATTAAAAAAAGACATTCAGCATAAAAAAGGAATTTTAGTGTCAGTGATGCTCCTGTGCGTCATCAGCTGTGTGCATTAGTCCGTATGTAAACCAAAAAGTTCAGATTCTTGTGAAGTGAACATCACTTATTCTTCATTCCATTGTTCTATTGTCCTGTAAATGAACCGCTTGCTCTAGCCATCACTGTCATTAGTTTAATTTGAAAGTTTTTCTTCTGTTATTTGGTTGCACTTCTCTTTTTTGGTTCAGTGGTTTTGTTTGAGTAGGCACTTTTAGTGGAAGCTGCCCTTTTCGTGCTGTTTATTTGAAGACTAGGTGTGTGTTGAGGTCCAGCATAGGTCTGTGTTTTCCCTGCTCGAACACACCTTATTTAAATTGTCTGTTGATTGCCAGTGAGTGTGTTTGAGTGTGGAGCTATCAAACGGTGCTGCACAATGACCTCCCAGGAATGGAGTCATGGACACTTGCCTAAGTGTTTTATGTATTGGGACATAAATATTTATTGGGACAAAAATATAATGAGTTTAATTCTGCTATGTCCCAGGTGTCTTGCTTATAAGGTTTGTAAGGTGTAAAGTGACCATTCTGTCATACATAAACACACACCAGCACAGTGTGAACAGCATGAAATTCTTCCTCTAAATTTAACCCATTCACCAAGTGAAGCAGCAGGCAGCCAGGAACACAGTGCCCAGGGAGCAGTGTGTGGGGACGCTACCTTAATCAAGGGAAGTTTGGAGGTATCACTAACAGTCATGGGATCAGTTTATCGGTTTACTTTAAGAAATACTGCTTTAGTCTCACATTATTATTGTCATTATTATTGGATGTCTGTTTTCACTGGTTTTGCCACATTTACTATTGAAATGTAATAATCATACACAACTGCACAGTTAATTACATAAATAAGTACTTCTTCCCTTCTATTTACAAAAGCATATGTTTAGTTTAGAATTTGCAGTTTTGCCAGAATTTCTCAGAATACATCAGAGATTTCTAAGGATTAAATACAAACTTAGAAATAACATGGAATTAATATGCAAAGTACATTAACATTACATTACTTGCGTATATGCATTTGTCAGATGCCCTTATCCAGAGTGACATTTTTTAATCATGTTACAGATATTGGTGAATGTAGTGTTTGTAGTCTTATGCAAGGACTTTCTTCGGTACAGTGCTGGACTGGTCAGGGAACCTGAGTCTGTGGTGTTATCCACTACGCTACACAAACCGCTACTATGCAAAGGCCACAGTTCAAAGAGTCTTTTAAGGAATGTTGTACACATCATTTCTGTTTTTTCTGTAGTGACTGGTATTATTCCCGGAGTCCTTTCCTAAAGCCTCATCTCAGTGTGGACATCATTAATTATCTGTATGAGCTCAACGAGGTCCAGTTTGATCTGGCATCCCGAGGCCATGACCTCGACTCAGCCTGGCCCACTTTTGCAAGGTAATCTGTTGAAGAAACAACATCTGCATTTCCTTTTTATAAAAGTATTGTCTTATTTTGTTTTGTTCAGTATTTTGCCCTGATTGTCGCTACAGGATGATTAGAAGAAGAGTGTGAGGGATGTATTTGAGGAAGTGTGGAAGTAAATAAGTGTAAATGTGTGGTAACGTGTTGGGTTGTTAGTAGGTTTCTAGTCATATACAGTATTTATGCAGGTGAAACTCCTGAGTGCTTGTCATTTCATTGCTAATTCTCTGTGAACTGTGCTACAGGAGGACTCTAGGTATGACAAACTCTCCCAGTCACATGTGGAAGCCACCCAGCCGCAGCTCCAGCATCAACAGCCTGGCCAGCACATACTCCCAGGTGATAAGTCCCAAACAGGATTCAAAGTGTAAACTGATAATCAAACCTTCACACTGAAATGTCAATATTAATAAGGGGAAGGATATTACAAAAAGCATTTGGCTTTGTGTATTATATTACTGCTTTTAATTTATTCATTAGTTTTTATTTTCCGGCTTATTTTCATTAGTTCTTATTTTTTGGCTTCTATCACGTCACATGCTCACTCAAGTCATGCTCCTAATCCAGCAGATGGCAGTATTTACCTAAAGCTGATCCCAGCATAAGGCTCTCTCCTGGCTTGTTTGTAGATTTGTTTTTAGGTCCTCCTTTGTCCAGCTCAGTCAAATACCCACTTGTGATATTAAGCTAAAAAACTTACAAATGGGGACAAAATTGAGATCGAGAAAAAGTCCAAAAAAAAAAAAACAGGGAGAGAAGCCTTAAGCCATATTGAAGTGAAACTGTAATTTTGTTTAAAAAAGACTCAATGTACCTTTCTGAATTAAGACTTATTACAGTACAGTACAGGTGCTGTTACTAACATGACAACTCCATCTGATGCCAGGAGTCTAAAAGAGCATAATAGACCTCGCTCTTGTGGTTAGTGGTTCACACATCTCAGAGGACACACATGCTTGCATTCACTCTCACAGCTTGGTTGCATCGTGTAACAGTGGAGTAGTAGGTGGAGTTGGCTACTACATATACTACACTAAAAGTGATATATACATGTAATTAAATACAAATGATTTATAGAAGTAAAAATGAAATTAATATCTAAATGCACATGACAAAATGTGAGTGGTGGTGGCCTATAGGGTATGATACTTGCATCTGGACCAAGAGGTCATGGGTTCGAATCCTACCTTCCTGAGCAAGACCCTCAACCTCAGGCTGCTCCAGGGAGACTGCCACCCTGTAGAATGAAATGAAATTAATGAATGAGTGGGTAAAATATATATATACATAATAAATATATATGAAATATTTACTGGAGTAACTGACTAAACTTGTTACTACTCACCTCTGGCATGGAAGAAGTAGCCACATCAGCCGTGGTCCTTGGTCCTATCTAACTAAAATTCTCCTCTCTGCTGTCAATCTTATAGCAGGCCCCTGAGTTGCCCTGCAGTCCCGACTTTGGACAGGGCCTGTTGGCTGACCTTACCGAGCCGCTGTCTGACTCCACTAGTAGTGCTGTGGATGAGTTGCGTCTGGAGCTGGATCAGTCAGAACTGAAGCAACGAGAGCTTGTTGGCCGCCTCCAGCAGCTTGGTGGAGAGGCCACGGAGCTCCGTGAAGTGGTGAGCGAACTCCAGAGGCAACTGGACATCTCATTAGCAGCCCAGGCCAACCACCAAGAGGTCCAAATCAAACTGGAGGCACTGAGTGAGAGGGAACGGATCCTGGCCCAAGAGCTGGATGTCCTGAGAGCAAGAGAAAGGGTCAGAGAGGCTGCACATCTGGAACTGCAAGGTAAACTCGCTGCCGCAGAGAGAAAGAACGAGGAGTTGATGGCTAAGTTGGATGGCGTGCTTGAGGAGAAAGGGCAAAGGGCAGCCAGCCATTTTGACTCAGCCCAGAAGATCCATGAGCTTCTGGATGGACTGAAGGAAGCTGAGAAGGGGAGGATGGAAGCAACATCGGATGCAGAGGAGAGGAGGATGCAGGCTGAACGACTGGCTGAGGAGCTGAGAACGAAAGAGCAAGCCCTGAAGGATGGAGAGATTAAAATAGCTGATTTAACAGAGAAGGGTGAAAGACTGAAGAAACAAGCAGAAGACCAACGAAATGCGATGGATAAACTCCAGGGAGCATTAGCAGTGAGAGAAAAGGAAGCCAGCAACCTTCAGAAACAGCTGCAAGACCTTCAGTGCTCTCTGGAGACAATGGAGAAGCAGACTGCAGAAGAGAAGAAGACGACGATGGAGGAGAGAGAAGAGCTTCAGAAGAAATTGAGCTCTCTGAAAGAAGGTCTGGAAGGAAAGCTCCAAAGCTTAACAGCACAGCTCAGGACAAGAGAGACTGAACTTCTTTCCAATGCCAAGAGGATAAAACACCTAGAGGGTGAAACTGAAAGGCTGAAAGGAGAGAGACAGAATCTGAGTGGGAATGTGATAGAACTTGAGTCCAGTATGAAAGACCAGGGCAAAAAGATTGAAGAATACAAGGAGCAGTGCACCAACCTAATGGAGGTGAACAACAAGCTTGTGCAAACGGTCAAAAGAAATGAGGAGTCCAGGAAGGAGCTGGCCGAGAGCAAGTCTGCCTTAGAGAGTGAGCTGGCTGGGTTGAGAGCGTCTGAAAAACAGCTCAAGGGGCAGCTCAAGGATGCTAAAGTGACAGTAGATGAAAGGGAGCGGCGGATACGTGAGGAGAACCGTGACCTGGACGAGAAGCTCCAAAAGGCAAATTTGCAGGTCGATGAGTCCCAGGGTCTAGTCCACAAACTAGAGCAGGAGAACAAGGACCTCAGGGAAGAGAATGGCACTGTCACAGCTGCTCTGACAGCCATGCAGGAGGAGCTGCGTAATATTAACGGCCAGATCACTGATCTCGAGAAGAGCCTTGGAGCCTCAAAGCGCAACGAATCAAATCTTACCTTGCAGCTGAAGGACAGAGACTCTCAGCTGGAGGATCGAGAGAGGCTGTGTGAGCAACTCCAGACAAGAGTGGAAGAGCTGGAAGTCCGGGAGAGAGAACTAGAGACTGAAAAGTCTGAGGCAGAGAGGGCCTTTGTGAGGCAGAAGGAGATTATGGGCAGCCTGGAGGTACAGAGGAAAGCAGTGGAGAAGGCCCAGAGAGAGATGAGTGCCTCCCAGGCAAAGGAAACCAAAGAGATGACTTCAAAAGTGTCCCTGCTGGAGGAACAGTTGGGACTGAATGTGAAGGAGGTGTCCAGGCTCCAAGAGGAGGTGGTGAACTTGAAGGCCAGACTTCACAGTGTCACTGAAGAGAAGGGAAAGATCCAGGCCAGGCTTGAAGTCAAAGAGGCATCTTGTGAAGACCTTCAGACCCTGACAGAACAGCTCAAGAGACAAGCTGAGGAGCAGAATCGAACCCATGTAAGTGAACTTCTGCAGTCCAAAGAACATGTGGAGGGGATATCATCAAAACTGGACACAGAAAGGTCCGTGCGGACCAAAACAGAGGCCGTCTTAGCTGCAGCCCAGAAAGAAATATCTGAGCTCAAAGCCAAAAATGACAGACTGGTGCTGGAGATTGCTGAGACCAAAGAGGGCCTCCACAGAGCCAACACTGAGATGGCGGAGCTGGGAATGACCATTTGCCGGCTGACCGCGGAGCGCGAGGAGGCTCGGGAGCGATGGACGGCCGAGGCCAGCCGGATCCAGGAGCTGGAGGATCAAGGCGAGCGGGAGACAGAGCGACTGAATGCCAGCATGGTGGCGCTGCGGCAGGAGAACTCCAGCCTGCAGGAGGAGCTCCAGCAGATGGAGAAGCTTCCAGGAACGGTACTGGAGCTGAAAGAACTGCTGGACAAAGCCGAGAGTGAAAGGGAGGCAGCGCGGGAGGAGACGACAGCTGTGAGGTTTCAGATGAGCACAGAGAGCATGGCACACCAGAACCAGACAAAGGTAAAGAGTGCTCTTCTTGCACCATGTGTCCGCATATACTGAAGTCAAAGCAATTTCTTCAAAAACATCTTTCAACAGTTTCATTTTTCAGCACCATTGCTATACAAACCAAGAAATACATACGTTAAAGAACAGTTTAATTCAATCTAGAATTCAGAGTTGGATTCCATTTTTCAGGTTGCCTATAGACATATTTTTGAAAAAAATGTATCGCTTTTGTTTGTGTTCCTCTGCCCAGAGCTTGAATGAGGAACTTGAGAGCTTAAAAGCTCACCTGAAGACAGAAAGAGAGAAGGCATCCAGTCTGGAAACCAAAATCTCCGATTTAGAGGTTTGTAGATGTTTCACCTCCATTCGGTAGGACATAGGACAATCTAAACTCCCATTCCATCAGTTTTTTTTTTCCATTTTATTATTTTGTAGTCATTAGATCTTTTATACAGTGGTATTAAGGTGCCCAATATCAAGTTATCATCTTTAACTTGAAAATAATTCTGCCTCCAAAGTGCCGATTATGAACACTTTGTTGTTTCATCTTACCAAAATAAGTATTCGTATATTCTAGCAATGAGTTTATTTAGAGTCTCTCAAAAAAGCTGAACAACTATCTTTTATATCATGACCCATCCTTAGACTGCAAATTAAAAACTGATCCAGGAAAAGCCAGGAGACAGGGATACTAGGGAATGATTGAGCTCTCATTAGCAGATGTGTCTGCTGTAATACCAAATAATTGTGTATTTATTCCATTATAATCCTTTCTGAGGTTTGAGAGCTTTGTAAAACAGAGCACAATCACTCTTATAGTTCTCCCCATTGGAAGCTAATAATCTGTGGCACTCTAAATAGGGGGTTTGAGTAAGACAGGAGTGCTGTAGACAAATCAAGAGATGTTATTGCAATGAAGATTATTTGTATTGTCATCTGATTAAAAATAACTATTAATAATTTTGAGGCTAAATAAGTTCATGTAATGTCTAAAAGAAAACATGAGGGCTGTCCATCTGGCTTTTCAAAATGTTTCAAATACAGATATATGTGTGGCGTTTTGGCATTTTGCAGTATATTAATATTTGATTTAAGACCAAATAGATCTTGAAGACCAAAAACGGGTTCAATGTGTACTTTTAACAACAGATTATAAAAAAAATTATTTGGGCTCAACCTGCTCTTAATGCCAAGAACGATACATGAGTAGCTGTTTATTATTAACCACATCTTCTTATGTTTTAACCATCATCAACATATGTTGTTAAAGTATAATCAAAGCAAGGATGTGTAGAAAGTGCTGAATGCAGACCACCCTACAATTTTAGCCGCTTTTTTGCAGGGAGTGAGTTCAGACTACTCTCATCTGATGGAGGAGAAAGATTCTCACATCACCAAGACCGAGAGCCTACTTCGCCAGGGAGAGAATGAAATACAGGAGCTGAGAGAACGTCTGACAAGGTCTCACAAACACACATACACGCACAAACACACATACACAAAAGCACAAACACAGACACAGACACACACACACACACACACACACACACACATATACATACACATACACACACACATACACACACACATATACAGACACACACGCACACTTATACATACAAACACAGACACACACACAGACACACACACACACACACACACACATACACTAGTCCCTCTCCTCCACACACAAAATGCATTCTCTATCACTCTCCCTCCTAAGGTGTCCTCCAAAACCTCCTCAGACATGATCAAACAGAAACAGACTGAGCGCAAAATGAATAAAACAGAGCAGGAATGGGGGGGGGATAACATAGCTTAAAGCTAACTTTCCAGCTAGCTCTCCACTATTGGCTGAAATTGGGTCTAATTAACGCAGGATTTCCGCTCATAGCGGGACACTGATAATGAGGTTCCAAACAGGACATAATAATGACTGTTTGTGAACTGTCTCAATCAGTCTCACTTCAATAGTTTGAGGAGATTGGACATTTTATAGCAGAAATTAGACACACACATACACACACAGTGTTCACACTGTGTTGCACTTATACAGTTTCTGCATACTGATGTATGGAGATTTTATTGAAAGTGATTTTTGTTATTCTTATTATGTGAGATGCTCACACATCTGCTTCCCTCTCTGCCTCTTTTCTCTCTCTTTCTGTAGCTCCTTATTTATTTTTCTCTTTCTAAACATCTAACACTGACCCTTTAACATTCTCTTTTTGCCCTGGCCTTTCCATCTCCCACTCTTTTTATTTTTGCATTTATTTTATAGCGTTTCTTCTCTTGCACATCATTTTTGTTTCCTCCTTCATCTCGCTATCTTTCTCTCTCACACACACACATTCACCCCTCTCTGCATCTTCCTCGTTATTCTATTATTTTTGACTTTATCTCTCTTGCACATTTTGTCTCTCCCCCTCTCTCTCCGCCCCACAGTGCTGAGGAGGCTCTGACAGTAGTGAAGAAGGAGCATGAGGAGCTGAAGGAGAAGCTGGAGAAGGTTCAGTCTGAGGCTCAGTCTCAGGAACTCAAAATGGCCGCAGAGATCGATGACCTTGGCCACACCAAGAGTACCCTGGAGGAACGGCTCATCGAGCTCATCAAGTAAGTTTACTCACCTTCAGCAGATCCACTGACCCACTGTCCGACTGATCATCATGTCTATGATCTTCTGGTCTGTTTACAGGGGGTCCTCGACTCCCTTGGACAGTGATGTAACCTGAATTTTTATGTTAGTCGAAACACACCCTAGTCAAAGTCATTTACTGATCCTAGCACAGTAAAATCATAAAAACACAACTAAGCCACTGAAAAAGGAAAAGGAAAACTCCCTCACTCATACGCCGTGTTACTGCGTATTCTTCCACCGCGCACAACCAAACTAGTTCACCCATGTAGTCTGTAAGTATGAGGCTGACGGTGTAAGCCGAGTGGGAGTGAATGTTGTGAAATCGAAACATCAAATGTCGAGACTGTTGTAACACGCTGACCCCCTTTATTTGGTTTCTGCAATGTTTTCTTATCAGTATTCCTTTCAATCTTTCTTACACACTGGGGAGCATAAACACCCGGGCACAGCACAGAATTCATTCACTATTTTAACACATTCAGTTCAACACATGAAAGGCATGTTAATGAGCTAAAAAGGAAAACACTGAGCTGTGGCCATCCAGCACTGAAGCTTGGCAACTATTCTGTACATAAATAAGACAAAACAACAATATTTCATTTATATCTACAAAGTCTGCAGGTTTGTTGCAAGACACTTAGAATTGTCTTGCAACAAATGAATCTTAAAGGTCATTAGGATGGGCATTTAGCTGTTTAAAGTTCCTCAGTGATGTCTGGATTGGTGGAACTCAGGCCCTGTTCATATCTGACATTAGCTTGTGTCTGGGGCGATCCAGTCATGTTGAAGACAGATTTAAATGGGATACAAGGTGTGCTGGAGACACATTGTAATCCAGTCACTCAAACCTCCTCTGGAGGTGGTCAGGAAAACGACCCATATCAATCATATCAAAATTCGTAGCAAGCTCAAAATTCTTTGGAAATAGTTTAAGTAGTTCCGTAAAGCACAGTGCACAGTGTGAACAATGTGAAATGTATTCACTGTGTTTAACCCATTCACCAAGTGAAGTAGGGGGCTGCCACCAATGAGGGGCGCCCGAGGAGCAGTGTGTGGGGACGACACCTTGCTCAAGGGAACCTCAGTGGTGCCACTAGCAGTCCTGGGATTCAAACCCACGACCTGACCACAGGGGCAGCTCCCCAACCACTAAATCACCAGCTGCCGAGTTAACAAAACACAAGCTAGGGCATTTTGGTCTCTAAACAAATGAGGCAGGAGAGTGACAATAAATTTACTTCTCTGGCAGAAATGATGTAAGAAAAACTGGTCACTTTTGGGGCATTCTAAATGGGCCAAATGAAAATGGCTACAACTGCATAGTGAAGTGTGGTTTTACGTCTTTTGCATGTACACATCACATAATGTTAGTATTAGTATTGATGTAATTATTGTGTTAATATGTTAATACGTAAAAAATGTGTTACCGCAATTTTTTTTTGTGTACAAATGATGCCATATACTGATCAGAGTTGTCATTATCATCATTTCTTTATTTTCCTCCCTCTCACACTCCTGCAGGGATAAGGACGCTCTGTGGCAGAAGTCGGACGCTCTGGAGTTTGAGCAGAAGCTGAGGGCAGCGGAGCAGTGGTGGCTGCTGGACAGAGAGGCCACGCACTGCCTTGACTGCAACAGTCAGTTCACATGGTGGCTCCGCCGGCATCACTGCAGGTGACCGCTCAATATAAACAAACACCATTTCATTCAGCACTGACACCCACAGTGTCTGGCTCAGTTACTTTTATTAAACTGAAATGAAACTAAAACTCTACCGCACTGCATATCTCAGATTTCGAGGTGCTGCATCCACTGTTTGACTGTAGTAGCAAGTAGCTGATATTAGTTACTTTTTAAAGACTGTTCGACTAGGAAAAATAAAATGCTGCAGATCCATGTATGGCTTCCTGTTGTTTTTGGCTCATTTAGAAATCTCGACATACCAACAAGTAGCCCTTTATAAGTACTTTTAAAGCATGTTTGGTTAACAAATAATAGAAGATATGCTTTACAATGTTGGTTTGTTGATCTTTGACGCAACTGCTCACAAACTTGTGCAAGTCTGTGAAAATGCTAGTTTTATTACCTGATTTTTAATGTCACCTGTCTAATTTGGGTGTGTGTTTGCGCGTTAGGTTGTGCGGTCGAATCTTCTGCTACTATTGCAGTAATAATTTTGTGATGACAAAGTACGGTGGGAAGAAGGAGCGCTGCTGCAAAGAGTGTTACACGCAGCACAGCGCCGTGGTGGAGAGATTTACCCGCACTGAACTCAACAGCCCCAAAGAACCCCCAGCACCAGCAGGACACACACACACAGCTAGCCCGCCTCCACCTTACAAACCCACGCCCAGAGTTACAGGTAAAGGAAACTCCCAGAGTAAGCAGTGGCCGTTTCATACCCTTCACATGTTTGCCTCTAATCTAACACATCTTATTTAAAATGCACGTTAATTAAATCCTTTATGAGCTTTGTCAGGTAGTTAAGAGTTGGTCAAACAAGAAATCTGATATTGATAATGATATTGACTAATGTTTATTTATAATATTGAATTAATAATATTAAATAATAATATATTGACTAATATATGTCACATGAATCAGTAGTTGTAAAAATACTGTTGATAAAACAAGCTATTTATTGATGTCTGTTTTTATTTTATAATGTACAGGGAGTTTTTTACACTTGCATGGGTGTTTACACTGACTGCTCAAGGGGTATTATCCAGTTGCACATGTTTAGTACAGTAATACAGGCTTTACTGGTAAACACAAAACATTTTAATAGAAATTGAT
>JBBPCX010000141.1:4411676-4426958 GCA_037974365.1 Hydrocynus forskahlii
CTGTGATGTCTAGCTTTTTATTATATAGGTTATTTTTAATTGCTGCCCCTACTTTCTTCTTTTGTACTCTCCATTTTGCTGTTGTAACAATGCAAATTTCCCACATGTGGGACTAATAAAGGGTTACATTATAAAGCTAACTTGACCTCCAGTCACTTTGCCTCTTCCCCGTCTGCAGCCCGCGCCGGACACTCTGGGCGACGAGGTATTTTTCGATCTCCTCAGCCGTTTCCAAGGCAACCGCATGGACGACCAAAGGTGCTCGCTGGAAGGCGGCTTAAGCCGCGCATCCGCTCCTTCCTCTCCCTGTGAAACCCCGCCTGTAGTCGTCAGAAAATGTGAGTCAGCCCGACCCTGTGACCCTGGTGACCTTACATTCTGACCTGTAGAGTACATTATTTTAAAGTAGACAAAGCCTTGGCTTATGTTAAGGGGATGTTGGGGGATTTTCTGTGGAGAATCCATGTCTGTCTGGGACTTGGCTTAACTTTGTGACCTGTAAAGCTGATGGAGTCAGATCTAGAGATTAAAAGTTCTATAACTATTTAAATTACTTTTTTTTTTTAATTAGCTATTTCAGCATCCAAAGTGGAGGTCTCAGAGCAGCCAGGCCATTTCCTAGACCTGCTGGCCAGTTCGCAAGGTCGGCGGCTAGACGAGCAGCGGGCCAGCATGGACAGTCTGCCAGGCCTTCGTCTGGACCAAAGCACCAGCCAGGCCGTCCTCAGCCAGCTCATAGCCAGCGCTGACAACAAGGAGCCAGACGATGACTTCTTCGACATGCTCATCAAGTGCCAGGTCAGCAAGAGTGGAACAACAGAAAATACATGCCCAGTGCATCCACTGTTCTGATGGTCAAAATTTACAAGATCTGTTGTCTTGTCCCCTTTTAACAATGTAAATGAGCAAATATAAATGACCAGCCAATATGTTGGGTGCTTGAAATTGACTTTGTTCATTTGCGCCGGCTAATGCAGTTGAAGGAAGCTTGGGTCTCGCCAATTTCTACTAAGCAACCTACTTGCTAAATGTTCACATGGGTGGTGGCAGTGGGTGGTAGGAGCCTAGTGGGTAAAACACTTGCCTGTGAAGCCGATGACCACAGTGTTGTAGGTTCAAACCACCCCCACTTTCTACCATTGTGTCCTTGAGTAAGACCCTTACCCCTCAGTGTGTCCAGGGAGACTGTCCCTGGAACTAATGACTGTAAGACTGTCTCTGTAACTAATGACTGTAAGACTGTCCCTGGAACTAATGACTGTAAGTCACTGTGGATATGAGTATCAGCCAAATGCCCCCTTTATTACACACTTGCCTCAAACCATGCTTAGTTAAAGGGGAATTCCAGCCAATTAAAAAAATTCTGCATAATTCAGTAGTTGAGCTGTAGACAGGTTTGTTATGAAAATGTCCATTGTAGAGAAACTTTCTGTGAGGGAGCTTTGGGAGGCATTAAATGCTTTAAATGATTGGCTTCAGAACATCAAACTATTTGAAATATTTATGTATAAGGTACTATTCCTCTTCAAGGAACCTCAAATACTCATGTGGTTTCTGTACAAATATATCGTAGTTACTTAAACATGGACACCACGTTGGTTCATTCTGTACATTTATGTGACCGTGTTCGTTTAGAATGTAACTAGAACAATAAATTTCTCCTCCAGGGCTCCCGGCTGGATGACCAGAGGTGCGCCCCTCCCCCTCCCCCGAAGCGAGGCCCCACCGTGCCAGACGAAGACTTCTTCAGCCTCATCCTGCGCTCGCAGGCCAAACGCATGGACGAGCAGCGCGTCATACTGCCCTCTGACGGACCCACGCAGCTCAATCCAGACTGAAACCGCACGCGGGGAGAGACGCTCTGACAGAGAAGGAGGGCTCTAGGACCCAGGGGGCTTATGAAGGTCCTTAATTCCCCAAATAGCACAGAAGGCCTTGTTCAGCTCTAGTGAAATATCTAAGCATCTCAATGTAGGAGTGCTGTTTTCTGGATCATGTTTTTTTTTCCAGTACATGAAGGACTAAAAGTAAAAAAATCCAATCCTAGATTTGTACACAGGACTTTCACATCAAAACATAAGAGCTAATCAGCAGTGGGATTTTTTTTTTTGGTTGGAGGAGTGGTGGGGAGCATACAGGGACCCAAAATCACAAAAATGCCACCATCTCATCCTCAGGGTTCTCTCATACACTGACCTTTATCGCTTTTCATACCCCTCATATGTTTCCCGGGGGGGATCCTAGACCTTACCGATCCTCCAAAGAAAAAATATACACATGATTCAAAGTCTTCATGAACTGTTTTCATGTAATCAGGGACAATCTGCCTCCCCCCCCTCCCCCAAATGTTTCCTTTTTTGACTTTGGCTTTGTGTATTGTTTCATTATTATGTTTACAGATACTCTTGAAGATTTTTTAAAAAAATGGATTTTAGAAAAAAAAAGGTTGAAAATTTGTTGTAACAGATTTTTAAAAAAAAAGGAATTTGGTAATGTACAGTTGCTTGTCTACTTTTATATCATATTGTAAGCACGGAGAATAAAACAGTTTTAACCAAGAACGCTGATTTGGTCAGACATTTGTTTCGTCAGCTTGACATGGAATTTACAAATACATTTAATTCACTATGACTCGTCCCAGTGAATTAAATGTATTTAATTCACTACTTCTCGTCTCTTTTTCAGCAGAGTAGTTATTGCACCTTCGTCCTCTGACCCAAATGTTGTCAATCAACTCCGACATCTTTGACATTACCTTCTTTAGTTTTGCACTGGAGTTACAAAATTTATAAAGCTAACAAGCAGTGGAAGCTTAAACCCCGTCAATCAAACTACAGGACTGAAACATCACAAGCTGAACTGTCGCTTTAAGTTAGACTCAATGGAATAATCACTGTGAACATATTCGCTCTCAGTGACCCTAAGGCTGGCGTGGGACGGCACAGATCTCATACGGAAGAGGGGACAGGGTGACACCCAGACGATACTGCATACTCGGCTTCACCCCAGCAGGCAGAGAGAAGCTGAATCTCTGCAGGAAGGATGTGAAGAACAGGAAGAGTTCCATCTTGGCCAGGTTCTCCCCAAGACACACTCTCTTACCTGTGGATTCGGTGGAATTTCATGTGGAGGTGGGTTTTTAATGTTCAATTACATACACATGTAGTTAAAACTTGGTATGTTGATCGAGATGATCGATTGCTCTATGATTTATGTCCAAGTGTTATATGTACGTGTCTTACCCGCCGAGAAAGGAATGAAAGCTGCCCTCTTCACAAACTTCCCCTCTTTGTCCAGGAAGTGGTGAGGATTGAAGGTGTCTGGTGTCTCCCATTCGTTCTTATCAAACATGACTGAGGTCAGATTGAGAATGACTTTAGTTCCCTAAAGAAAATCAGAGAATACAGCGACACTTTCTTCAGTTGTTAGAGACAACAAACCCTTTGTAGAGGTGTGTGTGTGTGTGTGTGTATATATATATATATATATACACACACACACACTTAACAGCAGTAATAAGGAGCTTTATAACAGCAGTGTTCCCTTTAATTCAGTTTCACATCTGCAGTTCAAAATATTTCTTAAACATTATTGTAATCAAATCAAATATAAAACCAAATCTTTTTGCTACTGCAGGGCATTCATGTTTTATCTCATTTGTTATAGGGAGTTAGAAAGAATCCCGCACACTGACCAATTCGCAAGCAATCATTTATTTATAAAAAATACAACATTTCGGTCTTGGACCTTCATCAGGTAAATTCTAGTTTGTTACAAAAAAACAAGTTACCCTCAGAGTCCAGAGCATTATAGCAGTTGTAAAAAAGGGACCAACTCCATTTGAAAGTCTATGGCTCTGAACACAGTGTCATTAAAGCTCCTGTTGGTGTAATGGTCAGGTATCCCAATACTTTTGCACACATTATATAGACTGAAGTAATGGGATGCCTGACCCCCGCAAAAACCAACCGAGACGAGCGCTGCATGCCGCGTGCACCCACGACCACAAAAACACAAAATACGATATATAATGATTAAAAAATCTGTATTAACCCGCAAAAAAAATGCTGGCGTTAAGTAGATAACACATGCCCAGCCCTAATATGTATATTGTTAAAACTACAGTCAAAGCTGTAATTAAATGTTATTTTGTTAGAAGTGTTTGGACAGAAGTAGTAGCTAGTGGGCTATAAAGAAATCGAATTGTCTCAGCCCTGGTCCAGGTGGCCTCCAACTTTTCACACTGAGATATTTTCACTGCTCCACCACACCTGATCCACTAATCAGCTCGTTAACAAGCCCGTTCTGTGCTGAACTTGTTTCTTACAGAGGCGAAAGAACATACAGGGCAGGGTGGCATCCAGGACCAAGGTTGGGAAATGCTGGCATATCTTAATTTTCTTATTCCTGGAGCACTGCTGCCCTCCAGACTGGTGTTTTCTTCTTTAACAAGTTTCCCTGATCCTGGTCCTGGATGCCATGGCCCTACATATTTAACCCTTATTTAAGAAATGAACTTAATCACAGTAAGGATGAGTTGAGGAGCTGATTAGTTGGATCAGGTATGTTGGGAGCAGTGAAAACACTCTGCAGGAGCAGGACTTCAAAACACTTCTAACAAACTCATTTCCCCTCAGTAGCTCGTGAACTAGTTCTGTGTTGAAAGCAGGTCTGCTGTAACACCAGATGGTCATCTACCCTCCTCCTGGAGATCCACTTTCTAGCACATGCATCTGACCAAGCCAATCAAGGTCTTCAGAAGAACATAATGATCTGGGACAGGTACATCAGGTGCTCCACTGGAATGCTGAGCTCCCAAGACTCCTATGAAATGAGTCAAGGTTACTTTGTCGTCAGCAGATGTGAACAGGTACATAGTTTGATGAGATAATTCTCATTGACCGCGGTGCAACATATATCAACGTTCAAACAGTGTTTTCCAGTTCCTGAGGCGTACTGCCCTGCACATCTGAGCATTTTCACTGCTTCCAACACACCAGATCCAACTAATCAGCTGGTTATCAAGCCCTTACAGTTTTAAAGTGGGTTTGGTGAAGAAGGGAAGGGATTA
Organism: Hydrocynus forskahlii; assembly: GCA_037974365.1. Taxonomy (NCBI): domain Eukaryota; kingdom Metazoa; phylum Chordata; class Actinopteri; order Characiformes; family Alestidae; genus Hydrocynus; species Hydrocynus forskahlii. Next base: position 4,416,748 of record JBBPCX010000141.1, read on the forward strand.
ATAGGACCACATTATTGGAGTGACTATTTCACTTTCTGATCAAACAGGCTTGTAAATGTGATGAGTGTGAAGAAAGGCCATTGTGTAATATAAAGATCATTTACCATGTCCTTTATATTATATGGAGGTTAACAAAAGTGATTCTTTAAAGAACAATTGACTGAAAGGTTCTTTGGGGAAGCCAGAAAAGTTCTATGGCTTCAAGCACTGCTTACAACACAAATGATCCAACTAATCAGCTGGTTATTGAAGTGGGTTTTTGGTAAAGAAGGGAAGGCACAAAAAGGACCATGATTGGGGGAAAAAAGTGCTGCAGTGTGTTATTGGAGCAACTCTGAAGAACCTTTTCAAGGTTTAAAGAACCCTTACATAACGGGTCATTTACTAGGTTGAATGAATAAAATATGTTCCACAAAAAGACCAGTGATGCTTAACCATAAGTTCTACACTTATGAAACTGGAACAGTGTGTGTGTACACTTGGGAGAGTTTGTGGAAAATCAACATTACTTTTGATTCAAACACACAATGCTGTCAGAGAAACAGGTTTACAAGACAAACGGGAGTCATCAGAACCTCACTGATGATCCACCAGCTGAAACCAAGCTGCTGCAGAAAATGTTCTAATGAAAGTCACACTGTAATCTATCCACCACCGATCTTATCCAGAGCTCATAAAGTCATTGTTCTGTTCAGTCCTTCCAAGTCGTCTTGTTCTGTCAACAAGAAGCCAAAGGATCAGCCAGAGCACCAAACTTCAAAGAAGCAGCTCTTATAAACCTGATAATTACTGATGGTTCAAAGGCATTGCTCTTACCACTGAGCCACATGATCCCACAGCTAGGAAGCTTTTTTTTTTTTTTAATTTGACTTTCAGATGAGGTCTGATGTTCAAGACATAAAGCTAAAGGCTCTCATTAGAACCCACAACCACCTGGTCTTGGAGGTAGTGCTCTTACCATTGAGCCACAGGATCACACAGCTAGCAAGCTTTTTGGGGAAATTTGACTTTCAGATGAGGTCTGCTGTTCAAGAGATCAGCTAAAGGCTCTGATTAGAACCCACAACCACTTGGTATTGGAGGCAGTGCTCTTACCACTGAGCCACAGGATCTCACAGCTAGCATGTCTTTTTTTTTGGACATTTCACCTTCATATGAAATGTGACATAAAAGCCAGATTAGATCCCACAACCTTCTTTTCTTAAGACCAGTGCAACCTAACCAACTTTTTATGATACTTTACGTTCAGATGAATGTGACATGCAAGATATAAAGTAGACAACTCAGCTTTGATCCTACAGCCTTCTAGACTTGACCCCACGGTTTAAACCAGTGCACTGCTGGACATGCCACTTATTTTTGGACATTTGACTTTCAGATGAAGTGTGAAATACAAGACATTAAAAAAAGACTCTGATTACATCTTACAACTTTCCAGTCTCGGAGCCTACAGCTAAAGCCAGTGAGCTACTGGGCTTGACAAGGTGTCCATCTTTTTTAAGATATATGACTTTCAGATGAAGTGTGACATGCAAGATATAAAGTTTGATCCCACAACCTTCTGTTTATGAGACCATAGCTTAAACTGTGAGCTACAGAGCTAGGCCTGGGGCGCAGCTCATTTTTTGGATATTTGACTTTCAGATGAAGTGTAACGTGTAAAAATTAAAGCCAAAGACTTGGGTTTGATCCCATGGCCTAAGGTTTCTACAGTCACAGCTTAAACAGGTGAGCTACATGGCTTGACAAGTGATGCTGCTTTTTTTTCTATATTCCTAAACCATCTCAGCCTGAAGACTGGCTGAGTTTGAAATGAACAAATATAAAGACAAGTGAGCCAATGGCCCAATGATAACCTTAAATAATATGAACAAAAGTAATGGGACGTCTGACCCTTGCAAAAACCAGCCATAAAATAATAAAAAACAAGCAATAAAATAATTGTCGGCGTTAAGTAAATAATGCGTTTAGTGCCTTAACATGCCCAGCCCTAATACACACACACACACACACACACATATATACAGTATATATATAAAATATTCATAATTACTATAACGGATCTGTTGTGTGTATTTGGGCTAAAGTTCTAAGGAGTGTTTCAGCCCTGTGTTGCCTTCTGAATGAGGAGCAATATAGGGCAGCCAATCAGAAGAGAGATCATTTAAATACATCCGTCTTAAAGGCACAGTAACCAAAGCAGCCTGTTTAATTCTAAGGAATAAATATTGAGAGCAGGGGGGCAGTAATAAGCCGTGTGCTTTATTAGGGCATGTAAGGAAATGTGTCTGTTCTGCCCGCTGTGGCAAATTTGCTCGAACACCATTGGCCTGCAGTGTAATTACTGAATACCTTTGGAAGAATGTGCTCTCCTATCTGGACATCCTTGGTGGTCATTCTGGGCAGGGCTAGAGGAGCAATGTTTCCAATCCTCTGGATCTCATGAATAACCGCATCAGTGTAGGGCATGTTGGGCCTGTCCGTCATGCTGGGCTGCCGTGACTGTCCAATCACCCTGTCAATCTCAGCCTGAACCTTCTCTGTTGGTATCACATGCATGAGACAGTATTGATCAGGAGTTATTGTTAATTTGGATATTTGTAGATGATCAGCAAACACATGTATGGTGTTCAAAGTTAGCTTTTTTTTCGTTTTACATCATATCTGTACAGAAACTTATATAACACCTGTCAGTGCACTTACTGTGTTTTTGATACTGAATGATGTTCTGGTAGTGGATCATATCGGCCCTGGCAGATGATTGTTTAAAAACTGTGGACGTTTAGATTGGGCCGATATTTCAAAGTGATGTTTGATAACACATTTGTTGGATTCCTTAAGGGCAGGATGTTCAGGTGACTCTGCGCTTTAGGCTAAAATGTCTTACTTAATTCACTGCACTTTGTAATCCTGTTATAAACATCAAACTTCTCTGTGATTCTATCAGCATCAGGCCAGAATTTCCTATATCAGGGCATTCCTAATAAAGTTACAGCTAAAACAGTAATAACAGTCAATATACTAAAGCTAAAGTCTAAAGAAGTCAATTTCACCAAGCATGTTTTGGCCGATTGCCTACATTTGGAGAAAAGGCTAAATTTAAGCCGAGCTTTTAATAAAAGTACATTTGAACAGATTTTTCTGGACGAAACATAAAAAGTAAAAGCATGGAGAGTGCTTTACCCTGCACCTCGGGGAACTTGGCCATGTAGAGGAAGCCCCAGCGCAGAGTGGTGGTGGTGGTCTCGGATCCAGCGACGAAGAGATCGACTGTGCACATGACCAGATTCTCATCATTGAACGCGGCTGCCGCATCTGCTTTATTCTGGAGAAGAAAGATAAAAATGAAGAGCACTGAGTAAAGAATTCCAGCGCATAACTGTATTTAAAGGACCTGTTCTATTTTTTTTAGCCAAAAGAGGTTGATGTAATTCAAAAACACTGCTAACATGTCAAAACTCACCATTTACTCCCTACACAAATGTTACAGTGTTGAATCAACAATGAGAGAGTAAAATTTAACACTATGCCAGTGTTTAGTTTTTTCCTCTCTATGCTACATACAATTTAACTATACTATAGTACAATTTAACTACTCCAGAAAATTGTGTTAATACCATGAGTGAAAAATTAACTCATTCTGGTACAACTCTGTTGTGGAGTACACAGCAAATGTTAGTGTTAAATCAACAATGAGAGAGTAAAATGTAACACTATGCCGGTGTTTATAATGTCCTAATCTCTACAGAGTTATTTTAACACTTTGAAAAGTGTTAGTTTTCCAACTCTGAAAACATTACATTTTAACACCATGGAGAGTTAAATTAACATTCTATTGTAATACTATTGAACAGTAAAAATGGAACTTTGCATGAATCTAACACCAATAAGTTATTTAATGCATTGTTAGAGTTAAATGTAATAGTATCAGCAAACTAGATACTATTACTAGATACTATGTAATAGTATCAGCAGTATGAGTTTTGAACAGTTCATTCAAAGCTCACTATTTTAGTGATGTCGCAAAAACAGCTTATTTAAAACTCACTATTTTTGTGATGTCACAAAAATCTACAGCTTTGCATATATCCACCTGTTCCTCCAGCAGCAATTTGGCTCCGCCCACCCACAATGAAGTCATAGGCAATGTGTCAGTTCAGGCTGCTTTTGAATGAGGGCAGCCAATCAGAGCAAACCCTGATTTACACACATGACACAAGTCTTAAAGGCACAGTAATCAAACATAAAGGGGCAAAGAAGTGGCTAGAAAATGTTCATGTAAACATGAATATAACTTTTTTTATGAAGAAATTGGTACCACTTTGCAATAAGATTTTTTAATTTAAATAAATCAATACAGGATTTATTATCAGGTTGTTAATTAGGTTGTAGACAGTTCATAAGTCATTAATACGCAGTTATAAACAGGTCATAACAGTTCACTATTTGGCGAGATCTGGTGTTTTAATGGTAGCAGCAGGTTAACAAAGACCTGATGAAGTTCACAGTTGAACATTCTCCCTGAGGAAGAGACAAGATCTGCTCAGCAACCAGCACGATCTGAGATCCAGCCACATAGTAAGCCTGCATCAATGTGTGACAACTGTTATGTTTATAACTGCTTATTAATGATTTTTGAACCATCTACAACCTCATTATAACAACCTAACAACCTGATTATAAATCATTTCAAATCCCTTCATAAGGGTAGTCTTATTGTAAAGTGGTACCAAGAAATCCATTGTCAATTTCAAATTTAACGTTTTTATAATAGGATACGAACAATAAAGATGATAATAAAAAAAACATTAAAAGCTACAGCGGGTCCCAGAATGGATGTTTTACAAAAAAGGGTAAAAATGATCAAATTCACAAATCTGTTCACTGACCTTCTCGATCTCGGTCAGGTAGAAGTCGATGTAATCTCTGGGCTCGCTGGGGTCCCGATCCTTTTTGTGCTGCTCAATAATTGTCTTCACAAAGTCCTTCACTTCCTGCCAGCCTGTCAGCAACTTCTGGTGAGGACCAGGCAGCAGCTTCATCACCACAGGGAAGGAGTCAAACAGCTGAAACAACAAAAGCAGGACTAGAATTAATCATCACTGCAAAGGATGATCACTTTGCAAAGTCTCATATTGAAAAAATAACAGAGATGCTTCAGTGTTCAGCTACTAATTGCATTAATTATCTTTTAATCTAGAGTTTATTAGGACCATTAATTTCGTTTTTAGCTTGTAGTTTAGTTTTAGTTTCTAATACTTTTCTTACAAAAGTATGTATGAAGTTGGACATAATTACATCATTACCGGAAAAGAAGGAAGCTGTTAAAAAAGGCTGAAAATGATTATGTATTTAGAATGTCAAAAAGTCAAAAAGTCATAGTCATATGCTGTCATAAGTTATATAATCTCAATATGATGCCATGTTACCATTATTGATGATGTAATGGTGTGTTGTCATGTTTTGTCTACTTGAATGCACTTAGCAAAAAGTAGCATGGGATAACAAAACATTAGAACATTATAAAGGTACTATTGTGTTACCCAACAAATTCTGTCATGACAGCATATGGAAACTACTATGATGCCAATGTCATGTTAAATAGTCATTTAAATGATGTTATGTTGTTCTGTGGCTGAAAGGAGAACGCTGTCTAGACTTCAGTACATCATGGAGAATACTGATCTCCCACTCCACAGTATGGTGGCAGAACTGAGAATCACTTTTAGCCACAGACTCACCAGCATAAAGTGCTCCACTGAACGCCATCAGACTCAACAACTCCTCCCTCAATCACACACTCACCCATCAGACTCTACAACTCCTCCCTCTTTCACACATCCACACAATCATCTGTGCAATAGATTATGCAAATCTGTGCAAATTTGTTGTGCAATTTCTTGCCGGGTTTAAATCACTATCAATATGTGTATGACTATGCGCATTATTATCTTGCTATGATGTGCAATAGTCTATCATGTGCAATATTGTGCAATGTTTATATCGGGTGCTAAACATTATCATTATGTGCAATAGTCCAACCATGTGAAAGATCACTACTTGTATCAGTATTACTTATATATTACCAATCTACTTGGCCTGGTGGTTAGGGAGTTGCCCCTGCAATCAGAAGGTTGTGGGTTCCAATCCCAGGACTGCTTGTGGCCCACAGTGTTCCTGGCTGCCCACTGCTTCACTTGATGAACGGGTTAAATACAGAGAACAGTTTCATGCTGTTTACATGGTGTGCTGTGTTCTCGTATGACAAATGAACACTTTACACGTCTAAACACCATTTGTGTTATTAGTGATTCACTTAACTATGAGTTATTTATCTGTAGTATTAATACTCCAGCGTTTGTGTATATAGCATAGTTTATTTCATATTTTTTCTACAGAATATTTTATTGGATTTATTTAGACGTAATATTTTAAATTGTTCATGCCTCTGTGCGTCTGTCCAGTCGTAACATAAGCAATTTCCTCTGGGATCAATGACGTTTTCTGATTCTGATTCTGATGCTTATTATGTCACAATGCAAACCACTCATTTAACTTCTCGAGAAGACATATTTGTTATGTTTTTGGATTTAATCAAGTTAGCCTGACGGGCCGATAAGAGTTTACTGAAGAGTAAATAAAAACGTAAAAACCTGAGCCCAGATGGACGCCTCGATCTCCATTGACGTTTCAAACAGATGCATCATCCTTCTAAACCTCTGGTCAGAGAACTCGAAGCGATGGCCGAACACCAGAGAGCAGATGATGTTGGCCACACCGTAATTTGTAAGCACATGAGGGTCAAAGGGTTTTCCTGTTGAAAGAAAGAACAGTGCACATTCAGGATCTGCTACCAGTATGAACACTGGGCAGCTCAGAAATGTTTTTGCATTGATATTTATAAAATTCATTTGTAATTGTTTAATTTTTGTCAGTTATCCTATATCGGGTGCAATTTCCTCCGTGATCAATAAAGATTCTGATTCTGATTATTCACAGTTGGTTCCTTAATAATTAATAAATAGCTGCAACAGGTGTGTTTGAACAGGGAAAACATCACATTGTTCAGTGCAGTTTACAGTGAAACGATTAATGCTATTATTGATTTGATCAGCCAGATTTAGTCCTGTATTTTCCCAACTTTAGGACTCCTGAAGCTCCATCAGACACCCTCAACCTGCCGTGTAAATGAGCAGTGAGGTGCATGTTTTGAATCTTACCATGCTACCAATATTAGTGGCTCTATTAAGTTGCAGTGGTTGGTTAGCGCTGTGGATAACACCACTGCCGCGCACACAGTCAAAGATTTGATTCTCTGTCCAGGAAGGAGTGCAACTGCGGAACCATTAAGAGTCCCTAGGCTAGACTCCTATCCCTGCAATCACCTACCACTGTCAGTTGATCTGAGTAGAAGCTCCTGGGAAATACAAGCCTTCATGCTTGTCACATTATTACTTCATTAACAGACATTTAATCCCTTTACCTTTTAGTAATCGTCAAATTGTTATATTGTCTGCTATCAGATTAGATCTGAAACCAGTTGCAAATAAACGCAGTCAGTGTTAAGTTCGTGTTTATGTCACATATAAGTCACATATACGTTAAACAATAGAGATCAAAGGAGCCAGCAAATCAGACTTCAGGTTTGATAATTCAACTGCCCAATCCGATTGGAGATGACCATTATTTTGGCTGATGTCTCTCTTTAGGTGAGAGAACTCCTCCAGGATAGCTGCTTCTAAGGACTTCTTCCCAAGTCCAAAGTACTTGAGCGTGGAGAGGGCGAAGCGTCTCTGCTGCTTCCATAAGTAGCCTCTAGAGGTTATCAGTCCTGGAACCACAAGAAATAGGAGGATGAGGTCTAAGCAAGCCTGCACAGATGCTGATATAAATATGCAAAAACTACTTTTTCATCAATAAAAAAACTAAATACGATTATGAAATGAACAAGTATAGCATTTAGAATTAAAATACATTTTTTTATATTAAATAATAAGATTTAAATAAAACATACTAAAAGATAAAATGTATTAAAATATAGACAAATGAATAAACCTCGATTAAAAACTGTCAGGTAACTCAACAAGAAACAGCTATCAACAAAATTTTCTGCGTGAATTATTTTGCAAAATCAACTAAACAATATTTGTCTGGTGGGCTCAGAATTTTGCACATGACTGTCTATTTATATTACAAATAAGAAGCAAATTTAACACAGAATGTAACAATGCCTGGACAAAGAGTAATCTGACTCCAAGTTGTTTCAGAATCAGATTTATGGGGAGTGTTAACACAATTATATTCGGGACTGAAAACCTCACCTAGTTACAGAAATAATGTCAGCAAATTCTTCAGTCATAAAGTTTTGTGTTAAATCTAAATATAAATAACGTTCACCTCGCCCCGGTGTCCCATTACTTTTGTCCGAGGTGAACGGTTTTCGGTTAATAACTCCGGATTGCCAGGGGCTATTATGGCAAACGAGGAGTCATTGGAAGGATGTCACCGAACCTTTCTAACTGTTTAGTTTCACATTTAGAGTGCAAGATATATTTTTCATATTTAACATTTAGATTTAAGATCATTGAAGTCAAATCCTCCATGTTGGTGAGGGGATATCACAGCACGCAGTCCAGCCCTCTGCTAAGTAATAGCCAATTGTAATCATGGGGTGTGGCCAATTAACATATCTTCTAAACATTTAGAACTCAACAATTAGATTTAGTGAAGCCTCTAAAACTGTGAAGCTGTTTTTACAAGCGGCACCCCATATTTGGCAAAATGCAGATTTTGCAAAGTCTCCTTGACCGAGACAGGCGGGACTACCTCAGCCTTCACCAGGCACATGGAGCGTAAACACCCTGACAGGTAAGCTAGCCAGTAGCCATCTACTCATCTTATCAAACTCTTTTACCTACCTTTCCAACGTCAGATGACCAGATCATGTATAGGTATTATTGTTATGTATCATGTGTTCTTCTAACACGTGCGGTATAAATAATTTAGGGACAGATTTTTTTGCAAGCTTCTCTGCAGACTTTTCTGGTGAAGTGTGTAACTACATGCTAAGTATGGGTAGCTAGCTCTATCAGTGGCTATCAGCTACTTAAATATGAACAGTTTTCACTAACTTTAGATATTTTGCCGAATTCATTGAGCAGAAATATATTGAAACCGTTTCAGTGAGCACTTTAAGGGCTGGTATGGTGTGGTTTGTTATCGATTTTAATGGGCAAATTTATGTAGTTGCTGACCCACCGTGCACGGCTAGGCTATAAGATGTTGCAACCTTTAGTTTTCCTGAAACTATTTCCACTATTTTAAAATGTGAACTGTTTCTCTCTCTCCCGCCTCTCTGAAATATGCCTATTAACAGTGATGCTCTCTCTCTCTCTCTCTCTCTCTCTCACTCACTCTCACTCTATTTTTACGTATTTCATCTAACTGTATTAGTTTATCAATCTCTTATTTGTCCAGAATGTTCTGTGTTCTATCTTGCTCTACTGAACAACAGGCTTGAAATCATTGGCAGTGTGTTGTAATCACTTGCCACTGCAGACATCAAGATGTCAGAATCTTAAGTACTTGTCCTTATTCTTATTAATGCACAATTTGATGTGCCGTTTGTATTGGTGTGTAGTATGCATTTGATTCATGTGCGCATGTCTTTATATTGTTTGATTACAGTATTTTACTTAAAACTGTGTTGCTTGACTAAATAAATATAACCACTGACTTTTAAATAACATCTGCATATCACATTGTGTTGACTTAATAGGCCAAATCCATTTCAGGGAAGTTGATATCATACAGTGTAATTTGGCTAGTACTACTACAATGGGATATGTTGCAATTTCAAGTTTATAATTGTGTATCTTCAATTTGATGTTACAATTTCATCTACAAATGAAGTATAATTGAAATCAGTTACATATTTCCCATTCTTTAGACAGTTGTTGGAGGTGTTAGCTGTTTTGTCAGATGACCAGTCAGTACCCGTCATGTCAGTCCTCAACAGCACACAAAAGTTAAAGGAGTCTTTTTTTGGTCTCGGTCTCGTCTCGACTTTGTCTTGGTCTTGACTTGGTCTGTCTTGGTCTTAGTCTTGGTCTTGTCTTGGTCTCAATACCGTCTTGGTCTTGGTTTAGGCGGTCTTGACAACAAGTCTACTCCAGAGGGACTGTCCCTGTAACTAATGACTGTAAGACTAC
>JBBPCX010000141.1:4427058-4437154 GCA_037974365.1 Hydrocynus forskahlii
CCCTGTAACTAATGACTGTAAGACTGTCCCTGTAACTAATGACTGTAAGACTACCCCTGTAACTAATGACTGTAAGACTGTCCCTGTAACTAATGACTGTAAGACTACCCCTGTAACTAATGACTGTAAGATTGTCTCTGTAACTGATGACTGTGAGCCTGTCTCTATAACTAATGACTGTAAGTCGCTCTGGATAAGGGCGTCTGCCAAGTGCCCTCTTTACCCTTCACTAATGATAGAAAATGAGTTTACTGGAATTTCTTTATTATCAGAAATAATAAAGTAATTGCTTGAACACTGGTTTTGTAAAAGTGGGTACGACGGTGGATCACTGTAACCTATCTTACCGAACTCTTGACACACTTCATCGCGCAAAGCGGAATCAGGCCTGTCTGCCATGTTGTCCCCCTGAACCATGAGGGCCTCCTTCACTGTTTTATAGCCATTCAGGACCACTATCCAGTTCTGGGCCATCCGCAGACTGTACACGTCACCATAACGCCCCGCGAGCTGTGGGACACACGTCACCAGTCACCGTCTGTCTGAATACAGGTCAACTGAAATTCTCACACAATTAATGTCAAATTCAAAAGTTTAAATAAGAATCTAAAATTATCAAACCACAGTCCAGTGTTGATTTGAATTAAAAAAAAAGAAACCTGTATATACACTACAGGCCAAAAGTTTGGACCAAACCTTGGATTTTATATGAGAAAATGATATACTACTCTTTCAAAATTTTGTTACAAGAAAACATGAGAAATACTTTATTGTGATTGACTGATTTTGAAGTGTAACAATATAAACTGTAAGTGCTTTTTTTAATTAATGCAAAGGTTTATGTACCAGTTTCATCAAAATAACCCCTCCTGTTTGTCTTTAGCATGGCGGCACTGATTCACACATCCTTTCCAGCAATTTTTGGAAATAACTCCCAGCTCCTTTTCAAGCAAAACATTTCTCATATTTAGAACTTGTTGGTCCAGCTGCTCCCTGCAGCTCCGTGGGAGAAAGACATGGAGACTGTTGAGACCAAGACATCATTCTCGAAACTTTTTGCTTTTCTTTAGACTGAGTATAATTTTGGCACACTTTTGAAGAATGCTTGGGATCATTGTGTGATGTTAAAGAATTGAGTAATACTTCTTTTTCATTACCCACCACAAAGTGAATGTCTACGCACATTCACCAGCCCATTACATTTGTTTTAAGTATTTCTAATCCTTTGCAAAAGCAGCATAACGTTTAGGCGGGCACAAGGCTGTGAACAGGACTCCCTATTGGCAACTGTAAAGGTTTTGTGTACATAATTTAAGGTTTAATAAGATCCGGGATTGATGTTTTAACACCATATTTGGACAGCAGAGATCGTGACGTTTCAGAGGATACCCAGAACACAGGGAAATCCTCGGTTGAAAGGAGCGAAAACAGCATTTATTTTGGACATTCTTCTGTAAGATTTGAGAGCTGCAACTCAACTTAAATAGCCAATTAAGTACATTTTCACAATAATTTCAATGATGAAACTTTGGGAGATCTTGAGCACCTGCCCCTTTCCCCTTGGGTGCCCCAAGTGCCCTTTTCTTGAGGCATTCTTTATGTGTGTGTGTGTGTGCGTGTGGAGTCCCGCCTGTGCCCCTCCACAATAACATTTAACTATTAATCACAATTTTGCTAAATAAAAGGATCTGGCTTGCATCAGTCACATGATGACCACTAACCAATGCTCACCCTTGACGGCGGAGCGCGCTGGTTATGTGCCAGGAACGAGCTCGCAAAGAGCACGCGCGGTTTTTTAATTAATTGGGAGACGCAGCCTGATGCAACAAAAACCAGTAAGTAGGGTGTACAGCGTACAGTATAGTCTATAGCACACAGGATTATTGGGTTATTATGTGCACATTAAGTTGTCTTGTGGCAACTGACGAACTGAAACAAATGAGCATGCTGTGTGTGCACTGTGCAACAGCCAGAGATGTGGACTCGAGTCTGAGACTCGGACTCGAGTCACACTTTAGTTGCACAGAGACGCACAAACTTTGACTTTAGACTTGCCCTCAACAACTTGAGACTGGACTGAGACTTGGGTGTTGTAATTCGTAAACAATGTTCATTTCATTGAATTATTTATTTATATCTCGCACTCTTTCCAATGACCCCTCGTTACCCTGAATGATTCAGTATATATTAAGATTCAGAGTCTAGTCTGAATGATTCAGTATGTACTGTAATTCAGTCTACTCTGAACGATTCAGTATGTACTAAAATTCAGAGTCTGCTCTGAATGATTCAGTATGTACTAGGGCTGAAACGATTATTTGAGTAACTCGATTACAAAAAATGATCGATGCAAAATCTTTGCCTCAAGGCTTCATTGAATTTATGTCACCAAAGTCCATCTATTTAAAATGTCTGTGCTATCGCATCAGCTCTGGTATCACTGTTTCACAGGGACTGATATAACTGACATGCATTTCAAAGATTTAAGACAGCGCGTTTATTTTGTTCTCTGTGGAAAGTGCGGAAAATGAAGATCCTGGCGTGTGTAAAAGGCAGAAAATGTCTCAAGTGTGGGACCATTTAACACTGCGTAAGGCGGACAACCTAGTGCAGTGTAGACACCGGTGCTCCTCAGCGTCTTAGTGTGTTTGTACTAGGGCTGCATGATATTAGGAAAACATGCGATAAAGTTGTTGAGTGTTGCGATGGCGATATCACATGCGATAAGTATGTAAAAAGCTAGCCTTTATAATGTTAATGTTAATGACATGAGACATAAAAGACATAAAAGACAAAGTAGTGCAGCAGCAATAAATAATCACAGGCTAAGTTGCATAATGTGAATGTGCGTAATGTGAAGTGTCGGTGCATAATGTGAAGTAAGTTGCATAGTGTAAAGTGACAGTGCTCCAGTATTACACATAGTGTGAAGAACAGATTTTTTACACACAGAGAGAGAACCACAGTTTCTGTGTGTTGAATAGCCTGATGGCACTGGGATAAAAACTGTTCCTGAATCGTGTTGTGTGTGTGTGTCCTGAGTCTCTTGCCAGCTGGCAGGCAGGTAAAAAGTGGCAGTGCAGGGTTGCTGGGGTCCTTTAGGATGCTTAGGTTTCTTGAGACAGCGCATACTGTAAATGTCTAGAACTTCAGGATTAGAGCAGGATCCGTATCTCAGACTAGAACATTACAGATGATCACTTGAATCTCACTAGAACTTTACCAGAACATCACCAGAACATTAGATGATCACTTGAATCTCACTAGAACATACCCAGAACATCACCAGAGCCTTACTGGAACATCACCAGAACATTACAGATAATCACTTGAATCTCACTAGAACACTACCAGAACATCACCAGAGCCTTACTGGAACATCACCAGAACATTACAGATAATCAATAGCCTCACCATAGAGTTTAGATTGGGCCCAGAAAATGAAACCCGACCCTATCCGAGCCCAGCCCGGCCCGACACATTAACTGCAATTATCGGCCCGAGCCCGATTAAACCAGACAGTTTTTTAATACGTGGGCCGTTACAACACACGTCCTCAGCTGTGGGTGCGTTCGTAAACTGACACTCCGAGTGATTGATCCCGTGTTCGGGTTCGGGCAGAGAATCTAAACTCTATCTCACCACAACCATACTAGAATATTTCCAGAACATACACACACAGTACACGTATATGTGTGTGTGTGTATGTGTGTGTGTGTGTGTGTGTGTTTGTGTATGTATGTGTGTGTGCGTGTGTGTGTGTGTACGTATGTGTATGCAGTTGCGTGTGTGTGTATGTATGTGTGTGTGTATGTGTATGCATGTGCGTGCGTGTGTGTATGTGTATGCATGTGCGTGCGTGTGTGTATGTATGTGTGTATGTGTATGTATGTGCGTGCGTGTGTGTATGTGTGTGTGTATGTGTATGTATGTGCGTGTGTGTATGTGTGTGTGTATGTGTATGTATGTATGTGCGTGCGTGTGTGTATGTGTATGTGTATGTATGTGCGTGTGTGTATGTATGTGCGTGCGTGTGTGTATGTGTATGTATGTGCGTGTGTGTATGTGTATGTATGTGCATGTGTGTATGTATGTGTGTGCGTGTGTGTAAAGCCATGTAAAGAATCCTTATGTTGCCTATTAACTAGGGATGGGAATCGATAAGAAATTATTGATGTCAATGGCATTATCGATTCTTCTTATTCCATTATCGATTCCTACACAGTGTTACAGGATGAGCCTGCTGCCTCAAGAAACTTTCCCCCTAGGGAGGCTGGGAGATGTACTCTTTCAGGAGTGTTTGGAGTTTCACATGGCCGCTCTGTTTGTGAGTGATTCTCACCACTCTAATGTTCTTTTTGGAGACAAAAATGTCTCGTTTTTGGACCCACTCTGTGGCTGAGAGTAACAAGCCAAAGACGCCGGGCTTAGCAGCCGCTAAAAAGGAGGCTGAGAAGGCAACAACAGTACAAGTATTTTTTAAACTTAATCATAATTTTGTGGACAGGTAATAAGACCTGGTTAGCTACATATTTACATTAAATAAAGGTAGTCATAGGCCATTTTTAGCTTCGAAAGCAGCTGTTTTATTAATGTCAGAAGTCAATCTTGTCCTTTACATGGTAAATATAAACACTTGAACAATAAATGATGCTCTTATCTTCCTTTAAACAATTAATAATATGGTCCAAATATGAAAATGTAATTATACAAATAAATTAGTATTGATAATAAGTGGCATTGTAGTTAAAGTTACCCTTGTCTATGGAAACCACGGAGCTTTTGAGAAACACGTGGCATTCTTGAATTTTAATGCTGTGTTGAGACCTCAAGTGTTTTGACATGTTGCTGGTGTTCCCACCCTAGCAAGTTAAAATGGCACTACACTGGTTACAAACGCAACTGTCGTTTTTTTTTTTTGTTTTTGTTTTTTTTTTTTGGTAAAATGCAACCACGCCGTGGGCCGCTTTCTCTGCTCCATGATAATTTGAGTCGCAGTGTGACGTCATCGCAGGAAAAAGTCCGAAAGAATCGTTAGAGGTGTCTGACAAGAAGAACCGATAACGCCGGAGGTACGACGCCGGAGGTAAACAATTCCGGTGCTTCGCAAAATTCTAAATCAGGTTCTAAATCAGAACCGGGTTTCGATTCCCATCCCTGGTTCAGAAATGAATAGCAACCTGTGCATTTTACACACACACAAACACACAGTGCTGCAAACGGTACAAACACTGAACAGAAAAAAGATAAACATGGTCTCATTTTTTTCCATGGCTGTACATTTCATATAAGTCATACCCAAGCCCCCCCCACACACACCTGGGTCATGTGGACATGAGCTTTCTTGAGGTTGATGGTGAAGATGTTTCCGAGGAGGGGTATACCTGGGGGCGCTGGGGGAAAGGCTTCGGGCCTCCGGTTCTTCATGTAGTCCCCAACCAGCAGCAGGACCAGAAGAAAGATGAGCACGGTGTAAAAACCCAGCCCATACCACACACCCGCCAGAGCAGACAACACCGCCGTCATGGCTGCCTCCAGAGTGTGAGAGTGTGTGCAGGACAGAGTGTGGGTAAACGTGTTTTGGAGAGGCGGGCCGCTGCGTCATTTATCCCGTGGTACTTTGCCCTGTTTTCACTGGGCACAGAATGAACCCAACTGCACTCTCGCCAAACAAACACTGCAGATCCAGCCAGAACTTCCTATAGATCAGTAATATATGGTGTGTATAAAGCATCTTTTAAAAGGACAAACACTACATCATTATAAACTCAGCTTTTAAGGGATATTTCTAGAACAGACTATTTATTTATTTGTTTATTTAGACTTTTTGACCTGCTGCCCTATGGTAGATGATATAGAAGTTTCTCTCATATATATATATATATCATTAAAGTTTAAAACAAGTGAATTTTTCAGGCAGCATAACGTCAGGTTATACAGGTACAGAACATCAACAGTCATAAACAAATCTTATTCAAGAGTTTAATAAAATAAGTGCCAATTTTTCTCTTTTTCTTTGCAGTCACCATGGCAGAAATGAGTGGAGGGTTTGCAGCTTGGATGCAGAGCCAGATAGCATTAGAATGGTAGGAATTACATTTTTACAGTTTTATGATTTATTTATTCTGGCAGAGCTGCGGGCCATAAATAACACATTATGAGACCGAAGCTGCGGCCGGACTTTGGACATGCCTGGTCTAAACATATATGTACAAATAATATTTTTATATATCTTAATATTTATCAATTTATAAATATAAATCTATATTGCATATTCATATTGTAGATTGTATATTCTTGTATATTATATTGTCCAGTATATTGTTCGTTGTCTCTTTACATATTATTGTTTTTATACTGTTGTGCTTGAGAGACACCATCGACCGGAATTAAACTCCTCGTACGTGTTTCGCTCACATACTTGGCCAATAAACGCAATTATGATTCTGATTCTGATTCACGTTAAACTTTTTTTAATCAACCAGCCTATGTAATAACCATTAAACTTTTTATCAAGTTCAATAATAAAATCACCCTAAAAAGTCTTTTCTCAGCCCATCACCATGTAATCTGAGTGCCCAGACCTGAATATGAAGAATAAAGTTCAGCAAATATCTATTGATATAACCTGTGTGTGTGTGTGTGTGTGTGTGTATTACACTATCACTTACACAACAGTGACACTGATATAAGACTGAATGGCAGGACAAGTTTCACAGAAACACACACACACACACACACACACACACACACACACACACTAAATTAGGCCTGAAATTCTGTGGCACTTGTCCTGAGTGACCTTCTGGCCCTCAGGTTGTGTGTCACGTTTATAGAGTTATACAAGAGTGAGAGGGGCAGTAAGAAAATCCTAATTCGATTTCTGAAGAATAATAATGATCCTTATATCAAAAGAAAATGGCCAGTTTTTACACATTTTATTTAAGAGAAAAAATAACACTTTTTGATGCCCTTCTTGAAGCTTGTCTGTATCCCAGTAAAGTGGCCATTGTGTCCTGTGTGAAAACACCTCAGCGCAGCACAGAGTGAAATTCTTCTCTGCATTTAACAGACTCACCACCGATGCAGCGCCCGGAGATGTAAATAGTGTGTACTTTGTGTGTGTGTGTGTGGGGACAGTACTTTGCTCAAGGGTACCTCAGTGGTGCTACTGGCAGTCCTGGAATTCGAAACCATGAGCGTCCGATCTCAGGGGCAACTCCCTAACCACCAGGCCACCAGCTGCCCCTAAAGACCGTTGTTCCTCTGCTCCTCGTCCTGTTATCTCTATGCTGCATGAGCCAATACTTTGGATCCCTTTTTGTCTGTTAACCGTTTTCTGTAATAAACAGCGCCTTCGGATGCAGCCCACTCTCCACATGCCACTATGGGGTGCCGTTTCTAAAAACAGCTTCACAAATTTAGAGGTGTCATTTTTTCATAATTTAGCGCAATGTTCATGCAGTTTTCACACATTTAGAGCTAAATGTGTTTTTTAAAAAATGTGTTATATTTTGGTACATTTTCTTGCTGTGTAATTGTTAAATGTTCAATTTAAATGTTGAATCTAAATGTTAAATATTAAATCTAAATGTTAAATCTAAATTTAAATGTTGAGCTCTAAATGTTTAGAAGATATGCTAATTGGCCACGCCCCGTGATTACAATTGGCTGGTACTTAGCAGGGGGCTGGACTGCGTGCTGTGATATCCCCTCACCAACATGGAGGATTTGACTTAAATTATCTTAAATCTAAATGTTAAATATGAAAAGTATATCACGCACTCTGTGTTGTTCATTTCTCATTAAGGAGACTTGGTTCCATAAACAATGAACTTTGATTTAAGCAGCAACATCTTGTACCGCATGCACTGTCTCGTTCGTCTGACTACCCCCATGATTTAAGGCCTCGTCCACACGGATGTTTGACGCCACATGAACGCCTAGCTGACCGAGCTGAACGTCCATGTGGACTCTTCGACTTGCTCCAATGAGCAGAAAATCGGTTGGCGCTCAGTCCACGCTCACCTGGCGCCACGAACGCCCGAAAAACGCCTGATTTATACGTCAGTTTGAATGAGGCCTTAACATTTAGATTTAGATATAACATTTAGATTTAGATTTAACACTTAGATTTAACATTTAAATTTAAGATCTATATTTAACATTTAGATTTATATTTAACATTTAAATTTAAGATTTAACATTTAGATTTAGATTTAACATTTAAATTTAACATTTAACAATTCCGCAAGAAAATGTGCCAAAACATAACTTTACCTCTAATAATTTACCTCTAAATGTGTGAAAACTGTGTGAACATTGCGCTAAATGATGAAAAAATGACACCTCTAAATTTGTGAAGCTGTTTTTACAAACGGCACCTCATACGCCACTACCCACATGACACCTCACTTTTTCTTTTTAGAAATACAGTAACCCCTGGCTTATAAGCGTTTCAGCAGTCGCAGCTTCAGTCTCTCGCAGAGAACCGAACTAATAATTGATCACGTAAACCCCCACAGAATAGTGGAGATTTTTATTTATTTTTTCTTGCTTTTGTGATGTCCAGGACATCACAGCTTATATATATATAAGCTGTATATATAAGCTATATATATAAGCTTATATATATAATATATAAATTATTCAGAAAAATATAATTTACTAATTTTGTTAACAGAAATATTAACGTAAATGCAGCTACATTTACATAGAAAATGTAACTTTAAATTTTTTGGTCCTGTGGAGAGAACACAAAGAAAGCGCATCTTGGGATGGTGAAATATCGCTCAGAGGCGGGAGTTTTGAAAGTAGTCTGAGAGCGTTAATTATTTCTCCTTGCTGCTGATTGGCTGCTGCCCTTTGACGCAACTGCAGTCCAAAATTCCCCCATGGAGCATCTCGAGTGTTCTCGTGTTTTTCGTTTTGTTTTTCTAAAAGCCCTGTATTTTTATTACTGTAAATTAAATGAATGTTTTACTGTATTTACCTGCTTATACCAAAGAAAACACCCGTGCATGAATTACAGTCCAGTCTACACAGGGGTAATATCGGTATTTACATTCTAGCACTGCAGGAGTTCAGTGTAAACTGCACAGTACAGATACAGGTTTACCTTTCAGGGTAAGTTTAAAATGAAATTAAAGTGTTTTGGGAGCATATTTGGGGGCATACTCAGGCTTTACACTATGTGAAAATAGGCATTTTTTATCACATCACAATTTCATGGTTTTTCACAATACACAAGTGATCTTGGAACATAACCCCCGCGACTGTTTACTGTATACAAGCTGTTACCATGCCTTTAAGACTGACATATGTAAATGACCTCTGTTTTGATCGGCTGCCCTGCATTGTGTGTGTGTGTGTGTCTATATATAAATATATATATTTATTCAGGTGTGAATGACCAGTAACAGGGTTGTTTTTTAATCTTATTATGTATGAACTGCATGAACTGAGGAATGTTAAAGTATAACCTTGTTAACACAATATCTAACCCTGAAAAAAAATTTATGAAAAAAAAATCTGTTTTTGGTGAAAAAAAAATCAGTTATATTATATGGGACCTTTAAATAATAGAGTTTCCCCATGCTGTCATGCAGCGTTACAGTGTTACAGCAGGGAGAACACCTGTATGGATCTGTAGCCGGGAACACTGATTTGTTGTCATTTTTTAAAACTTGGGTACGTAAAATGTTTATAAAAATACAAAAATAAATGTAAAAAGCATGCAACATCCAGCTTTTTAAATATTTATTTTTCATCTTTAACAAAATTAAACAATATTCATATTTATTACAAACGAAAGGCACCGATAATAAAGTATAAAAAAGAGCATTATTTTGAGTTAAGGCATAAGATAAAACTGAACATATTAAACATATTTACAACTCACATGAACAGAAGTGCACTGTTCTGTTCAGGAGAATGTCCAGCGACTTCTAAAACACTCTGTTTTACTGTGTGTAGCTCTGAACACATGCACCTGAACATGGATCTGAACTGACCTATCCAAGCTCCGCCCACAAATGTGCTTTTCCATGGCAATTGTTGAGGTTGGATAATACTGTGTGTATTGTATGTGTGTATA
>JBBPCX010000141.1:4437254-4453895 GCA_037974365.1 Hydrocynus forskahlii
AAACTGAATCAGGAGTGAAGCTGCTGGAATACAGACCATAGAAAAACTGCTCTACACACACTACTGCACTCACAACACTTATGGAGGTGTTTCTTATTTTTACACAGCTCACACTGCAATAGTTCAGAAAAGAATAGGAACCTGTGTATTTTACACACACACACACACACACACACACACACACACACACACACACACACACACACATACAGGCACAAACTGTACAAACAGTGAACAGAATAAAAGGGAAAAGTGATCTTATATTTTTTTCCATGGTTGTATGATACCTGTAATAGTTTGTTCAACCTGTTGAACTCAGGCAAGAGGTTTCCAGTCTAAGGGCCAAAACTGAGAGTTTCTATCTTAATTTTATTAGGATCTTTAACAGAGACCAGATTCTTGCCACTAATTTCAAGCTTCATACGACCCCATTACTTATCTCAAGCGTCATATGATTCTACTCAGTGTCAAGTTGCTATCTTTAGAATCAGAATTCTTGAATGATCCCAGATTTTTTTGCTTAAAGTGGCCACACCATAGCACACTGTGTGAAGCGTGGGAAATTCCTTCTTTGCATGTAACCCATTCACCCAGTGAAGCGATGCAATGCCCGGGGAGCAGTGTGTGGGGTTGGTACCTTGCTCAAGGGAACCTCAGTGGTACCATTAGCAGTTCTGGGATTCAAACCCACATCCTTTCAATCACGGGGCAACGCCCTAACCACCAGCTGCCCTACTAATCTTTCATCTTAATCTTTAGCATTTAATCATTTATACTATCAACAATTGCACACCTTTCTTTATTTATCCCAATTTACATAATATTGGCAGAATTGATTATATTGACATTCAGCTTCCACACTTTTTCAAGCACTAAGCCACTTTGTACATTGTTCAGTTTTGGTGTTTAGTCTACAACTGTTTTCTTAATTTTAATTTAGTCTACAGTCTACAGGGGGTTTTTTTTGGTTGTTTTTTTTTAATTTGCTGTCACATTTTTTGCACACTGTCCACTGCGTGACCTGTATATAGCAAATACAAACCTTGAATCTTCTGATTTTGCTCCAGAGAAAAGAACGAGACAGTAGTTCTATGAGAAACAAAGGCGAGAGAGGACTCCCTACAATGTGAGTAGGCCATTATTTGGGTAGCAAGCAAATGATTCAAGCTGTTTTACTGCTATTCACTTGCTTCATCCCCACACCCTTGTTGTCCCTTTGCTAATGGCTAATGCCCTGCCGGTTAGCATCAGACACCCCTAAATCATCACACATCTGTCTAAACCCTTTTAATTATAAGTTAATCTCAAAAAGCCTTCCTTATGTGGTTTCTGCGAGTGTTTAACACCATTATCTTCAGACATGGACAGAAGTATGGATAGAATTCAGGCTTCGTGATGTTTACTAAGACCAAACATGGCTTGTGTATTAGAATCTTCCTTCAGATAATGGGGGAGGTGTTGAAGGTCCACCATTATTCCATGTTGCGAGGAGGTTTGATTCCTCTTTCTCTTGAACCCAATAAACCCCTCAAGAACTGTAGACTGTCTGAAGAGGACCGAGCTGAGGCTTGTGATCTTGAACCACAAATTAATCTGGAAATCCCAAGTGCTTCCACTGGTGGGCTGGGGTCCTGTCCAGCTGCTACTGGGAAGTGGATGAAGCCTTACGGAGCAGTAATAGCTGTTTCAGCAGGAAGGGAGAGGGAGATAACGATGGCTTTGGGTATAACAAACCCTGCTGAAGTTTAGACTGCTTCATATCCAGATACGCCTCTGTACACAGTAACGATGAGACGGAAATCTGTGCCCATGTTCTACTGTAGAGTCCCAGACTGCCTGAGTCTCTGCAGGCTTCAGCCCGTATCAGGGGTCCACACGACATTTTCACACTTCAGATCTTGTTTACACTTGAGTGTTCACACTTATTGCATTTGTAAAATGTATTTGAATATTTTTCTAAACTTTTTTATTACTTAGCCCTAGCCTTTATTTTCCTTTTTGTTGTAACTATATTACAGTCTCACAGATATTTCAGGGGCTCATTTCACTAAATGTACGAGTACAACTGTGGATGTGACAAAATCACAACAAAGACATGCTAGCCAGACAAAGAAGCTTAAAGAAACACCGAACATAAGAATGTTGGCATAAAATTAGAGGCCAGACAGAAAAAATCAACATATTTTAACTATTGTTACGAAAGTATTAAGGGGTGTGAGGCAGGGACTCACTCTGGGCGGGGCACCAGCCCACGAACTCACAACTACAATCAATTTAAAATCCCCAGTTCACCTGACAGCGTATCTTTGGACTGTGGGAGAAACCCGGAGAGCCCGGAGGAAACCCACACCACCACGAGGAGAACTTGCAAACTCCACACACACTCACAAACACAGGACCAGGAGCCAGATTCAAACCCCCAACTCTGGAGGTGTTCTGGGCAACAGTGCTACCCACTGCACCACTATGAGGCACCGGGTTCCATGACATTACAGTACATTTTTCCTTGTTTTTAAAAAGGAGCTGCTGGTTCACAACCCGAGTCCTGGAAGCCCTTGTCCTGCCCAGCTGAGTGCTTTCCCTGCTCTTAACACACCTGCTTCAACTCAGGAATGGTAAATAAGCTGTTAAGTAGGATCAGGAGTGTTGATAGAAGGGAGGGAGGATACAGGACCAGACCTGGGCTCAACTATCCCATGTAAACTTTCAGTATTTAATATGCTAATTATGGTGTAATATTCTCCCAGCCTCATCAGTTTGAAAGCATACACTATTTTGAACCCTTTTTGTTCATTAATCTCAATTCATGCACCTCCTGTTCACACCCAGGTCATATAAGGAATCTGGCTGTTGTGACATCACAAACATGAACACATTTATGTATAGCTGTGTTCATTTTTGGCACGATTCCATAAAACAAATGTAGATTATGGTCCCTTTAAATAGAATATAAACCAAAGCTCAGCTGGACTCGTCAGTATAGAAAGGCAGGTTTTTTTAAGTGCTCTGTTAAAGATGTATGATTGGCTTCAGTGCTTTACTAAGGTACAGTCACTTTTAACCGACAACCTTTTTAGGCCACCAAATTTAATCACTGGGTTCTGAAAACACCATCATCTGCAGGGCTGTTTCTGCACTCAAGGATGAATCCCATCTGGATTGATGAGGTTTGGGGCAGCTGGTGGCCTAGTGGTTAAGGAGTTGGCCTTGTGATAAGACCATGGGTTTGAATCCCAGGACTGCTAGCGGCACCACTGAGATACCCTTGAGTAAGGTACTGTTCCCACAGACTGTTCCCTGGGTGCCCCTCATTGGTGGCAGCCCCTGCTTCACTTGGTGAATGGGTTAAATACAGAGAAAGAATTTCACACTGTTCTCACTGTGTTGTTTTCATGCATAACTAAGAGGGGCCACTTAACTCTAAAACTCCACCAATATGCAGTGTAATGCAAAAGGAACTGACAAACACATTACAAATCCCAAGATGTCCTTTAATGTTGTGCTTCTGGACACAGAGCAGCGTGCAGGAGAGCAGGACAGGACAGTGTGTGGGTATAAAAGACGGTTATTTATCCAGAGATCACCACAGACCCTGCACCCTGCTATCATTTTTAATGATTTCTCCCTCAAATCTGAAATAACGTGTTCATGTGAAGGACCTGGTGTTTTTGGGACACATGGGATACTCCATACAATCTCATATGAGCGGGCTTATGCAGGATAAACAAGCATGTCAATGTACTTCTGTGATAAAAATCTGATTTAGATACAGGTGGAGATAAAGACCATCTGATTGCTGATATGGCAACAGCCCCCCGGATGCACGGCACGGTCGAACGGGGCTTTACTGGCTCTCTGTGAAGGTGAGTATGTTTTTTTTGGCCTGGGGAGAGCTGGTAAAATGTAACATGGACATTTCATGTGGTTAAAGAGGTTCTTTTTCAGGTGTTTTTAATATCGGTCTCACATTCCTGTAGCAAGATCACTGGCATATTTGACAGCTGTCAGATTCTGCTCGAGGTTCACCCTGTAGTAACTTCATCCTTAATGCGCATATCTACATTACTAAATCAAAGAACGAACACCTGTATTATCACAATTTTGGTGGCTGTATGAGAGCTCCACTTTGAAGCATGAAAATAAATCCCGGTGAGTGCTAGCCAGGATAAAGTATGACCTCCACAAAGCTGGTTGCATATAAATTCAAACCAAAATCTTATGTGTACAGGATGTATAGATTCATCAAAATGTGCTATAAATGTCAAAATATACTTTGGTATTTGACACTGCACAAATCGTCTCGTGTGTGTGTATACATATACAGCCATGGAAAAAATAAGAGACCATGTCATTTTTTTTCTTCTGGTTATTGCATTTGTAATGTGTGAGAGTGTGTCTGAGTAAAATGTGCATGTCACTATTGTTTTATACACTATAGACCACACGACTCAAAATACCAAATAAAAAAATGTTTGGAGAAAATATGAAAATAATACATATAATTTATTATACCATGGAAATGTTAAACTACACAACTGCAACAATTAAAACAGTGACGTTAAGAGCAGAGCGTGTGTGTGTGTGTGAGACTCTTGTTTCGTCCATCAGAAACTGAATCAGGAGTGAAGCTGCTGGAATACAGACCATAGAAAAGCTGCTCTACACACACTACTGCACTCACAACACATATGGTGGCCTTTCCTTTTTTTTTTTATACACACACGCACCAACAAACTGTACGAACAGTGAACAGAAAAAAAAGGGAAAAGTGGTCTCATTTTTTTCCATGGCTGTATGTATGTATATGTGTGCGTGTGTGTATATATATATATAGGGTAAGAAGTCAAATTTGTCACTTTCTGTATAGGTGCTTAGATGATGTTTGAGTCACATTAACCACATTTTGAATGTGAAATTTCTTATACATATTTAATATACAAATGAGTTTGAAGGATTTTTTTTTCATATATATATTCTGGCAAATATTACACACTTTATTGAATCTTATTATGGATTGCACCTTCACATCAGAGGTTTAGGCCAGGGGTCCTGGAGGGCCAGTGTCCTGCAGAGTCAAATGATTTCCCTGCTTAAACACACCCGGTTTAGTGAGTATGATTGAGGATGGGAACTATCTAACTGTGCTGGACACCAGACCTCCAGGAGCTGTGGACCCCTGGTTTAGACCCTCTAAATACTGAAATAAGTGGTCACGCTGTAGAACAGAAGCTAATAAACTCCCAGATGAGTAGAATTTAGTCCTCTGACTGTATGCTCTTTTCTGAATGCAGGTGTAGTTCAGCCTGAAACAGCTTCGTGCAGGGAAGAAATGCGGAAAAGGATAAGGAGTATTCCCACTGGAACCGCCGCTCTGCATTGTTTTGTGTGTTTCTTGTTCCAAGATGCACTATTCGACTTCTGAAAGACTCTAAAATTAGCAGTATTTTGGGCAGGAAAAACTGCTCCGTATGTGGGGGGGGGGGGGGAGACCTTTCCTGTCTATATTCCACTGTTTTGCTGAGAGACTGACTCTTGATTTAAGTGCCCAAGCCCTGTATTTATTTTGAAATGCTTTTTATAACCATTATCATAATCCGACAGGCAGGTATATCAAACCCACAAGAGATTAAATGGATCATTCCGCAGAGGAGAATTGTTTGCTTATAGTATTAATTATGTTCACCATGTAATGCAATTTAATCCCAAACCAACAGGACTAACTGCCCTCCATGAATGAGAAAAGAAGCCAAGCACATGTTTACAGAAGAAGCAACGCTAATGGAACTGTACAGCAGCAGCAGGGTTGAAATTCTACATGTTTTCACTAAGCGGAGACTACAGGTGGGTCTACAGCCTCAATTTACTGCTACCCAAAAATAAACAAAACAACAAAAAAAAAACCTTGGTGCTGAAACTTAAAATACTTGAAATCAGGATCAAATAGCCTCCTGCCCTTTCCAAATCTCAAACGTGAACTCAAAGCAACAAACAACTTTAACACATCAATCATCTACAAATGTACATATTATTTCTCTTTAAACTGCGCAGGAGAGAATGGCCTCACTAGGAACTCAACTTTTTCGTTTTCCTCTCCATTAAGCGTCTCTTTCAAAGGAGACTGTTGCGCAAGTGACAGAGTACAGCCAGGAGCACTCCCAACATTAAAGTGCAAATGAATTAGATGCAATGGGACCAGGGACACAGAGGGAGTTAGGAGAGAGAGAGAAAAGTATGTGAGGGAAGGGGTCTGAGGAAAAGAACGACGGGGGTAAATGGGAGCAGGGGATTAAATGAACACACCAGTTGCTTTTTAACCTAATGTCCATCAATACTGTACAGTCAATTACCATCGACAATTATTTTTATGCATTTCTCTGCATTCTGCAAATAACATTACTGTAGAACGCTTTCACTAATTCTGCAGGCAAAGATATTTTAAGGTACTGTGTAAATGTGAATAATGTGTCCTTTCAGAAATGGGAATGGTTTTCCAGAAGGATAATTCATTACCAGCATAATGGGTGGGTAGAGTTTTGATAAATGGTTACCGACATCTGAACAGGTCAGGGGAAAAACTGGAATAATTATTTTCTGTATTTTCATCATAAAACCTGTTTAGTGGTTTATAGTTTCAAATCTGCATTATGTATCACAAATGTTTATTCTTGGAATTGAGCATCTTCCCAAAGGGCGAAGTGATTTTCGAGCCTAATTACGAGAGGCTGAAGTTACTCTGTGTGGTAATGGACAGTACAATACAGATACAAGGCAGAGGTTATAACGAGCTGGATTAGGAAGAAGTGGGAACAGGCGAAAGATGAAGAAGAAGAAGATGAAAAGAGGAAAGAAGCAGAGGAGCAGAGAGCAAAAAAAAGAACGGAGACACTGGGGAAAACGATCACTCTCCGGAGCGACAGCAGGCTCTGAAGCCACACTGCAGATTCTGACATCCACTAGCTGTCTCAGCGTGGGGACCTGCGGAGAGAAAGAGAGAGACAGAAAGAGGAAAAGGGAGAAGAAAGAAGTCAGACATCCACAACAAATGAAAAGCTGACAAGGT
The DNA here is from genome assembly GCA_037974365.1 of Hydrocynus forskahlii. Taxonomy (NCBI): domain Eukaryota; kingdom Metazoa; phylum Chordata; class Actinopteri; order Characiformes; family Alestidae; genus Hydrocynus; species Hydrocynus forskahlii. The sequence continues at coordinate 4,444,315 of JBBPCX010000141.1, forward strand.
TACAAAGGCCTGGGATTATTGTAGCATTTCAAATAGCATTTTACAGACTTCAAATATTCGCTGGTATTTCAGAACTAGTACCCTTATACTCATTCTTACCAGCAACCTTAAGAAATACATTTAATGATCATAAACATATTATAATTATAACAAATCCAGAAGGTGGGAACTACGTATTAATAGTCAGCTGCTTGTGTGCCGTATCTTGCTATAGAAGCTGTGATTGTAGCCTCTCATACGCCAAGGGTGTTATTAATAAGAATTATCATTTTGTTTATCACCATCATGGGTTTAGTTATCTGCTTTTTGGGTTTTTATGCGGTTATTTGGTTAATTAGTAATTTTATCATGGGAATGCAGAGTTAAGTTCGTCCATAGGTACAGAGAGCCGAATGGTATACTGAGGACACTGTTTCTGGAACGCAATAAGGATCTTCTTAAAAATGGTCGTGATCAATATTGTCCTCCTCACACACAGTCAGAGGCCAACACTGAAATAGGTCTGAGGACCTGAGCTACTGGTTTTAGCATCACCTTCACCAGAGAGAAGTACACAAATAAGTATCACTACACATATGACGATTCATGAACCTCTCGTGCTTCATATCAACCTTTTACTGTAAATTTTGCACTGAGCATTCTTTTAGGCCAAGCACTCCAACATGTGCTCATTCTGAGGCCTCTGCTCTGTTAGTTTCAGTAAGAAGTGGTTTTGCGCGAGGTAAAGTGACATGGATGCCTATACTAAACCGGCTATAATAAACAGCCATGGAAAAACATGAGACTACATTTCTCTTTTTTTCTGTTCACTTGTTTGAAGAATTTGCAGCTGTGTGTGTGTGTGTGTGTGTAAAATGCAAAGGTTGCTATTCTTTTCTGAACTATTGCACTGTGTGTGTGTAAAAATAAGAAATGCCTCCGTGTGTGTTGTGAGTGCAGTAGTGTGTGTAGAGCGGCTTTTCTATGGCCTGAATTCCAGCAGCTTCACTCCTGATTCAGTTTCTGATGGATGAAACAGAGTCACACACACACACACTGCTCTTAACACCACTGTTTTAATTGTTGCAGTTGTAAAATAATGTAAGAGTGCCGTGTAGTTTAACATTTGCAAGGTATAATAAATTATTTATATGTATTATTTTTCAATTTTCTCCAATTATTTATTTCTTGTAATTTTGAATCAAGTGAGGTCAGTAGTATATAAAACAATACTGACATGCACATTTTACACAGACAAATTACCCCACAAATTACAAATGCAATAACCAGAAAACAACATGATGCAGTCTCTTATTTTTTTCCATGGATGTATTTTCTTACTACACATTAAAAAGAACAGTGAGTTTTACTGTACTGTGTGTAAAGGCCTTTGCTAACCATGTGCTGTAGTTTACACGACAGATTCTGAGTATAACCAATTTAGTATCCATATTATTTGTGCCAGCCAATATTTTTTTAATTAATTCATGGCAGAGTGGTACATGCAAGACACTGTAAGGCAAAATAGTACCAAAAGAAAACATATATTTATATACCACTATGTTACCATTATTAACAGAAGACACATACATAAATGAGCTATTTTACTTACTTTTGCCACCACTGTAAAGAAATTAATGAACTATTTTACTTCAAACCACTCTGAACCACTTAGTTTACATCATTTTTTCAAAAATCTTTTTAAAATGGGCAGATTTGTTTTTTATATTACCATGTTTACAGAAGGTACAGTGCTCATCTAGCTCTGCAGCACTGCTGCCATTACAGGGGTATCAGTATAGGGGTCTCAACACACCCACTGGACAAGGCAGAGGTAAACTAGTGCTTCAAAAAAGCTAAAAAGGTTGCCATGTACCTGGATCTAGAGATTTTCTTCCTACTTACCTTGAGGTACGGCACACCCAGCCATCAGCATCTCGCACACAAGGCCAGTGTTGCATGAGAGCTGGGTTAAGCACTAATTACACCATTTATTCATCAAAGATAAAATACATTTCTACAAAAAACTCACATTTCTACTACAGAAATGTCAACAAACTATCTAAAAAGTTCATATATAACAACATTAAAAAAAGAATGCTGTGATGTCCAGTAACCAAACGTTCAATAAATAAAGAAATAACACAACGAATGAAATAATTCATCACATTTCCAATCACAGAAGACAATTTGCCACTAGCCAGTGATGCACAGTAGAACTGCATTACCGCATGTGGAGTAACGTGGGGGTTTGTACGTTTCTCTTTCCGTCTCTCTCTCTCATATGTGTGTGTGTGTATATATATATATATATATATATATATATATATTTATTTATTTTTGTTAGACGGATTAAAGATTGTGTGCGTGTGTGTCTGTGTGTGTGTTACCGTTGATGTTATCGCAGTAGTAGAAGTGTTCATCGTTGAGTGCGGGGCAGACAGACACCAGCTCCTGCAGTCCCACCTCAGTGATGAACAGACAGCCTGAGAGGTTTAGATGCTCCAACAGGGGGAGCCCTCCTCCCTGAGACAGACACCTGCAAAACACACACACACACACACACACACACACACACACACACACACACACACGTACACACGTTTAATAAACTATGTTGAAGTTTAATGCTTTACACCCGCAAGCATCTCAGGCTGACAAAAGTGGAACACCAGAAACAACCAGCAGAGGGCGACAACACACACCACTACTGAGAAATAGATTTACATGTAGTGTCTTTGGGTGATGTGCACAAAATATTGCTTCAGATTGCAATGTGCGCCGGAGTAGGCTTAACAAACTTGCGCTGCATTATGACAACTGATTAGTTTTAATTAGAAAATTGAGATGAAATTTTATATTTAGTAATTGTAGCTCTGCATAGTGCATTAGGCAGCCCACTATTTCTAAAAACAGACTAATGTCATAAGCAATAAGCAATATTACTTTTAGAATTAACTGTCCCCACACTGGTTGTAAGAATATGATTAATATTTATTTTTAACATATTGTAATTTATCATGATGATAATAAATAATAAGCTCTGTGGCTCAACCCGAGTTGCAGTACGTTCATGAGGTCTGGGTGCTGGTAGCTCAGTGGGTAGGATACTTGCCTCTGGACCAAGAGGTCATGGGTTCGAATCCTACCTTCAGCATACCACCACTGGGTTCCTGAGCAAGACCCTTAACCTCCAGGGAGACTGTCCCCATGCAGTTATGGAATGGAAGTCGCTTTGGATAAAAGTGTCTGCTAAATGCCGTAAATGTCTGTACAAATGACTTCAACCAGTGAGGGGACAGTTAAAGCTAGAAGTATTACTGCTTATTTCTTCAGTCTAAAACTGTCTGCAGAATACATTATTATTTACAGCTACAATTTCTAAATATATAGTTTGTCAAATTGTCTACTTAAAAACTAGTCATTTGATGGCCTTGTGTCTACAACGGTCTCTCCAAGGCTGTCAGAAAACGTGCTCATCTGCTACAGCTGAGACAAAAAATTGTGACTGTAACTCCCCATAAGTCAGACAGTAGATACTTTCAAGTCGAGGCTTTATATGTTCTGATTTTTATATGAATAAAAAGGGTTCCTTGTAAAGTTCAGTGGTTTTGAATAATGTAATTATCAGATGTGAAAACACTACATGGAACAGTGCTGTTGTGGAGTAGATTTGGCGAGCGTGTCCAAATATAAATAACTTGGAATACTTTTTCTATTGCTGATGAAGTTAAACTGCATGCTATTTATCACATTTTAGCAGCGACAATATAACAAAAATCACTGTTGACTCTAACTCAACAGCAGGAGGTGAGTTATTTAGTCCTGTCCCAAAACAAAAAAAGTAGTCAAATTATACAGGAGTCAAATTATAGGACACACCTTCTCATTCAACGATTTCCTTTTTTTTTTATTATTGGCTACATTGTAGATTAATATTGAAAACATCAGCTACTGCTCTGATGCCAGCTTTGCACACTCTTGGCATTTTTTCAATCAGTTTCATGAGGAATCGACCTGGAATGGTATTTAATTAACAGGTGTTCTTTGTCAAGAGTTCATTAGTGGAATTTCTCTCCTTCTTAATGTGTTTGGGACCATCAGTTGTGATGGTCGGGTTGGTACACAGTTAGTGATCTTATTCCACTATGGTTCCACTCCACATTATAGCAAGAACCACTTAACTAAGTAAAAAGAAACCACAGTCCATCATTACCTTATTACAAATATTCTGGCTTGTTAAACTCCTTTTTTGGTTACTGCATAATTACATGTGTTCCTTCATCATTTTGTTTACTTTCAATATTAATCTACAATGTAGAAAATAATAAAAACTAAGAAAAAACATTGAATGGGAAGGTCTGTCCCAACTTTTGACTGGTACTAATAACTGGCCTAAACATTGGGAGATCACAAACTTGATCTCCAGTGATGTCACAGTCATCCCTGACTGAGATTTACAATTTGCTTTGCTCTCACCTTTACGATACACCTGCCCCCCGTCATTTCTTTATATAAATTTCATTTACATAAAAAATAAAAAAATAGCACATACTATTGTAAGAGACACACCTAAGGATTAGAGTCCGTAAGCTCATATTTAGATAGATTTAGTTCCCAGAAGCATCTCATTGGTAATATTATCTCAACTGGAAAAGGTGTTCAGTCCACTGCTTGCTGTATCTTTTAAAAACAATCTTTGTGCTGAGACACTTATGAGAAATCCAGTCCTGATCATTTCAGACTGTTTATGCATAGAATAAGCAATAAGACGGCCCTGATGGACCTTCTCAAAGGTCAGGAACCAGGGGAACTGGAAGGGAAATGATTAGAGATGGCTGACTTGCTGTGTGTGTGTGTGTGTGTGTGTGTGTGTGTGTGTGTTTTCGGTACCTCAGGCCGAGGTCTGTGACCTGATAGCATCCTGACAGGCTGAGGAACCTGAGAGCTCGACAGGCTCCTGAGCGTTCAGTCCTCGAGTCGCCTTCAGAAAGGCATTTAGTCCGAAAGTCATCACTGCCCCCTGTGGCCTGGGGCTCACACTGCGCTCCTTTTGCTGTCCTGAGTGCAGTGTCTGAACCGCAGCACGTGGAGTGACCGCACTGCAGAGAGCCATACAGCTGCTGCCAGTAGGAGGAGTTGGCATCGGTTCCAGTCCTGTAGCTCCGCCTCCTGCTCCTCCTGCAGCAGCAAGACCCGCCTCCTGCCTGCAGCTCCAAAATGCCGCCGTGCTCCTCGTCCTGCGCAGACACACCTCCCCGTCTGCTCCAATCCACTGCGTCCTCGATGTCAGCCAGCTTAGCAGAATCCAAAACCCAAACGGGGCTGCAGGCCATGCCCTGCCCACCAGGCCTCCGCTTGAAGATAAGAGCCTGCCGGGCGTGTCCCACCGCATAAGCTGAGTGCTCATCCAGGAGTCTGATGGGGCCTTTCAGAAGTTTGGCTCTGCGTTCTGGGCTGTTGTTGGGTAGGGTCAGGTCACCTAAACCCAGGGAGAGCCTCTTCAGGGTGTGGTCAGTAATCTTCTCACAGCCCGACAGGTCCAAATACTCCAGTGAACGACACGCTCCCTGCTGCGCCCAGCTACGCAAAACAACATCCATCAGTCACATTACACATTTTCCAAAAGACGTTTGGTTTACTAGTCTCAATATGAAGAGTCTACAGTAAATTAAGTTTACTCTTATGATCCCACTTGATATGTTTACAGGCACTTTTCCACAGGTATACAGGAACCGTGCTGTACATAAATTGTACCGTGAAGGAACAGGAACTTTGATTTTCCAGTGTAACTGTTTCTGATGCATCAGCAGCGCAATTCTTTCCCCGCAGTTTATCGCTGGTCCTCCCGAAACCACGCCCATCGAGTTGAAACAGTAGAAAGTTTTTCTCTCAGAGCTGCTTTTGACATTGTGGTCTTTTATCGTTTATAGTTTTTAAAATAGTCGTTCTAGTTTTTGATTTGTTCTCGTCATTCTTTAACCATGAGATGAAAATCTAACCCAGACAACTTGTTAGTAATGTCATGGATCACCTTCACGTTTCTCACAAGATAAGTCTGTTAGTGTCATAGAAAACTCCCACTGAAATTTTTTATCTTCAGCCCAAACAGATAGTAGAGCTTATACTTCGTCAACTTCCCAGTTAGTTTGTGTCTCCATTGTTTTTCTGAGTGGACAGTAAAAATTTAATGGCCTCTTTCCATGCTGTGATGACATTTCAACCAATCAGAGAGCACCGATGCAGTCCGCTTGGCTGCAGCCCACTTTCGGACCCGTCTTCAAGCAGCATGGGTTCGGCTTGGGCTTGGTTTGCTTTATTTGGGATGAAAAACATTTGTTGCCAGTACGGAACGGTTCCTTGTGCCAGTGGAAAAGCACCAAATCTGTCAGTTTATAGACAGAAAACCATGCAAACAGAGCAGATTTAAATCAAAACGTACATTTACTCTTATGGTATTTGGCAAAAGCTCCAGAGCAACTTCCAAAAGTGCTTTGCTGTCTATTCAGACAATGTATCCATAGTGCAATGGGTCAAGATTCCCAAATACTCCTGAGCTAAGACTCCTTTAGACTATTACCTGTCAAAGGCTGAATCTGTGATATCGGTCTGCGTGAGGTCCAAGTGTGTTAGATTTGGACACAGACTAAGGATCTGACGCACCTGGGGAACAAAAAACATACATATATCTCACTGCCAGTCAATGAACATGCCAACATTGACATTCAACTGTCGCTTCTTTAAACCAGACAATATGAAGGTCTATGGCACTCGATGATTTTTAGACTCTTCCCCAAAAAAGGAATTATTCAAATCAGCTCAGCCCGTCTATAGCGTAGACGGTTCCAGCTGCGATTATGATTCATGAAGGCTGTATTTGCAAATCTTTGGAACCCTCATATGGAAGGTTATCTAAAAACATGATACGTGAGCCACATTGCAATTCTGTTGGGTTGCGCGTGATCTGGCGAATAATTTGTGGATGGGCTTTGTTTCAAGGCATCGTGCTCACAGCAAGCAAACAGACAACAGGTTGTGGGCAGCAGTAATATTATTATGGCTGGGTGGGGCAGGCTTGTGCAATTACTTTCTGCTTAAGGAAGGAGGCAGCCCAACAAATTATCAGTTTAAAAGTGTGGTGCAGAGAAAAACAAGTTAGTAATCATTACATGATGCACACACACCACGAAGCCTCATAACCTTCACTAAATAACTCAGACCATAGCAATCTATGTAAACAATATGCAGCGTAATTATGCAATAACAACGTTGATGCAGACAAGAAAGGAAGTACACGTTTTTAAAAATAATCTACACTATTAATCTAAAATAAATATATTTCTCATATGTGAGTCATAGTATATACTGTGGTGAGTGTGTTATCCACTGCCCTTTCCAACTATTCCTACAATTACTCCACTGATAAAAGGCACACATGTGGATAATGCAACCCTATTAGTCTATCAACAGGCTTACCATTATCATTAACAAATGAAAAATTGATACTTTAAAACACTCACAACAACTACAAATACACTTTTTTTTCAACTCAACTACATAAGTCACAGTGTTTCACAGCTGTTTTTCTCTCCTGCTCAATAAAAAACTCCTGCGTTTGCACCATTTAGTCTACATAGTAATACTGATACGGTTTCATTCATAAAAAATATTTTCTGAAAAATATTGTAACAGCAGTGTCATTTAATCAGGGAGGGCTAACTGTTATTAGCAAGCAACTATTTAGGAACAAAATAAATGTCCTGCGCTAATGTGTGGTGGTTTGTCCCCTCACCATTTTGCTGGAGACAGCAGCACTGTAGGGCAGGCTAACGGTGCGTACCGAAGAGCCCACGGCTGGGAGAAGGTTCTGGATCATCCCATTCAGCAACTTCTTCTCCCTGTGCACTGCACTTATGGCCAATGAGTCCTCACAGGCTTCCTCTGCATAAAAAACCCCCCAGAACATATTGAACTATAATCAGTACTGAAAGAACACTGAACTGCAGTATTTTACCGTACAAAGAGAACACGTGGTCTTAATTAGGAGGATTTAGCGAAGTATGCTGTGTGAAACGTTAAATATAAATGATTTGTTTTAATACAGCAAATATGGCACTGCTTGCTCCTTTTTGTCTGAAAGAATATCACTTCATGCAGTGTGAAAATTCAGTCTCTTGATAATATACCTCTGCCATATCAGCCGCCCACACACACAGCTGTTTCACACAGAGCCAAGTGAGCAGCTTTTTAGACATTTGATTCTTGCAACAAAAACAAATCGTATTTTTATGCACCGAAGCTAATTCTAATAATTCTGACTGACTTAGCTTAATATGCATAGCTATCCTACAGCCGCTATCCATACAGACAGCCAAACATTACCTGATTCGTCAACATCCGCATCCTCGTCCCACTCCTGATAGGCTCGTCCTTCCTCTTCCAGGTTCCGCACCCACTCTTCATCTGGGTCCTGGTCCAACTCCCCCGGGGGCCCAGAGTAGTAATCACCTAGGAAACACACACTCTTAAACTCACAGACTAGAATACATTATGGCGGCCAGTGGTTTCCAACCCTGGTCCCAAAGCACCCTTCCCCTTTAGTGTTGTTACCTATTTTAATATCATTCACTACTGTTTTTTGCTACAATCTTTAAAAGAGGTGACTTATTACATTGTAAGAGGCAATGTGGCTATGTTCATTATATTAATGCGTCAGTGCATAACAGGCAGTGTAGCCTATTTTCTAATTTCTGGTTTTATGATAAACGGAGTTGCTTGAACTCATGATAAATTAGCACCTAACTCTGAAAATTGTTCAAACAGTGTTTGAGAATTAGCTAGGCAGTTATCACTGTTTTCAACTAATATCTCTGTGGCTTTTACACCCACAAATAAGTAGATCTGAAATACATATTCTAAATTTAGAGGAGTTGCGCCCCTACAGTTCTCGTAAGGTTGAATAATAGGTCAATTACACATAATACACATCTTGGTCTACACAGACCTAGAGTAAGACCTTGTTCTGGCCCTGTAATTCCACCCACAGGACTCTGATGCAGAAACAGCAAGCTGGTCTCTCACCTCTGGCCCAGCGGACCGGGTACAGGTGTCTCCAGAGCAAACCGGTTTTAACTACCTGTGCCCAGGTACTGCACACCTGACTGCAGCGGCACAGGTCCTCAGGGCCCAGGTACTGGAAAAGGCGCACCAAGACCTCCTCTGGTAGGGCTGAGATGTGTGTGTAAGTCCGACTCTCGTGCTCTGTTAGACAAGAACGACACAAAAACATATACACTGTTACACACCAGACATCTATTGTCCAAAACGTATTACCATCTGCACTGTGGGAGCCCCACTGACACAAATGCCACTTTAGGTAACACTGGATTTTACACCGGAAGGATGTTTCAAAAGTGGGAAATAACTCCATCCATTTACCCGTCTCTCTTTCACATACACATTTTCTTGTTATTGTGTACTTTTTATTTACTTTTTATTATTATGCAAAAAGTGTTTAGGAGTGATAAGGTAAGAATTTTTTTGTTCATCAGTTGAACTCATGGATGGTGATGTGTGTCGGGGCTCTTTATATCACTGAAAGC
>JBBPCX010000141.1:4453995-4464369 GCA_037974365.1 Hydrocynus forskahlii
TTAAAAATATACTGTTATCATTGGGCAGTTTGTTCAAAAACCTTTCAATTGTACTCTAATAGTTGATGACTGGAAAACTACAATGACTGCAATTCATATAGGTAATTTGGAAAATTGAAGAAAAATATGATTTGCATAATAATTTGGAACGCAGTGTAAATGTTTCTGTGATTTTGTGTCAAATCATAATTGATTTTCACACCTCTTAGAATTACAATGATTACTGTTACAGGTCTATGTCAACTGCAATCCAATCCAACACATTTTAACAGTGGCTGACTAAGTAATTATTATATATATTACCAATATTAAGCCTAATTCAGTTCAAATCCTTTGTTATATTTGTTGGTGCTCTGTACAGACACTATTACCTTATGGATATAACTTTAGGACTTTAACAGTGTTCTGACAGAACTGAGATCAGGCATCTTTCGTTGAAACACAGTTCAGCTAACTGCAAGTACAGCTATGTGCTTTGAGTCTATTTTCTTGCCACAAATGCCATATGACCTAAATCAAGTGGAAAATACACGAGTACAATGTTTTTGTCCACATTCTAGTCATTACTGGGATGTGTTGCAGATTTTTCCCATTACACAATTTCTATAATATACTCATTTTAAGAAAGCAGAAACCCTGAGAAATGCTAATACTAGACTAATTAAATGGTCGATATCCACTATGTGGTTTCAGTTTTTGTGGTTTCTCTGTAAATTTATGTCTTGAAGATCCTCTCTTGAGCATTTAATTTAAATTCGATTGTACGAGGCCTGTGTGGGTGTAACATTACATACACAGACCACTGGGCTGTCCATTACCGAAACAAATGCAGGTCGCTGACATTTTACCTCATTCTTTCAGTCAGGATCACAGATGTCTAAAAAAAAAGGCCACGTTTAAAAGTATGTCGCCTTCCAGACGATATAACTGCCTGTTCTGAGTTCAGTTAGGGCCACGGAAGGCCTGTAACTTGATTCAGGAACTGTGCTGTCTGTGTGAACTGCTAGAATTTGGCAAAGCATCAAAAAGGTTCATTTCCTTAAGCACTGGCCTGGTCGTAATACTCTTGCCCAAACAAACGGAAGATATCCATCTTCAGCATTACTAAAATAAGAAGCCAATTACAGGTTTCATATTAGGAAATTAAGGGGGTAAAATTGTGCCTGTACAAAATCGCCAGTAGTGTCACACCAACAACATTAAACGGCACAGCTACAAGGAGCTGGCTGTGTATTATTTGCACTTTTGAATATGCATTGTGTATTGAAGACGTCCTCAATTATTGCAAGACTTAATTTTTTGTCATATTGTTCTCCTTCCATAACCTAAAAACACCTCTTACCTTCCTCTGTCTTCTCATGGTCAGAGTATTTGAAGGCCTTGTGCAGCTCCTCAGCCTGGCTCCACAGATTTAAACCCTTCAGTACCTCCTCGGTTTTGTCCCACTGCTGGCTGCAGTGCTGCGCAATCACCTGCCTCTTAATGGCCTTCAGCTCCTCGTAGGTGAAGTATTCCATCAGCATGGGCTGGAATACCTGAGAAAAAGTGGACAGGACAAGTGTGAAAAGGTGAAACGAGTGCAGTGGGCAAGTATAATGACCTTAGAAGATTTTCAGATATCCTTAAGACTGTTGTAACGCCACCAGCAGAGAAAATACTTTTATTTTCAGCTTGTTGTGAGTCAGTACATTAATAATGGTATGACTGTGTATTTTCTGGCAGTGAGTACACTGTGTATTTTTTAGTGCAAGTACAACTGACCACTGTCACATCAAGTCTTTCATGAGTAAAATAAGCAAAAATTCTCTCAGTGCTTCCTGCTACACACTATGGGACTGTCTTTATTATATTGTCGAGAATAAAGAGAAATTAGACTATAATCTGGTAAGCAGTACCAATCATCACATGGTCATTAATGTTACATCATAACTATAAGTGTGTAGACTGAGCCAGTGTTAATTATTTCATAGTTGCGTGTGATAAGGGTCAATTGGGACTCTACCTCCTCTTCCTCCCTCATGTGAGGAAGGAAGTCCTGGGTGAAGGCCTCTAGCCGCTCCTTCAGCTGCTGGGCATAGTTCAGCTGCTCACACTCACTCTGAGGAGATAAAAGAGATAAACATCAGCATCATTCATCATGTGAGGCGTGAGAATATGTACATGTATACAGACAGACAGATCAGAGGGGTTCAATTCCTTATGCTGAGTCCAGTTTCTATTCTGAGATTTGGAAATTGTGGATAGATGAGACACTACATGGCCAGGCAGTTAATATAAGGCTGCAACCTACAGTTTTGCAATTTGATATCCAAACCATTGTTTACGTTATGCTGCATTACACAACACACTTTGTTGTTACCACATGAATTGTTTAAATGTTTAATTGATATGGTCAGTTTCACTGTTTGAAGAAAATGAATTGTTCATCTTAACAGACCAATTGGTAAAACATCTGACAGATTAATGAAGAGACAGATTAACAAACAGTCATCAGTACTCGCCCTGGATCAACAGCTTGCAGGCCCCTGAAACAGATTGATTACATTTAGTATCTAAAGTTACTCCTTCCTGCAATTTCACCCCAGGTGTTGAATTGTTTACCTCGGACGCCGAAACTAACAATTAACGCCTCTGAACATCAGCGTCCTCCAAATCACACTGAAGATCAAACTTCTTTTAAGTCACTGCTTGAAGTATTATAATTATAAGTTTACTCTATGGGCCCTGAGTCACTCAGCCAACAAGACTGGATGGAAAATGCTAGCATTCAAAGGTATTCTCTGGCTATAATTCTTTAGAAAACAACTCATTGTATCAATATTTTCTTGTTTTATCTTGGAACGATTCAGAGGTATTTAGAAAAAAAAAAATACACAAATGAGGATGGAAGATGCGTTTGAACAGTAGTGCAATACAAAGTATTTATTAAATATATCTTTCTTTTGGCCAAAAAAGGAGGGGAAACTTATGTTATTAATTACATTTTTCCAAAATTGATGCAGTTTAGTCTGAATAATGTATAGTTACAACCACACGTGAAATTTTTACTGAGTAGAAACAACAGGTCATACCACTTCCCATCATTTTCCAGCACACACATAAGAAAAAAAAAAAAAGAATCAAAAGCATCAGACGAGCCAACCGCAAGTAAACAAACGTTCTGAACCTAATGTGTTTTGGCAGAGCTGTTATTCAGGGTAGGCACTTGAATACGACATTGCATTCCTTTTCTTGGTCAGTCTGGCCATGCATGAAGGCTTCGGTCGAACAGTTTTATATAAACTGCGATGTGTTAGTGAACTGAATCAAAGAAACCTGAACAGGAAAGCAACGCAAGAAGAGAACTGTATTTGGAAACGAACGTCACGGGTTTATATCAGCTACCGGATGCCCTTCACGGCGCCACAACAACCTGAGTCATTCCAGCACAGCAAAGTGCCAGTCCCCACCCCGCAGCGTGGGCAGTAACAACACTGGCCTGAGCACGAGGGAGAGTGGGAGTGCAGGAGCTGATCTAGGACCCGAGTGCTCCTGTGTTAGTCTGTACTAATCTCAGCCATGGCTGATCCTAGATCAGCTCTGAATGCTGCGCCTGGTTGCATTCGCTGGCTGAGAAAGCGACGCAGTGCATTAGACTGTAAGCTAACAGGCCGCCCTCAACAAAACTCCACTGTTCCACACTTTCAACACAGGTTACTCCTGCCAAACCTCCACTTCAGAAGAACATTCTGATAAGCCAGACGTGTCCATCCAGCACTGATCTCAACTCAGCACGGAAAGCAAATAAATAAGGCTGAGAAATGTATTTACTTCGGTTTACTCATTCCTTCCTGTTAGCTGCAGGAGTCGGGACAAAATGTCCTCGTTTCTTTTGGCCTCGGCGAGTGGAAAATTACTTGATTGCAAACCCGGATTGGGAAAGGCAAGCAGGACACATTTAGCTGTTGACTGTTTCTCAATTCTGGAAAGTACTCATATCTAGCTCTGCCTGCAGGACCGTGTACTTTCTTTGGTTAAAATCACAAGCAGAAATGGCTGAAACAGTACCCTGAAGGTTAGTTGGGAGACTACAAATCAAAACACAATCAATGTAGAGTAGAGCTGCACAATATGGACAGAAAATCAGTATAGCGATTACACTGTTACATAACGCGATGCCTTTGAATATATTAAAGTGCCTATATCATCATCTTTCTGGAATTAAAAAGGATTAAAGTATGTAAATATCTGCTGCTCCGTCCATTCAGTCCGCATATGGAAACTAAGCTGCAAAAACAGCCCATTTGAAACCAGTTTTTGTGATGTCACAAAACCCACATATTTCTACATATTCGGCCTACATGAGTTTAGCTCCGCCCATTCATGCTGAAGTTCCAAGGAGTATTTCAGCTCTATGCTGTCTTTTGAATGAACTGCAATACAGAAAATCAATCAGAAACGAGACTGGTTACATATATCAGCCTGTTACATAAAGACAGCCTGTTTAATTCTTTGGCCGGAAAGTGGTCATGTAAGAATGAATTATGATGAATTATGAAATATTTTTGGTACACAAACCCATCAAATGTGAGAAGAAAAAAATGAAACAGAAGGAGAATGTAGGAGCCTTTAAAAACACCTCTACCAATATGTGTCTTTAATGGCTGAAGGTTTGCCAGAATAATTATGTTGGATTACATGAATACCTTGATTTATCAGAATACGCAGTAACTCACCTGGAGCTGTGACCCTATCAGAAACACTGTGATTTGTTAGAGGCTCATTTGCACAGCGCAGCCTTCTCTGATTTTAGTACTGCAGAGGCCAGTATCGCAACAAGAATTAACAGATATTTTGTGCAGCCCTGGTGTAGACAATATTGGTGAAGCCCTGTAGAATTATTTCTGTGGTACCAATAAGGCTGTCTTGGCTGCTTTAAATGACTCCTGACTGAGGATGATGTAACCAATGAATCAGCAACAACCGCCTAATCCGACAACTAGGATTAATATCCATAAGCACCGGTTATGACACCCATGATTACAGCAGTGACATACCTGCGATGGGCTGGGACAGATACCATACATAGATGACAATCAACAGTGTCATCCTCCTGCTGCACACAAAGTCAATCCATTCCGCATTAAAGAGGGCAGGCCAGTGTCAGTCTCTATACAAGAATGACAGTATTTTTATAGATTGTCTGGATATTTATACTGAACTGATGACTCATTTGTTCATATGAAGCACCTTCCAGTATTGTTTGTTTTCTACTTGACTGCTGATGCAACATTTGAACAATTTATGGATGTAATAAATGCCCTTTGCAATAAACAGCACTTTTTAAATTATTGTTTACAGTTTATATCTATATTTTACTCATATAGGTGTATTCTTTGTGTCTTTTTGTAATATCTGGAGCCATTGTTATCAATGTCAATATCTGTCTATAGCTGAGCCAACAACGTTTACTTTGACCTTGAAAGATTGGCCAGAACAGACTGCCAAAGACAAGATTTGTGCAAAAGTATCTAGACATAATGCTTCTAACGAGTGAATTCAGTTTCTTTAAGGTGCACCCACTGCTGGGACAGGTGTTCAATAGCACAGCTTTTATAATCTCCACACTAAAGCACTGCCAATTAACTCTGGACACTCTGGAGCTGCCACTCATGAGGTCAGCCATGCCAGCTAGAGGGTAAAAAGGCCTCCACCAATGGACTGTGAAGTAATGAAACTGTCTTTCACGGACTGGTGGAGCTCCAACTAGGTTTATTGTCATTTCAGCCATCTATCCAGACCACAGTGAAACAAACCAGTGTTCCTCCAGGACCATGGAGCAACTCAAGAACAAAAACAGAAATAACAGAAGACGACAAAAGAGAGAAAGAGCAAATAAAGACACAAGAGCAACAGAACAGGACATTTAGTGCAGTTGACATTTAAATGAATACATTATGACTATTATTGTATTCTGGCAGTGGAGTCATTAGGAGGGCTAAAATACAGAATAGTGGTAAACAGCTATAAATAATAACTGTGTAAGTAATAAGAGCAGCAGGACAGAGAATGTGCAGTATAATAATAAACAGAGGGTGTTTACAGTGGCAGTTTTGGGCGCAAGTTGTGTGAGGCAGAACAGTTCAGTGTGTGCATGAACTGCGTAAGGAAAGAACGAAGTTCAGTTCAAGGATATGGCTGTGTGTGATTATGATTCAGTTCTGTCCATTTAACACCTTTGATGAGCTAGTGTAGCAACAGCGATCCAGAACTAAGCATCAATACCTCACTAATGCTCAACAGCAATGTTCCAAACTCTAGTATAAGACCTTCCTAGAAGAGTAGAGGCTGTTACTGCAGCAAAGGGTGACAACCTAGCGATTAAGACCCTTGACTTGAAAGGAACTGTTGCATGAGCAGGTGTCTACAAACTTTTGGATGGTTTACAATTACTCCAAGCATAGAGAGACGCATACCTTGACATTCCTGAGGCCCTTCTCGAAGAGCAAGAGCATCTCGGAGAGCTTGTTGTCAGAGTGCACATTGTAGATGGTGCGGCTGCGCTGCTGCAGCAGCTCGATTATGTATTCATTCTCGATCTGCTCATGTATCTTGAACACCTTGAAGGTGGCGCAGAGTGTCTGCAGGAATGCGCGGAAGTCATTGTTGTTGGAGAAGTTTGTCTTTGACAGCTGTGGAAAGAAAGAGAGGGTGTCAACAACTACACAGTTCAACTAATAAAATAAATAAATTATTGCTGAAGCATTTATCTACCGTATTTATATCCACCTCTCTTGTTGACCACTGTGTTTTGGGTATATAGAATAGTGTATTTATTACAGAATATTTCCAGACTACTTCCTGAAGTGTTTTATTTTGACTATATTTTGTATTGTTCTTGTAGCATAAGCCATTACCTCGAGGATCAATAAAGGTTTTTTATTCTGATTTACATTTTCTGCACTAACAAGACATGAGTATGAAACATCTCTCACTTTTTCACCGTCCCTAAACTTCCTGTTAATCATAAACGTGTGGGACGTGAGTAGCTGATATGGCAGTGTAAAATATTTCCATAATACACAGCTCATTTCACAACCAACCATCCCATCCAGTGACGCAAAACAGCAATGTATCAAAATGAATGTTAAAAGCACAAATAATGCAATAACAATCTTAAAATGCTTGTAACGCTGCTTTTTTACTTCTCCTATACTGAAGCTGCAAAATCCTTACCTATAGGGAGGCTTCATAAGGTCAATGCTGTGAATTTGAATGCATTTTGCTCTGTCTATGGCATTAAGTAGGGCATTACAATATGTCGTCTACTAATCGAAACCGCAGTATCAGTCTCTGCAATACCTATATCTCAGAAGGCAGCAATATGCAAATGAGCCTCTAACCAAACACAGTGTTTCCGACAGGGCGACCAATCACAGCTCCAGGTGCGTAACTGGGTGTTGTGATGAATCAAGGTCTTCATGTCATCCAACAAAAGTCTAATTTTTAACTGTTAAAGGTGTTGGTCAGTCGGTGTAGGAATGGGCGGAGCTAAACCGGTGTAGCCAGAATAAGGAGAGATATTTAAATGCATTGTCATTGTGGCATCACAAAATTACAATTTGAAAACACTGTTTTTGTCACTAAGTGTGGCCACGGTTTAGTGGTTAGAATTCGTGTTGCGCACTGGCGTGGGCCAGGTTTGATTCCTGGTCAAGAAAATAGTGCTTGGCAGCTGGTGGCCTGTGGTTAAGGAGTCCGCCCCAGAGATCAGACGGTCGTAGGTTCAAATCCCAGGACTGCTAGTGGCATTACTGAGGTTTTCTTGAGTAAGGTACCGTCCCCACACACTGCTCCCCAGGCGCTGTGTTGCTGGCTGCCCTGTTTCACTTGATGAATGGGTTAAATACAGAGAAAGAATTTCACACTGTTCACACTGTGTGGGGTGTTCCCACATGACTATAGGGTCCTCTTTCATTTCCATACATGACTGTATGGATGGGGGCAGTAAATGTAAACTCAGAAACACTATTTGCAGACTGTAAGCCTTTTTAACTCTCAGAGTGATGATATGGGCCCATTAATGTCTTGAAATTCATCTCAATCGCACTGTGTAAAAGTAAAATTGCAATATTAATGTGTTGACCATATCTCCAGATTGTTGCTGTGTTTATGGCCTGAGGATAGAAGATGTGCGGTCTCAGATGTTCTCAGATCGTTACACAACAGCACTCCCAAACTCCTCGCAAAGAGACACTTCATAGAGTAAGTGCAACGAGTCCATTTGTCAGATGTGAAGACACCACAACGCAGCACAAAATGATTTCTGTGTTTAACCCATTTACCAAGTGAAGCAGTAGGCAGCCAGCGATGCAGCACGTGGGAACAGTACCTTGCTCAAGGGTACCTCAGTGGTGCCACTGGCAGTCCTGGGATTCTAACCCAATGCCTTCTGTCTGCAGATGCATCTCCCTAACCATCAGGCCACAAACTGCCCCAATGATGTCATGTTTTCAGACTTTTCTACAATCAGTATCAGAAAACTTTACAGATCCCGGGGGAACTGCAAAGACACACAGAGACAAAAACAAAAAATATAAAGTCTAAATAAATTCAATAAAACATCGGCAGAAAAAACTGCCGATGTTTGAAAATAATTTGAAATACACACAACACCCTTATACTACAGTGCTACTGCAAATATCTTTGTTTATAGGGTCAGTGCTAGGATTTTATATGCATGTATGCTGTGTTTATGGCCTTAAAGTACACTAAACAGACGAAAGTATTGGGGTGCCTGACCATTACACCCACAGGGACTTCACTAACATTGCATTCAAATACATAGACTTTAAAAGGGATTTGGTCCCCTTTTGCAGCTATAACAGTTTACACTCTTCTTGGAAGACTTTACACAAGATTTTTGTGTGCCCATTCATTCTGTAGAGCATTTATGAGGTCGGGCACTGCTGTTGGAAGAAAAGGCCTGGCTCGCAATTTCCATTTCAGTCAGTCCCAAAGGTGTTCGATGGGGTTGAGGCCAGGGCTTTGTACGGCCCAGTAAAGTTCTTCCACACCAAACTCATGCCATGTCTTTATGGAGCTTGCTGGAATATAAAAGGTTCTTCCCCAAACTGCCTCCACAAAGTTGGAAGCATGGCGTTATCCAGAATGTCTTGGTCTGCTGAAGCATTAAAACGGGCCTTCACTGGAAGTAAGAGGCCCTGAAAAACAGGAGTGTCCCAATAGAACTGTCCATATAGTGTAGAAGATGTGCTCATGGTTGGTCCTGCTTACGTAACCTCTATCCACAGGCCACATTCAGCTTTAAACCTCCAACACATAATCAAAAGTGACGACTTTATAATCTGGAGGGTTAGATAAATATACTAATTATCTAAAATAGGCCCAAACGCCTCTCTAAAACCCATAAATGCCCCTTCAACCAGGCATGGCAGATAAACACGGTGTTGAGCCTTCTCTTCTCTGTAGCACGTAGCACACGTACCGATATAGCTACAAGCTAACTGAAGGAGTTGGCTTTTTAGCTACACATGCTTACTAAATGGGTCTGACCGCTTACTAGCCACATACCAGATGTTCATTGTAAATTTATTTCACTTTTCAGATGTGAAAGAGAAGCGAATGAGTTTATAATCTGAGGGAAATTACCAAAAACATGAAGCTAGCTAAAGCTAGTTAGCGAGCCTAACTGCGTTCTTGTAATTAACCACAGACGTTTCGTTCGTAGAGCATTTCAGGTGCTTAATTTAGTCGTTTTAGCGATTAATATGTCACTAAGATGATTTATGAATAGTTTATGTGAGTTAAGTACACAAAAAAACAAAACACAGTTTCCATGCTAATGCAAGCTATTTGCAAAGCTCCTTAATGCATGATTCACTAATGCCAGATTCAATCAGGACAAGTCTGCAATGTGGATTTAGAAAACGGTATAATACACGGTTTATTCGTGCATTTAGGATGTTTAACTGCATACTTGGGACTGTATAAATACTGTTATTAAACAATAATACACAGGCAGGGGTGATAGCTAAATGAGAATCCAGCAGTCTGTCACCGCCAAAACCAAGAGGAAAACAAGAGTTTAAAGAAAAATCATCTTAAAATGCACTTACCTTATCACAGTAGAGCCCGACCAGTTGCTTCATCCTCCAGTGTGGCCCAGTGAACACGTCCACCTCGTCCGGGAAAGGAGCCATAGCGCTCCATCTACTCACAAGAACCAGAGAGAGAACAGAACTACACTACAGAGGGAGAGACAGGATCGGGGGGGAGGGGGGGGGGAGGGAGAGAGAGAGAGAGAGAGAGAGAGAGAAAAGGTATTTTCAGTTCATCAGGTTCTGAATCCTGGACTGAGATCGGAAGAGCGTC
>JBBPCX010000141.1:4471962-4496854 GCA_037974365.1 Hydrocynus forskahlii
CGGAGCGGGAGGGGGGGAGGGGGGGCCCTTGCAATCTCCTTGCCCCGGGGCCCAGACCCACCTTAATCCGGGCCTGCTCTTAGGAGGGAAATGTCTTCACAAATGAGCCCCCATTTTATGCTCCACTGGAAGGCGAGAACCACTGAACGCACAGTCACTGCGAAGAACTCATTAAAATGCAGCACTCGGACACAAGAGGGCGCTAGAGAGCAGTTATTTTTTCTCCCCACTCTTTGCCCTACCAACCGAAAATTTGCTTCACAGGTAATTCCAAATCCTGATTGGGAAATACCAGCATTTCTGGCCCGATGCTGAGTGGCTCCTCGAAAAAGAAGCTTTACAATAAAAAGCATCACTGTTCTTCATTTGAATCATTTGAGTCTCTTTATCTGCAGTTTTCAATGATCTGTCAGGATCGCATGTTTCCAATGAAGCATATCGTGATATTCTATTTAGTAGGCTAATCAACACACTAATACCAAAAAACAAAAGGACACAGGAAAGGTCATGTTCTTTGCCTGGGTTCCAGTACTATGCCAGAGTGGAAGGGAGGTCATCTGTAGGGATGACTTGCAACATCTAAAAATGACTTAAAATACCTAAAATGACTTAAAATGCCTAAATATGTGTCTAAATACATGCATGTTTAATTACAATTAGCTAGTAGTTCATAATCACGCACGCATATATTTCGAAATGTTTAAGTCATTTTCTTTGCCTCCGTTCCAGGACTCTGCAAAAGTGGAGGGGAGATCATCTGTAGGGGTGACTTAAAACACCTTAAAATGACTTAGAATACCTAAAATGACTTAAAATACCTACAAATGTCTCTAAATATATGTATTCATCATTATGAACTACTAGGCAATCGTAAAACAGGGAGGTGGAGCTTGTCTTTATAGAAAAGTGTTACTTTCAGCTAGGATCATAGATGAAAGTACTGAACATTCCCTACACTGTATGTAATCAGAAAGACAACACACACTAGCTAGTAAGAAAATAAAAATGAAAAGAGAAATGTCTTCGTAACGTTCTTCATGTTTTTTCCTAGTCTCATTTTTTGGTTTCTTGTATTGTTGTCTTTTTCTGTGTTTCTTGCGTTTCTATATTCTCCTGTCTTTTCCCAAGTTTCTGTTTATGTTGTTGTTTACATCTGCCATGTGTCTCTGCTTTGAGGTTAGTCTCCACCATAGCCCCGCCTCCTCATTAGCTTCGCCACCATAGTCTAATGAGAAGGCGGGGCTAGGGTGGAGAAGCTAATGAGGGGGCGGGACTAGGGTGGAGAAATGAATGAGGTTGTGGGGCTAAGGTGGAGACTAACAGCAAAGCAGAGACACATGTAAATAATACCAACACAGACAAATGTGTAAAGGACAGGAGAACATACAAAGGCTAAGGCTAAGAAACACAGGAAAGTTAAAGACAGATCTAAAAACATTACAAGAAACCAAAAAACAGGGTGAAAAAGAGAAGAACATTATACCTGGTTCTCTTCAGACTTCAGCAAAATGCTTTATATCACTGTTCATTTAGGCCTACTTCACACTGATCAGTTTCTACCAGCTTCACAGGTACAGTTACAAACTGTAGGCAGACTGTCAGTTTGTGACCATAGACCTGCTGCTGACCAGACTTGTGTGGTGGACCATTCAGACCCGCAGAGACGGTTAACTGCCTCTCTAACCAACCACCAAGGTGGGGTTACTAATACAGTCATTTATTTGTGCACAAAGTCCTTGTGCAAAGGTTTCGGCACCCCTAGTCAAATTACATACGTTGATTCTCTAAGTCAGACGAAATCAATAAAACGCACACTGGCATAGAACTGCAATATGAACTATGTCTATGAATTTTAAGTCACAAATCTTTTGTTCACTCTAAAACAAAATGGCAATAATTACCTTTGACGAACTTCTGGTAAAATTTTACCATCCAATTGGTCTCATTGTTAGAGGAGAGTGTCCATTATAGGAGTGTTTTTATACTTTTCCTCATTAAATAAGATGTGATTCAGGTGATCACTAATCAGTCCCTCATAAAGCTGAATGAGGTGCTTGTGTAGGAATTTAACAGACACTGGCATGGAATGGTTCTCATACTCATAGAGATGCTCTCGTTTTTTTCCGGAGCTGTGTATATATTTGAAAGAGTGCCAGACACACACACATACACACACACACACTCACATATAAATACATTTAGGAAAAATAGGATATAGGGAGAAAAGCAGGAACCCAAACAATTATAAATGTCTGTAAACAAATTTTATTCAATTTTTTGAGCCACAAACACTGCAGTACT
The DNA here is from genome assembly GCA_037974365.1 of Hydrocynus forskahlii. NCBI lineage: Eukaryota > Metazoa > Chordata > Actinopteri > Characiformes > Alestidae > Hydrocynus > Hydrocynus forskahlii. The sequence continues at coordinate 4,474,264 of JBBPCX010000141.1, forward strand.
GGCTTCACTTTGAACAACACGTAACATGTTCCTCCATGGAGAGACGGATGGGTGAAGGTGCTACAGGGTGAAGGAGGGGTCCATTTGAGCAGACGGTCTACGTCTAATGAGAGTAGAGCAAGAATCACAGCATCACAGTTTTACTGTATATTGGTGGCGCATGGAGTGTGAGTATACATGTGAAGTACGTCTTTCTCTTTTTATTCATAAATAATCTAGAAAAACAAGCCTACAGTAAACCTTGCTTGTTCACGTCTAAACGCAATACATTAGGCAATGTGCAATGCTGCTTGAAAGCCAGGGAGTTCAGAACAGCAGCAGCCTCGCTTGGCTGTCACTCATCAGTAGTTTAACACAGTGGATCATCGTCGAGAGTGGTCAGGGCAGTGAAGTCCGTTGTGCTTTCTGCTCCAGCCGCCGGGTCCAGCCAGCCCGGGAGAGCGAGCTGGACTAAAACACCGCTGTCCGTTGTCCTGCGTGAATGTAAACCAAGGCGAAACCTAATGAAAAGAAGAACTCTTTGGTTTAGTGAATGAATCCCTTTTTGTCCTCTCTTTCTGACCGGGTGAGAAGAGCACATCTGGCCAACAGGTTCTGCTCCTCTTTGTGGTTTTCAGCTTTTTCCAGGATGCTAATATTAAAGCAGCTCTATTTGTGTTTTAGTTTCTTTTTTCTATGAAATCCAGGGCCTCCAGCATTAACACTTTCAAGCCTCATTTCTGTCTGTGGGGATATGTGTTTGGAAAGCTGATAACATCAAGCCTTTAGTAAAAACAGTTTACAAAGCAGGAGTTTCTCAGTTTACCAGTTAAATAAAAGGAACACTCTGGAGTTTAACCAATGGATGGAGGTCTATCGGTTCTTTCTACACCGCATCACTACTGACACAGAGTGACACATGGCCTTGGACATACACTCTTCTGTTCTATTACTTCAGCACCGACTTACGTGGCTTTGGATAAGAGTGTCTGCTAAAGGCCGTAATTGTAATTGTAATTGTAGAGTCTATCTATCAGAGATGCTACTAGACCAGTGGATCCTAAACCGGACCTGAAGGACCCCCAGCACTACACAGTTTAGCGTTTCCCAGCTTCCAACACACCTTACCAGGTTATTACCCAGCTGTTCTAATACTGGAGAGGGTACAAAACTGTGCAAGACATTTGGTTCTCCAGGACCAGAAACCACTGTGTTTAACTGAACACCACGGTGTGAGAGGGTTCTAAGTGCCTGATGATTATGTGACAAAAATATTTATTTACTTTTTTCATGAATGTTGCTTTAAAATGAGCAGAAAATGCATATAAACTGTTAGCTTTCTTTTAATTGAAACCAAATATGATTTGCCTTGGGGTGGGGGGTTCAAACTTTTGCACACAACTGTGGTTTTCCAGACACCTGATCCAACTCCTCAGGTCATTACCTGGCTGTTCTTCAGTTGAAGTGGATACGAAAACGTGCAAGGTAGGAGGTTCTACTGGAACAGAAACCGCTGTGTCTAGCTGAACACGAGGGTGGGGGGTTCCAATACGATTCACTAAAATGTGCCAAAAAATTTATTTCAATGTGCTTTCTGTTAAAAAATGAACAAAACATTATTTGTCTTGAGGGGGAGCGGTTAAAGCTTTTGCACACAACTGTAGTTTTCCACAGTGAAGGTTTTGTGCATAGTGGGGGGATTTGGAGTGGTACAGGCTGTAGATGCCCTACAGAAATTAACTAAAACTGTAAAAGTTAAATGTAAAATGAAAGGAAAGTTATTAAGAACAGCTTCGGTAAGATGTTCCGTTACAGGCAAATGGTTGTACTTTTGATTTTTTAAATCATTTAAATGTTATGTTTATGTATTTTCTCCCAAATTTAGTCATGTTCAACCCCACCCGCTAGTTAGGACCAATTTAGTCATGTTCAACCCCATCCGCTAGTTAGGACCAATCAACCTTCTGTTTTTACCAAATCCTGGGCACTAAACTGGAATGACTGTGAATCACTATGAAATTCGAGAAGGACGGAGGGGAAAACCGCCGGAGTGTTCCTTAAGGCTGATAAAGAGGACTGTCCAGCAGAGAGGGGTCCCTGATCACCCCCTCCTCCTGGACAGCATGGACCTTCAGCACTGAGCACACAGGTCTAAATCCTGCTTTGTGAAATACTGCTGTTGGGAAAAAGGGGGGCTAACGATTATCGCTGTTGTCCTGATGAATATGGAGGTGTGTGTAAACGTGAGGATCCTGACCCGGTGTATTAAGGCTGAGTTATCATGAGCGATGAGGATGAAGAAGATGATGACGTTTCCCGGTGAGTCTGTACAGTGCTACATTGTGCATGCTGTTTAAAGCACACAGATACAGAACAAAAAAAGATCAGACAGATGGACCGTCGGAAAATGGTGTGTATGTGTGTGTGCTACATCTTTAAGCAGACAGAGAGACACTGTGTGTGTGTGTGTATGTGTGTGTGTGGGTGTAAAGGTTGGTGCGTCCTTCTCAGCTGTTTAGGTGAGTCCGATCTCCTCCAGAACACTGCGGGGGGTCTCTGCTTCCTGAGGAGAGTGAAAGAAACAGCTCTAATCATCATCTCTCACATAGCGGCTGCGTTCCAATACGTCACTCTGTTATTCACACTGCACACACAGTAAAGGCCAAGAGCACGGAAGCAGGCAGCTATCTTTCAAAGCAGCTATCTGTATATATATTCAAAAACAATACAGCTTTTTAATATTCTCCAATTTTTGTTCTAATATTCCAATACTTTTACGTTTCCAACTTTTTTCAGTTTTACAGTACTTTCAATATTTTCTAATTAAGTGAATTTACCTCAGACCAGCACAACCCTGCATTCCAATAAAGGAAAATGATTTCTTAAGAGATTCCATGGTACCATGTTAAAGAGTACTCCTACTGTCAATCCACAAAACTCCACAATTTCTCCACCATCCGATACCCCGTTTCACTCCAGAATACGTTACAGGGATGGAAGGAAAGTGTGGATTTCCAATTCACACTGATTTAAAAAAATGTCTACAACAAATTTCTTGTCATGTTAGAGGGTTAACAAGTCTGGTAAATGAGATGTCTTTACATACACATACTAATGTGTTAGACAGGAGGTCATTAAGAAAGCTCCGGAAAGAAATTAGAGACCACGACAACAAAGTTTTGTCTTTTATAGGTGCAAGTATTGAACTGAACAGATTTGCCTTAGTTTTTAAGAACTGCTGACAGTATTTTTCCTCATTTCCAAACAAGAATATTGTTCTTCAAAGCATCATTTTAAAGGAAACCTCAAAATAAGAGAAATGATGCAGCATTTACAGAACTCGAATAATTCAAAGAAAACAAATCTCTTGTTCTCTCTTAAACAAAATGGCAATAATGACCTTTGAGGAACTTCTAGTAGTGTTTCACCATCCAACTGGTCTCACTGTGAGAGGAGAGTGTCGATTACAGCAGTGTTTTTATACTTTTCCTCATTAAATAAGATTCAGGTGATCAGTAATCAGTTCCTCATAAAACAGAACGAGGTGCTTGTGTAGGAATTTACCAGACACTGGCATGGAATGGATGTCACTCATAGAGATGCTGATTTCAAAATAAATTGCAGTGATCTCTCATATTTTCCGGAGCTGTACATAGGACCCAGTACTCGGTTCATACTGTGTTTTCACTTGACCAGATAGAAAGCCAGGTGCACCCACTCGTAGCACTGCAATCAGATTAGTACTGAACCCCTCAGAGGTGGTCAGAGAGATCCTGACCAATGTAAATTGAACATATTCTCTATATTTACATGCAGTCACATGCCCAGCGGGTGAAAGGATTAACATACAAATGCGGGACGGAGGATTCCTGAGGCTGAAGTTATCTCCTAACCCTGCTCCGCCTCACCATCCGATGGAGGATCTGATTAGAGCTGCAGCAAATCTCTGCAGGCCCCAGTGAGCCACTCACAGCTCATGCAGATATTTACTTGTCTGGTCATGTTTACTTGCTTCCGAGCGTTTGGTCTGAGGTGTGTGTGCTACGCTGCGGAGAAGGTGACACTGGTGTCCTCTCCTGCTGTTTCACAGTCCAGTTATGACTCATCCACTCAGACCTCATATTACACTTTAAGATGTGGTTTTATGAGGCCTACTCCCACTTTCAAATTTTCACTTTGGGAAAAATGCCCAGCTGAGGCTGCGATGGTGGATGAAAAAATGAAATAAGCCAAGCGATCTCGGCCAATTAATATTCTCAGTAGAAAACATTTATAAAATAATATGTCGCCCCTGCATGATTTTTAAGCAACCAGAAGCTTGTATTCATGTATAAGATCGTAGTTAATATAACACAAAACTCAGAAGGTATATGTATACACACAAACACCAAAGTCTCAAGCCACCCCTCATTTTGCTTTGAATCACCTTGGTGAAAAAAATACTATTTTCTGTCAAACTGTCTTATCTTTGGCATACTGAGTAGATTAAATTAAAGAAACAGGAACAAATGTTTTACTGTGACAGGCTGCGAAGTGCCTAAAGACACAAGGAGCCTAGATAAAGGAGTTCCAGCCAATCAGCATTCAGCACCACCAGTATACTGATCACCGCCTGATCATCTGGAATCATCTGCTCCTGGTTCTTCACTGGTTCAGGACTTCAGTTAGATGCTCTTCGTTCTGCTTGAATAATTAATATGTAGGTCACTGTGTGTCTTAACCAACAAAAACACTCCTCTGAAACTGGTCAGGTTCAGGGACTAGATGGGAAATGAAAGTCTTTTAAAGTCCTTCAGGAAGCCTGGAGAACTGTTCTTCATTATTAAAAATACAAGGATATAAGGAGTGGCTCAAGACTTTTGCTCAGAACTGTATATTGCACATAAACACACACTTTATATAGATACATATACATACACACAGTTTCAGTGTTCAATGGTTTCAGATTTATAACTTTTACCCTGTGAGGGAATTCACTGCATATGGGCACTGGAAAAGGAAAACAACCCTGACACATACAGAAATTTCTCTAAATCTTCAGTTAAAGGGACTTCCACTGATTTCTCAAACATTCTGCCCCTGTAGTCATTGTAAATATGTTTATTCAGGGGCTTTGAATGTGCTTTTTCTTTACAGTGGTGGTGAATGGAACCAGGTGTCTACAGCACAAATAATAGCCAGTTAATTTACAACACGCAGTGAACCTGCTCACGACTGTCAGGCATCAGACAGTATATTCACAACCATTTCATGGTAATAACTTTCTCTGAGGCAGCTTTAAGAGGGAGATGTCTGGTTACATTTACCACCACGGTGAACAATTTATCTGGCACTTTCACATAAAATGACTGTGGGTATCTTAACTATTTCATTATAAAGAGTGTAAAGATGAGAGGGATTATTTTAAAAGAATATCTTATTTTTTTAACCTGATCTCTATCTGCTGCATCTGAAGCAAATTATTGAAGGTAATTTTGGTGAATTACCCCGTAATATAAATGTCACAAAACCCACTGACTCAACAGTCAGTGAGCCATTGAGAAGGTCCTGCTTTCACTGATCACAGGGAAATGATGGTGCTGTTCCACTGGCACAAGGAACCGAGCCGTACCGCAAACAAATGTTGTTCTATTACTAATAAAGAGACCCGAACTCGAACTGCTCCACAGCAGGGCCAAAAATCTGGCTGCAGCTGACCTTTCTGTTTGAAATGTCATCACAACATGGAAAGTGACCACTGTTTTTGTCTTTTACTGTATACAAACCTGACAACTGGAAGTCGATGAAGCGCAAGCACCACTGTCTGCTAAATCCTACTGAGGATAAATTTCAGTGGGAGTTTTCTACAACGCTAACAAATTTATCTTTAATGCTGTGAAGGTGCACCACGACAAGTTAGCTGGGTTAGGGATTCATCGCATGGCTAAAAAATGTTGAACCAAATTAAAAAAAAACTCAAACAAGACTATAAAAATAATAAAAGGTCCCAATATCAAAAGCAGCTCTGACAGAAAAAACTTTCTGCCGGTTCGACTCCGTGGACGCGGCTTTGGGACGACCAGCCATAAACTGTGTGATGGGATTTGTGCTGCTGACGCGTCAGAAACACTGTTACTGGTCTGAGATCCACTGGAAAATCAAAGAGTGCTACAGCTTCAGTGCCATCACAGTACAGTTTAGGTACAGCGCGGTTCCTGTAGGCCTATGGAAAAGTGCCTTTATTGTCTGTGACAGTGGACTGTTTGCTGCAGATGCATTGGATAAAGACTGTGCTGCAAAGAACTGGAATATTCCTTTAATTTGGGAGGACAAGAAACACAAGACATTTCCACCAAACACTTTGTTCATCCACCTACCTGCCCCGCCATCACTTTACTGAGAAAGGAAAGAAAGATTACAGTCCTTTATTCAAAAGACTGCCTGTTTGTAACCCAGGAAAGAGGAATTGAAGACTGACACACACTCAGAGGGGGGACACACTCAGGACACACACACGACCTGGGAGACCAGTGTGTGACCAAGACACGGCGGCGCCGAAGTGAGAGGGCCGTTCTTGAGATGAGATTTGACGGAATGTTCTCAGTTTTCTCTGAATGATCTAAAAATAAGTGACGTGTGGGCATGCCACGTGACTCAGGGACGGGTGACTCAGGGATGGCGGTGATGAGTGGCGGATGGGAGTGAAATGTGAAATTACTACAAATGCACACTTGTTCCACAGGGACGGGCGATTAGAAACTGTGGGCGTTACAGAAAACGTGGGATGGTGACACAGAAAGCAGTTCACACTTACTTTGGCGTCCTACACATTACGTCAAGCACAAAGTAAAGAGAGAAGTGAGGCATGAGAAGACACATCTCAATCCGAGGCCTGCTGCTCCGTGGCCAAACGGAAACAATTTTCACTCGTTAAAGGAAGAGTTCAGAGAAGAAACGAATGTACAGTCCTCCGATTATGCAGCAAACACCAGAAGTCAAAAGTCGCCCTACTCTTTTCTGTAAATTAAACACATTCCCAAAACCTCTATTAACCCACTTAAACTGCACCCAGCTCTTCATTAAGATGGTGGAAATTCGTGGATGTGTTCTAAGGCACAGTATGACTTACTGTGTGATAAAAAAGGCAGCAAGACTTCAACGCTACAAGCAGTTATTTCATACAGCACCAGGTTTGAGACTAATCTTAGATCAGATTTCTTTGTATTTGTGATGGTCACTGTCACACTGATTCTAGAACAGCGCCTCTACTCTTGAAGTGGTTTGAGAAAACGGATCCTGTTAGAATAATTCGGATAACAGTTTGTGCTGTTTATTTTAATAGCTCACACTAGAGTCTTAAACCACATTTATAAGTCTGTGCCACTTTGACGAAGACCTGACTGCAGTTGGAGCAGGTTGAGAGAAGTCTGGGAGACGTGTTTATGGAAAAGATTTGGGCGACTATTGACTTCTAGTGTTAGCATCGTTGGCCTCGGAGCTGCAGCACTGTTGTAGGTACATGGATCAGTCCTTTGGTTTTCTTGTGGATGTCACATATCATTATTTTGGTAGAAGCTCACACTGAATGATAAATATACTGAAAAAGTTTTCCTCACATTAAAAAGACACAGAGTAGAATCTGTAGTAGGGAAACTGTCAAACTTTCAAGAAAATTCCCATTTAGTTCATATAGTTTGAATTCATTGTGGCTGTGATGCCACAAACCAAGAACACATTTACATACACTTTTACATAAGACCACCAGTTTAGCCTATAGAGCAGACAATCTTTAGCAGAGTTATTAGCAGATGAAAATACGGTTACACTGTACTGTACTGTTTAATGAGTCCGATTTTTTTCCCCTGACGTAAATGAAAAGTTCAATCTGTGTTTATTCCACACATTTCAACTTGGATTGCTTTTTAAATGAGGCACTGTAAAGGGCAGCCAATCAGAACAGAAGACATTTGCATACATTTGTATAACCTTAAAGGTACAAACACAGCAACAGAAGCTGGAAAATGATCCTATAAAATGAATTATGCACACATAATCATTGTACACAGACCTCAATGGAAAAGATTAAGAAAACTGCAGAATATGGACCCTTTAGGACAAATACGGTACCAAGTTAACAAACATAAATACACAAAGCAGCTGAGTGGGGTCTAGCTTGGCCCAGTCTGGGTGGGGACACCGGCGATTGGCTGCTCTTCATCCAGTGCAGTCATCTATGAGGTGACAGAGCCCATTTCCACATATTGATTCTCTCCTCAGAGGTTTAAACTCTCCTTCGTCCAGGTTTTTAAGGCTTGGCACTAAGTGTGTGCATCTCTCGCCAATAATGCTGAATCATTCATGGCCACCGGGGCCTGGAGCTCTCCGGTGCATTAAAATCAACCATTAAAGGAGCTCCAGAACCTTGGAAGTAATTCTGAAACGCACACTCAAGTGGACATAGACGGGTGTTCACACACAGCTTGACATGTACACTGCATGAGAGCAGTGTACACCCAAATCATGTCATACAGGGAACTGTGTCAGTCATTTTACAAATAGAAATCCTAATAATAATTGAATGTAACTAAGATTGACCAAAGAAATGCTTCAGTGGGGACTGGTTTGCCACTCTGTCCACAGTGTTGATACTGTGAACTGATACGGAACATCTTTTGGACACTGAGCGCACTCAGGTGGGAGGCTATTTTTTTTATATATCAAAACATCTCATATACTACATATATAAATTACTGTGCAAGTCTTTCAATAGTATTTCAAATCTGTTTAGATGAGCAGTGAGTGTATTTTAATAGTACTACATATACAAAACAAAAAAGAATAAATGCAAACAACAATTTCCATCAGAAAATCAGTCCTTCATGAAATTTAATCAGGAGCTGCTGATGGAGTTTCACAAATCCAAACAACGGCTGGAATAACCGAGGAGGAATCTAGAACCGAACATATCAGCGACTTTTTCTGGCTTTCTTGTTTGTTTGCCTTTACTCTAATGTTAATTTTACTTCTGCAAATTATCATATGTCAAGAATCTGTCAAGAATCACCCCCGACTCCCCTGCTCACATGTCAGAGCGTTTTAATTTCACTTTATTTTGCTTCTTTAACAGAATACAGAACATGAATTCTGACAGAATTATTAAATGCCTTTACATTTTGACTTGTCACACTAATTAATATGCTATTATGATTTAATCAAATAAAAACCTACTTCACCAATTTCACATCATCTGCGCTGCGAGGCTAAAATACATTCCTGCACAAATCACAGAAAGTAGCTAAAGGTCCTTCTACAGTATAATAATTCAGTTCATTTGAATGTGTGTTGACCTCTTCCCAGTGTACAGTTTGGCTGTGGGTGCTGGGTAACAGATAAATGGACTGAACACTCTGTTTGATAGCAGCCTAGGAGGAAAATGAAGGTCTGAGAGAGATGTCGGTAAATAGAGAGTACAGACTAAAGTGCCTAAAGTGAAAGATTACCACAAACACTTCAGAACATCTGCAGAGCAGATCGGTAACAGCTGAATGACAGAGTGAGCGCAGGTGGGTGTGCTGTGTGTGTGTGTGTGTGTGTGTGTGTGGTTTTGCAGCATCTAACCCAGGCAGGCTGCTGCGAAACCCCAATACGTGTGATTAGGCTGTGGTGCTTCACTGCCGCAGCCTTTTCTATAAAAGCACCTGAAAGGCGGAGGAGCTTGCACTGGCATAATTTCGACGAATTGGACATACAACAGCTGTGATGCACATATTTGACGCACACTTACCGACTTTCTGACTCACAGGACAAAATGTACATAAAAGTACATACATACAGTAGGACTAGGACAATCGAACACGTAAAGGGTACAGAACATCAAAGTACAACAGCACTGCAACAGGCCTTTCTATCAGTTTTGCGGAAAAAAACTGACAAGAAAGTATTTAAACATTTTTCAACCTAATCGCCATCTGTTACATCAGTACCAGTGTTTGCTGAAGCAAATGCCCACTAGCTTTTATGGAAAGTGTTTGACACACAAAGACAAATAGCCAATTACAAGTTCATTAGTTTGGCTCTGGTTGTTGAAAGACATTCAGGTGAAGAACATGAGCAGCATGAATCTGCTGGATAAAGGCAAAAAGAGAGCAGGCTAGCTAACTGGTTCTGCTGATTTGTACGGCAAGCTCTATAATTTAGTACAATACCTGCATCGTCAATCCTCAAGGAGAATTAGGTTCATTTATCATACTTATTTCATGTGTGGTCAAAGTGAACTTGGAGAACCTTGAAGCAGCTAAACTGGCTAAGAAAACTCCCTGAATATACACGACATGGACAAAAGTATTGGGACACACCTGTTTTTCAGGGTTTGGGCTAGGCCCCTTACTACCAGTGAACGACAAACTTAATGCTTCAGCATAAAAAACCATTTAGACTTTGTGGGGAAGAACCTTTTCAATTCCAGCATGACTCAATATTAAAGTCTATGGATTTTAATGAAATGTCATCAAAGTTGTTGTTATGGTCATACATCCTAATACTTTTGTCCATATATTGTACTTCTGTAGTATCACTATCTATGTAGGCCAAAATCCTGCCAGACAGTCTCTTTATCTGACTGAATGTTACAGCACATCTGTCTCACAGCATCTCTGAGACCTGCAAAATGCTGTTCAGGCCTGCAAATCAGTAGTTAGCCTGTCTGGCACCTTTGGAAGCAGCCAGTTAAACCAACAGGCTCATAGATGAATTACTCCAATAATACTCGGAGGCAGGGAGGTTCAATATCTTACCGAAAAAGTCACTGTAATACTGGAGGAAATGGTGCTTAAAAAGCTGTTTCACTAGGAAGCATTTAACCCCTGTGTGAGAAAGTGATCACATCCCTTGTGCCTGTGTTGCTATCATGAAGTTCCCTTATGCTGTATGTTTGGGGAAAGGACTTTGGACATCACATATGTAAAAACTTAAACAGTGACAATGCCATTTTTCATGATTTGTGCTCAGTAAGTTAAGATTAAAATCTTCATACGGCATCCTAATGAAGATGGCTGTTTTTCCTTTTTTTTGTCATTAAAATTGCTGAAACTTAAAAGCCTTAATCATGAAGCATTTTTGTAATTGATTTTGTTGACAGACTGTCTATTCTCTTTTAAGTGCTGCAGTCTGGAGAGCAAATGATACACGACTATGCAACAGAGGCAGCAGATGGAGATTAGCTTGAAAAATACTGAAGTTTTCCTTTAAGAAAAAGGCCAACAGTATAATATAATATAATAAGATACAGGTGGATTTAAATGAAAGTAATTCTACTAGTAACAGACATACAGATCGTTTTACTAGCCTGAGGTACTGACAGTGCTGCAAAAAAGGGCCACTAGGGGTCGCTGTCACAAACATTCCACAAACAGGTCCGGTACAGGTAGACATGGGATCAAGGTAAACATGGAGTGTGAGCATGTGCATGAGACAGAAGGAGAGATATGCAGAGAGAGAGAGGACAGAAGGAGAGATATGCAGAGAGAGAGAGAGAGAGAGAGAGAGAGAAAGACACACAGAACGAGGATGTGTGTGGAATGAATGTGGTGCTAACACACACACACACACACACACACACACAGACGAGATGACGATGAGACTGGAGACCCCAGAGATGCTGCGTTCTGATAGGACGGTGGTGGAAGAGGAGGTGGGGCCAGCAGGAGCACCATGCAGGAGAGGGAGAGACTCGGCATGCATGACGGACAGGCGCCAACAGCAGCAACAGCCAATCAGTACACAGGCACATTAAAGTACTCATGTCGGGGCTGAGAGAGAGAGAGAGAGAGAGAGAGAGAGAGATGCACAAAAATAGAGATGCACGGAAATACATATCTATAAAAGTCTCAAAACAGTGCAAGCTCACAGACAAACCTTTAAGGCAACAGGTTTCACACCTAGAGGAGAGAAGACAAAGAGGCAGGCACGAGACGGCAGGCAGGGGACCACGAGGACCAGACAAATACTGTGTTTACACACACTGGGTGCTGGCTGATATATTGTCTCTAAACTAGTATTGGTGTCACACAATACTGATAAAGATATTCATAGATAACAAACATTAAATTGGTCACATAAGATAGCACTCAGGTCGCCAAACATTTTACTTTTATTGCTTTTTAATTGCAATTTGTACTATTTTTGTTGACATTGAGGACCTCGGGGTTAACTGCAATGACACTGTTGGGTGCTTTAGATTGTTTTGAAGTAATAATCAGGTAAATAGGTAAATTCCTCTCTAGTTAAGGTTCATGGTACAATGTATACACCACTGCTGCAATGGTAGTATCAGCAAACACTGTGATATTGTGATATAAACCTGTGACATTGAGCTGAAAACACTGGGCACCTTGCAGGCTGGACTAATGTTTAATTTACTCCATGTGGACTGCCAAGAACTTCAAATGAGCTGAAGAACTAATCAGTGCTTCCTTATGCAGTCTTGAATATTTTCAAATGCTTACTGCCACCATTGCAAAGAAACAACCTATTTGTTTTAGTCAGCATACTGTGAATGTCTGCATTTCTTTGTCTGTAATTTATATATTCTTTTCTTAACTGCATTGGACTCTAAGCTGGAGTGGGTTAGCCTGCAGCAAAAGAACCTCAGCACAGGCCTGTGTGTTCCCAAAACCTGATGAAGGGCAGCACGACAGCATGTGGCTCAGGGTGAAACACTCTATGGAGGACAAAGAGTAGAGGCCCACTACTGGAGCTACAGAACCTCTGGAGCAGTGGTCTTCACAACATTTTTACAATCAGGCACAGTCTTGGTCCTTGTCATGCAGTAAAATGGCTTTTTGTAGTACATCTTGTCATTAATAGTCCATAATCTATTAGTAATCGATTGGTATATATTCTATGTTATCCCTAAAATTGCATAAGGAGATATTTTATCTCCTTACACAGCTAATAAGGCTTTAATTTGGCACCTTATTTCTCCAGCTAATGCTAAAACTTCAGCCTCAAAGTTCTAAATGTACAGTAAGTGCCATCTAACAAGTATTAGGTCTTATAATTTGTTTTTATTTATACAATATTTCAATACCCAGCCATGGAAGAAAATATGAGACCACTTTTCCCTTTTTTTCCGTTCACTGTTTGTACAGTTTGCAGCAGTGTGTGTGGACCACTGCTCTAGAGGTAAAACATGTCAATAGGAACACATGTATAAACACTCATAGGACACTATTCAGACTTTATTAATGCGACTACACGTGGAGTTTGCGCCTCTGCAGGGACAGACTAACAGTGGAATTCCTCTACTGAGACTATAGGCTCTAGAAGAGAATTCCCCAGACAGACACGAAGCATTCACCCTATTCATCACATTCACCTGGGCTGCTTTAACTCTGGAACAGACCAGAGGACTCGGCGGACATGTTAGGGCCCAGAACTCCTAAAGACAAAAAAATATCAGCGTCACATGACTGCAGTGCAGCGTTTCCCATGGATGTAGAACAGCTTTAAGCTCCAGAATCTTCTCGCCGCAATCTTTCCCACCACAATAATCCAGCCTTATCCATGAGGGAACATGAAAAATTGCTCTCCGATTGAAAAGCAAAGGGCAACTCTGACTCTGACATGAAATTACCATTTCTGTTTGCTGTCTCTGTCACACACACACACAAATACACACACACACACACTCTATTTCTTCTTCTATATCCCCACTGATGTGAATCATCTGCTGTAATACAATTACAAGGGCACTCAATATGCTTGCACCATGTACCATGTATCGCTTTCTCATCAAAGACTGACTCATTTCTTCTTAATTCCCAGAGGAATGCCGGAGTTTTCCATTTTAATTAAGCCGCAGATCCAACTCCATGCAGGAGCTTTCCCAGCAAAAGAGCCCCCGTGAAACGTTCTCCTGGAATGTTCTTTTCCCAGCGCCATCCAGTCCCGCCGGCCTCGCTGACGGATTCAGAGCCCCTGGCTCAGGTAAAAACCAGTGGAAGAGCGGGTGTGTGATTTTAATTAAAAATATCAAAGGGATGGCAGGAATTTTTTAAGCGGGTGCATGGGGGTTTCCCTTTGAAGATTAAACGGGCAAACCGCCCAAAACGCATTTGAGGAAAAACAAAGTATGTTGAATTAGATGCAAACTAGCTAAGTGGAATAATTAACATGACATAAATTAAGTGCAAACTTGGGAAAGAGTACATTTTCAACCTTCTGAAATATTCATATATTCAGCAAAACCTGTTGAAAGGGCAAATCCTCTTTCATTATATTCCTGTTGTCGCTTTCCTTCATCATTGTACAAGTTCATCAAACAGATATCCTGTGCAAATGTAACATGCCTTTAAATTGGACTGTTACTTCAAACGTCCACACGAGAAAGGTGTAATCAGAGACAATCCTCCAGTTCAGGCTTGTTAAGAGAAACTCAGCTGAAGGCACTTTAAGCTGCTGCTGTGAAACAGATCTCAACGTCTCTCCGAATTCTAGATTAAAAATACACTAAACAGGCTTGCTTAAAAAAACTAGAAAGTGATCTTTTACTTCCAGGGTCCATCACTGCTTTTCAAAACATATTCTTTTCTCTGTTGTCTGCTGGCCAGGGTACCTGATTCGTGCATTTATAAGCAACACAAACAACAACAACAACAACATCAAAAATAACAGCTGCACTAATCTGTCAGCTATCGACTAATTAGATGAAACTCGGTAAATTGAGGATCATGCCCTGGGAATCTGAACCAGATAAGGCCTGAGCAACACAGGCAGAGACAAATGGACTGGCGCAAATGAGACCTTGGTAAGTGAAAACATCTTTAATATAGTCAATATAACTAATCTTTCTCATTTTGAAATTATTTTGAGGAGATTGGAAAGAAAAAGGCAATCGACTCAATAGAATGAGAAAAAAATTACTTAAAACAAGTAAAAATCTTTAGAGATTAGCTAAATAATCTTGTACTAGTCTTACAACACTCTCAGAATGAGAAATATTTCCTATATTTATCAGATTGAAGGTGATTTTACCTGTAAAAATCTCATTCCCTAGTTCTATATTGGAGGCACAGAATACATTCTGAAAATGTAAAGAATTATACGTAGTGCTACGGCTAGAGACAAACAGACTAGTGCAAATGAGATCTTGGTAGATGAAAACATATAATTTATATATATATATAAATTATAGTCAATATTTCTAGTATCTCTCATTCTGAAATTATTATATGAATATTATAAGATGTCTGACTTTTTTCTAGAGTTTATCCAAGTCATTTTACACAGAGAAATGGCCTAATTCTAGTGGCAGATGCTTGATTCCAGACATACTGCAGATAATTTGGCTTGTTTCAATTTGCTTGGAACAATCCAAATGATCTCACAACAGAAAGAAATACTCAATAAAATGAGAGTAAATGACGTAAAATGAGTAAAAAGGTCTATAGATAAGTTAAATAATCTTATACAAAGCATGCTTATACAATCTTACACAATCATGTAATGACAAATATGTCATAAATTGACTAGATTTAAGGTGATTTTACTTGTCAAACTCAAATTTTTTGCCCCATACAGCAGCATCCTTCTGGAGGTCCAGAAAACATTCTGAAAATGCAAAGAAGTATAAGTAGTACTATGGACAGGACAGAAAAAATTGTTATGCCTATATAAAAATACTTTACCTTGATGAGAAAAAAAAACATATCCAAGCACTGACTTCTTAAAAAAAAAAAAAAAAAAAAGTGTTCTTATACTATTTAGAAAATGGAAAGTAGGCACAAACATATCTAGGATGATCCATGTTAGTCATCAGGCATCATGTACCAAAGGTCACCACTGCAAACACAAACTCAAGGCATCTGACAACAGAGTAGCAAGTGTCTGTGAGGAAGAATGAGGTTCACTTTAAAAGACACTATCATCCGCTATTTAGCATCTATTAGTGATCATTCCTGTTTCCCTAAACAGATATAAGATGCTTGCAAATGACATATGAGGGGCGTTCAATAATTTATCTACCTCAGTAAGAAAGAAAAGAATTTTCAAATATTATTTGATTCATTTTTCAGCATAGTCCCCTGATAACTCCATACACTTCATCCACTTTTCCTGTAATGACTTTAACCTTTTGAAATAAAACCTTCTGTTTAACCTGGACGTCACAGCTGTCTCGACGTCTTCATCACTCGAAAATCGCCGTCCATGTAGAGATCTCTTTACATTTTTGGATGGCAGCCTGTGATTGACGTGACATGTGAACTGATGCACTGTGGTGAAGAAACAGCACGCCTGCCTGCTGAGAGGACATTTCTCGGAATGTTAGACTGGCACTGAGTGACCTTGAGACATGTCACAACATGTCCAGACTGGTTTCAACACGCTCGCTACTTTCTTTCATACTCAGGTAGATCAATTATTGAACACCCCTCGTAAGCATCTTATATCCTCTGTAAACGTCTGTGTTCTGAGTAGCTGAGCTAAGGCCTCCTCTTCTCACAGAACTGTGGCTACTGCGGTCAGTCAGGACGTGAGTGCTCTTCATGCTTTCACTTTCCACGCCACTCTCTGACCATGTCATGCTAACTCATCAATCAACTCGAGCAACTTGGCGTAATTACCAATTGGCTGGCAGGGGGCGGGACTTCAACCCCTTTATAAGATCTCGTCATTGGCCAAACCGCCCCAGTCCTCAGTCTGGCTCTACGAACACACAACCCAGCCGGTCAGAGCTGGTCTTCCTATAATGTGAGCTCCAAATCCCATTCATTTACTTTAAGACCTTAAAAGCAATGGTTTGACCAGTAATCAAATTCAAACAATTTTGTCCTAACAGCTAATGTATTCACTCACCCAATGTTTGTTTCTTTGGTCTGCACTGGAGCTACGAGGCTAAAGTAGCTTACGTGCTTAGTTGCTTATGTGGTTTCTGACATTGCAGGATGTACAGTAGAGGTCTGTTTGTTTTCTAACTAGTGATTTTTGCAGCGAGAAGAACTTCGGTTTAGCACAGTGAAGCTGAGAAGTGGGTGGATGCTGTTCTTGCCAGGCTTGATCAGCAAATCCACAAACATATCCTGATAATAAACACTGTCAGGGCGTTACAGATGTGTAAAAACCTGAGCTTATCCCACCAAGACAATCAAGGCCTTTAGTTTCTTGCCTGTGCAGACCTCTAATGTACAGTATGTTCCATAAGAAGTTACTCAAAACTCAGCATGGGTTTAGATCACTTGCATGATGATTTAAAGATAAAGTTTGCATAAATCTAATCGAGTGAGAATAAACTTTTAGAACTTGCATTGCAGCTCTGTTGCAAACCTATAAAAACAAACTACAGTCGACTACATTAAAGGATGGGAGACAATTGCTTCAATTAGATTTCTGGCCAAACAATTACTTCGTTGAGAGTCTTATTAAGAAGAGATCATGCCTGAAAGCAGGACTTCATCCAAAAATCTGCCTGACAAAACAAGAGGGGATCGGTTAGCATGATCTCATTGGTACAAGGTTAAACTGCACCTACAAGCTTTCATTTATAAGAAATGGCAGAATTTTGGGGTGATTGTTTCCTCAGAGGACAAAGTGGGGGGGCAACAGAGACAAGTAGAGATATTTACATATTGTCATTTTGAGAAACAAAAGCCAATGTAAACTATAAATTTTTAAAAAAATATATAAAACAGAACTAAAACGTATATAAATGGAAACCTGTATACTATATGATCACCATAAAAAGCTTAATATATGGTGGAAGGTGTGAGCTCAACATGTGTCTGAAAACGAGAGCTATTTATGGCTGCAAAGTTGAAATCCTGCACTTTTTTACACTAGAAATGTATTTTTACTTTTCATATCTTCCTATGCATTTTCCTGGAACACTTCGTCTCCTACAATCTCCTTCAATTTGCAAATGCACAGTTAATATTTCTCTACATCTGCACACTACACTTCAAAGTATTTATTAACCTTTCATACAAAACTCTAACTCTAAACCTCAGCATTTGTGCGGACAGCAAAGAAAGAATTTCATCTTCAATCTTGCATCTTCATCTGAATGACACATATTTTCCCAACCTCCCAACTTTTGAAATTACGTTCGTCCTGCATTTCAGCAAAATAACGTGTCTTCTGAAGGACTTTAGTATGTTTTCGTGAATACAGCATTCACAGCAGCATCAACAGGGTCTCAGGAGGATGCTGCAAAACCAAGCTGATCTGGATCTCGCCTCCTTTATCATGAGCATAATCATACTCATTATAATACAAAACCCAGTCTCAGGGCGCTGGAGGGGGAAATATCTACTAATGCAGCCTAAAGAAGCCTCTCTGGCTCTGACTACAGGTTAGCATTAGGGCTGTAAATGGCTGTAAGCTCTTTAGCGTTCTCACTCTCCCTCGCTCTCTCGGCGGACCGCGCATTTGGGTCAGGGCTCAGTGTGCGGCTGCTGCCAGGCAGACAAAAGGGCTTTGTTTCTGCTCTGCCCTGCCCATAGAGCCGCCGTCCGAATGAAGCATGGCGTGACTGGGCTTCGTGACTGAAGGCACAGGTTAGAGACGACTCCTGACTGTGGTTCTTTACTGTTCCTTTGGGTGGAGAGTGGTCAAAGCATGGCTTACAGAAGGACCTACTCACACTGACTGCAGTGCAGTACCAGGAATAGTCTGAACAATACTTACCAACACGTTTCTTGTAATTTAAGTGTTTATCATGATATTATAGCTGCTAGTTTCTACCTGAGGTACTCTTACAACACCCAAAACAGATATTGTAAGCTGGAGGTCTATCTGGTTGTCTAGTACACAAACACAAATCTAACACACCTGGTTCTAATGTGTTTCCCAGAACTTTTAGCTAGTGAAACTAAAGTGACTATGAAAGAGAGTAGGGACGCGAAGGCAACACTGATACCTCTGATCTAGTCTGATCTAGATTCTCTGTAGTCTGGTCTAGACTATTTCTAGTCTGAACTAGACTCCATGTAGTCTGGTCTAGACTATTTCTAGTCTGAACTAGACTCCATGTAGTTTGGTCTATACGTTTTTCAGTCTGGTCTAAACTATTTCTTCTTCAGAACTGATTTCACACACCAGCAACATTCTCATTATCCTTCCAAAAAACATCATTAAGCCACAAACAGCGTTGGACAATTAGCTCTCCTATATAGAATGAATGCCTAAATTGTGCTGAAATTGACCTGAAACTGTTCGAGTCTCTTAAGTCATTTTCAGTTTGCAAAGTTTAGATTTTAAAGAGTTAAAATTAGTTCTGGTTAAAAAAGGAGAAAAGAGCTCCCAGGTGGTGCAACAGCCTGAAGCGAAGGGAAATGATTGTGGGTTCTCTGCCGTGTACAGTGGCAGTATTTGTCTATAGATTATGCGCGCTGTAGACTAATGAAACTGTGTAATTAAAATATCAGCTATTCAGAAATTCAACAGTCAACACGCCAAATACAGATTAGGCATTCGAATAAGATCCCAAAACATTTTTTATGTACTATTTTAGCACATGAAACTCTTTATAAATGAGTGTTCCTGGCATATGAGCTCCTCCCGAACCTCATTGGTTAGATGTTGATTAATAACTGCTAAAAGAAGGTTTTGGTGGGACAGAATTGCGGCTGAGAGTCTCACTGGGTTTTCTAACTAATAATCAGTAATTAATCCACTTTACCTGGAAAGAGGCGGATCTGAAAATCTAGATTCTGTGAATCACAGAAGAGAGGAACACAGAAACAGGATGGAGAGTGAGAGGAGAGGGAATGGAAAGGAAGACAGAAAGAAATTATGTCAAGTGGAGTCAAATGAACAAACCGCACCCCCAGCACTTCTGTGCCGAACAAAGCCAGATGACAGAAACAAGAACAAGAAACGGACGAGAAGGGAGAAGATAAAAAACAAAACAAAACGGAAAACAAGGACGGATAGCTGGCAAAAGGCTCTGAAATGTCAGCGGTAATTACTATGCGGAGATAAAGAGCAGCTACAGCATGTCAGGCTGCTTCTGCAGGAACGCTCGCCCAACAATAAAATCTATTTCTGTCATCGTTTCATCAAAGGCCATCGGAGCGGGCGGGCTGTAATAAGTGCTGTTTACTCCACTGGGCGATTCTGCTCGGGAACAGGAAGGTGTTGTGAAAGTGATCAAAGCAGAACACTGACCAAGAGAGCTCTATTCTGAGCCAGTTACGTAACAAGTCCTTTATTTTGTGACACAATGATAATGTGTGTCTGTGTCTGTGTGTGTGTGTGTGTGTGTGTGTGTTCGGAAGAGATGATGCGTATCCGAGGAGGTGAATAAGAAAGAAGGCTGCAATATGCAAATAAGCCTCTAACCAATCACTAAGTGCCAGATGTACATGTGAGTGGATACACAGTGTAAAATATGATACACATTTTTATGCAAGCGCGGCTTAGCCACGCCCACTTACTGCATGTTATTGCAGGGTACAGGGTTTAAAATGCCCAATAAAATGGAGCTGGTAATTAATAGAGCTGGTAACGAGACTAAAACGCAAACGCTCAGTGAAGAGGAGAGAGTGTTCTCAATATATGAAAACATTTGACAGGGGTGTTATTTGTGAGTGTGTTTTTCTAGTCCCAGGAGTTAAAACTGATGGAAAATATTCTTTCAGCTCATGTTTGTGACTTGTGTCTCCATCTAACTATTAAGGCTGCTGCAGTTAAAATAAGTGTCTCAAGATGTCTTTTGAGACCTGAATGCAGATGCCTGCTTCCAACAGGTGGAAGTCAATCAATTCAAACTGGTTGCTATGACAATACCAATCTCTCCGCCCACTTTTTGGCCAATTTGACCAAATTCTGCATAGAGCTCCATCAAATGCATTCGCGTGTTTTGTCGTTTTCCACACACATACATGACCCATAAACTGCTCGTAGGCCAGTTCTGTTCATAACACGTGGGCGGAATGTGTCCCGTCGGCACCCGAAACTGTGGAAACCTGGATCGATCAAACAAAAATGAATTGTTTTGCTCACAATAATGCAGACCAATCTTTGCAGCCACATCACACTGTGGGTTGGCCACCTCGTTAAAAATCTATGTACTGTGTATTGTAAAAATGCAGCCGTATACTTGCAACAGGGTATTTTTCAATATACTGCATGTTGCAAGTAACTGTCAACTTGTATCTGTGCGTGTGTGGGTACCATCACACATGGAGTGTACTTAGTGAGTCAGTTTGTAGAGTTGCAACGGCTCCAAACCTGCTGGCATGAGCTCTACAGCTTCACGATGAGAGAGCGAGAGAGCGAGAGAGAGCAAGTACAAGAGAGCAAGAGAGTGCACTTATTAAAGCTCCTTGAGGCTGCTCAAATTAAAAAGAATCCCCACAGAGAAATCTCCTCACTCTCACACCACGTAGAGCGCTGCCCTGACAACTAACGAAACAGCTTGAAAATAATACCACAAAGAAAGCATGGGCGAGATAAAGAGAGCGAGAGGAAGTATCTGAAGGTGGGAGATTTGAAGATGTTTCAATTGGAAGAGACGTGCTGAAACTGTGATTGATGGGAAAGGCTTAGGGCAAAGATTTGGAGTTGGGAGCCTTTTAGAAATTCTGACATGCCTTTGGGTTTAACATCAAAGGTTTAGGACTAAATCCTAATCCGGTTTCCAGCGGCAGCTGGCACGGCATTCCAAAGACTTTATTTATCATTACCAATACAAGCAGCAAGCCTACTCATCTGGTTCACAATCCTATAAAGGCGAATAGCCAGTAGGGGTGCACAGTGTGGCAAAAATATATCTCAATATCTGAACATTACACAGCGTGTTTCAGGATTTGTGCAACAATATGTTGCTTTTTTGGGGCTTTGATGTGAAAGAATATACACATTTTCATAAGAAAATCATTAAAACAACTAAACTGCGTGTAAAATGATCACTATATCTAATTAAACAACACCACATGTGGATTCTTGGAGTTCATATTCCTCCAACAACTAGGCAACACCTTGGATACCTACATTACATGGAAGCCCTGTGTAAATTTTTAATGAAACATCAGTGTCTCATGTTCAGTCAGTGATCTTTCAGCCCTGACTGCACCCATAATATGCTTAGAGAAGCTTATCCTCATGTCATTTAGTGTGATAATAGTAAATATACTGCACACTCTTAATCACACCACATGTACAAAAGTTTCATGCAAATACCCACTAAATATGAGTAGTACAAATAAAATACCTGAGTTCTTTCTGTTATTGTGTTCTGTGTATCAGTTTACCTCCTGCAGCAGGTCGGCCTGCTCGATCGCCTTCAGGACGTTCTTCTTGGAAGTCTCCTGAGCCTCCCCACCCAAAAGGAACTCATCCAGGATGAAGTATGCCTTCTCAAAGTTAAAGATGATGTCAAGCTCACACACCTGCAGCAAGAGGAGAACACTAGCTGGGTGTTTAAAAACAGCTTCTTAGTAACTAATGACCTCATTTTCGCAACTTATTTTGTTATTGGCAATAAAAGATTTATTTAGTTTTATGCTATAATGGCATAATAATCTGTATAATCTGTTTGATTTAGATATAAGAATGTTTTTTTTGCTCACTACTCATTACTTTTATCCTATCATTAAGATTTTCACTGTGTACACACACTCACACATACCCACAC
>JBBPCX010000141.1:4548193-4558665 GCA_037974365.1 Hydrocynus forskahlii
ATATAATAAACAATCTAACTCATATACAGAAAATACAGGATTACAGGATGAATACAACAGAGTGTACATAAAGTGCCGTTGCAGTCTAGCAGTCTAGCAGTGTGAAGCAGTGTGACAGTTCAGCTGTTTAGGAGGAAGATGGCAAGGAGAAAGAAACTGTTCCTGTGTTGGGTGGTCCCGGTCTGCAGGCTCTATATCGTTTACCAGAGGGCAGCAAGTCAAAAAGTCTGTGTCCAGGGTGTGAGGGGGCTGTGATGATTTTCCCTGCCCTTTTCCTAGTTCTTGAGAGGTACAGGTCCTGGATGGAGGGCAGGGAGGTGCCGATTATCTTTTCTGCTGCCTGTACAGTCCGCTGCAGTCTGTTCCTGTCCTGTTTAGTGGCAGCTCCATACCAGACTGTGATGGAGGAGCACAGGACGGACTCAGTGACTGCAGTGTAGAGCTGGATCAGCAGCTCCTGTGGAAGACTGAACTTCCCCAGTTGTCTCAGGAAGTACATCCTCTGCTGGGTCTTTTTGAAGATGGAGGAGATGTTGGTCTCCCACTTCAGGTCCTGGAAGATGGTGGTGCCCAGGAACTTGAAGGTCTCCACAGCAGAGACCGGGCTGTCTGATATGGTGAGGGGGAGCAGTGTTGAGGGAAGTCTCCTGAAGTCCACTGTCATCTCTACAGTCTTGAGCGTGTTCAGCTCCAGGTTCTGCTGACTGCACCAGAGTACCAGCCACTCGACTTCCTACCAGTATGCAGACTCATCACCATCCTGAATGAGGCCAATGACGGTGGTGTCGTCTGCAAACTTCAGGAGTTTAACAGCTGAGGCCATGGAGGTGCAGTCATTGGTGTAGAGTGAGAACAGCCGTGGGGAAAGGACACATCCTTGAGGGGCACCAATACTAAGGGACCGTGTTTCAGAAGTGACCTCCCCCGGCCTCACCTGCTGCTTCCTATTTGTCAGGAAGCTGGTGATCCACCTACAGGTAGCTGGTGACACGCTGAGCTGGGAGAGTTTGAAGGAGAGGAGTTCAGGCACAATGGTATTAAAAGCCGAACTAAAGTCCACAAACAGGATCCTTGCATACATTCCCGAACGGTCGAGATGTTGCAGGATGCAGCAGCTGCAATACGCAGCCATTGTGTTTACACGGTGTTCGTTTGACGTCCTGGAGGACCAAATATGTCCCATGATTCTATAAAATCATTAATTGTCAGTCATTCATTTTCTGTAACGACTGGGTTGCGGATACCTGGAGCCTATCCCGGGGTCTACGGGCGTGAGGCAGGGACTCACACCAGCCCACTGCAGGGCGTGTGTTTTTACTATTATTATTATTATTATTATTATTAAGAATAATGATTAAGAATACAGTGCTCCTCCACAACACTGTATATATAGTGTTTCCACCGCAGGGAGTATATTTAGTGTTTACACTATAAAAGTAGGCAATATGTAATTATTATAATATATAGAGATTAAAATCTGTTTTGTTATAATAAATTATACATAATAATAATAATTATTATTATATAGTATTATTGTTAATGTTGTTATACATATTATTTTATTATTAATATGTATTATTAACATCCATTTAACCTGACCTCACATGTAAACACTTTGGACCGAATAATTACTGCCCCCACAGGTAAAAACACAAAACTACACATTGGGCTGCAGGCTGGCGTTGAACAGCGTCAGACAAACGCAGCCACAAAGCGCAACAAAAATGTGTATGCCGTTCAGAGCGCGTTCATTTATCCAAGATTCGAACGTCTGTGTGGGTGAGGCCTAATTGTACATACTGTATACAAGCAATTTGTAAATACAAGGACATGCAAATTCATGAGATCCTGCTGGTGTGGGTTTGCTGTCTTTCAGTGATGCTCATAAAAGCAACCTGGGAACTTCTGATATATCCACGGTCTTCCACGTGATGTGAAAATACTCTGTTTATTATTCAAATGACATCTTAACTACTAAGCCGACATATCAATGATATAAAATTAAATTTCTTTCTTTTTGATTATCATGACAGCCCGGAGTATTCTGCTGTCTAGTTATGATCTTTCAAATGTGTCATATAAAGGTATAATTGAAAATAAAATAACAAAAAATGTTAATTTGACAAGTGATGGCAAGCTGCCGAGACCAAGGTGTCCTGATTCTGACCCTGTGGGTCATAACAGAGCTTTTTCTAACTGGACACACTGACTTTGACGGACCTCATTAGAGTCTGCAGAGTGAAGAGGGGGTGATGTCCCATCCACTCTGGCATCAACCCTCCTTCATGCCATTAAGACCAAACTCCTCTCCACAGCTGCATGGCACCACTGAGATATTCTGTATCAGATCTGACAGTTATCAAAGAGACGGCCCATTTGCGACCGTTCCATTTGTCCCGACGTCAGATGTCCTCTCTGTGTGAGAAACGAGCATACACATGTGTGATAGATCCCCGGTGACCCCTTCACCCTCCGCATCTGAGCTACAGCGAGCATGAGTGATAGACTGATCGGCCTGTCACATCTCACACCTGCCTTGACTGCTCATGTCTGGAAGATACTCAGTGAGAGTGAGATGCCAAACCTCACTACAGAAATGTTCCCTTGGAGAGTTAAGTGGGGTATTTTCTGAAGCATTATAGTGCATTCTAAAGAACTGACTCTAAATAATTTTTAGCAGATGGTTCTTTGGAGAACCATCGTTGTAAATGAGATGTAAGGGTGTGGAGAAGAACTGAAGCTCAAAAGAACCTCCAAGGCTCCTGACATCTAGGAAACCTTAAATGACCCGTATATTATATTATAAATATACAACACAGAAGCCGATCCAGTAAAACTAATTCAGCTCCAACAATACTCTTAAATATAAAAGTACCCAAAAGGGTTCTTCAAGGGATGCCACAGGATGCCATTTGGTTCGCTTAAGAACCATGTTCAAAAAAAGTGACATGTGAAAGCTGAGGACCTTTTAAACCAGGGGGTCTTACTGGAGAAGGATGAAGTGCAGATGAAGGTTTTTATTTCAGCAAGGTAGGAGTTAATGTATTTAACAGTCTGAAGGCTAAAATAAGTGGAATCAGGTGTGCTGGGCTTCTGTAGCCACTCAGGCCCTGACACCCCTGCTTTAAACTTTCAGCACGTAGCGTCATCTGGTTGCGCCGCTGACTACTTTCCATTAAACATTTTTACATGTTGTAACTGCTGAAGTCACAATACAAGCTAATTGAGATTTAAGATTACAGCTGATATGCCACCATCTTTATACTCAGAGCTTTATATTTATACATTGTTTTACATTTGACAGTCAATCCATAACTAAATCACACCAAACTCAAGCAGATCCTGACGGACAGAGCGAGTGCTGTGCAGGACACTCAAGAGCACGACACACGTAATGAAAAAACAGAGACTGTTTGACAAGCGAAGCTGTAAAACAAATTTTTAATGACCCTGCCAAGCTGCTGTTTTCGTTACAGCCTTAAGAAACTGTTCTTTTTTTATATTTATCATCTCCCCAAATTAAAAGCTACTATGGTGCTGTAACCACAGCAACCACAGCTTCTGCTGTTGTAAAACAAAGATAAACTTCCAGTCAAACAAGTCAAACGAGTGACAGCGGCATCGGGGCGAATGTCATCTCACTGACGAGGAGATATTTAGTGGCTCTACGCTCAGGTGGTTATACGGTCAGAATTACTCACAATAAAAAAGTATAGTATAAGTATACAAAACACAAACATATTGCCACATTTTTGTGTGGAATGTTGGTGCATGGGCAAAAAAAACCTCACATAGCAACTGCTAAAAACACTCCACCGCTGAAGGGTCAAGAGGTCCTCAACCCAGTATTTGGAGGCTTAGACTTTTTTTCCCAGCCACAAAATGTGCAGCCTAAACAACAACCCACTTCTCAGAGCAGCAGATAAAACCCAAAACTCTGGATCTGATGTGGAGGGTCCACTACCACTGTCCTTTTCTTTGGTCTGACTTTTTAAGAACTCTACACCTCTGCTCTCCTGATGTGATGCATCTGAAGATGGTCATTTATGCGGGTGCTATAAGGAAAAGGTCATGTGACTGGAATGGCTGCATCAATATGTCTGTTATATCTGTTCCTAGATCAGGATTCAGAAACCTTAAAAGGTTGAGAGGCAAAATAGCAGCCAGAGAGACTCTGCCCTGCACCCAGGGCTCAGTGTGCTGCTACACTACAATACAGTGGAAGAATAGCAGGCAAATGTGTCCCAATTTTTAGCCACAGACAAAAGGGAGACGGCCTTTACACTCAGCTCAGACAGAAGCTCTCTCTCTCATTATATCTTTCTTTTTCTCTCTCCCCTGTGTGTTTGTCCCCCTTTCTCCCACTCCTTTATTCCTCTATCATTATTGTCTATGCAGCAGCAGTGACCCCTCGGTCCAGCTGGAGATTAGGGATGGCGGCTGATTCCGTGCCAAAGGCTGCGGATTCTTCTGAATCGCACCTGAATAGGATTTCCCTCCTGAAAGACAGGCTGGCTGGGCCATTTTAATCAGGTGCGAGTGCCACTTCAAAAAGGCGCTGGCGAGAGTGGCATGGATGTGTGTGTTGTTTTCTCCACAAAGCTGTGCCCTGTGACACAGACGGCCTCTGATCCTCGGGATGTGAGAGGCTTTCGCTGTCTGCAGAAGAACACGGAGGACTGTTGGAGCCTGAGGTGAAAACAGGAGGACGGAGCCCATGAGATCAATGACATTTTCTCTTGGATGCCCGTTTTTGTTTGATACCCTAAGACAAAGCGTAAAATAGGCTAAAGATAGTAGGGGTAGAAAGGGCTTTTTGCATGATTTGAGTTTTTGTTTATTAATATTCGTATTCAGAGGCTTAGCTGTTTTTCGAACCACAAAATGTTTAGCCTGAACTACCACACAGGACAGTGATTGTTAATACAGAACGAAAATAACTAAATTACAGCTGGTTTAGTTTAGACATGTTCCCTCATCGCAGAGCGCAAACAACGGCCCTACTAAAGCTAAAAGAGCAGATGTCTAAAATCAAGCACTTTATATAGTAAGACGATAAGAAAAATATTCAGTGCAAAATGCACAATAAGACGTTGGTATTAAGGCAAGTGTAAACAACTTTAAATAGTAAGATAATAAGAAGAATGTTTTACAATGAGAGGCATCTCAAATGTGTAAGTATATCGATGTTTATTTAAAAAATATTTAAGTAAGTGTCTGTTCAGAACAACGCTAAAGAGTGAGTTTTGGTCAGATGTTAAAATCAAATGTTACAAGCTTCAAATAAAACACGGAATGTCTTTTACAAGATTCCAGTGTCTGTGTTTAATCTAGAAAGACCAAAACTGTTTTGGTGCATCGCTGTTAGCTTAGGGCTAACACAGTACGACAATGCACGCCAGCAAAGCTGGTGTTATTATACTGTTTTTGACATTTATGGCACAAACTGAAGACCCACATCTAAAAGAAATTGTTTCCCATAGATTCATACCGATACTGATCAAAACAAGGTGTTAACTGTTGGGGGTATTGGCCTACAAATTCCACATCAGTACATACTTAATAAACAGATGCTAAAATCTGCATGTTTCTACATGCTACAGAGAAAAAGGACCCCACCTTCAGCTGAAATTGTGAGATGATGCTATACAGTGCTGCTGACAAAAAGACCAAGTGGAACAAAGTGTTAGGAGTAGTTTAACACACTGGGCTATTTATGATCAACCCTGAAGATCTGGAAGATCTTGTTCCAGATAACTGGGCTACCACGGGTGTAAAATAGTAATGCAGTGAGCTTTGGAGCAGAACT
Organism: Hydrocynus forskahlii; assembly: GCA_037974365.1. Lineage (NCBI taxonomy): Eukaryota > Metazoa > Chordata > Actinopteri > Characiformes > Alestidae > Hydrocynus > Hydrocynus forskahlii. The sequence continues at coordinate 4,554,003 of JBBPCX010000141.1, forward strand.
GTCCCAATAAAAACGAGCAGCCCTGAAAGATTCATTTGCTGGCTCACTCGGTCGGAAACTCGCCATGGAGAATGAGAGACAAAGTCCAGAGGGTATTCAAAGGATTACAGCATGAATATTCATCGCATGCATATTGATAAGATCTGCATGCCCCCGCCTAGTGAACTGTGCTTAGATGACAGCATTCAGAACAATATGCAGGGAATCACGATTAATTAAGCCTAATTAGGAGACTGACTCAGTTCACTGAAGGCTTTTTCGGGCTCAACTGACCCATGCAAGCATGAACAATGTTAAATATTTAAATTAAAGAGCCCATCATCTGTATTTTTCTAACAATTGATTCTCATTTACTTAATTTTTATGGGTTTTTTTATGGGTACCAAAAATGTAATTACATCATACATGACCATTACATGACCAGCTCTCTGTAACTCTTTATGCTAGAAGTAAGCACGCTATTATTATTACTGTGCCTTTAAGACCGATATATGTCAATAATCTCTGCTGGCCACTCTGTGTGATGCCTCATGCAAAATGCAGACCAGGCTTAAAGATGCATGAATGGATGGGGTTAAACTGCTGTCGGTTTCATAGGGAGATATAGGTAAATGTATTTTATTGTTGTGACATCACAAAAACAGTACATTTAAAATCAAGCTTTTTAAAATATGATTATGAAACGGGAAGGCAATGTTACATTTTGAGATTTGTGATCCAGTGGAATTTTGGAGTGACAGGCAAAGCCTCAATTAGGAATTGCCAGAAAAGCGCCCCGCACACCAGGAGAGGGTTTACAGACAGCGTCCTGCAATCATGTTGTCAAACCGTTGCTGTCTGAAAGCTCTTTCTCTTGCAGGAGATAAACGGCCTTCAGCCAGCCTTTGTTTACACTTGGCATTACAAAAATGTACAAAAATGTAGCTTCTGAATTCAAATATTTATTGAACCTCGAAAACCAGCCAAGACCTGTTTGGGTGACAGATGTTTTTATTTGGATAAGCATAGCAAGTGGTTAAAGCTACTCCTGAAGAGGAGGACGGATTATACTACTACTTTTTCACTACTAGTATTACAGAGACACTTTTTCTTCCAGTAACTTTTAGATTCCCAATCAGTGAGTGCATGAGTTGAAAATAACATATTTGTACATATACATACAGCTCCAGAAAAAAATAGGAGAGCCCTGCAATTTTTAATTCAGCATCTCTATGAATGACAACCATTCCATGGCAGTGTCTGTTAAATTCCTGCACAAGCACCTCATTCTGCTTTATGAGGGACTGATTAATGATCACCTGAATCACATCTTATTTAATGAGGAAAAGTATAAAAACACTGCTGTAATCGACACTCTCCTCGCCCAGTGAGACCAGTTGGATGGTAAAACACTACTAGAAGTTCCTCAAAGGTAATTATTGCCAATTTGTTTAAGAGTGAACAAGAGATTTGTTTTCTTTGAATATTCAAGTTCTGTAATCACTGCATCATTTCTCTTATTTTGATGTTTTGTCATTTCCTTTAAAATTGTGCTTTAAAGAACAATATTTTTGTTTGGAATTTAGGAGGAAATATTGTCAGCAGTTTTTAAAAACTAAGGCAAAGCTGTTCAGTTCAATACTTGCACCTATAAAAGATAAAATCTGAGAAACTGAACATTTTTGTTGTGGACTCTTATTTTTTTCCAGAGCTGTGCGTGTGTGTGTGTGTGTGTGTGTGTGTGTGTGTGTGTGTGTCTGTGTGTGTGTGTGTGTGTGTTTATACAAACACACACAGTATATAAGGCTACTCAGCCTGTATCAGTCTAGCCCCACCCATTCAGGACAACACAGAGCAGCACCTTTGCATTATACTAATAATTTGTTAAAGGAAGGTGGTTATTAAAGGAAGGCGGTCATTTGTTAAATGACATTTAAAGTTATGTTGGGCTCTGATCACATTATGGTCAGGAATCTAATTACAGTGTGTGGCAATGTCATAAACACAATTGCATTTACATTTACCTTTACGGCATTTAGTACATCAGTGCTCAAGTAGTCCACATCTGTTCTTCATACCTGTAAAGCTGTACTTAAATCAACGTCCGCGTTTCAACCAAGTTACTGCCAGCTAAGAACACCAAAACAACTCCTGTCAAAGAGAGTTTACACTTGTAATTTACATGAGTATGTGGATAACATCCAGACTACAGCTGTCACTATGACTCATTTATAATCTACTACTTGATTAAACATTTAATTGATTAAAATATGTATTCTTAATGACCTGACCTAAAGATTAGTTTATATTTATTGATAAACAGTCTGAGCATACTCCACAATGAAAGCTATTAGCAGTCAAGCTGCTTTTGACTTACAGCACTACTAACAGTGTTCAGATCTGCTGTTCATTGTAGACGAATTTCTGCTCAGTTAGACATAAGCAAGTTTCACTTGTAATTCTTAAGTATCCAGAGGTGGAATCACAAGTGAAATCATTTTGTAGACAAACAATAAATCTTGCTCAGTATTGTTTTTTTCACTTCAACTTACAGAAACATTTCCGAGCCTGATTCAGCTAAACCAGTAAGGTAGTCTGTGATATGATCTTCAGTCTCAGCCACCCAACTACACTGACCAAACAAGTGGCGGTGAGGACAGCCTATGGCCTGATCTTTCAGCACTGGAAATTACAGTCAAACAAATGAGCTTGTATTTAACTTGGATTTCCATGCCTATTACAATTTCAGTGCCTATTTTCTCCTTAGTCCTGGGATCAATAAGCCTCTAAATTCTGACAGTTTCAAGTGTTTTAGAATTCTTTTTGGGGTCTGAAAAAAACAAAAACAAAAAAACAGTGGCTTGATCAATTGATTACAAATATAGTCCATAGTGACAATCCCAACCCAGACACACAATGCACTTTAATGCAGAAAGTAAACAGGGCCTTCGAATCCGGTTGCTGTTTGGTGTTTTTTCCAGGCAAGGGCAAGAGACGCACCTGCCTGTGGGACGAGCGCGGGCTGGGTGAAATATGTCCTGTCTGGAGCAAGTAAAAGGGGACAGGCTCACAGTTGGAGGGGCGGACAGAGTGGATCCAAGCAAGCAAAGCGTTCGGTCCACATTCCAAAAATAACACTGGCTTATCGGGGGACGGCATTAGTCTCCCCTCTCTCTCTCTCTGTCTCTCACTTTCGTTTGATCAATTTCTCAGACCTGTGGCTCGCCTCATTGTTATACTGCTATGCAGTGCACATAAGCTCACTCACTCACTCGCTCGCCCCTCTCTTTATCTCTGTCACTCTTTCTTTAACACATACATACATTTGATTTCATACAATGTCAGGACATGCCAAACATAAAGCCCATATGCATTATATAAAAGTACCTATACGTAATAATATGTCTCATGTATTATATATTTGTAAGTATATACATGCTTATACATAGACTATATAGACAAAAGTATTGGGACACCTGCCCATTCCACCAACAGGGACTTAAATGCCATTGCGTTCAAATCCATAGACTTTAATATGGAGTTGGTCCTCCCTTTGCAGTTATAACAGCTTTCACTCTTCTTGGAATTTGGGCCCATTCATTCAGTAGAGCATTTATGAGGTCAGGCACTGATGTAGGACGTGAAGGCCTGGCTCACAATCTTCATTGTAGTTCATTCCAGAGGTGCAGGCCTCACTGCTCTGACATCCAACCATTATGGAGCTTGCTTTGTGCACTGGGACACTATCATGCTGGAATACAAAAGTGCCTTCCCCCAAACTGTGCCCCTAAAGTTGTGCCTATGTGTAGCAGCAGTAGTTTAGCCCAATCTATTCAATAATAAAGTGCAGACAATCAGTCAATGAGAGGCCATTTTTATTATATATGGGTCTAAAAGGCTCAGTAAAAAAACAATCTGCTGTTAAGAATATGGAGAGGTTGTAAATGGCCATGCAAAAATGAATGGTAACTGTTCTGGTCACTTCACAAGTGGACATCAAACTGTAGGATATGGGCCATTTAATAATTCTGTAGGACGTTTATCTTTATATAAGCTGAGAGGCCCAACAGGTCAAATTCATGTACTGCCTGGCTTGGATGCAATAAAGAAATGAATATGTAACCGGCAAGCTACTAGCTTGCTTTCAAGCGTTTGGTTTTGTTTGGTATGTGCTCATGTAATATTTTCTAACGTACAGCACTGTGCAAAGGTCTTGAGCCACTCCTCATTTCTTTCTATTTTGCTTTGAATCGCATTGTTGCTGCACAAATACTGTTACATGAAGTGAAAGTGACCATTCTGTCCTTCATGAACACACCACATCACACAGTGTGAACAGTGTGAAATTCTTCCTCTGTATTTAAACCCATTTACCAAGTGAAGCAGTGGGCAGCCAGGAACACAGTGCCCGGGGAGCAGTGTGTGGGGACGGTACCTTACTCAAGGGAACCTCAGAGGTGCTTAGCAGTCTTAGAAATCAAATCCATGACTTCCTGATTGCAGGGCGAATGCCCTAACCACTAGGCTACATGCCTGTCAAATTGTCTTATCTTTGTCATATTGAGTGGATTATATTAAAGAAACAGGAACAAATGTTTTACTGTGAAAGGCTGCAAAGTGCCTAAAGATACAAGGAGCCTAGATAAAGGAGTTCCAACCACTCAGCATTCAGCACCACCAGTAT
>JBBPCX010000141.1:4573870-4608699 GCA_037974365.1 Hydrocynus forskahlii
ACACACACACACACACACACACACACACACACATATATATATATATATATATATATATATATATATATATATATATACACATACACACACACACACACACACACACACACAGGAATGTGTCATCTGGCCTGTTTCTTACTGTAAGAGAAATTTTCTGAACTTTGCTTTATGAGGAAAACTGGCAAATGGAACACTAGCATGAGAAAATAAAAACGCTAATTTTCTAAATTTGTGCACTATGATTTGGTATCAAAGAGTACACTTCAAAGAAACTCGCTGACTCTGACTATTTTATTTCTTTTTCATCCAAACTGACCAGTGAACCAGTAAGCATCCGCATCTTCTGAGTTCATACAGTCGTTTGCAAAGGTGTTGGCGCCCCAATTCAATCACAAGTTTTGATGATTTTCTAAGTAAAAAAAGGGGCATCCTCTAGAGAGAACACATTTCTGCACAATTATTGTTTATTCACTGAATTTAACATACTGGGAAAAGAAGTTACATCTAAAATGTGGCCTGCACACAGTTTTAATGTATCTTTTATTCGTTTCCATTATTATATCCAACTGAGCAAATAAATAGAAATAATTTACTAAAATTTGCAGAACACCCCCATAAACAAACTTTATTTACTGTTATATTATTTTATGACGTTTCTGTTACTTCTTTGCACATTATTATTGCACAGCATTTTGTATTTATTACTGTCATCCCCAACCTCGTGAGTCTAGGCTTTTTTTACCCGTCACACTCTACAGATTTACTACAGCACTTAATACTCCTTGCTCTTTGTCGGCTGCACTGTACTCTGTCCGTTCCTTCAATATTATATCATTCTCTCTTGTGTTTAAAAGTCTTTTCTTTCTGCAGTCTGTGTAGTCTTGTCCACACTTGTGTAGTCTTGGGTTGTTTTGTGTTGCACCATAGTCCTGGAGGAACGTTGTTTTGTTTCACTGTGTGCTGTGTGTGTGGTTGCAATGACAAACACCTACTCGACTCACTTGACAAACTTTTGCTTTCAACTGTTTATGATAATGATGGTAAAATAGTGGCAAATCTGCAAAAAATCAGCTTCCTCTGGAGACTGTTTTGCCTTACAACACCCTGAGGGAAGCGTCTTCATTCATTCTGAATCACTCAAGGCAAAATGCATCACTTTAATGGACCACAAAAAGAGGACACCACTATTAAATATAGACTCTACTTCTTGCCAGAGTACATGTTCTGAGCTGTCTACACCTTTATTAATTTAGTCTGCCTACAAGTAATCAGCAATCCAATGAGGCCTTTCCAGGACAGCCATATATTCTACACATCCTACAAGGTCGATTCCGCCCAATATATCAAGTCTAAGTCGTGATATCTGTGCCTGAGAAACAGGCATCCTATCTTCAATATAAGATCTGCAGAGTGCAGTGATTGTTTTAAACAGTGAGATATTAATGAGACGTTTCAAAGTTTATTCAGCAACTGCTCATTGGCTTCTATTATAAGTGAATTTGGAGCCAATATGTCTTGGATGCAAGAAAATGGGTCGAAATTATTGTCTGTGGTGATTAATGGGGCAACACAGATTCAACATATTAGCAGAGTATTCCTTTAAGATTAACACGCTTTTAGGAAAGCAGGCCTTGAATCACAGACAGACAGACAGGCAGACAGACCAAACTGAATCTGTATGCATGTTTGTGGAAGCATTTTTGTAGTAAGTCAATGGAAACAGATCGATGGCTGATTTTAGAGCATCAAATTCATTGCAGCTTCTATTTCATCACCTAAAAAACTATAACAAACATTGACCACTCTTGCATTCCCAAACCAGAGTGGTTAACAAGCTATCTGCTGTGAACTAAAAACACATCAGCCACTTTAGAAACCAAAACCTGATTGAAATATTTCACAGAGGCATGTGCAAACGAACCTCTGCCAAGTCCATACATACACTGTTGAATTTAAAAAACATTGCATTTATATATATTAGTCTATACAGTTCCCAGCAGGTTAGCACCACCCATTAATACTGAAGTTATAAGGGGTATTTAAGGCTGGACTGCTTTTTAAATGGAGCGCAACACAGGGCAGCCAATCAGAAAATAGCTCATTTACACATAAGTCTTAAAGGCTAAGGGATAAAGAGAGTTTGGAAAACAGAGAAAAATGAATTGCGATTGTTTTATTGGTGAATAAAAGCACAAACATGTAATAACTGTATATAAATGTGTATATATGTGTGCATGTACATATATATACAGTGGGGCAAAAAAGTATTTAGTCAGCCACCAATTGTGCAAGTTCTCCCACTTAAAAAGATGAGAGAGGCCTGTCATTTTCATTATAGGTATACCTCAACTATGAGAGACAAAATGAGAAAAAAATCCAGAAAATCACACTGTCTGATTTTTAAAGAATTTATTTGCAAATTATGGTGGAAAATAGGTATTTGGTCAAAAACAAAAGTTCATCTCAATACTTTGTTATATACCCTTTGTTGGCAATGACGGAGGTCAAGCGTTTTCTGTAAGTCTTCACAAGGTTTTCACACACTGTTGCTGGTATTTTGGCCCATTCCTCCATGCAGATCTTCTCTAGAGCAGTGATGTTTTGGGGCTGTCGCTGGGCAACATGGACTTTCAACTCCCTCCACGTTTCTCCAGCCATGTTTCATCTTCAATGCCCTTGCTAATGGAAGGAGGTTTTCACTCAAAATCTGACGATACATGGCCTCATTCATTCTTTCCTTTACACGGATCAGTCGTCCTGGTCCCTTTGCAGAGAAACAGCCCCAACGCCTGATGTTTCCACCCCCATGCTTCACAGTAGGTATGGTGTTCTTTGGATGCAACTCAGGATTCTTTCTCCTCCAAACACGACGAGTAGAGTTTTTAGCAAAAAGTTCTATTTTGGTTTCATCTAACCATATGACATTCTCCCAATCCTCTTCTGGATCATCCAAATGCTTTCTAGCAAACTTCAGACGGGCCTGGACATGTACTGGCTTAAGCAGGGGGACACATCTGGCACTGCAGGATTTGAGTCCCTGGCGGCGTAGTGTGTTACTGATGGTAGCCTTTGTTACTTTGGTCCCAGCTCTCTGCAGGTCATTCACTAGGTCCCCCGTGTGGTTCTGGGATTTTTGCTCACCGTTCTTGTGATCATTTTGACCCCACGGGGTGAGATCTTGCGTGGAGCCCCAGATCGAGGGAGATTATCAGTGGTCTTGTATGTCTTCCATTTTCTAATAATTGCTCTCACAGTTGATTTTTTTCACCCCAAGCTGCTTGCCTATTCAGTCTTTCCAACCTGGTCCAGATTCAGTCTTTCCAGCCTGGTGCAGGTCTACAGTTTTGTTTCTGGTGTCCTTTGACAGCTCTCTGGTCTTGGCCATAGTGGAGTTTGAAGTGTGACTCCAGTGTGACTGGCAGTTGTGGATGGGTGTCTTTTTATACTGATAACGAGTTCAAACAGGTGCCATTAATACAGGTAACGAGTGGAGGACAGAGGAGCCACTTACAGAAGACGTTACAGCTCTGTGAGGGCCAGAAATCTTGCTTGTTTGTTGGTGACCAAATACTTATTTTCCACCATAATTTGCAAATAAATTCTTTAAAAATCAGACAATGTGATTTTCTGGATTTTTTTTCTCATTTTGTCTCTCATAGCTGAGGTATACCTATGATGAAACTTACAGGCCTTTCTCATCTTTTTAAGTGGGAGAACTTGCACAATTGGTGGCTGACTAAATAGTTTTTTGCCCCACTGTATGCATATATCTATCTATCTATCTATCTATCTATATATATACACACACACACATACACAGAAATGTATTTATATATTTTTTTTGTATAGCATACAGTTCTTTTTTATATTATTTGATTATATCTTATAGTTTTTATTTCCATAGATTTTTGACCTGTCCACTTTACTGCTGAAACAATGCAAATTTCTCACCCTAAAAGAGTTCTCTGATTTTATCTTATCTCAGATAGACCTTGTGTAGCATGTGGGCCCTTTGAAATGTATAAAAAGTAAATATGCCTTCAGTCCTTACTGTAAATTTTTGTTTCCAAATATCTGTGATTGTGGCACTGCAATGACTTGCCTATAATAAGCTCCCAGAATGAGTATGAACATGAACAGAGCAAGCAGGTGACATAATCAGCTTTGTTGACGAAAACAGGATAAAAAAAACATGACCTGCTGATGCCCACGGTAAAAATGCAATGATATGGCCAGATGGTCCAAATACAGTATATGGCCAACAGGTCCCTCCAGCATTGTGCTGAGGGCTGGGGTACAGTCCAATGTTAACAGAATGGAGCTGGAGCAGATTCCGCCAAGGCCATCTGCTCCGCCCTGCAACTAAGAGCCATGGGGCGCTGGGACTGAATACACGGCCCGTGGCTACACCACGGTTATTCATAGATTTACACACCCTGTATTAGCATTCCGAGGGTAGATGCTGATGTTTAAAGGTGATCTGGAGAGTAGCGCTACTCTAGGTCACTTTTGGACAAGCTGTCAAACTGGTCTAAGGTCAGAATTACAGATATAGTATGGCAATCTAATTTACTGTATTTATTGCACACACATTTAAAATTTACAGTATGAAGCCATGCCACAATATGCAAATCTGTCGACCTACATTACCAGCCCATGTTGACGACTTCTGCCTCAGGTCATACTGAACAATGAGTGCAAAATATGAGAAGGACATAGTCAGAATCTGACCAAGGTGCTGCCATTCTCACATGAAATGTTAGTAATGGGTAGCTGTGTCATGGTCTTCTTTAAGATGGACGTGTGGATGTGGTTTAGGCCACCGTGTGACACAGTGTAAATTTCACTGCAGCTATTTCAAACACCACCATGGCCAGAAAGGACCAACTCGGGATCAGATTCCTCTCTATTCCTCCTGTTTTCCTATAGTCACAAACTGATTCTAGACCAGCACCCCTACTCCTAAAAACAGACCCTGCTCTCTAAAACAATTGCAGAATTCTACATTATCCAGCATTATATCTACAGTAAGTTATATTAAACTGCATCCACAACTCTGAACCACCTTCATGAAAAGCCAGATGCGGTTTTACTGGTTGATAGAAATTTTGGAAACGCATTCATAGAAAAGATTCAGGTGGCTATGTCCAGTTCTGAACTAAAGAAACATTATATAATGTTATATATGTTTTCGGCAGTTCAACTACATCTGGGCAACGGTGAAACTGTGTACATCTGAATTTTCAATGGGCCACTCTCTTTGGGCATTAACGACTTCAGATTTTTTCAGATCGACTTATATGTCAATAAAGTTGAAGTCGAGTCGACTAGTCATTTGATGACGTCACACACACACAGCAGAGGAAAACAGATGTCCAACAATGAGCCACTTTTATTAAAGTTCTCTGTAACATTAACAGTCAACATGACACTTAAACAAAACAAAACAATGGCTGAAACCTTGAATTTTCTGGTAAATTTAAGTGTACAACAGAAAGTGGGAACAGTTTAAGTCACGGCGCCACTCAGCGTCCTCTGGACTGGACGACTCTCTGCAGTGCTAGGGTTAGCCATGTTAGCTAGCGGTGCCTTTTCAGATACTGTGCAGAACGCCGGTACTGTTACTGTACTTTAACACCGACTTGCAGGTTGTGCAGGTCACTGTGCTGTTTGTGTGTCAAGAGTGAAGTATCTCCACACATGTGATGTGTGTCTGTCTCCTACTGCTTCTGCTGCCATGTCTCTGTTGTGGTCTTGTGTTTATATTCCCCTTCATGCGCCAACGTTACAGCCCTTTTTATGAAGTGACTATAATAATTGGTTAAGTCAAGGAACACATGTCAGTGTAAGCCAATCAGAGGCAGAGATTGCATTGTGTACACAAGCGCGCACACAGAGAGAGGAAAAAAACCACATGACTAGTCGACTTCTCTCCGGAGGCGTCGAATTGTGCTTCTGATTTTGACACGTCGATAAGTCGGCTTTTCTGTTAATGGCCTAAAATATATTTATATGCAGCTTCTACTTTCTTATTTTGTTCTTTGCTGTTGTAACAATGCAAATATCCCACCTGTGGGACTAATAAAGATTTATCTTATCTTATCTTAGCAATGGAGGACAAGGATATTTAGCATCAGCTAGCATCATGCAGTCATGCAAGGTAGATGACATTATCACCCGCTAGCCTCAACTTGATGTTCAAAAGTACATCACATGGGTAAAACAGTCTCATCAGCCATCTCAAAGGTTGAACTGGGGCCATATGAAACTAGTAGAGTGTCTTCACCTGCTGCATGGAGCTAGGAGGATAGTAATGGAGGAAATGGATCCTTAGCATCAGCTAGCATCAGCTAGCATCATGCAGTTAGATGACTGTACACAATTATTGCCTACTAGCCTCAAACTGATATACACATGGATTAAGAAAATGTATTTTAAAAAATCGTCTGACGGAATTTCTTTTTTTTTACCAAATGCTCCATGTCGCGGGCCCAATACCACCTCTCACAATTGACCTTTAGTGCCCTCCGTCATAGCGATGGAAAACTTTAATCCATATATACATCATGGTACTAAAAACTGTAGTAGCAGCCATCTCAGAGGCTGACTTTTCTTCATACCTCTTTTCTTTTTTATAGACAACAGTGTCAGAAAGCACATAAGCAAATTAATTTGATATTACTTAACACCTCAGAGTGCTTTGAGGCGAGTGTGAGATGACTTAGGCCGCAACTAATCCTGCGGTGGCCTCATATCTTATCTGGGATCTGTATTTCCCTGCCCAGTCTTTCACACTTCGGGCTAAGAGAACGCATTTTAAGAACACAGCCTGCACCCTCACGCAGGCAGAGTCACCAGCGGGCTCTGACACTAAGAAATGAAATTCAAAGATAATACAGCTTGTTCCTGGCATTCTGCCACTGTGATAAGCTCTCCCGTCTGCATGAGACCGTGTGGCGTGACGCAGGGACGTCACGTTTCATAGGCACAACAAATCTGAATTCAGACCGCAGCACGGTGGCTTAGACACTCACAAGCCTCATCCATCCATCCAGACCAAACCTATTATTCAAACACGGGTTAAAGGTTTCCCTACCCTATCACTGCATAAAAACAGATCTATCACCCAAATACTTTTCTTATTACCCTGCTCATTTAACTGCAAGACGAAAGCGACACTTCATATGGCTTTTCAGCCTCTGGTTCTTGACTGGTTTATTTGATGTTTATAGACAAAAAAGACACTACAGCTGAAAAGGCTCACTTAAAAAGATCTATTTTATCTGATATTCTGATACTTACAAATATTTCTGATTTAGATATACATATAGATACACAAATGGGGCACTATCTACTTAAATATGCATACAATAACACATTTCACAACCAAAAATCAAGCCTTTCAATGACATCAACATAAAAATGCATATTTCATTGTGGAGACTCACTCCAGATGAATGATTTTATTGAAATCCCATTGTTTAATAAGATAAACATGCACTGTTATTATAAAAACATTCTGGTACAAAATCTAGCATATATCAGGAACTTCAACTGTAAAATCCTTTAGAATATGGCTAGCAATGAACAAGTAAAATGCTATGAATGCAGGGGTTCTAGAAGAAGTTTTTAGTTCTAGATGTAGAGAAAAGCTGGTTTTCAATTGAAGAATCAGCCTCCACTGAGAACAAATGAGACGCTCCATTTGTGTGAAAAGTTGTTTTCAGTACAAAGGAACCAGACATCATTGGACAGTGTATTTGGATTCTACAGGAGATGAGCTTTTCAGTGATACATGACAACACATGACTGTCCTAAGCTTTCATTGAAACTACTACATTTGGAGAACATGAGTGGACACAAACAGACAAAACACCCTGAATCAGATTCTAAGAGCAGATTAAACACAATGTACCATTCAGATACCAGCAGTGAATGGCTGCTACCAAACAGAATATTTATTTATTGAGATGAAACGCAGTTAAACAATCACCGATTTGACCAAATCCAACCCAAGTTCAGGCAAGCACTGTATGGATCACTTGCAAACCAATGCCAGGTCCTATCTAACAAAAATAGCATCTGTGTACCTAGCTGCAGTTGTACTTTCCTACTTACTAGCCAGCAACAGATATAGGTCAGCTTATCAGTCGCTACTCTCCATCAAGGCTTAAACTTAGTTAAATCAGCCATGTTATCCCTAAATGACCCAAATTCACAGCTGAGTGAATGTAGGCCATCAATTTCTCCAGCACACAGTGATAGTGGTAAACCGCTATAATAAATGTGTTCCTTCATAGCCTCCTAAGCTCTACTTAAAGCCTCATGTACACTAGGAAACTGAAGATTGCACTGCCTTGCAAATCAGGTATGACTAAAGAGAGACCAGGCAATTCATGAAAAAAATAAACTCTGATATTCTGAGCAATCTGGCAAACATGCTAAATATATAGGAAAACAGAGTACACAGAAAAGATGGTTAGAACATCTAGTTCAGCCTTTTGACTGACTGTGTGCCCTGCTGCCTCTACTTGACCCTGTTTACACCTGCTCACTTTGGGTATCTTGGTTTATATCTGGACAGGGCCGAGTAACATTAAATAGGAGTGAATGTACCAGAGATGCATTTTAAATAGATCTTTAGGAGGAGGAGGTGGTCTAAGAAACATTCAAGTCACACATGACCGCATTGTGAATGCATCTGTTTACCAAGATTTAGAGTGTGTCCGAAATCGCGCACTTACGTGGGTGCACTGGAATGTAGTGCCTAGTGCGCACTGAGCACTTCCTTCTGTAGTGCACACTGCCGTGCGTGTGTTGTCCAAAATGGAACACTAACATTTTGCACTTAGCGGAAGTGATGGACTAACATTTGCTCACGATTCTCCAGCCCGCCAAAATATCTGCTGGTTATACCACAGTATACATCAGTAAAATCATTTTATTAACGTTACATTTATACGAAGCACTTGCCTCCGCTTGGGCTTACATTTCACTGCTGACTGCCATTATTCAACTCTGAAAACTTCAGAAGTCCCTCCCCTTCTGCTACGTGGTCAAAATGGCGTCCGTTTAGTGTGAGTAGAGTCCATCGTTCCGCACTGCGTTTTTTGGCCATTAGTGCGCCATCCGGGTTGTCAGTGTGAACACACTGTGCACTAAAATCGCACACTAAAAGTGTGCAAGTGCGCGATTTCGGACACACCCACATTCAACATCCAAAACCTTTCCAGTACTGTGACAGCGCCCCCTGTAGTTCTGCTATGGAAGAGACCACCCTTCAGCACTTAATGCAGCATCGCTACTCCTTTTCGTGACATTAATTTGAATTCCGTATCCCACTTTTCACCATCTGGTTACAACGCATGTACTTCATGACGGCGATGGAAATGGAGGTTCATTATTCTTAAAAGCCTTTTCTTGTAAACATTGACAATTTTGGGCAGAATTATCCTCTTCTTTTGAGTAGAACAGCAAAATGAGGAGCAGTACCAGTGATTGGTTGTTGTATACTATCTGATTCGCATATTACTCACCACATAGAAGTCAGATTTCAATCTGGCTGACCAGAAATGCATTTGGTGAGTGTGAACACATGTGGCAAAAAATTATGATACAACCCAGATACTAGTCACACGAAGTGACCAGGTGTTAACAGAGGTTTTTATGTGTCAATTTATAACCAGTTGTGCATGAAATCAACAAAGCACATAATCTGACCAGAGGTGTTCAAATTTACTGAATATAGCTTTAGATATTATCGGTCCAAAACACCACACAAATTTGTGCTGGCTATTAAGTTTCAGATGTTCAGTGCTGCCTCTGAGGGCAATGCAACTAAACCAGTCATACTATTGGTTGATGGTGCAAAACAGTGTGCAAAAAAGATGAGCAAATTGCATTCACTCCAATAAATACTGAACAAATATACAGTGAATGAACTGTATGGAAGTTTGGATTATACGGACACTTTCACTGACAAAAAGCTTGAGATACTGGCATTACTTGAGTTCCTGAGTACTTAATTCAGTAACTCATATGATGTCTCATTTCATTTTATTTTATTTTATTTCTTATTATTTGTGTGGGCTTGTGTGAGAATGTATAGTCCTTTTGTTTTTAGAGTCAGCACTTTGGTTGTACAGCACTTTGGTCAGTGACAGCTGTGTTAATTGTGCTTTAAAGTAAACCTTACTTTACTTTATTCATTTACTGACTAAAATTAAATTTCCCCACTGAAGCAAACATCTGAACAGTTTTCTCAGGTCTTACCTTATGTCTGCATTTGAGCACGACCCCATATGCTCCTGTATGGGAGACAGGGAGGAAGAGAAAGAAGAGAAACATGGTAAACTGTTAATATCAGTGTCAGTTCCCTATGATACTGTATCACTGTTTGCAAACCATTAACCATGATCATTTTTAGGTCCCTGTTCTGGGGCCAAATAAATGCCTCCAGAATTAATGACCTCAATAAATTACCTCCATAATATCTCTTGATACTCTTGTTAAAAAGAGAACTCTTTAAATGTCAACCACACCACTGAAATGCTGTTTTAAATTCTGCCAGTGACAAAATATCTAAGGCTCATCTTTGCACAACGCCATGTTTAAAGTATTACATGTTTTGCCTTATACAAACTTGTGACCATTGAAAAGGGTGACTGGCCGTGGAAAAAAGTGACTGGCCATGAAACCAGCTGTTAGTGTCAAGTCAAGCCAAGTCAAGTGGGTGTTTATTGTCCTTTCAACCATCTACACAGTATACAGCGAAACGAAACAATGTTCATTCAAGACATGGTGCAACACAAAGAACAACAGAAACAACATAAGTGTGGGCCAGGAACTCAGCGCCAGGAGAACAGTGTGTTGGGATGGTACCTTGTGCAAGAGTAGCTCAGTGGTGCCACTAGCAGTCTTGGGATTCGAACCCACAACTTTCTGATTGCAGGTGCAACTCCCTAACCACAAGGCCACAAGCTGCCCATCAGTGCTTTCCATGAATCTGTTGCCGCACCTATGAAAGTGAAATAGTGTTATACGTCTTCAGTATATTCCTGTATAACCAGTAAATTAGGGATGTATGGCCAGAATATTCAGATTTGTGATCCAAACACACAAGTAGCCAGTTTATTCTATTTTCTTTTGGCCAATTTTCTGGTGTAAATACCATGAGTTATTTACCCCGTATTTGAATGCTGCTACTACACTGGTACCAAAATGGTGTAACAAAATTATGCAGGACTCATTGGGCTAAATATTAAGTCACCTCTTACTTTCAATTTCAGGCAATTTATGTAAGTCATGCTTTTTAAACAGATGTGATTTTTCACTTAGGAATGAAAAATGTCAGTTTTGAAAAAAGAGAAAATTAAAAATAAAAAAGAAATGCTATTAATTTAAGGTCTGGGACCACTTATCGATTTTAGTGTCATTTATCATCCATACAGCTATGAAATCAATAAGTAGAACAGATATGTATTTATTGTTTGTATGTGTGAGCATTCACAGACAGTCTTTGTGCTTATCCTCCCAGCCCTAAGTCATATTCTGACTTTGGCTAATAGAAACACTATAAATGTGATAATGCATTTTGTGTGCTCAGAAATGGAATGAACCATACAAATATCATGTTTGGTGCATCCCTATGGAACTATTTAATATATACTACAATACTACATTTAAAAATTACTACATTTTCAACATATTACTTCTTTGTATGGGAATTCGGTTCCCACAAAGAGCTAAATACCTACTCAAGCGTATGCAAACACCTGAGAATAAATAAACAGTAAAGAGGCCAAAGGCACGTTTTGCCTTTAGAGAACAAATTGATTGATTCTTCACTGAGTGAGAACGTCGAGTTCATTCGCTTGGTGTCACCTCTGTGTGAGTGAATGAGCCATTCAGGTAAACAAAGTGCAAAACCTTGGGGAACCTGCTTAAGGACACTGACCCCGCATTCATTACAGCAAACAAAGGTGGTTTTAATGGATTTTTTACTGTTCACAGGGGTCATAAAAATGTACATATGGTGTTCATACATCCATATGGAACTGTGATGGTGTTACTGGACCAAAGAGCACTGTGTGTAAGTGTGTAAGACAGTCTGAGTCCGTCTAAGAATGTGTGTATCTGTGTGTAAGTGGGGCACAGTAGGCAATGGCAGAGTTTGGCAGGAGAGATGCTATCGGCGTTATCTGTGGCACAAATCGAAACTCCCCGAGGAGCCGAGAGCACTGAGAGCTCCTCAGGAACACATCCAGTAAAGATCAGCGCTGGCACACACACACACGAGGCAAGAGATAACCTGCAAATTGAATTAATCAAAGGCTGGTCAAACCCAACACAGAGGGCAAAACCGGGAGACTGGACAAAGAAAGGACACCGGTGGAATGAGGACAGACCAGACAAGGACAGCCCACAAGTAGAGTCGACAGTTTAAGGCATTTTGTAGCAAGATTTGTAGTATATACACTGTAAATCCCCACTACTGACATTCATTAGTTGGTTTGAGAGTAGAAAACTTGTAACTTAAATCATGAGTTAAACATACAGAGTGAATAATTTCTCCTTTTTGAGTTCACGAAACATTTTTGGTTCAGTAGAGTTCTATTTCAGTTTTAAGTAAACAAGAACTGACTATACAAAGTTAGTGGGAAGGCAGAACTTCCCAACATTATTAGTGGTTTGTTGGTTTCTGCAAAAAAAGCTCTTTTTTATTCTTCTTCTTATCAGTTATTGTTAAATAAAGTACATTTTAATTACAACATATATTCTTCATGTTAAAGGTTAGGTTTGCTGTCACAACTACTCAATTATAACACATTATTTGAATTAAAAGTATGTCCTCAAGTAATTATTTTGCAATTTGAAGGACATATAGGGATTCCACAGGTCATTTTTTGGTTTAATTCTGTAATTCAAACACATCTGATGATTTAAATACTTTTACAAGGGACAGTGTCAGGTTTGTGTTTATCAATTATTGTTATGTGAAAAAAAAGTGCTGGTGCATCCCAAGTAAATATGACAACTACATCTGCTGGTAAAGCTTATGGCATGCCAATGACATAAACAGTGCCAACATGTGAGTGCTGGTTTTGCCTTAAATCAACAAGTCTCACTGATCTTGCACTCTCTACCAGACACGACGGAAAGTAAGGCGAGATTCACTTCCACTGCAAAGTGTTGACCCAAATCCTAACCTCAGGTGGTCCTCAGCACTTGGAAGCAGACCTAACAAGATTAATTTCAGGGACTGAGAAAACTTCTGCTATCACTTGTTTAATTGTGGAGATGTGTCGGCACTTGTCCACTCCAGCGACTGGCAGTCCATCACATTTTCCCCTCCAGATTCATGCAGCACGTCTCGTTTCTCACGCTCCCGGCATGAGAAAAGCCTAATTAAACTGACGAGAGTCGTACTCCAGGGAGCCAGCTGTGAAATACGGAACCGAAGCTAGAATCCTTACTGCATTTCAGAGCTCCAAACAGGTACACCTACAAGAACCAAAGTACCTACAGTTCTCTTGATGAAAGAGTCAACACAAGATGTTTTTAGGTCAAAATGATCTGTAGAGACTGTGAGTGTGTGTCTCCACAAGGGACTGCCTGGGCTACACCATCCTGTAATCATTTATCAAGAGGCATTAAAAGTATTTTAAATGGAATGCTCCAGTTTTTTTCAGTCTAAAGACATGGACAATCATGGACAAAAATTCTAATGCATTTATTTTAACAGAACACTTATTAACACCTGCCCATTGGTTTCTGTTAGAATTATGTGTCGTGTTAATATGAAGGTTTTCATTATTTTTACTACATTCCACATTTCAAAGAAACAGCACAGCTGAGATACAATAATCAGAAACTGTTAAAGCAATCACAACTATTTTCTGTTTTGGATTTCTCTTTCAATTACTTTCCTCAAAGCACGCTTTAGGCTAAAAGGTGTGAACTGCTGGATTAAAGCTTCAATTAACCCTATAATTATGGCCAGATTTTTTTTTGCTCAAGGCTGATCCAACCTGACTGGCATCACCCAGACTGAGAAATAAAACTTGATGGGATGGGAGTAATTAAATGACCATGTTGCGGCAACAGTCATGAATAAATTAATAACAAATCACAAAACAATCTCATTAAAAAGTCAGTTGTCAAATATTCGGTTTAAATTCGGTGTTCATTCATCAAGTAATGTTTTGGAACAACATCTGAAAGTATTTTGGTCTGAATAAATTGTCTGTTACACACTGTTCTCACTTCATGCTGTGCTGATATAGCTAAAAAAAAGTTTTTTATTTACATACAACATTCTGAACAAGTAAAATACAAATTTATTTACATACAACATTCTGAACATGTAAAATAGTGAACATATAGCATAAAGCATAATGTATAACTTCCCTTTGCCTGCACTAAACTGGACCTAAATTCTATCAACAACATGACAGCATGCCAGGCTAACAACTGTAAAGACTGTAAAGTGTCCCATTTGTCATTCGCGAACACACCATAACACACAGTGTGAACAGTGTGAAATTCTTTCTTTGTATTTAACCCATTCACCAAGTGAAGCAGCTGGCAGCCAGTCCTAGGATTCGAACCCACAGCCTTCCTATTACAGGGGCAGATTCCTAACCACCAGGGCACCAGCAGCCCCAAAAGTGGGGGAAAATGCAGTTAAAGTCTGTTAAAAGTAGGGGTGGCCTTTAAAAACCTGTGAAATCGCAACCTGTCCTGATCTCGACACATTCAGAAATGCTGTAAGTTTCGGAGAAGCATTCCTCTACTGTATCCGAGAGTAAATACTGTGTGCTGCCATTCAAATGGCTGTACTGCTAGAGAGCTCATGCGTGTTAAGTCATAGCGACAGGCTCGTTCTCTTCTCTCTGGCGTATCCACATCACTGCCTGACCTTCCCACAGTGACTCAATGACATCAGCTCACACTGATGAACAAGGCTGTCATCCCCTCACACACACACACACACACACACACACACACACACGCACACACACGCACACACACGCACACACACGCACACACACACACACACATTTACACATACACACAGTGTGCGTGTCCCACTGAGTGATCAAGAGATGTGATTAGTTTGCCTGAGCGCACCGCCCCTCTCTCCAGATAAATGCAGCGTGAAGAGTGAATGATCGCTCGTGTCGGTGTGTTAGTGTCTCTCTGCCGGTCAGCAGGGTGGCCGGGAGGGTGGCGTTTGTGACACTTCATTCTGTCCAATTAGTTGACAGGACGCGACATTTCTGAGGCCGCATTAAGATTGTGATGAAGATGCGTGTCAGGATCTTCATGCTACAGACCTATTTCAACTATATCTTTCTCTAACAGGACAAATAACAGGACTGACCATATAATATACTGACTATACTGACGTGAAGTGACCCTTTTGTCAAATGTGTACACACCACAGCCAGGAACACAGAGGTTGGGGAGCAGTGTGTGGGGACGGTACCTTTCTCAAGGGTTCCTCAGAGGTGCCACTAGCAGTCCTATATATAGCATAAAAATATTAAATAAACCTATCACCTGTTTTTGGCCCATATACCGATGCTGAGCATCAGCTCAGCACAGCTCTAGTGTTAATGTGTTAATTCTGAAGTTAAGATCTGAATAGACCTCAGAGGTGCTTAGCAGTTTTGGGATTCAAACCCACTACTTTCTGATCACAAGTGCAACACCCTAACAACTAGGCCACCAGCTGCCCCAATGTTTTCTTCTACATTTGAAATTAAAAATGATTTATTTTGTACTCTTATGAAAACATCAGTTTCACACCATGGCTTGAGCACATTTAGCAGCAGAACTGATGATGTGAAACAGGTCAAGAGCAACGTATTTATGTACTTATGACTACGATAGCTAACAATGATTTAGGGATCTAGGTGTGCACAGCTGGCATTCGTAGTTTTCAGTTTGGGGATAAGTGAGTCACATCAATGGTAATATGCAACCGTGAGGGCTGTATTTGAAATAATGTCATTTATAACCAGAAGGGAGCTGCAACTTCTACATCCATCGGGTCGAGCCAAATCACCAATGGTCATGCAGACTGTTGGACCAAATGGAACAAATTAATAAAAAAATACTGAAATATTAATCAAGTGTATTGATTAGGGATGGCACGATACCACTTTTTCATGTCCAGTATCAATACTCATACTGCAATAACGAGTATCTGCCGATACCAATCCAAGACACACCTTTGCTGCTCATCTGTGTTTCTCTTTTTATGACAAGTTGCTCAAAGTGTAGTTAAGCATAGTTCAGGCCTTTTCCAACATCTGATCCAGTGGTATCCCTACCAGATACCAAGTGTCAGATCAGCACATCCCTAATATCGATATGTTCATTCTGAAGTTAAGAACTGAATAGGCTGTAACTAAGAGATGTGTAACGGCACCTTTCCAAGGTTTTGTTAAACATTTAAATAAATAAAAAAAGACCTGAAACAGGTCAACAGCAATGTACTTATGTAGCCTGTGTGTTCTGCCACTGACCTCATAAAAATAATAATTAATAAAAAAAATTGTGGTTCACATCACACCCACTGAAAGCCAAATCACAGATTTTGGTTCAGAACCATTCACAAACTACATTTAGCCACTATGCTGTCCGCTGCTGGAACAAACTGTCCATCAATAACAGATCTGCACCAAATGTAGCTTTAAAAAACTCTTCTCCTCAACCTTCTTTAAATAACTTCTACTGCACTTTCAGTTTTCTTTTACTGATTTTCTATATATTCTTTCATTTCTTTTATTCTTTTATTTTCTGCTTCCCACTATTTTTATGCTTAGTAGTTTTATTCTATTCATGTAAAGCACATTGAACCTTTGTGTACGATACTGGACTATATAAATAAACTTAAATTGACATATGAAACAAATAGGCATTATTATTTTGATATTTTCTATTCCACAGTATGTTATCATGCAGGACTACATCTTTCATTCTTCATGAAATGCTACATGTGGGTCCTGGCATAAAAAAGTTTGGCAACTCTAGAATTAGACTAGAGTGACCTGCATAATTATTGCCGCAAAACACCCAATACTAATTATTTGGCAAAAATTACTAAAAAGGTCAGGAATGGAAATAGGTCAGGCAAAAGAAAGCAACACTTTAATTTAAGGGTGCCAATCAAGCTGAAAAACTGAAAAAAGTTGTTTCTTAATTTTCAATCAATGCCACATTTGTGCTTGTGATGGGAACATTAAGAATTTTAGTATGATGTGAATTTGATGGCCTTTTATTTGTTTATTTGGGACTCATTTCCACACACAATGTAACACATGTAATGTATATAGGGCATGCTAAAGGTCATTTGCAGCACCTGCTACTTGTTAGCCTTTAAAATAAAATAACACAAAATAAATAAAAACTGCAAAAACAGAACTGTCCTTTAGCCTTTGTTATAATAATGTTTAAACGCCAACAAACTTCAGACGCCTAAGGGTTAAGCCGCTTTTACAGCTTCCCGCTAGCACAGAGGGCGGCGAATAAGGACATAAATAGCGTTCCTGGACCTGTTTGGTTACGTATGTGGGCAAAACAATCAGTGTTAAGGAGGTGTGGAAAGATTCCATCAGTGTTTGTGTATTTTCGCAGGTGTAAAAGGCTTACGTGGTTCGCAGGCGAGGGAGCGGCGCATGAGAGGGATTCCTTGGCACCGCCTCGGTTCAGCTAATGCTGACTAAATCCATAGCAAACTATGGTCAGCACATACAGTAAACAATTAGCTATCAACAAGGGACGCGCAAACATCAGCAAGCGCGGGGAGCGCTATGCTAATGAACCCGGTTAATAATGCTAGGTCGAGAGGTGCAGGGGTAAAGAGATGGTTATGCTGGTGGCCAAAAACAGAATGAAATCCACTCCTCTGACAGCTGAACACACAGTGAGCCATAATCACTGCCAAAAACATGAGCTAAAATACACACACACTAGCGCACACACACACACAGTAGCAAAGATCCAGCGTTCCACTGAGAGCGCTTATTTTATCATCTCCCTGCACCTTGACTGCTGAAACCGCCCCTGGTCATAATTAAAAATCATCCTATGTAATGCAGCCCAGCCACAAAGAACGGCTGAAAACACATTGCCTACATCAGCCTGGCTGTCAAAAAGCATCAGTGTTTCATTTACTCCAGCGTGCAAGGCTAATTAGCAGGCCCACTCTTGTCAATCCTTATTGATTTATCGTGGTAGACCACAATTAATGCTGCAAAATCTTCCACCCCCACCTTCTGATTGGTCACATAACAATATATACATGTCACAGGTTTGGGCAGAAGTGACGAATAGGGCTGCCCTGTACCTTTCCGCAAAGGTCCAACACCTCTGTCTAACTTCCTCTCTCCACTTTACCGGGGTCAACTAGATGAATAGAGACGGGTAAAAATAGCTTGGTCCCCAGACGCTTTCGCCCATATCCTCATGCAAAATGTAAAGAAAATGGATGCAGTGTAGACAAACGAGAAGAAGGTGGAGTGTGGTTTGGTGTTGGATAGGACTCCACAATATACCATCTGCTAATCGCCATCGCGATATCGGTCTCTGCAAAACTGCAATATGGAAATGAGCTTCTAACCAATCATAGTACTTCTGACAGGGTGACCAAACACAGCTCCTGGTGAGTTACTGGGTGTTCTGATGAATCGAGCTCTTCATGCAATCCAACAATTTTCATTTTTAGCCATTTAATGCTTTGGTGAATCAGTGCACGAATGGTCAGAGCCAAACTGCTTTAGTCAGATTAAGGAGACATTTTTAAATGTGTTGGTTTTGTGACACCACAAAACTATGAAATGCAAAAGGGCTGTTTTTGCAGCATAGTTTCCATATCTGGACTGTATGGATGGAGGGAACAAACACCTAATTTGAAACAACATTTAAGCTTTTTAAATCCAGAAAAGTGATGATATGGGCCTTTTTTGCACAGCTGCATGGCCTAGTGGCTAGGGCATTGGCCCTGCAATCAGAAGGTTGCGGGTTCGAAGCTGCTAGTGTCACCACTGAGGTACCTTTGAGCAAAGTACCGTCCCCACACACTGCGTCCCATGGGCCCCTAGTTGGCGGCAGCCCACTGCTTCATTTGGTGAATGGGAAAAGAATTTCACACTATTAACATTGCGCTGTGGTGTATTCACCTGTGACTGTAAGGGTAAATAAATTAAATTACATTTTAACAAAGGCATCACAATCGCAATATGCAGCAGTAAAATCGCAATACTGATACTCTCTCCATATCATGCAGCTCTAGTGGATGCTTTGTAACAGGGAGTGATAAAGAGTGAGCCTGCACACACTATGGGCTTTTTATTGACTGCTTTCCTCTGAATACAATAGAAGCTAAAATGCAAAGTATATTCCTATGAATATGCTTGCTTTATATGCCAGAAAGGACATGATAGCTTTGAGAAATTACATAATAAAGGGCAATCTGATTAAAAGGCAGACAATCTTTGTATGAAAGGGTTTGGTTTGAGAAGACTCACCTTCCCCCACGATGCCAAGCACCTCAAACTTGTTCATCACATCACCGATGGATGGGGTCCTCATGAAGACAAACGGCCGCTGGGGCAGAGAGGCGGAGCTCGAGGGGGAGATGAGAGGTTGTCGTTTGGGTTACAGGAGGGCATGGGGTGGCCTGGCACTGGGTGGTCCAATCAGCGCAGGCTACGGGACGTCCCGCATGCTTCCACCAAACACACTCTCACATCTGTGGACGCAGCAAAGAGACAAAAACCATGTAAAACTGATGAGCACTAGACAGAGTAGGTTTTCAGTCTGTGTACACAGGTTGACACTTTGAAAGCTATTTTTAATAATCAACCTGGGCTTCACCTGAAATCATCATCAAGAAAGAACGTGTGCCTGCCAATTAGACTTCAACTAAAAGGCTTTCATTTTATATTCATTTAAAAAAAAAAGGAGCAAAGTAACCAAAAACACCAAGATTTTTATAGACTAAACCACCGCTGAGTCTGAGTTGGGATGTACAGACTTGGGAGTGCAGGCCTACGCCAATATTACACATTTTCATACACATTACACAATATGTACGTGTTCAAATAATGCAGATACATAAATATTTATAAAATGCAGATGTTGACACTATATCTACATACAGAGAAATATAAAGTTTATTTCTGAAGGGTTATGACCATGGCTGCCGAAACCATTATAGCAGAATCAAAATCATACATATGTTCAAAATCATTCATTTTGTTCAGCCCTGTACTTTTTTTTATTAGCTTCCAATAATAAAAAAAATATCAATATCACTGCAGAATATCAATATCACTGCAGATTTTTTCAAACTTATCAGTGTTCCTGAGTCAATAGAAATAAACTTGTTCCAAACTCTAGACTGGCGAATGGCTGTCTGGATTTAGTTCTGTATGCATGTTATTAACTTAATTTGCTTCTTAATCTTATTTAAACACTTCTTTAATGTAAATTATTGTGGTCAGCTTCCAGCACCCACTTCCAGGACCTCACACTATTTTCTGACTTCAACCACTTTAATTTAACCACCACTTTAATTTAAAAGAAGGTATTAAAAAATAATGATTCTTGAATCGGTTTTAAAGTCTATATAATGTTTCCTAACAAGACAAATAACAGGACTGAACAATACTCATCCCTGGCCACCCCTACACTGAAATTACACAGAATTATGACTCTGTAACTGTTAATATCAGTACTAATGTTATATAAGAACTTTAAAAGAGTCAGATACAACTTTTGCCACAAATTTGTAAGATTCTTTTTTTTCACTCCCAATTGAGCAAATGAAAAAAGGGATGGTTTCAGTCCTGTCAATTTGTAATAGACCAACTTCCAATGTTTTGTGCATGGCAACTGATTATGGAGACCCTGGCATATGCTGGCACAAACCTAAAAATAAGTAAAACTCATAAAATGTCAATAAAATCAAGTTACCAAGAGTTATATGCTCTTATAATTTGATAAAAGCGACTGAAAAAGCAATCTGAAAAAAGCCATAAATAAAATGGACGGTGTCATGTCTCGGCCAGTGGCCGGAAGAGGGTGCTGCCGTTTAGTTTTTGTTAAAGGGACTTTTAATTTGAAAAGGCTATGTGTTTCTAGTGATCTGTCAGCTTTTTGGTGTTTTGAGTCAAGTAATTGTGTTTGCTGATTGGTTTATGTCTGAGTCTTTTGTGTATTTAAGTTTCAAGAGTTCATGTTTTTTTTGCTGGTTAACCCTCACACTTATACCTCACGCTACCCGTTCCTTAAATGTCTGCTGTTTTAGTAATGTTTTGTGTTTAAAGGCCCTCGTGCCTATTTATGTTCTCTTTAGTGTAGAGTCTCTGTGTTTATGTAATAAATTCCATCAAAGGAACTATGGGGAACCAACATTTTATGCTGGGTCATGATAAGAATAGAGTGGAATCTGACTAAAAATACATCAAAATAATGCTGTCATGGCTGGCTCCGGGAGGCCACGCCTACGGACGTCTCTATTATCAGAACTCCTGCAAGCACATGTTCTTGTCTGGGGCCAGTTGAGAATGACAGTAATATATTACAATAGACTTATATTCTGTTTCGTAAGGCCAGTGATTAGAGTTGAACCAATAAGTAGATTATAAAATGAATTAAAATGTATGTTCTTGATAAATCAGTTTAATTACTTAATGATTACTTAACAAGCTGAATGATAAACAAGGTATCCATAGGTCATTATAAAGCTGTGAAATAGAGCAAACCCACACCAGCAGGATCTTCCAAATGCATTTATATTTGTTATTATATTATATACATATTATATTATATGTTAACAGAATAACCACTAGATTACTAATATAATCAATAGCAAAACTGTCAGCCCTGGATTATACAAATACCTGAGCAGTTTGTGTTAAGACCCAGCATTATGTAATGGCAAATAAAACAAACATATTTACTTCAATCAAATTAGCTGAACACGCAATCATTAAATACTGATTTGGATGTTACACATTTTGTTTTATGACATTAATTTTTCATTTCAGTTTTTTTTTCAGTGGCAGAGTTGCTTTAGAAGTAAAGGACTAGAAGTAAAGGACTAGAAGTAAAAGGACTAGAAGTAAAGGACTAGAAGTAAAATTGATTCCAAACAGCTAAATGGCTCAGGCTGACATGCACCATGTCTCCCTCCTTTTTAGTCTCATCTCACAAGAGAAACAATGTTTTTATTTGCCATCCAGTGTCCTTGTTGTTTCATCCGTGCGTGTGTGCGCTGCTGGCAGCTTTTAGGGCATCTTTTAAACACATACACACACACACACACACACACACGCCTGCCTCCTTCACAGTGTCCTCCTGGCCAGTATGATAAATCCCGACGCTCAATTTCACTCTCGAGGTAAACAGTGTGTGTCTCTGCACTGTGTGTGTGGGCGTGTGTGTATGAGAGGGAGATGTTCGCCGTCACTCTTGAATGAAGACGACTGTGTAATTCTGACTGAGACAAAGCTGTGAAGTGTCAAATGCAGGTAGTCTCTGTTCCAGACGGCTTCATTTCCATTAGGGAAGGGCAACGCCATGGGTTTCGTCTTAAATCTGGTTAAATATATTTCTCTTGATTCTATTTTGTTCACATTTTCAGAGCGATGTTGACCTTAGAGCCAGTTAATGATTTAACATGAAAAAGTTGGTATCTAGGTGAGTAGGCAGCAAAAGAAGTATCTATGGCTGAAAGCTCAAAAAGAAGTAAAGTCTAGGAGAGTCTTCTTTAAATGAAGGATAAAACGGTCACCTTCAACACATGAAAGCCTGAATTTACGTTCCACAGAAGTACAAGGATTCTGAAGCAGCAGAATGATCAGTAAACTGTAGCTTTCTTACCATCGTATGTAGCAGCTACTTCACTAAACAAATCAACATTCAGTAGCTTGCCCTGTCTCAGTGTTGCATACATTAGTGGGCTTTGTAGAACCGGATAATTAGCTTAAAATACAACTCATTCTGCGAGCATAGCTTTCACATTAAGCTTTACCATTAGCTTGTCCAGGAAACACACAGCGCATCTTCATTAACAGCACCTCAGTTGGTCAGAACACTGCAAAGCGTTTTTATTCCTTTACACGTGTTAATAAAATTCAGGGCACACTTAGGCTGATTAATCCAATCCATCCATCATCTGAACTGTTTATCCTTAACCAGAGTACCAGCGGGTATAGTGCGAGAGACGGGGAAACAGCTTGGACAGGTCGACAGCCCATCACAGGGTAATCCAACACACACTCATACACACACACAAACACACATTCACAAACACACACACCTAGAGGAAAATTAATCATCTCCAGGTCACCTGATGTGACTGTCTGGGACGGTGTGAGCACCCAATGATTAATTAAATCAATCAATCAAATGAATTCACATCAATGATCAACTACCAATATATTTGTTTTCTGCAGCCGTAGTTCATATATTGAGCATTTCATCCCAAATCAAGGGCATTAATAGGGAGTTTATACCTTCATTTATGCACTAACAGCCTCTACTCTTCTGGGAGGATTTACAGCATGTTGAGACGTTCCTGTGAGGATCTCATTGCATTCAGCCACAAGAGCATCCGCGAGGTCACCTACTGATGTTGGATGATTAGTTCTAGATCACGAACTCAGCTCTGACTCCTTCCAAAGATACTGGATGGAGCTTCATTTCTCCAGAGGTGATGAGGGCCTTCATACTGTTCTACTCAACGCTTGGCACTGTTTGGCTCCTTTTCAACTTTCAGTCACTTTTAGTAAATATTTATCTTACAAGCAGAAAGTACAAACAGAGTTAAAGACTAATTCATCAGATGCCCTTGAAAGTTGGCTTAGGTTAGATTAAACTAGCTATTGGACACCAAAAATAATATTGCTAAGTTTAAAACTAGAAGTAAACACATTAAATACATTAAAATGACTACAACTCAATCCCTCTAAAAAAATACCCCATAGAAGCATGTGGATTTGCGAGCACGTTGGAACTGAGGGGTGGAATCAGCATCTTATTAGCACATTCAGACAACAGCCTTCAAAAACTATCGACTGATAGCAGTTAAATCTTGCCTTATCCCTCACAAAACCATTTCAGACTGCCAAAGATTTGTGACTCAGCAAAGCAAGATTGCCTTTGTTCTTGAAAAATGGAGAAAACATTGGCAAAGCGTTAGGAAGTGACTCGCTTGCTAATGTGAAAAAAGCAGGGGAAAATACTGGTTACTTTATTTCCTAAAACAAAGGTCATCACTGTCGTAAGAAAGAATTGTGTCTTCGGCTTTCAATACATCAATAGCAAATACAATAAATCTTAACATCTTTTCATGCTAAAAAATTCTATTGGTCCATCAGACATCAAACACACAACGGAAAGGCTGGCTTTATTCAAATGCTGTTTAAAAAATTCAACAGATGCCAGGGTGTCCCATTCTTTGTTTTGTCAGTCTAACCATATATCCAGCTATGTGCTTTTCTTTTTGTCTTGACTGTCTTAATCCACCCTTTTGTCACACCCCTTAGGATAGTGTCTGTATATTTGGTGAGAGCTAAAGGCCCACTGGAAAACAAAATATGTTTAGTTTCACTTAACTTATGGATCTGCAGAAACAGAGCCTTTGTTTGATTTATTGTGTGGATCTAGAGATTTGCAAAATGATCTATTTTACTAACTTGAGCCTGTTAATTTCCAGTGAGGCTTTGTGGTTTAGCTGCTTCATAGAAAACTCCCACTGAAATTTATCTTCAGCCCAGACAGCAGGTGGAGCTTTTACTTCATCGACTTCCCAGTTAGTCTCTCCATTGTTGTTTTTCTTTTCTTAGCTTGGACAGTAAAAAAACAATGATCTTTATCCAAGTCCATTTGTCCAATCAGAAAGCAGTGATTCAGTCAACTCAGCTGCGGCCCAGGTTTGGCCCTACCATTGAGCATGACAGCATGGGTGCGGCTCGGGTACACGTCGCTCTATTTATAATGAAAAAACAGTTTGTGCCAGTGGAAAACTAGGATTACAGAATTTGAAGGTAATGTTCTCCTCCAAGCGTGTTGATGAGTCCCATGACATTACATTAGAAGCAGTCTGAACAAATGTGTTGTGCTTCATGTGACTTGGAGGAGGCACATGCTGACCTGTACCCTCCCAGTGTTGGTGGTACCATGTGATGGGAGGAGTCCTAGCCAGAGGCTGGAACAAGGCATAACTAAACTGTGGAGAAATGGGGGTGGGGGGCTTTGTATTTAAAGTAAAAATTATCTTGGTTTTAAAGTTTTCATTTCTGGCACATAAGTCTCATGCATTCAGTATTATTTTATGTGCAGCAGGGTACAAATAATTCAGAACTGAATCCAGTAGGTGATGACGCAGAGAATGTACATTTTAAAATGTTGGAGATAGTTTTGCTCATGTCTTCCTTCAGTAGATTTAATGATGATAATCTTTGGTTTTTTTTGTAGAGGAGAAGAGAAAGAAAGCAGGGATAGAAAGACCCCTGCAGAAAAACTTGGCTCAGAAAAAACTGCCAAGTAAACTAAAAAACATTTCCAGTCTGTGATTTTCTTGTGTGGGTGAAACATCTCTGTTGGACTTTACTGTAAACACTCCAAATCTGTCAGCAAGCAAAAGTACATTCAATCACAATTATATGTGTAGTAATGCATCTACATCCACATTGCTGTCAAAGAAAATAGACCTTGACGATGTCAAGCTTATGTAGAATCCAAGACTCCAAGACTGTGATTGATATCAGCCCCACTTACAAAGACTAACTACAGCTTTTAGCACATTACGATTTTCACTTTCAACAGTGCAACAAATTGGGATGTTTTCCAAATTTTGGAAGATATGGCAGGTAGACTTCAAGCAGGGCTGAGCAATTTATTGTCGAATGGTGACATTACCAGTACTTTAACACTAACCAAATGCATGTTTTATTACAGAGAAACCACAATTAGGTCCATTTAACTTTTAGTGCAGTCCAGAGAGACTGAATTAAAATAATCTATAGAGACAGTACTGTTTAAATGTGGCACCACGTAATTATGTATCAAGATACTTCATGTATGATGCATCACATTATCCTTTTGCCGCACTGCCCCCCTCTAATGTCAAGCTATTTGCTTTTATTTGAGTAGATTCTGTCACCTGAACATTTTATAATGAAACATTCTCTTAAATAAGCCCTAGGTCATCAAAATGGGTCAGAAAAATCAAGTAAGCTACAGTCACATGATGGTACAGTTTGATGTGGATAACTTGATAAGAGCTTTTCTAAAGAGTAATACTAAGATGTTCATATTGTTGGTTTAAAAAAAAAATCTAAATTTTTGCTGTTTTTACATTTTCTACACGTTTTTCTTCTACTGTCAAGGCACAATTTGAAGATGAGGTTATGTAAAAATGTAAGAAAATAAAGAATATTTACAAAATTAATAAAATATTTATGAAGTTTTCATAATAAGGGGCAGCTGGTGGTCTGGTTAGTTGCCCCTGTGACTGGACGGCCGTGGGTTCGAATCCCAAGACTGCTAGTGGCACCACTGAGGTACCCCCAGGCGCCACTGTCAGCTGCCCACTGCTTCACTTAAGTGAATGGGTTAAATGCAGAGGACTCGGGTAATTTCCTCTGGGATCTCTATAGTATATAAGATAAAATAAAAAATAAATTTTAAAAATGACAGTGACAACCCATGACACAGGCACAGGTGAGACCTCTTCCTTCATAAGTGAATGTAGAACTGATGCAAACACACAAACAGACAAAAGACAATCAAAAGGATCATGTGTCCCTGTTTTAAAGTGACCATTAATAACTTTGAACTAGCTTTGAGATCTTGAACACACCACAGTCTTGGTGATAAATTGGTTCTGGATCAGGTGCAGGTTTGTGGAAAAGAGCATCAGTTTAGTATCACAGTCCTCACCATTACTGAAGGCCTCCAGTAGCCTCCCTGCTGGACCTGTGTTCATATCCCAAAAGTTAAACTCCTACTGGCGCCCGACAGAGGGTGTTTGTTTCTGTATGGAGATTTGAAGTTACTGAGTTACTCCAAACCACTGAGATTTCTCACAGTCCAAAAAAGATCAAGCTGTTAAAGCTACAAGGGAAACTACAAAGACAGAAATGACAGAGCTTGCTTGATAGTAGTAGTAGTCTTTGATGCCAAACACACACACACACACACACACACACACACACACATTAAACAAAGACTTGGCTAAAAAAGACTTAGCTGAGCTCTCCTGGAATGTTTAGCTACTTGACTTGTATAATGTCAGTTCCTTCGAATATCTATGCCTATAACTTTATAGTAAACACTTAAAAATATTCTCCTTTAATTCACACTACAATTCAAAACCTCAGAAGCACAGTTTTCACTAAAATAAAAAAAACAGCAAAAGGTACATGTATAAAATCTATTGAGGTTCTACAGATTCTACAACAGATATTAATATATATTTGATATATCAGATGTCAATAATTGACATCTGTTCCACAGCTTTTATGATGGAACCCAGAAAATTTTACCACCCACAAAATGTCATGTGGTATAATTACATGTTAATTAAATATATTCTACTGTTTAAAGTTATTTTTTACTTCTGAAAATATACATAAACAAATCCTTTGTACAAATTGTACAAATCCTTGTCCTTAAACTCAATTATATATGTATTTTGGCAAAACTTTATCATAACACATCATTATGTTATTAAAACCTGCTTAACTGAATTAGCCTGATGATGACAGTGCCTAAAAATTACATTTCTTTCAGAACTTTTCAGAAGCGTTTCAGGAAAAAAGGCCCTTTGATTATTTTAAAATAAAAATTTTTTTCATGACATGAAAGCACTAAATGTTATATTTTGCAACATGTTCTGATTTTAAAATAATAAAGCAGCTGACTTAAAACTTTATTTGACTAAACTGCCCTTTTCATTTGCAACGAAAGTCTAATTAACCATTAAATGTGTTGGTGAATGAGTGCATGAGAGGGCGGGGCTAAACTGCTGTGGCCAGAATAAGGAGATATATTAAAATGTGCTGGTTTTGTGACATCACAAAAACCATGATTTCCAAATGGTCTGTTTTTGTAGCCTAGTTTCCTTATATGGACTGTATAGATGGGGAATAAACATACCATTTGAAACAATATTTACAGACTTTAAGCCTTTTTAATTCCAGAAAAGTGATGATAAATGTCCTTTAATATCTTGAAAGGCAATTACATTATAGAGCAGTAAAACTACAATACTGATGTTGACCATATCGTTCAGCCTTATTATGATCTGAAAGTTTTACATTTGCTGAATTTCTCTGCTTGTTTCATGAGTAAGCAATACTTTCTATGCAAATACTCCTCATTTTTGATATAGCTGGTGACAACTCTGACATCAGCAACGGTTAATTGATTAAATAGAAAATAAATAGAAAATAAATAAAATTAAATAGACAGAGAACAGCATCACTGTTCAGAAGACCGAAAGCAACGTTCTCCATCACTCCAAGTTTAAAAACACCTCAGATCAAGCGCTGCCCTTTTCCATTTTCCACAGCGCACACTGAGAATTGAAGCAACACGGGACACACTGTTCACGTCTGCCAAGCCGATCCTCTACACCCCGGATACAGCCAAGCGAGGACAGCCTCTTTGTCAGCGTCCGCCTTTTGCAAAATGTGTTATTCAAGCATGTGTGCAGTGGAGATGTGGGCTGCTGTAGCGGAGCCAGAACACAAGGCTGTTCTTTCCCAGCATCCAGTGGCATCACATCACTCATATTCGCTCAGTTGCGCAACGATGGAGGACCGGGGGTGAGTCGTCTCTGACAAACAAGCATCTCCACGCCAGAAGGGGCTGCTTGACAGCAGGGTTATTAATCTGAATGGACGATGCCGGGCTCAACATGAGACGGAGATACACTGTAAAACTACACTGTAGCACCGAGAAAATACTTAATACATGTTTTCTTTTCTGATATTGATACTAAATCTGATACTGGTGATATCTGATACCGATACTGAGACACTTTTCATCCTTAAAAATGTTTAAGCGTTAAGATTTGAAAGGCCTTCACTGAAGTCTTCTTAAACTGTTCACCCCACAAGAGGAAACTCAGTCAAAGATTTAGTTTTGGCCCCAGAATAGCACTGATATTGCAAATATGTGCACAATTATACCATATTTTGCTCTGATTACACAATGAGATTGGCTGGAGTCGTGAGTGACGGAGCTCCTTTATTGATGGACATCCTGTTTCTATTTGTTTACGTTTTGACATGATGAGCACACATGACCTTTCCAGTGTCCTTCGTTTTGTGATGGCCTCATTTAGTTACATTTATAACAGCAGCTATATCTATCTATCTTTCTCACTCTCTTTCCATATATATCTGACCAGTTTCAGAGGAATGTTTTGCTTGTTAAGCCGTACAGTGACCTACGTGTGAATCATTCAAGCAGAACAAAGCAGGACGGTGATCAGTATACTGGTGGTGCTGAATGCTGAGTAGTTGGAACTCCAAGGCTCCTTGTATCTTTAGGCACTTTTCAATTTAACGTATTCCATTTATTTTGTTTAAGCAACTAAACATGCAAAAGAGACAGATTAAAAAACTAGTATTTTTGCACCAACAAGACGATTCATAAATAGCAAATATGTGATACAGTGTAACACGCTTACTCGTGCATTATTGCATAATTAGACTATTTAAAATACATTAAATATAATTAGCTAGCTACTCATTGTTCTTATGTTCACATTAGACTACATGTGGCTACTGTTATCACATGAAATATTTTACTGTGTTTTATCTTTTATTATGAATAAAGACAAATCTGTCTAGAGTTCATTTCAAGCAACTACAGGGTTCATTTCTCAGATGCCTGTATCCTCAGTGAATCTAATAAGACAGAAACAGGCCTTTTAAAACATTTTTAAGTTCACTGCATTTTAGTTGGTGCCATAAAACCTGATTCTCCATATTTATCTCATTGGTCACAAAACTGTAATATTACATTAAAGACAAATAACATTAGTGTTAACAGTAAATGGTGTTAACAGTAAATAGAGATAATATGTTTAGTAGAGTTCATTTTACTTTTTCCAGACCTCTGTCCTCACAGAAGCCCAGTTTTACTTGTAGCTTCTATCAAAAACTTGATTTGGCACTTTTAACTTAAATTAGGTGTTTTGATTAAGGAATTTTATAAATCCAAGCAATGAGTGGAAGCATCAAGGTGAAATCTAGAACCAAAGCTGTGTTCTTCTAACCAGCTCACAAAATAAGAGCTACTCTTTAGGAAAAATACTTGATACTTTTTATGGCTTTCTTATCTGTTTGCATTGATTCAAAGGTTCACCTGTGTTTGTGCTGGCCACTGCTGATACAAATGGCTTAAAATAGTTTGCAAAAGACTTTTACACAGTACCGTATGTCTGAGAATCACTCACCCTCGTGTACAGGATTAATGGAGGAATACTGTACCGTTCTAACCTGAATAAATGATTCATATTGAAAGGCAAGTCTATAGCATTCATAACATTTATTCATATGAAACTACGCGATGATGGGTAAAACCGATGGGGAAATACATTCATATTCTGGTCTGGTCCAACAATTTTAGAGAGTCTGGTTGTGAACAGCTTCATTTACTGACAGCTACTGTCTGAGAGCTCATCACAACGGGATCAGCTGTGCTTCTTTGGAGGAGGATAGTGTTTGTTTCAAATCCAAGCTCAAGTGCTTCCATTGACGTGACCAAATAACACCCTCTACCATCTCCAACATCCATTTTGATAAACGAAGCCAGCACGGCTGAGTCAGAACATTTTTGCTAATAGTTCTGCTGGTCGGAGATGAATGTTTATTCGAGGATAATTATAGCAGAACAGGGCTAAAGGCTGGGTTTTAACATTAGCAGTCGTGCCTTTCCCAAAACTTCCCAGATCGAAACCAATGAGATCCCTGATTGGTCCCTTTATCCTCTCATGTCTCTGTACTCGTGGAAATGAAGATGAATTGGCACTAAGTAATGGACACTGATAGCTCCATCACATGCAGCACTGTTGCACATCAAATCCAAAATTCAAAGCCATTCAGAGTGACATTCTGTCCGTGTACGTCTCTCTGATTGGTAGTGCTGAGAGAAAGAGGAGCAAATTCAAGACCAGCAAAAAACTACACAGGACAGCGGCTCAGGAACACATTCCGGCTCCAGCGCTCAGATCCGAGTCACTATCCTCTAAATGAGTGTCATTTCAAAATAATTTATCTGGACCTGGGCCTGCACTGTGGTGTGTGGCACTTTTGATCTGTTGACTAAGCTACTGGTAAACATTTAACATTTAACTATTGTAATTAGACAGACACATTCAAAATTGCTGAATAATTGATTAATTGATCAATTGAAGCACATTTCTGAAGAATAAAATGGCACAAAAGTGGCACAAGCACTTTTATATCACAACCCTCCTCCCCTGTAGATAGATAGATAGATAGATAGATAGATAGATAAACAAATAAATAGATAGTTTGACAGATAAATAGACTGATACAGATAGACAGATAATTAGACATATAGATATGAAGAATTCTATGTGTGTTAAAACCAGCTGCCCTGCTTCCTACAGTAAAATGCCAAACTTACCGAAAGTGAATTATTTTTATCAGCGCAGCCTAGTTTTGGGTTTGTCCTCCAGAGCACAAAACAGACAGAACAGGAGCAGCAGAGAAGGACGAGAGAAGGGCCGAATGACACCAAGGAGAAGGCGGCGTGCAGCCGAGAGGGACAACCTGAATAAGACTTTCTGTGTATAGTGGACCTGCATGTGTTATTAATGTTTAACCACAACCACAGCAAAACAGCAGTTTGGAATGTCACAGTGAAGGCAACTACAGAAACAGAACAAAACTGCAGAAAAGAAAACCCTCCAGGACATTATAACTTATCAATAAACTGACAAATAATCTTAGGCCTAAACAAAAACAATATGAACACTTTGTGAGATGCTGTTTTATGACAAATTTAAAATGTGTTAAGATCCATAGCACACAGATACATGCAAAACAGAAACTGAAGAATTTATTTTTTCTGATTTACCTCTCTTTTACCATCATAAACTTTATATACAAAAACTCAGACACGATTAGGTTCCCAGATAGTTTAGGATGGTAAATGAATTGGCTATAAAATGGCTTGTGACCCCTGGTTCCATTCACCACCACTGTAAAGAAAATGTCTTTCACGTTTGGAGACATCAAACCACTCTACATCAAACCACTCTACGTTACTTTATTCACAAACCAACTATTGAAATTTTGCAGAAATTTCAAAGAAATATGTGGAATTCCTCTTTTTAATAAATCAATTTTGGGGGGAATTTTAAAGAATATCCATAGAGTATAAAGTTATATTACAACAACACTCCCAAACCAAGAAAAAGTCAAGACACATATAAAAACACATTTTTAGGAGTGTATGAGTGAGAGGAACTGAAGCGTAGGCCCACATACAGAGGCATCGCAGTTAAGTAAGTACTTACTAAGTACGAAATAAGAAAACCTTGACAACTTCTGCCTAATAGATGAATCATCGTCCTTCGTTATATAACAACAGGAGCCAAAACAAGCACAAAATCATTCCTGGCCCCGCTTCCTCACCACCACAACCCGACGGGATCGGCACTGGCCGGCACGCAAACACCTTCCGCTCGGAATCCAGCTGGAACACGCAGCCTGGACCCTGTTGCTAGTGGAGACGAGTCCTCCCACTCCTCTTGTCCAGAACAAACCTTAAACCTGCCAATCTCCGCAGGTAGCACAGGGGGAGGAACCTGCTGCTGCAAATACAAAAGCACAATCCACCACACTGTTCCTGCCTCCATTCATTCCATCTTTTAAAATAAAAGGATAACTCACCTTTATAGGTATAGTGACATTGTTTATGGGATGACGGACGTGGGAATCAAGTTTAGTGACTGGATTATGAGTCCACTTTGTGATCAGTGATAAAGCTCTGGTCCACCTCACACCAGCATCAGCATCTGCATCAGCAGCATCCATGGTGTCACGTTGACCTCCATCAGCTCAGTGTAGCAAGACCGTTGCACGGAGGAGCCGTGCAGAAAGGAGGAAGCCAGAGAGGCTGCCAGCTGCAACTCTCCTCTCCAGTATTTTAGGTTTTGCGACGCAATAGGGCTGAAAAGTGCGTGGGCGTGTGAGGCTGAGAGCTGAACAGCGTCAGCCTGCAACAACTGTGTACCAGCCAAGCGTGGAGCACAGTTTATCCACAGAAACATTCACAGGAAAGAGAGCACGACTGTGCCAAAACTGACACCCTGAAACTGAGGCAGCCTGCACTGGCCAAAGTCTAAACCAGTCTGAAGTTGGCTCCTTCATGCAATCCTCGGTCCCACCTTAAATGGTGCATGCATTCACTTTGCCACAGTGAAACCTCTGCACCATTTAAGGTGGAACTGGCCACTCTAGAATTACAAACAACAAGTACATAGGGGGTTCTGACTTAAAAATGTAAACAAACTACTGATTTTCCAGCCAATTTGGCAGCTTCTCCGACATGACAACCATCGTATGTGGTGTTTGAAAGACGAGAGAGAAGAAAAACACATTTTCAAAAGCAGC
This sequence comes from Hydrocynus forskahlii, assembly GCA_037974365.1. Taxonomy (NCBI): domain Eukaryota; kingdom Metazoa; phylum Chordata; class Actinopteri; order Characiformes; family Alestidae; genus Hydrocynus; species Hydrocynus forskahlii. Next base: position 4,607,554 of record JBBPCX010000141.1, read on the forward strand.
ATGAAGTCGTGTTTTAATTTTTAAACGGTTCCTAGTGAAACACCCCAGGCAGCTAGCTGGCTAATGCGTCCTGACACCTTATTGATCACTACGCAGCGATGTTTCGCCACAAAACACGAAACGGAGAAGCAGGAGAGCATTAGAAAGAGCAGCAGCCGAGGATACTCACTCATTTTGGGGCTCAAAAGACTGTGTCAAGCCCTCAGTCCTCTGTGAACAGGCTCCACATCGCAGCTCCAGGCTCCAAAAGCCTCCACGCAGTTGTCAAGCGACTGGAGCCGATAGCAACAGTTTTTGGGGCTTATTTTTGTTTGATTAACATGAGCTCGTCCAATCAGAATGCTCAAACTCTCTCCTCTTTCGCACACCCTCCGAAAACAGACCAATCAAAATTCAGAACGCCAGCGGGGGCGTATCTTATGGGCGTGGCTTCAGCTCCGGCCTCGGCGTGGTTTTTGAACTTGTCAAAATACACAATGTGGACAAAAGTATTGGGACGCCAGTAACGAAACAAAGGGAAAAACAAAACAAGCAAATAAAATAGCATAAATTAAATAACAGTAAAATAGAATTAGAAACAAAAATGTAACGTCCCAGAGACATACACTACAAGGACAAAAAACTGAGACGCCAGGCCATCCCATCAACAGGGACTTGAATGACACTGCATTCATATACATAGAGTTTGTTGGTCCCCCTTTACCACTATAGCAGCTTCCACCCTTCTTAAAAGGCTTTCCACAATATTTTGGAGTTTCTGTTGGAATTTGTGCCCATTCATTCTGTAGAGCATTTATGAGGTCAGGCACTGATGTTGGATGAGACGTCCTGGCTCGCAGTTTCCGTTCCAGTTCATCCCAAAGATGTTGGATGGGGTTGAGGTCAGGGCTCTGTGCGGCCAGTCAAGTTCTTCCATACTGAACTCATCCAACCATGTCTTTATGGAGCTTGCTGTGTGCCCTGGGACACAGTCATGCTGGAAAAGAAAAGGTTCTTCTCCAAACTGCGTCCACAAAGTTGGAAGCATGGTGTTGTCCAAAATGTCTTGGTCGGCTGAAGCTTTAAGATTGATATTCACTGGAACTAAGGGGCCTAGCCCAAATAGATAGATAGGGGCGTCCCAATACCTTTGTCTTCATCGTGTAT
>JBBPCX010000141.1:4618146-4631831 GCA_037974365.1 Hydrocynus forskahlii
TAGTGTTCAGAGTGTTCTTACATATATTTATATATTATATATCCATCCACTATATAAATATATAGTTATATATCATGTATATATATGTATATCCACTGTTCCACGCAGCATGGAAAGATCTAAATTTGGAGATGTTCTCAGCCAGTATGTTGTGGTAATTGTGATTATGTATTAGTAAGTGTGTGTATGTATTAGTAATTGTGTGTATGTGTTATTAATCGTGTGTATGTGTTTGTGTGTGTGGTCCAGAGGAAACCCAAGGTCCTGCAGGGCTTGTCAGCGCCCGGTTCGGACTCCAGGCTGCCTCCGGCCCAGCAGCTGAGAGACGGCATGTCCCCACTGAGCTCTGCCTCATCTGTGGTGTCCACGGGTAAACCTGCTCTCCTCCACAGCCCTGCTACACTGACCACACTGCAGCAACACCCTGCAGACTGCTTTCACACACAGCTGCCCTTCAGTAGAGGAAAAGGAGGTTGTAAAGTCTCCTCCTCTAGCAGATTCACACACTTTCTGCTAATATAGTTAAATATTAAATATTTTTACATCACTGCAGCTTCTCTTTTTTGAGTTTTTCAGTCTTCTACTTCTATGCTCTTTTTATTATATTATATTATTATTAACTTATTAACTTTTTTACCCTCCTATGCACACACATGTATGTACATATATATACCAGTCACTAAAACCACTTGCCTAATATTGTGATTATTACAAGTATATAAAAATGTTTGAAAAATGTATTTAAAAAATACAGGATATTCTGAATATTCGCTTTATTATCAACTCATTATTTATTAACACCTCAGGATCTACATTTTAGAATTATCTACAGTCCCATTCAACATTCCTAACACATCCCAAATTGGCATTAGTTTGCCGTTTTCTGCCACATCTTTTAAATGTGTGATGCGGCACAGTGCTAGCATGTGACCATTAGTGAATTGGTTTATTATTATTGAAAATCTTCACTTGTTTGGTTTTTCTGAAGTAGTGTTAAATGCATTGCTCTTTTTTCACTTGTTTTTTTTCTGGCTAATTCACTCCCCAGTGTGTGTGTATGTGAACAAACATGGGAACTGCGGACCCCACCTGGACCGCAAGCAGGTGCAGCGGCTGCCGGATCACTTCGGGCCAGAGGCGGTTAACCTGGTGCTGCAGCAGACGGTGCAGGCGTGTCTGGACTGTGCGTATCAGCCCAAAGTTCTGCTAGGGTGCCTGCAGAACCAGCCCGACGGGGGAGAGGTGGTCCGAGGTAAACAGGACTGCACTTTTACAAGTTCACTGTCTGCCCTGCTTTAATATCTAATATGAGAAGATTTGTCTGCTAACCAGGTGCCAGTTATATTTCAATATACATAAATTATGCCCTTTTTATGCTGACTGCTTTAGTCGTATCTGTTAAGTCTTACTTGCACCTGTGAGATCACTTAAAGCCAACTTGAAATTAAGATAAACTGTTAACCTTGTTAGTTCATGTCCCTGGCGATATTAAAGAGACTCCAAAATGAGACTCTCCCTGGTACCATTTATTCTAATGTTCACTTGTGTCTTCGCTGGCAGAAAGAAACCCACTGCAGATATAAATAGCTTTATGCAATTTGCATAGGTGCAAAAGACATTTGCCCATCGCTGTATATTACTTATTTCTTATTTTTCTGATCTTCTCCCCTCTGCAGTGCGGATGGATGGTGGAACGCGGATGATCAAGCTGCCGTCTGCATCCAGCGCTGCGTTTGTTCTGCGTTACCTGGAGATGGTTTGCCGGCACCTGCAGTGTGACAACCTGTTCAGCAGCCAGCCCTTCAGCCCCTGCAGCAGCTACGAGCGGAGCAAGTCCGGTGTGTGCCTCACATATAGATTATTAGACACACTGCTGCACACTCTATACTGCTCTCCACCCTCTACACACTAAACGTGATCATAGTGCTTCTCCACCACACCGAACTGGTAATCTGATATTTCTCTCCCATTCACTTTCACTCAGGGATAGGGAGCAGTGCCAATTTGAGCCACACAGGATTATCATATTGTGCAAAAAACATCTTGCCATTGTTCGTGCTCAGCCCAGACCTACATCGGTTTTTGAATGAAGCGATAGAGCTCTTGATGGTTCTTTCCACAACACTGTTTGTTGGCTAGACGGTGTAAGATAAGATGAGAAATAACTTTATTTATTCTGAGGGAAATTCTTTTGTCATGAGAATGCTCAGTGCAACAAGAAGTATAAAGATAAGGCAAGTGAGAATCTTTTGGGAAAAAAGACAATACAATAGTGCCACCAAAATGAACAAAAAACAAAATAATAACATAAAATAGCATAACAAAATAAAATAACTGTAACTTTCACTGCTTTGCTTGATTTAAACACAGCAGTGTTAGTGTGTTTAATCTCCTTATTTGTAGCTGAGTACAGTTTAAAAATAAAACTTGTTTGAGCGTGCAATTGGATGCCTTTGTAAACAGAAAAATTATGATTACACAAGTCTATCATGCTTGACAGAAATATTCAGTTCAAGAGATCTGTTTTTAGAAGTAGGTCTATGGAGATTGTTTGAAAAGAAGATAATTTATTAATAAACCATTGACTTTTTTGATTGGCGTGTCCATTTACACACTGAATAGTGGAGAGACAAGCTCCCCAGGCACTGGTAAAAGGGGTTATCGTGTCAAAGCAGAAAAAAATTCTATAGCTGTAAGTGAAAATGGTCTTCTCAGGCGTGCCCACATGACCAGCCACTCATCTGCATAAGGTCAATTTCTGTAGAATTGTATTACCTTAGTTTAGTCTTGTCACATTTCTTTTTAATTTAATTTAAATGAATTAATACCTTTATAAACGTCTCACAGGCTGAGTCAGGGGCTCAGTATATGTTGTGTAACTGTGTTTGTGACAGTAAAACTGTGTGTGTGCAGTAAAAGAGGAGATGTCCGAGGCTCCAGCGCTGAACAGAGGAGTGAAGAGAATCTCCAGAGACTCTCCGCCCTATTCTGCTCCACTCTCACCCAAACTACTGCGCACAGATACACACCCCTCAGAAGGTAACACACACATCCTGGTGCTTGCCTTTCATGCTGTGGCCAATTTTCAATATTGTATGGGTGCCTTAACACACACAGATACAAAAAAAGAGACTAAATTCCTACACAAACACCTCATTCTGCTTTATGAGGTACTGATTAGTGATCACATCTTATTGAATGAGGAAAAGTATAAAAACACTGCTGTAATCAACACTCTCCCCTCGCATTGAGAACAGTTGGATGGTAAAACACTACTAGACATTTGTCCAAGGCAATTATTGCCATTTTGTTTGAGTGAACAAGAGATACATATTTTTTAATTATTCAAGTTCTGTAAACGCTGCATCATTTCTCTTATTTTGGTGTATTGACAATTCATTTAAAATGATGCTTTAAAGAACAATATTGTTATTACAAAATTCGGTGATTTCTTTTTTCAGTGGTCTTTTTTCAGTGGTCTCTTATTTTTTTCCGGAACTGTAGGCCTGAAATATGCGAAGATAGTTCATCATTGGATAGCCTACCGCACACACGGAGTTATTACTGACGCATACCATGGAACATGAAATATATGAAATATGTACAGCAGCTGCAACTGGGGGTCACGGCGATTTACTGTGATTTTCCCTGGATTATATTAATGAATGTAAATTAGGGCAAAAGGCTGAATATCGTGGGAAAAACAGCTTGTTATATGATGCCAGATTTATCTTGGCTGAAGTTAGTTTAATATAATGTTACGTTTAGATTAGACTGCTTTTAGCTTGTATCTCATTCTCCCCGTGCTACTAGCACTGTATAAATTTGTCATCTTTGTGCAACTTCTCTTCGATTTTGTTAAATGTGAGATCAGTATTTGGTTGATATGACATTCTTAGAGTTAAAAAACACAGTTACAGCATAGTTGTGATTGTTTTAGCTTTCTGTACAGTACTGGGTCAAAGGCACCTGGGAAAATAACATTTAAAAGCTGTTTAGATGAGCAGTGTTTATTTCACATTAATATTACTAAATTGTGCTGAATAAAACTCAAAAGAATAACATTCTACAGTAAACAGTGATGTTATGTCCAGTAAATCAGGGTGTTCTTTGTGAAAGTGCAGTATTACTTATAGAAACCTGGTTTGAGTCAGTCAGTCCATCATTAAATTAAATCAGGAGCTGCTGATTGAGTTTTGCAAATCCAAACAACGGCTGGAGGAACCGAGGAGGAATCTTGTGTAGGTGCCTGAGACTATTGCTTGGTACTGTATGTCAGGCCTTAAGTAAAAGTAGATTGTTTGTGTTTAATGCATTTGTGTGTTTGTGCGTGGGCAGCTGAGACCCTTCCTCCCGAAGAAAATGGTTTATTGAAGGAGCAGCGGTTCATGGATTCCGCTTCCAACTCCATGACACCCCGCCCACAGACCCTAAGGAGCACATCGGAATACCAGTCCCAGCCTAGCAGTCCGTATTATCACGGCAGCGGCCCTCCCCTGCGGCGCCACGCCTCCAACCCCCCAACCCGCTCCCACAGAAGAGTAGAAGGTGTGTATTTCACCTCAGTCTCAATCTTTCTGGGCTTCATGATGTTACTGCAAGTTCATATACTGTCTGAACCCATCAGGCTCTCATACTAACCAGTTTCCCTCTTGAATTTGTATTAAATCCAGATGTTATTGCATAACTCATTCTGGTTTGAACTAAGCCTAGCTGTCATATCTATTGTTATTCATCCTGCACACAGTACAGTGCACCTGTGAAAATAATATTTGAAAACTGTTTAGATGAGCAGTGAGCATCTTTTCCACGTCTTTTCCACATTAATATTACTAAATATACAAAATAAAACTGAAAATAGTGAGTACAGATAATACTATTTAGTAAATAGTGATATTATGTTCATTATATCAGTGTGTTCCTTGTACAAGTCCAGTATTACTGTAGTTTCATCAGAAACCTGGTTTGACTCAATCAGTCCTTCATTAAATTAAATCAGGAGCTGCTGATGGAGTTTCACAATCCAAACAACGGCTGGAGGAGCCAAGGAGGAATCTGGAACCGAACCTGTGTTCTCCTCACCAGCTCACACGATATCAACTACTTTCTTACAAACAAAACAAATCTTGATACTTTTTGCTGTTTTCTTTGTATTTATTCTAATGTTAACTTTGCTAGCAAAAAAGTGCAGGGAAAAGTACAGAACTTGACTACGTGTTTTATTGACTGTTCCTAGGTGGCTTCATAATTGCAGTAACCTACACCTGCAACGATTCAGTTTTCTTCTGAGTCTAGAGGATATGAGTGGTTTAAACTAGCCCAGTGGCCACTATTAGCATTAGCTACCGTTCTGCCAGCCATTGCTGGTAACAAAAGATTTGCAATGCACTTTGATATGCATTTAGCTGTATTGATCTACAGTGTTTGCAAACAATTCCAAGTGCATTGTGATCTTCAAAATCACTCAGTAATTCTATTTTACAGTTCAGGCACAAGAGAAAAACAGCTTATGAATGTAATACAGTGTGTAAGCAGTGATAGGGATCTACAGACTGTTATTCCATGTTTTTTTTAAAGGGGACCTATTATGCAAAACTCACTTTAGTTATAATAGGTCAATGGGCTACAAAACATGTTCATGAAGTTCTTTGCACAAAATCACTCTCACATAAAGAGATATCACCAGCTCTATTCGTCACAGTTTCAGGCCCTTTCAAAACGAGCCATTTGGACGGAGGGCCCCCATGTGACGTCAGGTGGGGCCAATTTGCATAGAACCGCCCCTCATCTGTCGAGACCCCACCCACTAGTCTGTTGCTTGTCACGCCTTTCAGCGGCCATCTTGGGACTTTGCAGCTTTATGTTGCTGAATTCAACTGTCCCTGACCACAGCAGTGGCAAAAACTCGCTCAAAACACAATAAAACAACCTCTGCTATTGGTTAAGGCAAAGGAAGGAAAATACACCAATCACGGCGTAAAATGCGTGTTTTGTTCCCGTATACGTATACGGTGCGCCCCAACACCAGATTAGTTAAATATCCGCCATTGCGTCTGCTAGTTTTATGAGCATGGATAAGCCGAGCGCAATGTCTACCGGCACACATGAAGTGTTGTGTTCATCTTGCTCTGGGTCCAACTCAGAGTTGAACATGTAGGGCTGGATACCGCCTATTTTCTGCCTTTTCCACGTGTGTTAAGTGTCCCGATACTTTTGTCCACCTAGTGTATCTCTCACTCTTTCTCCCTCCCTTCCTTCCTTCAGCCTGGTCACCATACAGGCTAGGACCTCTGTCACAGACTTAAGGGATGGAAGGAAAGGAAGAAAAAAAGAAACACTTTCACTGGTGTTAAGGACATGGATTCTAATGTAAAATCCAGAAGTTAAACGCCAGCTTAAGCATGGGATGGGTGGGGCATGGCCAGCAACAGCTTATTTGGATAAAAGGGATACAGCCTTGAAACGGCTAATTTTGAAAAGGACCAAAACTGTCGAGAACAAAGCTGGTGATATCTCTTTATGTGAGAGTAATTTTGTGCAAAGAACTTTATGAACATGTTTTGTATAGCCCATAGACCTATTATAACTTTGCAATAGCACAATGATATTGGAATAAATTTAGACTGATGCTTAGATATGGTGATGTATTTATAGTACTCTGGCAGAGCAGAACATTTTGAACATTTTACAGAATTTGAAATCCTACAGAAATAAAGGCTAATCCAGGTAAATGTAGTCCCACGTGTCATTCCATCCCTCGTTGCATCCTATTTTATCTCTGTTCAGTTCCACCAATACAAAACACTTGACACCCCAGTAAATTCACCCAGTTCAGCTCGGGTACTCACGATCCTGAAAATGGTGGTAAATTGAGGACCGTAGTGATTTATAACTGCACCCTACCTTACTGCACTGCTGGTGGAAAACATCTATAGTCATGACTTCATATATTTATTTATTTGCTTGTGTTTTATTGGTTGTGCAATAAAGAGGTGTTGGTGCTCCCTTGCATGCTTTGTGAACTCTGCAGGCGTTCACATGAAAGGGATTTTCAAACGAAAACCATCCCTGCATATCCTGACTGGTTCGAGTCATTTATATTTCTGAGCATAAATATGCAGCAGCTTCAGACTCGCTAACCTGCCGTAATCCACATGACAGACGAAAAGACCGACCGACAGACAAAGAGGTGGAGGCAAAGCAGGAGCGAGTGCATTAGAATAATCTTATTAGCGTTGCTGCAGATCAAACGCCCTCGCCGTCTCCCCCTGGAGGAGCCTGACCGAATTTAACGAATTCAACCAGGACACTGAGGGCAGCCCCACTGGGCACAGGGTGTGTGTGTGTGTGTGTGTGTGTGTGTGTGTGTGTGCGTGTGTGTGTGTGCAAGAAAGAGAGAGAGAGAGAGAGAGAGAGAGAGAGCTGTGTGTTCCAGGACAGGCTGCAGGTGGTGTGTTTTAGCTGTGTGTCGCTTCAGTTTTAAAGAGAAGCCGTGAGCGGATTAGACATGGGGGAGAAATCAAACAAATTTCTCTCTGAACTGTTTTGAAGTACATTCCAATTATACTCAGTCCGGAATACTTTCTCTTCACCTCTCTCCTCTCTCTCTGCACCTCTCTCTCTCCACCTCTCGCTCCCTCTCCACCTCTCTCCTCTCTCTCTCTCCACCTCTCTCTCTCTCCACTTCTCTCCTCTCTCTCTGCACCTCTCTCTCTCCACCTCTCGCTCCCTCTCTCCTCTCTCTCTCTCCACCTCTCTCTCTCTCCTCCTCTCTCTCTCTCCACCTCTCTCTCTCCACCTCTCTCCTCTCTCTCTGCACCTCTCTCTCTCCACCTCTCGCTCTCTCTCCACCTCTCTCCTCTCTCTCTCTCCACCTCTCTCTCTCTCTCTACACCTCTCTCCTCTCTCTCTCTCCACTTCTGTCTCTCCACCTCTTTCCACTTCTTTCCTCTCTCTCCACCTCTCTCTCTTTCTCCTCTCTCCACCTCTCTTTCTCTCTCTCCACCTCTCTCTCCTCTCTCTCCACCTCTCTTTCTCACTCTCTTTCCACCTCACTCTCTCTTTCTCTCCTCTCTCAACCTCTCTCTCCACCTCTCTCCACCTCTCTCTCCTCTCTCTCTCCACCTCTCTCCCTCTCTCTCTCTCTCTCTCCTCTCTCCACTCCTCTCTTTCTCTCTCTCTTCTCTACCTCTCTCCACCTCTCTCTCCCTCTCACTTTCTCCCTCTCTCTGTCTCTGTCTCTCTCACATTCTCCCTCGCTCCCTCAATTTCTCTTTCTCTCTCCCTCACTCACTCACCCTCTCTGTTATTCTGAATCCCCCTTTCTCTGTCCCTCAATCTCTCTCCACCACATACTTTTGTTCTTTTTTCCTCACTTTAACTCTTTTTCTCTCTTTTTAATCTCTCCCTCATTCCCTCTCTCATACACAAACACATTTTCCTTCTTTCTCTATCTCTCTCTCTCTCGCTCTCTCTCTCTCTCTCTCTCTCTCTCTCCCCCTATCTCTCTCTCTGAACAGCGAGTTCTACTACAGGTCCTGATACCGCGGGGGCGGCTGAGTGTGAAACTCCCAGGAGCAGCAGCAGCAGAAGCCCGTCTTCTTGGTCTATAGAGGAGGTGATGCAGTTTGTGCGAGATGCGGACCCCACCGCGCTGGCCCCTCACGCAGAGCTCTTCAGAAAGCATGTGAGTCCTGCTGAGTCTCTTTAGCTCTGTTTTTCTCTCAGGATCTTCAGAGTCAGAGGGCCTGTTTTGTGTGTACTGCAACGCCCCCCATTCCCCCACCCCTGCCACCCCAAAAAAGATACACATGGGCTGACACCTTTTTTAAATGTTGGCAGTGCATTCATACATACAAGTCTATGTCAGTATTTATATCTGTTTTAGGAACAGATTTCAAGTGTAGATGTTTGCATCAAAGTGTCCTGAGGGTGAAACTGTCCATCCGTTCAGGCGTGGCCAGACTTTTCACCTGTGCTGTATTTTAAAGAGCAGCTGTTTACGTCTGAGAGAGAGAGAGAGAGATAGAGAGAGATAGAGAGAGAGAGCGAGAGAGAGCGAGAGAGAGGGAGAGGGAGAGAGAGCGAGAAAGGGAGAGACAGAGAGAGAGAGGGAGAGACAGAGAGAGAGAGAGAGAGGGAGGGAGAGAGAGAGAGCGAGAAAGGGAGAGACAGAGAGAGAGAGGGAGAGACAGAGAGAGAGCGAGAGAGAGAGAGAGGGAGAGACAAGGAGATACAGAGAGAGGGAGAGATAGAGAAAGTGAGAGAGAGGGAGAGACAGAGAGAGTGAGAGAGAGACAGGGAGCTGGAGAGAGAGAGAGAGAGAAAAGAAAGACATGCCTGTTGAGAGAGAACATGCGTCATCTGTGTTTAGACTTCACCTGGCAGCCTCACGTCCATCTCCACCAAAACAGGCTCTGTTTCTGGACAACATCACGCCTGCGTCCTTCTCCCTCTCCCATACACACACGCGCACTCACACACACACGCGCACTTACACACACACACGCACACACACATACAAACCTCTTGGCCTCGAGCTGCAACGGCCGACATCAGGCTCTCTGTTCTGCTGTGCTGTTTTAACTGTTCAGGCTGGATTAAAGTCAGACTGTCTGCTGTAAAGCCAGCTGTACTTTACACAACTTATGAGAGCATCACACTTAACATCAACCTATTTTTTAAAAAAGTATGAACACTAGGCAGATATGCACAGCCACATTCCACTGCGGTCTAGGTGGGTTGCATTTCTAGACTGGTACATCATCAGAGGCCGTTCCGACTGCTCAAACACAGAAGTGCCACCTGACAGTGTTTGAGGATGCTGCTGGAGTATCTCTCAGGTTCTTCTGCTGCCCATGAGAAAGATTATATAGTAAAATGTGCGATAAAATTTATTGTGTGCCATTTCTTTAGTTGTGTATGGGTGTGTAAACTAAATGTAACGGTGTAACAGTTTATAGCTTGCAGGGTAGCTTTTAACTACAAACAAATGCATGTGTTGCCTGCCGGATTCACATCAGTGTTTAGCTCAACAATCCACTGTCTTTCATAACAGCGATATTTCCTCCATATTTTATGCAGCCTCTTTCCTGTTATGGCGCTTTTCCACTGGTACAAGGAACCGCACTGTACTGCAAGCAAATGTTTTTCCATTAGATGTAAAGCAACCCATACCTGATCCGTACCCGAGCTACTCCATGGAAGGGCCAAAAGTGGGCCACAGACGAGCTGACTGCGTCATTGCTTTCTGATTGGTCAAAAAATGTTGTCATGAAAACAGACAGACTTGGAAAGAGGCCATTGTTTTGTTTTGTTTTTTGTTTTTGTTTTTTTTTTACTGTCCATGCAAAAAACTACAATGGAGACACATACTAACAACTGGGAAGTTGATGGAGAACAAGCAGTTCTATCTGTTAGAATATAGTTATAATTATGCAAATAGAGGTTTTGACCACATAACTGCTGAGTGAATTGGTGACTGTATTGTAGTAAGGTGTAAAATACATGTGGCCGTACAAGATAAAAATGACTCAACTCTGTAAAGAGCCTTTTACTCATTGTAGTACAGCTTTGAATGTGATATACCTACTCGAAGCACCCTTGTCCTACCTGTTCTGTCCCTGAAATTGTCTCAATGATATTTGAGGTTTAATGCACATTTTTTAATCATTTTACCCTTTTATCCCTTAAAATTAAACAGGCTGTTTATTGGTTACTGTGGACTGTAAGGATTGGAAAGTGAGCTGCATGTTTTGTTACCCAAATGTGAAGAAATATATTATGTGGACTATGTTCTATATTATGTGGATTATGTTTTTTTATAGTATTTGATAGCATTAGAGTTTGAGGTATTGGCATGCTGTATCAAAGCCAGCCGCCCTTAAAATTCGGCCATGCATTAAAATGCTGTCAGTAGCATATGACTGTACAGCAAGAGTGAAATTTCCCATTTAAGGGAGGAATTTGTTGACTTTTGGACAGAAGGAATTCTGAAAGGTATTTTGTCAAGGTCTGAGTCAAGGATAGCATTAACTTGGTACCGTTCCCACACACTGCTCCCTGGGCGCTGTGTTCCTGGCTGCCCGCTGCTTCACCTGGTGAATGAGTTAAATGCGGAGGAAGAATATCACACTGTTCACACTGCGTGCTGTGGTGGGGTGTGTTCACTTGTGACCCTTTTATTTTTCTGTTATGAATATTTTTCAGTGAGTAACGATGTGTTCTTCTGTGTGTTTGTGTGTGTGTGTGTGTGTGTAGGAGATTGACGGGAAAGCTCTGATGCTCCTGAGGAGCGATATGGTGATGAAGTACATGGGCCTAAAGCTTGGCCCCGCCCTCAAACTCTGCTACCACATCGAGAGACTCAAACAGGGCAAACAGTAAAGACTCACACCCAGTGCTGGATTCCATACCATCAGTGGCGGATCACACACACAAAGAGTACTGGACTCTCCATACAGTGCTGAATATTCCTCAGTACTGGATTGGGTTTGCAGTACTGGATTAGACTGACAGTAGTGGTTTGAATGGCAGTACTGGATTATTTATGTGCAGTGCTGGTACAAACACACTGCTGAGTCAGACTGAACATAGTGTACTGGTTTAACTGCACAGTACTGGAACAGATTTACAGTCCTGGATGAATGACACAGTACTGAACTGCACACATAGTCCCTTGTGTGTACTGCTTCTCATCCAAACTACCAAACAGAGCAGCCAGACCAAGAGGGGCTTCTGACCAGGGGGCCAACAGACTCCACACGCACGTCAGGAAGAGTAAACTCCAGGAGGATAAACCGTACAGACCCGGCAGGCTGACCAGTGTACAGAGATCCACTCAGCTGCGGAGAGAGGGAGGATGGAGGAGTAGAAAAGAGAGAAAAAGGACCCGGGCAGCAATAAAGTTCTGCACACACTACCTATCGCTAAACCCGGCATTTAAAGGAACGCTGGATTGGACAAAGGCCTCTCCTTCACACGTGTCCAAATATCGTCACTGTCATTTCAGTACAGTTACAGTGTAGGAAAACTGAACATTTCAGCACAAACCCAACCATAGAAATGGTCCAAAAGTATTCGGATTAACTTACCTGCATCTTTTTCTTCTCTGATGAAGTTACAGCTTTGAAGATTTAAGCTTTTCTTTATTTCTTTCTCCCATTTCCTCTTTCCTTCTGTTTCTCCAAGACCTTTTTGTAAATCTGTCACCCTTTTGCCCGTTCCTAGAAAGGATTTTTTTTTTTAAGCGTTTGAAATGTCCTGAGTCTCAGATTGAGAGGAAAGTTGCTGGTGATGTTGGAGGACCGATAAGAAGTTCAGCTTTTCATCTCCCTACCTCCTCTCTGTAACACGTTTGAATTCGTTTTGAAACAGCACTGTACGTTTTTTTTAAACCTCTTTTTGTGTATGTGTGTGTGGTTTGGGATACAATCAAGTTGCTGTTTACTGATATTTAGTTTTAAGTCACTTATGTATGTGAGGTATTGCCATTGCCCCCAAAGCAGCTTACCAAATAGCAAAGTTACTTAAATCAAATATATGTATTATGATTAAGGAAAACATAATTGGTAGGTTTAGTGGGACAGTAGAGGTGCAGGAGGTCACATGGAACCAAAACAACCTGTACAATTGCCAGGAGTCCATTTTATGTGTATGTGAATGAGTGAGATATATTTATGTGCATATGAAATGGATTATGACTATGTACATTAATAAGCTATTGAGATCCATTCACTCTCTATGAACGTTTGGTCAAAACTGCACCCGTGTTGAGCTACAGAAAGGCTGCTGTGGAACAAGGGGATAAAATGCTAACGTTAATGTTCAGATTTTACTCTCCCATTATTGTTTTTCATTCCTCGCTGCCTGGTAAGGCACGATCACTGTGTCTGTTCGGCTCCATGCCCAGTTCTGTATTAATCTTTTGTTATTTATTTCAGTCTCGGTGTCATAAACGGTGTCGGATGTCGGTTGTGAACATCGGCGGTTCTGAGGCCGACAGCGAGAGCGCTGGGAAACATCTGCCGAAGCTTCGTTACCATTCTGTTAATGGGTTAACGTCCCGATCTTTGTTATGTAGAGATGTTCTGGATTTGTAAACTGTTGGTAATGGAAAGTACCTATTGAAATAATCAGTGTCATTTGTTTATGGTGGAATCTTGCTATGGTCAAGGATTTGCATGGATATATATTCTTATTCAGTGTGTAGACAGTGGATTTTTATTTTTTATTATTATTGTTTTTGTTTTGTTTTTTTTTGTTTTTGGCTGTGTAATCGAGACGCTGCTCGAGTGTTGTTTTGATACAGTCCATTCTGTAGGTCCGAACCCTGCAGACCTTTTTAAGCCTCGAGCAAGAACTGCTTTTGTCGTGCCACATTTCAAAGGGATGGGATTTTTCTTTCCGTATACGTAGGTGTCGCAGAGAGTCACGGAGATGGAGACACTCCGGTGGGGAAAACAACCCACTGCTCTGACTCCTGCAGCTTTTGGCTTTAAGAATTGTCGTCGTCTTCATGGATGGGACAGAGTTCATCAGTGTGTTATGGGTTTCACCATAAAAAAAACACAGCAACAGGAATGTACATTTTTTTGTAGAAAAAGAAATATTTTAAACCGAACCTATTGTATATGAAAGTAGAAAATGTGAAGGTTTGCTTTGGGGTGGGTGGGTGGTGGTGGGGG
>JBBPCX010000141.1:4634344-4651742 GCA_037974365.1 Hydrocynus forskahlii
GTTCTGTGTCTTGATGCAAGTCTGCTGATGACACTTTGAGACACACCAAGTTCACGAGCAACATCTGACTGCCTGCCTCCGACCCGAAGGCGCGCCATGGCCAGGTGGCGCTGCTCTTCCGTTAAGTGACGTCGTGTGTTCATGGCTGTTTGAAAGATGAACTTGGAATGACTTACTGACAATACTGCAGACTCGGTACTGACCTTGTGTTCTTCATGTTCTTCATAGGCCAGCGATGGGCAGTGGTACAATATGAACGATGCATCTGTGAGCATGAGTGACAGAAGATCAGCACTGAAGCAGCAAGCATATCTGCTGTTCTACATCAGCTGCACATCTTTTGGACTTTATTTGAAGGATTCAGGTCCATTCAGTTGATGTAAGGAGAATAAATGAAGAACAGATCATGCTGAGATGATTTTTTTTCACAGGTCTTCAAAGCCAGATGACTTGAGGAACACTCCACAAAAAGTCTTCCTCAAACATTCTGCTTGGACCTGTTCCCACCTCAGCAGCCTTTATCAACCCTAAGAGGAGACTCAAGGTGATCCACCATCCACACTTTACAACTTCTGAGGTCGACCGTAAGCACGAGCGTGATCATACGTCTCTGTGCCATGAAAAGATGGGAGTCTGAACAGGGAGCGGTCGGCTGGGACAATTTCCAGAGTGGAATCTATCAAAGACACCAAAGAACCAGCACTGATTGTCTGAAGAAGCCATACATGGAAAGAGAGTGATTGATGGACATGTGGCTGATCGGTCAACTAACCAGTACAGAAAACCCCGGCTGGTGGATGAGGGCGATGGATGCCAGGAGCATTCTGCTAGGAGGAGGACGCTGAAATGGACAAACAGACACGTTCCATCAGCCCACTTAAGAGACCAGGTCAGTTCATCATAGCCTGTGTTTGTTCATGGATTCTAAAGACTCTGAAAATGTCGTCTGTCTGTAGAATTCATGTGAAAAACTGCTTTACTGACCTCAGATCTGAGGTGGAGCAATGTAACCGAAAGTGCCGCCACGACACGGATGTCCCAGAGCTCTGACAGACCCAAACGAGCTCGAAATGATCAACCTGGACTTTGCTTCAAAAGTGTGTGACAGAACACACTCAGATTTCTACAGCTGTTACTGGGATAATAGAAATAATTCTGTTTCTTCATGAAAACAGTTTTAAAACACCGCTGATCATCTACATAAGCTTCACAGCCATCTCCTTTCTTCAGTATGATTTGAGTGGTCTGTCCTGCCCTTATTTGTGTACAGGTGGTTGCAGAAAAACTGTCCCAGAGCAGTCATTGATGATCTCCTGGCCTGTTTTACACACCTAAGGTGAGTTACTGAGACTCTAGGAGAGAAATGTATGAAAATATTTCATTTATTTTCAGTTAATTTAATTGTTACGGTTTCATGTTTTTATATGTATTGTTTGCTTATTGTTTACATGCCATGTTTATTTACCTGTACTCTTTATGTATTTTTGATGTTTTCACTCATCACTAATACGGATGTATTTCAACAGTGTTAGTGATGACCATTAGAAGTAGGAGTGTGTTTGTGAAGACGATGGGTCGGTGATGAAGATGAGACAATTTTAAACCTGCTGTCATTTAGAAGTCACACATCTGCCACTAGATGTCCCTGTTTCTGAGGTTTAACTGGGGTTTATCTGGAACCTGCTGCTGACACGTTTAACTGGGTTTTAGGAGTTAATCCCATTGTAAAATAAACAATGTTATTAAAGCATTAAAATTCATTAAAACATTAATCCCCTACAGGCTGGGCTTCCTCAGAATACAGTATTTTTTTAAATGACTGACATTAATTATGAACACATTTCACCCCAGACAATTCTAAAGTCATTACCAGTACACTATCACTGCTAAGTAACATTACTAAACATCAGGTCAGACTTTGCCCAACTAAAAGAAAGCAGTGCCTAATAGTTATTATGCTGTTATTTTAAATTGTATTATAATTACAAATGACAAGTTAAAACGTATCACATATTAGCTATAATTATTAAAGATTCATGACTCCCTCTCCGACACATGTAAAGGACTTGACTGTTCTCACTCTCTCCTCATATATTACAGAGTCGACTCACAAAAATCTATTTTCTTTAGTTATCAATAATCGCTCACTGATCAAGCATTCAAAAACTTATACACTCGTGCACTGCAGGGGACATTAACCAAAGTTTTGACGTTTGAACTATGCCCATATTCAGCTATTCAGCTAAATTCAGCTATTAACATTTATTGTTATTATTATTATTATTATTATTAATATTATCATTATTATAAAACTAAAGAACAGACCTGTGGCCTTCTTCAGTGTTGAGGGGACCGTGGTGCATGATTTATGATGGAGTTCTGAAATGAAGCCTCACTCATCCAGAATATGTCGAATTAGTACCTCCTCCCAAACTTTAAAGGGCCGTTTTTTGCTATGCAATGGGAATAGTGGGGTGATTCCCAGACTGTGATTCCATTTAAGTACATTCCAGTTCCTCAGCATCCACTTGGCCCTGTTTCCCCAATGTTCGGTCCACTAAAGTAAGAAAGGTATTCTTTTATTCTTATTCTTTTATTCATGGTAATATTGTGATATTTCCAGATGAATTCACTTTGAAAGTCTAACTGTTGCACACATTACATACTGAACGGAAATGATTCATTCAAATAAGCAAATCTTAACCCAAAAACAAGGTTTAAAAATGGAAACAGGGTTTCATTGCTGACAATCACTTAAAATAAATTAGTAGTGTTTAAACCAGTCCTTGGAATCGGGTTGGAGCGAAAATGTGGAAAGTCTTTGTGTTCCTTGGTCTCATTTAAGCCACTGTCAACAAAGAAACCTTTTCAAAATTGGATATTGATCCTGAGATTAAATCAAGTCCAAATCAAACCCAGATTAAATGTAAGACTAAACACCTCCACCTTTTGTCCTATGAAGACTGGGATCGACTCCAGGAGCCCCTGCCACCCTGGTATTGATAAGCAGCTCTGAAAATAAAAGGACGTTGCAATGTCAATCTAGTCCAAGACTAGGCCTAGTTTGCTCAATCTTATGTGCAACTTAAGCTGTGTGTCCTGTTTTGAATTCAGTTTTGCGGTGTTACAAATACCCCGCCCCCAACCCTAACTCCACCCCCCCAACCCTAACCAATTCAGTCTACAGCTGGTGGCCTGGTGGTTAGGGAGTAGCCCGTTTGATCAGAAGGTTGTGGGTTTGAATCCCAGGACTGCCAGTGGCACCACTGAGGTAAGTTTGAGCAAGGTACTATCTCCACACACTGCTCCCCAGGCACTGTATTGCTGGCTGACAACTGCTTCACTTGGCGAATGGGTTAATTGCAGAGGATCAAGTCGGGGTTGCAGTCTAAGGTGCTGCGTTCAAGCCGCAGTCTCCCCTGGAGGATGGGTCTGAATCCCACTTGACAAGTCATTTACCCTTCCTGACGTTCACATTGTAATTTTGGGGCAGCTGGTGGCCTGGTGGTTAGGGAGTTGCCCCTGTGATTGGAAGGTCATGAGTTCAAATCCCAGGACTACCAGTGGCACCACTGAGGTACCCTTGAGTAATGTACCCTCTCCACACACGGCTCCCTGGGTGCTGCGTTGCTGGCTGCCCACTGCTTCATGGCTTAAATACAGAGACAGAATTCCACATTGTTCATTGTGTTGTGGTGTGTTCATGCATGACTATGAGGGGCCACTATACTTCATAGTGGTTAACAGTGTTGTGCATGAACGCGTTCAATGAACGGCGTTCCTTGAACACGTTCCTATTTTTGATGAACGCTGAACTGAACGAATCAGTTTACAAATTATGAACGGGGACGTGAGTGACGTTCAGTCTCGCGAGACTGAACGCAGCTCACGTTTTACGTTTGCTGATTACAGGTTAGCATGGTTGGTGCTTCGAGTTCAGACGCCTCTGCAGAAGGCAGTTTGCTTAAATGTTTGAGACCGTTTTTTGAAGAAATCAGTGTAGATTTAGAGGGAAAACCACACGTTTTGTTTACTATGTTATGTTCTTTTTTGAACACTTTAAAAGATTTTGTCTGAACGTTGCATTTTAGGCAGACGCATTTTGTTTACATTTTGTGTTAATATTGTCTGAATAAAATTTCCATATACTGTGTACCTGCACCTCGTTTTTTCACTTTCAGCATAACATGATGCGTTGCTTTAGTGGTAAGACCTATTCTCAACCTCAAAATTGGGTTTTAATGTAACTTATGTCTGTGACTGTTCAGTGGTATGACAGATAGACGGAGAAGATTGAATGAGGTTCAGATAGAAGGACATTGAATTGAAAATGTAAAAAAACCCCAAAAAGCTAACAAACGAACGTGATATTAAAAAAAACAAAAAAAAACAAACGAATGAACGAACGTGAACTAGTTCATTTTTTGAGCTGTGAACTTGTTAAAAAAAACAAAAAAAAAACCAAAAAAAAAACTATGAACGTGAACTAGTTCTTTTTCATTGTGAACTGGCACAACACTGGTGGATAAGCCCTGCCCACTCACACAGACGTTATATGGAGTGTTTCAGCTTGGACTAAGAGAGTGGAAAGGGAACTGTTGTTTCACTGCAATCTTGTACCACATTAGATTTACAGCTGGGTTTACTGTTTGACACAAACAATGAAATCCACACCTTTAGCATCACTATATACAGCTGTTTATTTTCTCCAAAACATTTCATTAACTACATACTAGCACAAAATAAATGTGTAATGGAGCGACTTTTAGGAAGATAGGAAAGATGATAACACAGAACAGACAAGGACAAAAATGGGGGAAAATATGGCATTTCTACATGATACAAGCATGAATATCTTTACAATGTTAAACATAGGCCTAGCAATCTAAGCCAACATTGAAGTGAGTGCTATATGAGTGTTGTTTTTTATTTTTTAGTTTTATGTGAAGCATCAAATACACAAGTGCTTATCTTGGGATTTTAGAGATACAAGACACAAGACTGCATCTGTGCAAGTATGTGAGTGTTAGACGTATTTTTTTTTGGAAAGCCAAGAATGGTCCACTACAATCCACACACAAACTGGTCCAGGTGGAACCGAGTGTTCAGGGTTTCTCCTCAAACTAGATTTGAAGTTCAAGATGCTGCTATTTGCTGATGATCGGTATAAAACTCTGGAGCTGACTCAAAAACTCCAGATTCTTCTCATACAGTGCTCTACAGTCTTCTACTATGGTCTCGTTCAGTCTAAAAGCTTTCTGAGAAGGTTAAAACCATGATTTCAGGCTATCTGCCATAAATCTAGTGTTATTAATGTTCTGTACATATGCTGATGTGAAACGTTTGGGGAGGGAAACCTGAAAAAATCAAGAGTCCACCTGGAGCTCCAGTAAAACTGTCTCAGACAGAACACTGCTGGGTCAGGCTAGTCACAATGAGGTACTGATTCGGAAAATATCTGCTCCTGTCAACGCATGGTGATTAACTACCATTGTCCTCTTCTTAAACTTTACACATGACGAAAATGCTACAATAGTGATATAAAAATATATGGTTCGTTTCTGTCTTTGTATGCTGTTTTTTTCTATCTTTCCTTTAGCCTGAGTCACAAATTCATGATTAAATCTACACACAAAGTCTTCACATTGCATATTTATTTGACCTTCACTGGATGAATGCATTCTCTTAATGCCAACATGAACATGACATAGTGACAAAGCCTTGACATTTCTAGATAGTTTTTTAGACTGTTCCACTTAAAATGAATAATAAAAACACCATGCTTAGCTTTTTTACCTGAGAGAATGCACATGCAACTGTACAAATATACTGTATATGTATGTGTATTATGTATAGAGATACATTATGTACCGGATAGGCCTAATGCACGCTTGCTTTGAGTAAAACGTTAAAAAGACTGAAAGTATAAGGCAGCTGACTCCAGGACTCTTTCCCTCCACCTGTCTGTCTGAGACGAGTGCGTGGATCTACAGCTTTCCCCTCGTGAGCTTTCCCCCCCCCTTTGAGTTTGGCTTTGGACCGTTAACAGTTTCTTTCAGTCGGTGGTGTGTTGTCTGGGCTCCAAAGCAAGAACGAACAAATCTAGACTCGACCAAGACTAAAGAACTCTCAGCCATCTGGTTCTAGAATTCCCAACCCACTGTTCTCTAGCATTCTAGAATGTTCCGCTGCTGGCTGTGAATTCGGTAACTCTGACTCTAGATTGGTTTGGTCTCGATGTGAAGTACAGGCTAACAAATAAATGTTTTGGCAGAACCACATGGACTCGGGCTGCACTTCTGTATTAAAACTATCAGCTTGAACCCTGACACTCTCCCAAAATAAGGCTTTGGGTTTTAGGCACACAGAGGTACTGTTACTGAGCTAGCGTGTCGATGAATGAACGAATCTTGCAAGCCACGAAAAAGTCGCAGATTCAATCTGACGGATAATAATAATAATAATAATAATAATCGTAATCATAATCATAATCACAATAACAACAATAATAATACAATTCCTATGGCGGATGAGAGTACACCCATTAAAATGAGCAAGTTACAGGCAAGACTGCTGGTGGATGGTGTGTATGAGTGTATATGTGTGTGTGTATGTGTGTAAACCAGTACTTAAGGAGGTAGCAGAGGAGGATTGAAGCAGCAAGGAAGCCTCCAAACAGGAGGCCAGCAATGCCTAGATAACTGAATGAATCTGGATAGAGAACCAAGCTCATGTTGTCCACGCACAACATGAGAAAATGAATAATGAATACAATCAGACTGAGTTTGGTTGATCAGAGGTGTGAGTCCACTATAAGTGTGACAACCTCCTTTCTTGGGGACACTGCTGAACTTAACTGAAGGCAGAGGGGCAGTGTGTTAATGTCCATAACAGAGAAAGCAATGATCTGAGGAAACAGACAGACAGCAGGCAGCTGGCTGTGTGAGCAGAAGACTCAAGCAAGCTCTTACACCAGAGGCCTTCAGTTCTGGACCCTGAATCCAGCTTCAAGTCCTGGATGTTGTCATGACTGGTAGAAATGACACTTGAAGGCCTATTGAGGGCTACCGGTGTTTACGAAGTCCAGGACCAGAAACTGGACTGGAGGTCTGGAGCTGAACTCTTTACAACCTTCAAAAATCACCAAACAGCCACAAAGCAACAGCACCACAGAAACTCCACACAAACATAGCCAACTGCTCACGAACCGAGCAAAAACATGTCAGACATGGCTGAACAGCAGAATGACACCACTTGCAAATATACTGAGATTAGCATGGCATGGGATTAGCTGACTTGGTTGTCAATGCTTTGCCAGCTGGCAACAGAGCGAGCTAATACTGACAGAAAGTAGCTTTTAGGCTAGTGGAACATCTCACCAGGCTAATAGGCCAACAACAAAATCACGCTACAACACTGTTTAACACAGCCAAGCTACACACAGCACGCAAAGAAAGAGGGGTTTAAGCTGCCTGGCAAGAGGCAGAGCACCCTCTGAACTGTAGGCTTATTATGCAGATGTTTTGAGGTAAATAGTCCAGCATTTGAGTTGGAGGAATAAATAAGAGAAAGAATTAGTGTATATGTGTTTGTGTGTGTTTGTATTTTCTTTTCTTTTTTTTTTTTTTAAATAAAAAAACTGATGAAACACAATCATGTACTGAATACATGTGCGGATGGGAGAGGTAGTTCATTTTGGTTAACAACGGCACCTGTCGGTGTGTCTCTTTGCACAATCAACTTTCAGAGTCATCCAAGGTCCTGCTCTGCTCATTTGCTCCTAAAAGAATCTCCCATGAGCTCGAAGCTCAGGCCTTAACACATTTTGACCAAACTTAGTTGGGCCTGGACTGAACGAGAAGTCTAGACCTTGAACCCAACCCAGCCTGGTTTTCTTCAGGTTTCCTTCAAGGTCTGGAGCACACGCCCTACTCAAGAGCCAGTCTCAGAGAATGGCCATGGTGGGGCTAGTCTGTAGCATTTCTCCTTTGCTAGGTGGGTGATTCTACCACTGTGGGGTCCGAAGTCATTCAAATAAGCTCCAAAATCCATAGCAAGACGAGCATTTGTGTATTCTGTATTATAGTCCTATATTAAACAATACAAACCGAGTTCTGAAATTCTATTTTAGCGAAGTCACATCACAGTGACTTCACAGGTACTTCACAGAAGTATTATAATGTACAACAGAATTGTTTCTCGGCTTAAATTGTATAAATGCATTAAAATGTGATCCCATGTTAAAATTATGTTGAATATTTACGTGTTTTTTGGCCAATGGTGTTAGAGACAAAATTTGCTAAAATACTGACAGATATGTCAAAATCAAAAATACTGTCAGTGGTATTACTCAAAAAGCAATTAAATTGTTTTAAAAATAACATGAATGCAATAGTTGTCATTTTTTACATGTGATTGAAATTAAAGTGGCAGTGGACTACACTTTTGAAAAGCTCACATTTTGACAGTGGTGTTATGGTCAGTGGTTTGTGTTATAAAAGACTTTTACGTAGGATTTGTACCTCGTTTGCCACCGCAATGGTAGAATGATCCAGGTGCATTCAAAGACGATTACAATGTTATCCTGAGAAGCGCCCAGCAAAGTGTACAGTTGTGCTGAAATCCCAAAGCCAAACCTTCCTTAAATGTAACTGCTCTGTTCCTAGCCCCACCTTGCTCATATAACAACCAACCCTGATATCACACGGATGTAGAAGCCAGCAATTCAGAACGAACAAAAACCCTTTTCTCAAGCTTACACAACAAATAGCGTACAAAAGGTCATACTCGGCATCACAAAGAAGTTACCCCATCTCAAAATACTGACTTACAAGAAAAAAAGGGACCTCTGTGCTAGAGGCCCTATTTTTTTCCATTCAGGCACCTCACCATTAACCATTGCAGACAAAACGCAATGCAACCAAATGGAGGGTTCCCTTCTGTGCCAAATACATCTGGGGTCCTTCCTTAGTAAGCTTGGCCAAGGCCAAATAGTCCCTCTCAGGCCAAAATTGCTGAACTCTTCCCTGCTGAAACCATGGTGGAAATAGTCCTGATAAATGCGTGTGTGTGTGTGTGTGTGTGTGTGTATCCGTATGCGAGGCTGCCTTTTGTTTCCCTTGTTGAGTTTCTGAAAGTTATCCAGTTGCACTGAGACGGTTGTTCTGAGTTCTTGTAAGGCTACGGAGGCGACGACGCTGACCTGGGTCTGGGAAATCGTTTTTTCTTCTTTTTTTTTTTGCTTGTTTTGTTGTAGCAATAACTGCCATCTCTGTGTATCCTGTTCACAGCGCTGGATGACAAAGCTTATGCTCTTTAGCTATTAGAAATAATCCAGTAGAAGCTGATCATAGCTAGTAAAATATACACAGAACTTGTAGGTTAACCCAATGTCCTCTAGGTGGTGCGGACATCCCATGACTCTGTCCAGTAAAAAATGCAAACAAACAAAATAACAAAAAAAAACAAGAGTCAGGCAAGCTGGCAAGAGAGCGAGCAACTTGAGTGTCAGTGTCCATCTCTTTAAAATCCACATACATGCCCCCCTCCCACCTTCTCAACTGCGTGGACCACCTGCAGACATTTGTCCAGACGTTTGTTTTTGTCTGTTCCTCCAACTTCTCATACGGTCGTAGAACATTCTAGCTCTTTTCAGCTTTTCTTTCCTATGAAGCAGTTTTTTGTTTATACACAGAGTTTTCAAACATGAGCTAAAAAAACAAA
Organism: Hydrocynus forskahlii; assembly: GCA_037974365.1. Taxonomy (NCBI): domain Eukaryota; kingdom Metazoa; phylum Chordata; class Actinopteri; order Characiformes; family Alestidae; genus Hydrocynus; species Hydrocynus forskahlii. Next base: position 4,644,068 of record JBBPCX010000141.1, read on the forward strand.
ACCGAAAAAAAAACATCACAACTCCTTCTTTTAGCAGCCAGACACCATCCGTCTGTCCATCCATCCGTTTGTCCTCTTCTTCCACAGCGCATTTAAAGCTTTGTAGGCTACGGTATTACGGCAGAAGTACTGGCGTAAGAGGAGGCGCGTGGGTGTAACTATTGATATTTATATAGATATATGAGGGATATCCTCCCCTTGATTGAATTGTTTGAGGCAGCGTTTATGGTCAGAACAGGAACGCCACGTGTTCTGTGGCGCCTCCGATTCTTCCTTAGTCGTAAAGTTCTAGCACGGCTTTGCACAGCAGCAAGAGTCTGGTTTGAGATGTGTCGTTGATTTGCAAAGATGAAAAACAAAAACAAAAAACAAAAAACAAACAAACATGGACCTTATGATGGACCTTATATCCAAATCCATAGAAAACTATATGATAATAAAGATAATAACAATAAAAGTAATACTAAATGATCACTTCGCACCTAACATCATGGATAGATAAAAGTTGTCATAGCTTATTACGTCACCTCAGAGAAGAGAGATCAAACCATAGGAAAAAAAAAAAAATCATATTTGCATATTTCTCCCAAGCTTCTTTTGAACTGATTAGTTATCTTAGTAATTGCCTACCTTGTCGTTTTTCCATTAGACTTAATATGTACAGAAATAATAAAAGTGGTATTTACAATGTCTGACCACAAGAGAGCAGCACAAAACTGTAAACTGCTTTATGTAATGTCTGGTCTGTTCTATCTTTGAAATGACTAAGAATTACTTTGTTCGCTGCCTTAGTAATACATTGTATACATCCTAATTCAGACAGTCTACGGCGAGCAGCACCAAATATGCCGAGGCAGATTCTGGAACAGAACGCATACTGGCAAACAGAAGTGATTCTGCCTCTGATTCAGAATATGCCAGAGTTTGGAGGAGCTACCTGTTGGATTTGATAAGCTTATCAGTTACGAGATAAAACACTGATTTATGAGACATGGCAGCTTCATAATCTTTTGGCACTTTCGCACTTGTATTAATACGGATTAATAGTCTAGTGTTACAATATAAAAACTGGGCCTTTTCCAACTAACATAAAAGCTCAACTGTAAACTACACATACAGTTTTGAGTAGAGGTAATTATAATCGGCCCAATACATCAGGCTTAGTGTTCGTGGGACTAATCATAGATCTTGGAATTCAGTCACATTCTTGTAGGCTCGCTCTCTTGTGGTCATTAAATATCCTATCTATACAGACATCAAAAATAGAAAGCCCCCTTTGCACTTCATTCAGTGTGTGTGCACGTCTGTAAGAATCCTTTCATATAACACAAACACATTTCTACACGTCTCGCCATACACGCACACTAGCACACACACACACACACACACACACACACACACACACACAAACAAACCAAAAAGGGGCCTGCTAATCCTATTTTACAACAGAGGATAACCCAGCCATATGCTTAAGTTTAAGTAGAAACCATCTCTCTTAAATATAGATATTAACTTATATTTATAGGTCTATTCTTATATTTATAAGTACATTCTTTTTTTATATTCCCTTTAGCAGAGAAAAGGGAATTCTAAAAGCATGCCCATGACCCTTCTCCGGACTTACATACACAAACGCCCTCCCTCCCCTCTCTCTTGCTCTCTCTCTTTCTCTCTCACACACACACACTTGTACACACACACGCCTGCACCCCTACAGTCCCCCGTAATCATACTGCATCCCCAGACACACCACTGCCCTGCAGAGGGCCTTTGCTGCTGGATGTGTGTGTGGCACCCTGAGCGGTGCCGCTGCTGTGGCGAGGGGCTGGCTGGGGTTCTGTGAGGGGCTGCCTTGGGCGCTAGGAGGCCTCGCTACCGAACACCTCCAACACGAGCGGCGTGAGCTGCATGCTGTGCTCGGGCTGGAAGGAGAGTGAGCGGTACTGCTTGGAGTGCTCCTCGTTAAGGCTGCGCAGGTCTGCCAGCTTCTGGATCATTTTCGCATACAGCAGCCGCCCGCCCGGGTGATTGATGCGGATGTAGGCCTGCAGAGTCTCGCACAGCCGGTCCTGCAAAGCCTCTATACGGGCGTGGTCTTGCACACCTGGCCGGTCTGAGGGCAGAAACAGAGAGAGGGAGGGAGGGAGAGAGAGAGAGAGGGGTGAAATGAAGGGTAAAGAAAGATGAGTGAAAATCGAGAGACACATAGAGAGTACATGAGAAAGAGGGAAATTGAGGGTAAAGACAGAGATGAGTGAAAAGAAAAAGAGCGAGTGAGAGCGAGAGAGACAGAGAAGAGGGAGGAAGAGAGGGAGAGCGCAGAAAGAAAGATGCATTACAAGAGAGGCAGATAGAGAGAGAGAATGCAAGTGAGAGAAAGGAGAAGGGTAAAGACAGAAATGAATGAGAAAAAAGAGGAGAAATAAATAATAAAGAGAGAAATGAGTGAGGAGAGATAGAAAAGAAAGAGGAGAAAGAGTAAAGAGAAAATAAAAGTTAAAGACAAATAAGAGAGAGAGAGAAAGAGAAAGAGAGGGAAAGAGGGGGAGAGAGAAGAAGGGAGGGGGAGGGAGAGGGTGAAGGACGTAGAGAATGAATATATAGTGTTTGAGGCATCAACATTCATTACATCAAAACCAGATGAACTGGTGTGAAACTATTCATTTTCCTCAGAAACACAGTGATTAAAACCACACACACACACCTGGAGACAGGAGGCAGATGGCCATGAGCAGCACATGTTCCTCTTCATGCATGTTGAGCTTTTTCAGTCCTACCTGAAACTTCACCAATGGTTCCAGCAGCTCCAGAGTGTGACCAGCTGCAATGAAGAGAGGTGGTGTACGTGAGTGCAACAGTGTGTGTGTATTTGAAATCTAGGCACTCTTCATATTAACTTGTGTGTACCCCTTAATTATATATCATGGAGCAAACTGAATTTAGATGGAGATAAAAAAAAAAAACGTAGTATACGTAAAGGTGTGTACAAACAGTTTAGGTATTATACCATCCTTCACACGCTTCAGACGTGCTGTTGTGTCCTTTTTACTGGTGTACCTCCTTGGCCAAGAGTTCACGTATGCATATATCCTGATCACATTACTACTATGCAGTGGGTGTGTCTCAAAGTGATTCAGTTCTATATCAGTTCTTTAGAGATTTATGTTATTTCTTTTAAATATAGACAGCAAAAATGATACATTTTAGAGCTGAGGTTTCATTTTGGTCAATGTAAAAAAAAAATAGTGTGATATTTTGACTAATATCTAGTTTTGTCAGTGTTAATGCCTTAGCATCACAAATTAATGCAGCAAATATTTAAGGCCACTGACAAATGACCTTGATTTGGCCCTTTGTACCCCCCATAGTATTCAGACTAAAGCTGAGAGCTGCTGCATGTTACTCTCACATAATCTGTATTTGTAACTCTCTCATTAAAAAATATTTTAAAGAGTTTTAAAGCTATACATTCAGCACCTTCAAGAGACTACATTGGACAGTGCTTGCAGGAGCTCTATAGAAAAAAGAAACAGCAATGTGGAAAGCTCCAGTTCCTCTCAAAGAGCATCCACTGTAACAAGAATCCACCAGCTGTATGTGCAAGAGGCTACAGTCACAGAGTTTGAGTGTAGGGTTGATTCCAGGAATTTTCAAAGTTGGAAACTTTCCATGGGAGTTAACGGGAATATATGGGAGTTAACTGGAATATATAGGAATTAATGGGAAACAGGAAATGGCAAAATTGCAAGTTAGCCTATTACAGGGAACTGCAGCATAATCTTGGTTAAAACAACCACTACTTACTGCAGGGCTGTTGAGACCACCCCACTCCATACACTGAGCATTCCTGCATCACATGCACAGATCCTATCCTACACACTACAGCTGGACTGCTGAAGCCACATTGCTGCATGTGTCATTGAGCCCACAGACTACATCCAGTCAAGTAAATTTAATATGACTGGCGTAAATATATTTGATGTATGGTATTAAAGTTTAACTGGTAAACACTGTTTATACAGTAGCTATCTAGCTGGTAAATTAGATGTTAAATGTAAGCTTACTAACCCTATTTCAACCTAATTGTTTAAAGTCTAGATATCACAGTGCTAGCAAGCTCCACTGTGATGTTTCTTCTGCCTACTATATACACAAATGTAGAAGATAGTTTGACTTAGCATGCTGATTGAGAAATGTTCATCTATTCTTACAGGCTATTTCTATTAATTTATTCAACATAAATTGTAAACATTTGTTAAATGACCTTCCAATGGTTCAGCTAATTATTAATGTATCTATGCATGGCATTGCATTAGTGTTTCTTATAAGATTTTTACATCTTACTCTACTGAACCATGTTGCATGCACTGACATGTAGATATATGTCACCCCAGCCAATGTTGAAGCAAAGGCTGTGTACATTTGCAAATACTGTGCAAAGAGTTAACAGTACCAAAGTGCCCAAAGGTTCCCCAGACCTTAAAACCATCAGATAATACCACCCAGATAAGTTCCTCTGCTTCCGCTCGAAATGTCTGCTCATGACAAAAGAACATGTTCATATTCATGGTTGCGAATGGTACAGTTTGTATAAATTACACAAATTTTCCAGTTACTTCTCATTAATTCACATTTATTCCCATTAATTCCCATGGACAGTTTCCAACCTGGAATATATCCAAAATTCCCCAGCTTAACTTCCCATGGAATGTTCCTGAAAAGTTTTCCGGAAATTTACGAGAAATTTTCTGCCGCTTTGCAGCCGTATTTGTGGACCCTTTAGAACTCTCTTAAGTTCTACATAAATCAGACCTAAAATGTGATCAGATCTTCAGCTAAGTCATAACATCAAGTTTCTCGGCCAAGCTTTAGAATGAGAGAGAGAGCAAGTGTGAGAGAGAAAGAGCAAGAGAGAGAGAGAGAGACAGAGACAGAAAAAAAGCTAAATGACGGCAACAAGAAAATCTCTCTACGCATCAGTGAGAATCAGTTTGTTTTAGACGACAATTATAGCCTGAAGGATCAATCGACTGGAAAGCAATCCAGTCTGAGAGTGGATGACCCTGCACCATTTATAAAACGGAGACTTTACTATTACAATCTGTTTTTTTTTTTTTATGTGACTTCAGTAAGAGAGACTGCAAACCAATCAAAGAGAGAAAACTACTGTTCCTCACTTTTAAATACTTTTACTAAATTACTTTTAGACTTCTCAGGAGTAGTCATCCAGTCAAAATCACTCTAAGAACAAGGTGTACAACATTCTAGATGATTACAAAGATCACCAGGATCCCATCTAAGAACCTGTAGGCTTCATTTGCACTGGTTGAGGTCAGTGCTCAGTAACAATCAGGAAAACTCTGAACACGAACACTGAGCATGATGGGGAATGCATTACTCTCCACTAAGAACACTGCTGCGATTCATTCTGTTTTAAGGTTCCAGAAGACCACCAGGATGTGCCAAAAGAATGTTATGTGAACTGATAAGGCAAAACAGAACATTCTGGCATAAATGAGAAATGTTATGTTTGGCAAAAACTAAATACTGCACTTTCAACATAAGAACGTCACCCCAGTGTGAAACACAGCGGTATGATGGTTTAGGGCTGTTTTGCTGCCGGTGGACCACGATACCTTGCAATTCATTTGATGGAGGTACGAATTCTGCATTACATCAGGAAATTCTACAGTCAGTGTATCTGTCCATGAACCTAAGCTCAACATGTTATGGGTCTTGCAGCAAAGTTGTAGAGGTAGAAGAAATGTTAATTTGAAATGGTTCAATCCAGACCCTATTCCAATAGAAAACCTGTGGCGGAACCCGAAGTGCAGCGCTGCAAAAAAAAGCCCACAAACATCACAAAGTTCAAGCAGTCCTGTAAGAAGAAATAGGCCAAAATCCCCATATTGATGTGTGGAACTAACCAGCTGCTACAGAGAACATTTGAAGTTGAAGTCACTGATGCATGGGGGGCTTTCAGTAACTCCAGTTATGAAAATCAGTTTGCATACTTTTGTTAACAAAGAAATTTAGCATTAGATTATGTTGCTCAAACAATGAATGGAAAAGTAGATACTGTATTTGCTATTTGCTTTATTGGATTCTCATGATCTTTTTTGGTTACTTAAATGAAGATGTGATCTCAGTGTAGCCGGCTTCAGACACCTCCAGACAGATGTATCACAACGAAGATGCATTTTTTGCTTTTCTTATGCAATATTTGATGTGCATCCAGTATCTCACCCTTAGTCACATCATTGATGCAGTATTTGAAGTCCGGTCCTCCACAGCTCCAGCTCATATCCTCCAAACTGAAGGACTGATTAGAGCGCAGCATAATGATCTCTATAGCACTGGACTTCAGCAGAGCTATCTGATCCTCTGCAGTCAGATCCCTGAGAGAGAGAGAGAGAGAGAGAGAGAGAGGGCAAGAGAGAGAGCGACAAAGAGAGAGAGAGAGAGAGAGAGAGAGAGAGAGAGAGAGAGAGAGAGAGGAAAAACAGAGAGTGAGTGAGTGAGAGAACACAGTGTGATCTGGTGAAGTTACTGCATCATCACTTGTTTATTAAGAAAATCTTTCCATGTCTGTCAGTGAGAATAAAACACGTTTAGCAATTAAGGGCCAGATGAAAACAAGCGGAAATGAAAACAAGCTGTACAAACCAGTTTTCTGTCCTTTGCGCCCTGCAGGGCTGCTTATGTACTACTGGGAATTAATCAATTATCTGCCAGAACACTTCCGGCAGCTTCTAAAAGCCGTTCACCTGCAGACCTTAGACTGAAAGCACTGAGTCACACTGTTCAGTAATGAACACACCTACACACAAGGCCTGCACAAAAAATAGACAAAAAAGCAGCACTGGAGATGACTGGCTTGTGTTTATGGCCAAAAAGGTAGCTCACTTTCAATCTGATTTATTCTGAAGATTTAACATTTACAACATTTAAACCACCTGCCTAACATTTTGTAGGTGCCTCTGATGCAAAAACAGCTCTGATCCATCAAGACACGGAACCATTAGACCCCTGAAGGCCCCCAAATTCCCCGAATCCAATCAAACATCTGTGGGATGGGGTGGATAAACTAGTCCAATCCATGGAGGCTACACTTTGCATCTTAAGGGACTTAGAATCTGCTGCAAATGTCTTGGTGCAGATACCTTCACCTTCGTTTTGGTCACAATATTAGACAAGTGGTTTAAATCTTATGGCTGATCTGTGTAAACACACATATACATGTGGGTGTCTTCTAAACATTAATATATGTTTCAGAAACCCATGTACTTTCAGATTAAAAGACTTTATGGGCACCTGGTCGCTTCGGCCACACTCCCCAAACTCCCACACATATACAGAATATTTTTGTGTTTAGTTTCTGATTCATATGAATCTCCACATTTATTTGGCTTCACTAATGTGGTGAAAACCAGACACACATGCTGTTCTCTTCTCTCGTATTAATGACCAAAAGACACCTGGTTCCAAACAAGCCGGCTCACACCAGTCAAAACCACTAACACCAAGCAGAGCGGCTGCAGCCCAGGGGGCCTTCTGTGTCTCTCTCTCTCTCACTTTCCATGTTTCTCACTCTCTCACAAACACACACACACACACACACACACACACACACACACACACACACACACACACATATATATATATATATATATAT
>JBBPCX010000141.1:4654510-4669666 GCA_037974365.1 Hydrocynus forskahlii
GATTTGTTTTTTTTTTTTTTGACATTTTATGTCTTTGAATTCAATTAAATTCTACAAATTATCAATAACTACCACAAATTGTTGATCAAGAATTAGGACTGGACAATATGGCAACATTACTCATTATTATAATGAATTATATGACAATATGCATATCATGTATATCATCAATACTTAAAAACACCACCCAAATGCCTGTTAAACAAAGAAAGCACACTAAATCCAGTTTGTGAAATGTTGAATAAAAATATTTGTACTCATATTTTTTAATGTTTGACTAGTGATTCTTCTTTGTAGCAACTTAGTGTCAGGAACAAATAAATATGGTAACAAAAATGATTGTGAATGTTGTATGTTGCCATATCGCACATTCCCTACTGTGAACTAGTCATTAACAACTGGTGATTATTTGGTGAGTACTAATATTATGTATCACTATATATCACTATATAGTATTATGAAATTAACCTGAAAGTTAAGCAGAAAGTGAGGAATTTAAGCGTAGGTCCATGCAGGTGTTAAATGATTTAAACTAAAGCAACATGGCCTTCAAGAAAACCATGATTAACATTGTTTTAAATTAGATTTCCATTACTTTTGTATAGTGGCCATGACTCTCTACTTTACCCTCAAATGAAAATCCTTACAGGTGTGTCATGGAAAGTAGAGGTGACCACTCACAAAAAAAAGAAAAGACAAGAAACTGCTGGTACCACCTCCCCTGTTCGCCTTTAAAAAGATCCCCATTGTTTTTTATGATTATTAAACAAAATCATGACCTTGCTAACTGTGCAACACTTTAGATCTCTATTTCACAAATACTCTCTCTGTTACACAAATAAAGTCCTTTTGGGTAACAGAGAATATAACTGAAAATAGTACAGAAGTATCGAGCTCGTCTAATGAAAAGAAAGACAGGCAGCCCCCCACACCTGAAGCCTGGGATCATCTTGGCGAATCCAATGACTTTCTGAATGCTGTAGCTGACCAGGTCAGCCAGGTGGGGCAGCATTGAGAGCCGGGAACCGTCGTCCTCGCTGGAATCTGGACTGCCTGTACCTTCTTGATACATCGACAACAAACTGCTGAAATTCAGCTTAGTGTCCACAGACTCTACACATAGACAACAAGAGAGAACGAGAGATCAGTGTTGTATGTTTATAACCTAACATTTTCCTGTAATGCTAATGTTAATAACCTTACATTGCCCTATACTACTAATGATAAACTACATTATCTGCTGTATACTGATTATTTTTATCTGACACCTGTTATGGTGCAAAATAAATCTTCCCTTGAAGTTGACTAATAACATTGTTTTACCTACCACTTCTGGACTACTGTAATTACCTAACTAGCCATTTTTCAAAAATCAGAATCTACATGACAAGTATGTGCAAATAATTGTGGACCATTGCTCTATATTACATGCATGTTTATACACTGATTCTAAATATATTCTATGAATGAGATGATCAAGTTTCTGAAAGCAGAGCAAAAAACACATCTATAAAAAGAGACAGGACAGTGGCCAAAATAAGAAGGAACAGACAGATAGAGAGTTACCGGGTGAGTGGTTGAATGAGTCTGAAGATGCATCTGAGAGGGAGTGAAGGGAAGCGGCACGGCTCGCACTCCGTGTCACTGGACCCTCTCTCACTGGGGGCTGCAAGAGTGAACACACACGTACACGTACACACACACACACACACACACACACACACACACACACACACACACACACACACACACTCTTTAGACCTTCACAACAATAACACAAACTATAGAGAACCAGCAGATATTGATCTCAAATTTGTAGTTTAATAGATAACAAAAATCATGGAATTGAGGTATTTCTAGCAAACACTCTTACTTAGTAAAGATGAACAAATACAGCTCCTGCTCTATTTATCTATTAGAACGTCAGTCTCCAGTTATGAAGTGCAGAGATTACAATTGATAGATTGATAGGTAGATAGATAGATATGTAGGTAGACAGATAGACAGATAGATAGATAAATGATGTAAAACATTAAATTAGCAATTTATAACCTGTTTGTGGAACAAATAATGTCCTTCTTATTAATGAGTTATTATTATATTATATATACATTAACAGTGAATAATCCCACTGACTCTGAATCTGACGAAGTCTGAGTAGGAGTCGTCATAAGTTTTGTGGTGTGCCTCCACCAGCATGTTGATGATCTGAGTTTGTTCATCGGTGAGACGCGGCTTCTGCGCTTCGCGTGCCGCCTCTTCCTCTTTGCGCTTCATAATCAGCTCCTTCTTCCGCTGCACCTCCTCATCAGTCAAAATAACTACAGTGAGGGAGATAAGCAAACGTATAAAACAGTACAGAGATTGAAACAGAGACGACCAGACACTGATAAAGAGATAGAGAGAGGAAGAAAATATTTTTGTGCAGCTTGCTGTGCATTGGTTTCTGCACAACATGGGCTTCCTTATCTGAACTACCTGCCACAGATCTGATTACACTCAAAATCTCAAAAATCACCCAACATTGACTGAAACACCCTTCTTTTGTACTGTGACTACAGTGCAGAATGAGAGATTATTAAGATGAGAGACTGTTAACTTGTAGCTACATTCAGTGGCCAGTTTATCAGAAACACCTTCCAAAGAGGTGCACTTTTACTCTATTGCAGGTTTTAAATGATGGTTTAATTGATGGTTTTAACTGATGGATTGATGTTGATGGATTGATGAATGCTGCACAACATCAATCCATCAATAGAAAATCTCAATCTCATTCATCCATCAATAGAAAAGAAAACCAAACATTGCCCAAGTATTATACAGTCAGTGGATCATTCTCAGTACAGGAGTGATGCCAACATGGTAGTATGTGGTGTGCTGGGACTTTAGTGTTACTGAAGTAATGGGCACTTACTGGTTACTTAATAAGAAACACCTCCACTGTAGCCCAACTTGGATGGTGTACAGTCCGAGACTGTAAATCATCTCTAGGTTTCATATTATTGTGGCAGACCACTCTCAACCTAGTAGAGCCACTGATGCCACTGTGCCTACAGCACACACACCATCATGCCAGTGCTGTGCTGAGAATGATGCACCACCCAAATAATATGTTGTTGCTATACGCAATCCAGCAGTCCTATTCATTACAGCACCTTCACCACTTATACACTTGGCTCAGTTGGCAAGGGTTTGATCACATGACAGGTTTAAGTAACTATGGGGCAGCTGGTAGCCTAGTGGTTAGGGTGTTCGACCTGTAATCAGGAAGTCGTGGGTTTGATTCCCAAGACTGATAAGCACCTCTGAGGGACCCTTGAGCAGGATACTGTCCCCACACACTGCTCCCCGGGCGCTGTGTTCCTGGCTGCCCACTGCTTCACTTGGTGAATAGGTTTAATGCAGAGGAAAAATTTCATGCTGTTCACACTATGCGCTGTGGTGTGTTCACATATGACAGAATGGTCACTTTCGCTATAAATTTCATACAAACTTTCCAACTTGGTGTTATGCAAGCTGAATGTAAACTGTACAGTTCATATTGCAGAACACACTTTCCTTCCATACCGTAGCTGACCTAAAGATGTGATAGGATATGGAAGTGAATTGTATTTTTCATTTATATTGCTTGCCCCTGCATGCTAGGGGAGAGTGGTATAATTAAAAAAACAAAAAAAGTCAACAAAATGTTTTTTGAAATGTTCTGCTGTATAGCCATTAATACAACCAGGGACATTAAAAGGTGAAAAAATGAGGTTAAAAAGGTCCCTTTGGATTTCAGGTTTACTATAATAGTGGTTTTACCTCTCATCATACTAAGATGATGCTGAGGATGCGGTGCTACAATGCAGCTGTGATACCCAAAAAGCCCCTTTCCTACATGCAGAAAGGGATTAAGTCTGAATGCAAGTTGGAGCCAAAATCTCGGTAAAACAGACATGGCAATTTACCTGAACAAGGCTTAGTACGATCCTGGCTTCATGGTATGAAATAGTTTAAGGGCTGCCTGTGCGAAGGATACACAGCCTGAACATTACCATTAAAGTTATCCTGCAAATGTCTAAAGGGGTTAAAGTTGCTATAGTTATTTTTATACCATTTGAAAACAACAGCTGCCCTTTACACTGTAGACATTTCATAATGAATGGACCAAAAGAAATGTTTCAGAATAACCTGAAAGAAAAACACATTAACTTTTAATGGAAAGTGAAGGATGTTTTTTCCCTTCCCTTTCCATTTTACAGACGATACAAAATGTACAAATTGTCCTGGGCTTAATTATAGCATAACATAAGTGGCTGCTGGTGTTTCAGGTTTTTGTTATCCCTGATTTTACATGTCCAATTGCACCAACTAGCTAGGACTCGTATCACACAGTACCACCAAAGCTCGGAGAGTGATTCATCGGAATCACGTGCATCTTTCCTTTCAAACTGCTGCTGAGACACCGTCACTGAACAGCTAAACACGCCTGGAGTCAGGGACTGGGGTTTGAGAGGGGGGACCATCCTATCCACCCAAAGAGAGTGAGGACAATTGTGCTCTACTAGACTCCTAGCCACGGACTGAAGTATTCCAGTTTAAATTAAGCTTTTTAGAAAGTAAGAGTTCTCCTAAGTACTCAGTATCAGGTCACAAACTGGTCCTGGATCAGAAGTGATGAATGAAGATAAGATAACCACAGCTGAGCACGCAAGAGCTGCTGCTGAGAGACACTGAGAGAGAGTGAGTGTGTGTGTGTGTGTGTGTGTGTGTGTGTGTGTGGGCAGCAGACGTTTCCCGGCTTGGGAAGACTTGGGTAGTCTGCCAACTGTGCCACAGAGGCAGTGTGATCACCCTGTGCCATAAGGAGAGCGAGAGAGAGATAGAGTGTGTGTGTGTGTGTCCTCAGTAGTGGTCTGGCACTGAATGAGCCAGAACTAATCCCACACAGCACACCCATTCACTGCCCTCTCTGATCTGTAATGATTTGACAAAATATTAGCTTTTATGTTCTACTGCTCGTTCAAGTGTGTGGACACACATACACACACATGCACGCACACTTCAAACCCTTTCGCGTTTGATCTTTAAAAGTTTAATGATCTTTAATTACTGCTGTTCTGCTATTCCATTTAAATGTAATGACATGATTAGATTATTCATTACATGTGATAAGCTATGCAATAAATGATATTTGCGTGTAGCATTGTACCAATGACTCATTTATAGCACCTGAAAAAGCGTTCCAACCTCCAGTTTATCAAATGAGGAGATAAAAAGAGATATGACTTGTTTCCAGAGGAGCTGGAAAAGACTGCTGTTTACCCAAACCAGGCGTGTCAACAGAGGGCTGGCATGGCAGCAGGTTTTTATGCAAAACAATCAGGAGCTCACCTGATTCCATCTGGTCTCAGTCTTCAATCAGCTAATCATTTGTGCTCCTACTTGTCTAGAACAAAAACATGTAGCCACTTTGACCCTCTGTGGATAAGATTTGACACCCCTGATCTAGACATAAGATAACATATAGGTACATTCAAGATGTGCATCTTTAACAATATTTCCTTGATCTGGTTATTTTAATTGCTTTATTAAACAAACAGCCAAGTGTATAAAATAACTTCAGTAGACAAACAGATATTTCCTTCAGTATTGATTTTTGATTTTGTATCGATGTATAGGGACATTTCACATTCCAAAGTCGGTTTTCTCTATTTTATTCTCAGCCTCTATCCCAACAAGAGAGTGAGTAACTTTCAGCAGTAAAAATACAGCCGATCTTTTTTTCTACGTAAATGGTGCTTATCTCTTAATGTCTCTTGCTCTCACATGTCATACATGTTGTAGTCAATTTGTGTTATCTACCCATTCTTTATTTCTATGAATTCTTAATTGTACATATTGTCAGCATTACAATTACGATGACTATAACAATTTCATAATTAAACTTACTGTTTTGATGCAAATAAATGACAAAAACATGCCAAAAATGATGTTTGCTTACAACTTAGCAAGACTCTCTGGAAAACAGGTTTCAAAACATAGTAAAACACTTCTTTGACTATAAGAAGAAAGTAAGGAAAGAATGTAAATAAATATATGAACTAAAAGTTTAGATTTTGCACTTTAGGCAGAATTACTGTTTGAAGAATCTGTTTGAAGAATCTACAACACACTTTTGTTAACTTAAGCAGCTAAATCCTGGTCTTTAAAAACAAAACTACTAAATAAATACTTTGTTTTAACCGAAAAAACATTTTTATGCAATGCTGAATGAGTTGGTGCGTTAAAAACGGGTGGGACTTTGTTCTGCCTTTTGTATTCTTGTAGCTGTCTGAGAGCAACACTAGAAAAGAAAAAAATGCTCTGCTGCTGTCACTGCAGGCCCTGCTGTGTGCTTCTACCAGCTGTTTAGTAAGCTTTTTTAAAGCCTTGTTTAGATAGGCAGTGAAAGCTGAGTTTTTTTTCCCACGAATAATCTGATACGTGTCTGATCTTTGCTTTGAAGTCTAAACACAGGCAATCCGATCTTTTCCTTTCCACTCTGGCTCATGTTTGTGTGGTTGTCAGCAAATGATTATGACTAGGTTACTAAACACAGGTTAGCGAAGAAAAAAAAAGACAGACATGGAAAACAAATGATTTGAGCGTGACGGCCTGCTTTGTAAACCAAGGTTTGGTTGTTTTCTAAACATAAAAACCGAATCACCGCAGTGCCCATAAACATGTCAGAGACACAAGCTCACAGTAATTGAGGTTGGCACCCTTAAGCTGATGTCTATTTACATCTTCATCAGTAAACAGACACTTCCTGCAACCGCTCACAGATATGTTTCTTGTTACTGCGAGGGAACCCAAGATATTGGGTGGAGCGGCTTGGGTTAACTCGGGTGAGCTTTGTTTTATGAAAGGCTAAGGAAATTCTCGGACTGTGACAGACTGAGCTGAACCAGTGCTGAACAGGTGCTAACAGCATCTGTTAATGCAGAAGCAAAAGAAAACCTACGCTGAACCACAGGTAAACAGAAAAACTATGCTCAACCACAGGTAAATAAACATGCAGCGCTCGTGAAAGGCAGATGTGGACACGGCGCAATTATAACTCCTCTTTACGGGGGGAAGTGTTAGAATAACACTCAGGAGGAGTTGGCCGTTGTATTTCATGAATCTTGCGCAGCTGATTGCAGAACACTCTTGAAACATCGATATAGCACACAATCCAGTATTAAAAATATTAATATTGTAAACTCTGGACATTATTTTTAATCCAAAAAAAAAAATAAATCCACCGTGTACAGGAAATTAACTTTTCTATTTATTTATCCTATTTATTTAAATTAAAATACCAGAAAGAAAACTGACAAAGGTTCTTACTGTGTGAAAACCACCTTCCTAAAATAGAGTAGGTCTCCCTCATACCGCTAAAAGGCATCTGGTGGCCTAGTGGTTAGGGAGTTGCCCCTGCGATCAGAAGGTGGTGTGTTTGAATCCCAGGACTGCCAGTGGCACCACTGAGGTACCCTTGAGAAAGGTACCGTCCCCACACACTGCTCCCCAGGTGCTGTGTTCCTGGCTGCCCGCTGCTTCACTTGGTGAATGGATTAAATGCAGAGAAGGAATTTCACATTGTTCACACTGTGTGCTGTGGTGTGTTCACGCGTGACTATAAGGACCCTTTTTACTTTACCCACCGAGGCATGGACTCCATAAAACCTCTGAAGGTGTGCTGTGGTATCTGGTACCAAGATGTTAGAAGCACATTCTTTAAGTCCTGTAAGCTGTGAGGTGTGGCCCTATTGGATCAAACTAGTTTGCCCAGCATGTCCCACAGATGTTCAACCAGACTGAGATAATGTAGCAGAATAATGCAGGCTGCAAAAACTGTTCAGGAATGGTTTGAGGAACATGACAAACACTTCAAGGTCCAAAACCTCCAAATTCCCCAAATCTCAATCTAATCAAGTATCTACGGAATGTTCTGGACAAGCTAGTCTGACCCATGGAAGCCACACTTCACAACTATTTGGACTTCAGATACCAGTTACCAAAGCACATCTTCAGAGGTCTTGTGGAGTCCAAACCTTATCAGAGGTCAGAACTGTTTTGGTGGCATGATGGGGGCTAAACAATATTAGACAGGTGGTTTTGATGCTGGGGCTGACTGGTGTATAAACACACTCATCAGCCTCAACATTAAAACCACCTGCAGCCTTCTGACTTCTGTTAACTTGTCTTTAACTTGACTTTTATTTTGACTTATACAATATTTACATTGTTCTTGTCTAAGTGGCTCTGTGTACCTGTGCATGATCAGTTTCCTCCAGGTTCAGTGAAGATTTCTGATTCTGATGCTCATGTAATTGGGCTAGCTATCGCTCTCCACATCACTGAGCTTTCCTCAACCACAACCCTGGTGCTGGTTACCAATTGTCCTTCCTTAGACCACTAACCACTATATCCCACAAGACCTGCTATGTTATGGCGGATAGGTATATATTGGTGGTCAGGAGCCCCACAGATCTACCACTGAGATATCATTTGGGTGAGCCATTCACAGCACAGCAGGGTCACTGACATGATTGTGGTGTGTGTGTGTGTGTGTGTGTGTGTGTGTGTGTGTGTGTGTGTTGTACAGAGTGGCACACACAGTTTTTAAGCAGTGTTCACTTACTGTCCACTCTATCAACACATCTAACCTGCTGGTAAATCTTGTAGATATAAAGTTACTAATAATAGCTTATTTGATGCTGCACAGTTTCCTCTAGCCCTTCATCAGTGGTCAGTTTCAGACCACAAGACACTGTCTTTCTGAACATATGTTCACTTAAAATCAACAAAACATGTACTTATACTTCGAGATAAATGTTCATCTGTAGGGTAAAGTGCATTGATTTGAAGGCAGAGATCCACTTCCATAGATTCTGAATCGCTAAATGTCTTGGAAATATTTAGGAAATCTAATTATTTATAAATATACCTAATTAAGTATGACATAGTTGTTTGGTCCAAAGAAATAAACACCAAAAAAGGTAGGTGCATTGTTGCTAAGGTCTGTATCCTACCGCTCTCCAGTCATAGTAACGGTGTTCAGTTTATTTGACAAAAATAATTATCAAATTTTTTGGAAAAGAATGTGCTTAAATTTTGACATTGCATAATTTACTGAATCATTTCCTAAAAGATCGTAATTGATTCTCTAAGGGCAGAGACCTTTATAACCCTAACGGCTTCGGATTATGTGCCATTTGAGGTCTTTATATCAATCTGACACAATAGTAGGACAAAAGTGCCAATAAAAGTGTAGCTCAGGAAATTAATCATTTAGGGCTAATTAAATCACAATATTTGTCCGACCCAAAGTCTCAAAAGTAGACACACCCTGGAGCCCAGAGCATGAAAGCAGTCTTTCTGGGGAGGTTTTCTCACTGCAGAAGAGGATTCCAACACAACGGAACATTCCGACATTCCTTTAGAGGTTCGACCCTTTTGTAAACCTCCGAAAGTTCTGGACCCCCCACAATGACATCACTGTCTTGTGCAAAAAAGCAGCGCGCTGTTCTATTCTTTCTCACCTTCGGTCGCTTGGACCATTCCTGCACCTTCGTGGCTCACAGCCTTTACCCATGACCTTCTGTCCTCAAACGACCGCAGCTCTGAGACAAAGAGACCCTTTGCTGCTGCGGCCAGATCAGTCTTGTCCTAAAGAGAGCTGAATGTATGTGTGTGTGTGTGTGTATTTGGGGTGGGGTTGGGGAGTGTTTTATGCTTGTGACTGTTTTAGCGAGCCATGCTACTCCCCTACTACCAGTGAATGAAAATCTGGGTCACCCCTATTGTGTAACTGAGCTGGAGAAAGAACACAGTTGTGGGGCGATTTTTCTTCGGCTCCCTCTCTCGCTCTATTTTTGTGACGGTTTTGTTTATTTTGCTCGCGCTCCAGAAGAAGTGGAGTAGTATGTTTTACTCTGACAGGACTAACTGCGCCGTAGTTACACAGTAGTGTGACAGACTGCTGTCAAATCTAAAGCCGCAGGCGTGTTTGCGGTCAGTAGAGCATCAAACAAGTGTTCACTAAAATTTAAGTTTGACACAAATCCTTTGTTTGGCCTCCCTGGGATTTCCATCACTTACTGAAGAGTGACAAATCTTGGGCCGAATATAGAGAGAACTGCTTAATGTTGGACAGTTCTTCTAATGTTTATGTCTCGGACAAGTTTTCAAAAGATGGTGGTGAAAGAACTGTCCAAAAAACATGACACACAGTAGTATAAATGAATCTCCAAAGTGGTAGCTTAAGAGGAGAAATTAAAACCTTCTTAATTCATGTTCGTTAATGTATAAAGATTTTTGGACCACTTTTATTGGTCTTCACCATGAAGCTCTGAATTTCAAAGGTAAGCTGGTGTTAAAAAACTATTTGTCATATGTTTTATTGAATTTTATCAATTGTTACAAGACTATGACTCGGCATCGTTACAAAAATGATCCAGTTTTACAAAACACATACTTTTCATTCTTAATTTAATTATTTTATTAATTATTTATGAAAGAACACACTCCAGACATGGAGGTTAAAGTATCTTATTGTCTCACTGACATTACCAAGACAATTTCAGAATTGAAACTTGCTCTTTTGGTTAGTATATTAAATGTATGAAGAAAGGATTTGTGTATTGTGAAGTCTTATATGTGGTTTAGTCCTCATTTTTTCAAAACAACTCTGTGTTTAATAAAAAAATAAAATAATAAAAAGTGTGTTGTTTTTCTCATTTGTCCAGGTTCTGTTTTCGAACTGTGTTCAGCCCATGTTGATTTTGCCTGCCTGCTCTTTGACACCTGCAATGAATAGTGCTTTGGGGAAGTGTTTGAAACACTCGTGTTTAAATCCAAACGCCTCTAGCACCCCTCCTTTCATCCTCTGACCTGCTTTTCACCTTTGTAACAGGTCAATCCACTGAATAAACAATAAACAAGAGAATATCCACCTGAAACAGGAGCCTAAAACTTTCAGTTCTAGTTTACACATAGTTATTTTGTTGGTCTCTTCTGAAAAAGTGAAATCTAAAAGTCAGTGTTGTGCATTAAAAAGCAAAAGTTTTGAAAATTATTACATCTCCAAATTGTGACTTATGCACACTCCATGTGGCAGGATCTTTTTTACATATGTATTGGGAGTGTCCCAGTGTATCTGCTTTCTGGGGACAGGTCTCTGTCAGCTTGAGTGAGATACCACTCTCACCAGCATTACTTATGCTTAATGATGATTCTGCCCTGGTGCTGTCTACTCAGCAGAGGCGCATATTATGGGCTGCTCTAGCTTTGAGATGGCAGCCACCTCACACCTTGCCATGGCAACAATGGGCAAACTCCTTGCTGGATATAGTCATGATGGAGAGATCAGTGGCTCGGATACATGCAGCCAGCCTGAAAACACTTCATGTTTGGGATGCAGCCTATACCTTGGTTAGAGACAAAGTGCAGCATTAATATTTTTGGTTTCCACTAATTATAATATAAGGTATTTGTGCTTATCTTATGAAACGGTGAGATCCGGGACAGGGGTGGGTATGTGGGTCGCCACTGGAAGGGGGAGGGACAGTGGGAGGGGGGACGTTACTCTGTTTGAAAAATTGGAATTGTGTGCAAAGCTGTATTGTCTTATGTTTCTACTGTAATTTACTGTTCCGTATTTGTTTTGACACTTTCAATAAAATTTTGATACAAAAAAAAAACAAAATAAAAAGCAAAAGTTTTGAGAAATGAACTGAATCATCACTTCCTTTAAGAATGACAACGTGCTTCACCTCGATGAAAAGTGATCAGAAGGAATATTCTGTGTGTGTTAAAAAGAACGACTTACACTCCTTCATCATGCCGATGTCGACGCAGCGCTTGAGGCGGCAGGCCTGGCAGTGTCTGCGGTTGTCTTTGGTGATGGTGCAGCTGCCGTTAAAGGGGCAGGTGAAACTGGCCTTGCGCTTCATGCTGCGCCTGTGTGGAGATGAAGAGACGGGTCAGTAGGGGAGAGTGCAGCTGTAACAGCAGGCCAGTCGTAACAAGTTAAATCTTCATTGAGTCACAAGCTCAAAGTTCCATATTTCTACACCACATGTACAATATCATCCTCTCTGTGCATGGGAAGATTCAATTCTGTGCACATCATCAATGCACAGATCCTTTCTAAAGTCCACTATGGGGGGTTAGGAGCTTTTCACCCTCTTATCTTGTTTTTTTATTCAAATGACATGATGCCGTTTTATGGTGTTTAAAGATTAGTTGTTTTTTTTTAGAGGGGCGAAGAAATTAAAATGCAAAACATTTACTAATATCCCATTTCAAATGGCTTATTTCTTGTTATTTTATTATTGTTCTTATTGTGTTTATTATTTTTACTCTTTGTGCATTGATATTTGCAGTTATTTAAAAATAAAAGCATGCAATAAAAATGAGAGAAACTTAGTCTAGAGCAGCAACTGTAGGTTAAAGATGCATTTACTGGATTTTATTTTAAAATGCATACATTTTAAAAGAAATCTTAAAAGAAATATAGATATAAAAAACTTAAATAAATGGTTAGATTGAACTGCTGTTACTATTCTTAAGGCAAATTTACAGTATAACATATTATGTTTCACACCCGTCCCATGGCACTGGTATGGAAAAAAAAAAAAAGGGTACCTTATCTTTAAGCACTTATTGTGAACAGTAGGAACTATGTTCCTGCTTTTGAATTTGCTGACAGAAAAAAAAGATTTAAATAATTTCTACTGACAGTTTTGTGAGGTAGTGCAAGAAACAAAAATGCAACACTTGTACTCATAGGAATATAATCAAAGGAAAAAAATCACAGTTATTTGATTGTTCTGCATAATTTAAACAGTTTTATTAAACTGCGCTGTGTGTCAAATCCATAAATTCATGATTACTCAAACTCTTATGCTATGTTTATTAAAATGAACCTTCTTGATGAATTAGCAGTGACTAGTTACTAATTGGCAAAAGCAATGCACATATAAATCTTTTACTACTTTCTCTTACAGTAAGAAACAGAGCCAGAGGCTCATTTATATATATTACACATCATTACATAAATGCAGTTCAATGTATTTATATAGTAAAGTATTTCCATACATGGTTTGTTATTCTTCAGGTAAGTTAATTTTTTGTGTGGACTATAAAAATCACCCATTGAGCATTTGATTCCTATTAAAGGTGGCAGTGGCAGCCCTTTATAATTATCATAATGTGTAATATCTCACATGAAAATCTTTCAGTTTCATTATGGCTAAAGGCTTTATGTAACTTCTTTTTCTTTGAGAAGCGCCTGAATTGTGCTTGGACATGCAGATCAAATATACTCCAAATATACTCCGGTGGAGGCCAAGAGCCGCAGTGACGAGGAAGAGGTGGGTGAAGCTTGGCGATGGATTATTTAAAATGGACTAAACTGTTACTCACATGGCTTAACCACTCAGCTACACCCATCCTAAAACACACACACACAAACACACACACACAGACTAGGCCACCCCAAAAACACGTGTGTGTATGGGTGCACACACACACACACACACACACAGCCGCAGCCACTCCGAGCCCACCCTCCTGTCCTTTTAATAGTCATAAACACAAACATTTATTTCATGTGCAGTCACGCAGAATGGGCTCTGAAAGAGCTTAGGAAAACACACACTGCCTCCCCTGGCATACTGTCCCTATTCACACCCAGAGTTTAACTACACAGCACAAACACTCATACACTCACAGACGTGTGTGTGTGTGTGTGTACACACTGAGCGAAGGAAAGATTTACTTAGTGTTTAATTCACATATTTTACACTCTCCTCTCAACACCCATCGCCGCGAACCAAGTCTTTAAGGGACTAAATGGAAGGAGATGATACACAGGATAGCGTTTTGTACAAAAGGTCCCGAGGGCAAACAGACACAATGCCTGTACCCCTAATAACCACGCAGCTAACATCACCACCTCTGAGACTTAGCACAGCTCCAAAGCTATTAGTGGTGATCGTTTAACGATGAACATAAAGTTAATTGAGCTTTACTGCCCCAGAGTGACTGTCTAGGAGATATATGATCAAGCAAAGCCCTGTTGTCTGTAAATGTAATTAAAACGTATAGAGCAACTGATCACTGGTTACAATTTTCATAGACCCATCATCCAAAATATATTTAATATTAAGTAATCATCAAACTAAAATTAGCGCTGCAAAAAATTGTATTCATCTCATTTCATTTCTCAAAGTGATTTGATTCTGCCGACTGAAGCCGGGCTAGAAAGTTTGGACAGCGGCTGGAATGCCACTACATAAGAGTTTTCCATAAGAGCACAACTAAATGAAGTGCAATTTAGATCCAAGCTGCATAAAAGAGTCCTGCAGCATGTCACTAGGGCTTTGATGTTAAAATTTAATGTTGAGTGATTCAGAGTAGCTAAATAAATGTTTAACTAAGTTGGCCTCATGTCAAATGGCTTGTTTTTTATTAATGTCAATGACATGTCAAAACACATATTTGGGTTTAGTGTGTGCTGTGGTATCTTCCCTAAAATGTTTCTAGCAAGATTATTTATGTCCTGTAAGTTGTGATGTGGGGCCTCCACGTGAGTTTGTCCAGCTCATCCCACAGATACTTGATTGGATTGAAATCTGGGGAATTTGGAGACCAAGTCACCGCCTTAAAGTCTCTGTCATGTTCCTCAAACCATTCCTGTCACAGTGACATCCACAGGAATGGCAGGACCCAAGGTTTCCCCCATCAGAATATTACCGAGAGCATCACACTGCATCCACCACCATCTTCTCAAAGTGAATCCTAGTTTCATCCATTTCCCAGGTAAGTGACGCACCCGCAGCCAGCTGTGCACACGATGTAAAAGGAAATATGATTCATCAGACCAGGCCACCCTCAGACTCTTACACTCACCAATTTTTCCTGCTGAAATACATCAGCTTCAAAAACTGAGTGTTCACTTGCTGCCTCATATATTCCCCCTCTTCACAGCTGCCACTGTGACAAGATAATCAATGTTACTCACTTCTCGTTGGTTTTAATGTTGTGGTTGATTTGTTTGTGTCCACACACACACACACACACACACACACACACACACACACACACACACACACATACACATACACATAAACACTCTCA
>JBBPCX010000141.1:4689607-4707123 GCA_037974365.1 Hydrocynus forskahlii
TTTCTGTGTTTGTGTGTGTGTGTGTGTGTGTGTGTGTGTGTGTGTGTGTGTGTGTTAGCTTTAGGGGGGGGGGACGGGGGACAGTGGCATGAGACAGTGAATGCCTGAGGCACAGACACGGATAGGGGAGGGGGCATGTTTGGGGGCTTGCTGCCTATCCACCAATCAGAGGCAGCCATCTCAGCTTACACGCTAAACTCTGCTTACTGTGGGGAGACAGAGAGAGAGAGCGAGAGAAAGAAAGAGACGGAGATAGACACAGAGAGAAAGCGTGCATGTGAGAGCGAGAGATAGAGAGCGAGCGAGAGCGAAGGGGGGGAGGGAGGGAGAGAGAAGGAAGAGAGAGAGAGAGAAGGAAGAGAGAGAGAGAGAGAGAGAGAGAGAGAGAGAGAGAGAAGGAAGAGAGAGAGAGAGAGAGAGAGAGAGAGAGAGAAGAGAGAGAGAGATTACTTCCTCTCGTCCTGAGCATGAACTCTGTCTTTAAGCTGGAAAGCACTACAGAACACCTGCAGGATCGAGGACACACACAGCGGGAGAAAATCTCCTGTTTGGAGCTGCTTTTGGGCCTGGCTCTCATGTCCCAGAACCACTACATCAAATGACGCACCTAAACCAACCTCCAAGAAACACAAAACAACAACTACAGCTCTAAACAGAACAACGTCCTCTGATAAGAACCGGTTAGGGTACCTTTCTAACGGAGCAGAAACAGAACTCTTCGTATTTGCCCATCAAGCTAATAGCTGTTTACCAATTTGTTTACATTAAACAATAGATTATGTTAGCTTTCAGTTCCTTTGCCTTGGATTACAGCTTGTGTTTGGTGTGCCTACTTAAGAAAAGTAGCCTGTATGACATGTTGAGTACCAGATAAATGTTTTCTGAATGAAACAAGTATTATGTTTAATAAAATATTAGAATGTGCACCATGAGGGGAAAAAAGATCAGATGAAGGCCACTGTCCGTACACTGACTGTTTACTGGAAACGCTTTGAGGCAGACCACGCACTGCTCTAATGCCCACTATTGTACCGTAGCTGCGTCGGTCACTCTGGACTTCAAACGGCATTCACCACGGGCGATGCTGGTAAGGACTCATTCAAATATTCAAACACATGTGCGCAAACTAAGTACCAGCGCTGTTTCTCCTGCAACGCTTGATTCAGCGCACAAAAATGTTGTGGTTACCTACATGCGCCGACTTCAACTCCCTAACTGTTTTCGCATTTATGGCTAGCTCTTATCCTACGTCCAACGTAAATTATAAATTCATTTAAAACTGATGACTAAGTAGCAATTACATTAAGTGAGCCAAGTATTTCAGGAAATACTTTACAAGCACGTTATGTAAACGTTACAAAAATTACATCTAATGCTGTAAGAAGCAGAGGTGCACTTTTACACGTTACTCATAGTCAAACTAGAGTTTGGGAGCCATCCATGTTTTGTGAATCTTCTGATTTTAAGATTTTTTCTCTCAGTAAATACTTCTCAGTAAATATAACCACAGGTCACATAAACATAACAAATTATGTCTAATGCTGTAAGAAATAGAGGTGCACTTTTAGATGCTACACCCAGTTAAACTAGGGTTTAGTGTGCAATTCTATCATAGAATGAACTACTTGTTAAAATAAAGGTCTGACATGTATGTAACTTGCAACCATGAGTTACGTACATCTACCTCTGTGAGATATTTTGTCTCATGGGATCCCTTACAAGCCCCGACAGAGTCAAAAACAAAAAAATGAAAAGATTCTGTGCAGGTACATGATCACCACAAACAATCTATATGTATTCTCAAATGGAAATCAATCTAAGAGTCCAATTTAGGGTTCGGAAGAAGGGACATATTTGTACCTTAACATAGCTGTTTTTAGACACAAAAATAAAACAAAAAGCCTCAAGTTAAGAGTCAATGCAAATGTAAAATAAAAATGCAACTGAATACGGCACAATTATGCTCCCTAATTAAAGACACGGAAGACGCACCCTTGAGGGCACTACTCCAGAGACTCCAGTAACATTTTTTGAGAGGGTTCATGACATTGCTCCTGGTTACATATTTGAAACGTTATATGCTCCCTGTCTGTGTCGCTCCTTGCCTGTGGAATCACATTCCTGTCAACATCTGAGCCACAGAAATCCTAAAATCGTTTAGAGGTGATGTTGCTGTTATATTGATGATATATTTATGTGTCTAAATGATTTTAGCATGGACATTCATGTTTGTATATGTGTTTAAGCAGACACACACACAGACACACACACACACAGACACACAAACAGACACAATATAAATAATTACAAAGAGAGACACAGATATGTACATGTCTAAGTGAAATATATATATATATATATATATATACACACACACACACACATTATACAAACACACACACACACACATTATACACACACACACACACACACACAAGGATGTACTCAGAAATAATCTTTAAACGCTCATTTTCATTTCAGTTAAAAATTGTGTAAAGTACAATATACTTCAAACAGAAAAAAACACTGGAAAGATAAAAAAGAGCTAGGGCTATTCTGCAAAAATGTTAAGTGCCCCAATCTGTAATAAGCTGTAATGACTACACAAAAACATTTCTGCAAACTGTGGCATGAGCAGCATGAAGTCCTATCCGTATGCACTTTATTTTTTCTTCTAACCTTTAAAATGTTAGGAGGGTGCTATCACAGCCTGTTAACATATTTCAAGAGAACTCTAAATCTAAATCTATCATGCACTTCACAGCAACAGTGATTTTTATTTTTTCTTTGGTACCACATCAGAAACCCGCTAACTGCTCAAAACCACTATAACGGTTTCATTTCTCCATTACGGTATTTAAAGACAGTATGACACATTAATTAGTCCATGCTGAGAACAAGCAGACGTGCAGTTAGGTGAACAGAGACTGGCATTTTTTAACATTAAAGCTGGGAGAAAACAGCAAGAGGGGAGGTTTATTTATCTCGGCACTTTAAGCCATTTAGTTTAATCTTCAGTTTGTCCCTGTTTATTTGTAAGCTGTTATGGATCTAAAATGTCAGCATACACACTTACAACAACTAAAATGCTGTTTATTTGGCGAGAGTCGGAGAGCAACGACAGTTTGAGTTCAATGGAAAATGCTATATAATTACATCTTTGGATGGCGTTGGTTCTGTTGCCCCCGGAAACTTCCACCCATTGGATACAGGATCCTAAGGTGTGACCTCATTCCCAAAACTCGACCTTAGCGTTTTTTCCTTTTTAGCGCCATACCACCAAAACCTCCTCTTTTTGTTCCATAAAAGGGCTGCCCCATGTGGAAACCATTAGGCGTTTTTCATAAAGTCACCTACTACAGAGCACGTCTGGAGGCCCATGATCATAAAACTCTTTTAGGGAATTAAAAAATAAATAAATAAATACAAGTCTTAAGTGCTAACGGCACCCCCACGAGTGGACTGGGAGAAGACCAAGAACACTGCTTGATGTAATCAGTAATTAGTAACGGGAAGATGCAAAAGAGTTGCACTAAACGTTTTTTATCTCGCCAAATCGAGTCACATGGGCGTCTCCAGGGAACATGGGTGGTCCACATGCCACTCGGAGCCTAAAATGGGGCGAGAACATGTGGTGGTTCCCTGTGGTGGGACTGACCGTTCTCGGGCCAAATACGATCAAACATCTACAGGTCTAAATGGCAGCTTGTAAACACAACAGCAGGTAGTGCTGTATCTGAAACACAGATGCATGTTCAGTTCCTACATGCAGCTGATAAACTGCCACAACTAGTCAAACACCATCAAAAGCTACTAACTTCAGAAGCTTGTACTTAATCAAAAGTCTATTATGAAAATCTTTATCCGTGATCAAGTTACACGGCAAAACCGCGACTGTTAAATTAACACCTTCAGCCTGCACCAGAGACCTATGCACATGGTGCCCTGATGACTACTTAAACAAAGTACAAGTTACATGAACACAGTGCACATCACTTGCTGCCAGCAAACCAGACAACATCCAACAAAAAGATAAGATTAGAATACCATTTACAACTAACACGTGAATCAGAAAACATTTTATGTACATATATGCAATATATGCGTGTACATACATATTTGCATTTACATTCATTCATTTGGGAGACACTTTAATTTACTATATACACATACAAAGGACATTCAAAAAGTTTATGCACTTTTTAAACACTCTTTTTAAATTAAGAATTTTCAATAAAACAAAAAAAAACTTTTCTACATAGTCACCATCCATTGCGATGCAATTTTTCCAGCGTCAAACCAACTTTTTAATGGATTACCAAACGCGCTGTTACACAAATTGCTGAAAAAGTTGATGCTGAATATGACAGAAAGGTGTCAGTGCAACACACATTACTGTGTATGGGGCTGTGCAGCCACAGATCGGTCAGACCTCCCATGCTGACCCCCGTTCACTACAATGAGCCCGAGAGCATGCAACATGGAGAAATGCAAGATGGTGGTCTGGTCTGATGTGTCATGCTTTCTTTTGTATCATGTGGAGAGTTGGGCGTACTGCTTACATTGGGGAAGAGGTGGCACCAGGATCCACTATGGGAAGAAGCCAAGGTTGCAGAGGCAGTGTGATGTTCTGGGCAATGTTCTGCTGGGAAACCTTGAGTCCTGCATTCATGTGGTTGTTGCTCTGACACACCACCTACCTAAGCACTGTTGTAGACCAAGGACACCCTTTCACAGAAACAGCATTCCCTATGGCAGTGTCCTCTTTCAGCAGGATAAAGAGCCTTGCCACTCTGCAAACACTGTTCAGGAATGGTTTGAAGAACATGATAAAGAGTCCAAGGTGTTGCCTTTTGCTCCCAATTCCCAGATCCTAATCTGATCAAACATCTGTGGGATGTGCTGGACAAATTAGTCTGATCCATAGAGGCCTGCCCTCACGACTTAAATGATCTGTTGCTCACAATTTGGTGCCAAATACCACAGAACACCTTTAGAGGTCTTGTAGAGTAGATGCCGGTATGGGTTATTTATTTATGGGCGAGTTATTTTAGAGGGTGCCTACACAGACAGGTGGTTTTAATAAAATGGCTGATATTTTTAGGGCTGCAAATTGTTGTTAGATGGCTGATTTTTGAGTCTTTGTTGTCATCGTTTATTGTTTATCATGAATGTTGTTTATCATGAATGTTCACAACAGTACTCTATGTCTAAGCAAACTCGTGGAGTAGATGCAATATAAACAATAAGTGAGACTTATTTAATGTATAACTATAAAGTATCATTTTAGATACTTAAATAAAGTAGATGTTAACACAGTTGTAGACCAAGGACACCACTTCACAGAAAGAAAGCATCACAAACAGTTTCCGTGAAGGCGTGTCCTTGGTTTACAACTGTGTTAACATCTACTTTATTTAAGTAGTTATCTAAAATGATAACTTATAGTTATACATTAACTAAAATAAATCTCACTTATTGTTTATATTGCATCTACTCCACACAT
Organism: Hydrocynus forskahlii; assembly: GCA_037974365.1. Taxonomy (NCBI): domain Eukaryota; kingdom Metazoa; phylum Chordata; class Actinopteri; order Characiformes; family Alestidae; genus Hydrocynus; species Hydrocynus forskahlii. Next base: position 4,695,114 of record JBBPCX010000141.1, read on the forward strand.
TGCCAACACACCATAAGGACAATAAAATAGTGTACACAATACATTAAGGAAAGGAAACTTTACTATATAGAACTATCAATGTTCTTTTGAAAGAAAAAAAAAAAAAACACTCCACCAAAGCATCTCAAGTGAAGTCACTTTTTTTGGCCCTATCCAGAACTACATTAGCTAAGAGTAAAGGGTGTAATAACCATTAATATAACTATTTTATTCTAATTTAGGACCCTTTTTATTGGTCCACTCATCATGAAATGTGTACACAGTGTAAAATGAAACCATTTTAAAAGATCTAAAAATATCAATCAATAAAAAAATCATCATCATCATCATAGGTTGATACAGCAGTAACAAGATGCTCTTTCTGAGCTAGATCAACGACAACCAAAAATCCTTCTCAGAAAAAACGATAAGTAGATCAGCTAACAAGGTAAATTTTTATTTTAGGTTTTTGGATTTAGATCGGCTAACATGTGGTGATCATTTACTGAGGCTAGAGGGGTTCAGGTCTGTACACAAATCATCTGGTTAGATGTGACTGTTTCCTGTTTACACTTCCAGGAAAAGCTAAGATGAGTATCGGGGGAAATAAAGCAGATTTGACTGGCCGTGTAAACGTAGGTTAAGAGTATTCCGACGCTGACGGCGCTGCCACATCCCCTGCTGCTCTGCTAGTGCCAGGCCTGGCATGAAAGGATACACAGCCACATGAACCCACGCTGAGCGCTGTTTACTTGTACGCAAATCAAAAACTGTCCTAATGGCTCTACTGGCTCAGGACAGAGAACCGCTTTGGACATAACAGGTCACATACATAGCGGTAGCCATACGTTACTACAGGGTAGGAACAACTGAGTGTGTGTAAGGGTGTGTGTGTGTATGTGTGTGTGTGTGTATATATGTGAGAGAGAGAGGGACAGATAGCCCCGCCCATGGGAGCATGTCAGAAGCGTGTATTCAAAAATTCGAGCTGAAAGTTTCAACCTGCCATATGAACACTCAACTACGCTTTGCAGCACTTTTACAGGCCTTACATCACGCGGTTCATAGGTTAGAGTGCAGCACTAAACAAACACACGGTGTGCCAATCAGGACAAAGTTTCTATGAACTTCTTCCACAAAACACGCAGAAGAGCGTGGACGTCATATTCCTCCAGTCTGGCTTCAGCCAGTGATTTAAGAAGCAAAACAAACCTTTACTTTTGGTCTGTTTGTCTTTTCAGAAAGAGTTACACATTCACCAACTTATTACTAACAAGAGAATAACATGACATTAACTGACTGATAGTCGAAAAGAAGAACGCCAGAAAGAGATTTATGAATATTTATGGGCCACTAATTGTGCGATCTACTTCATATGATTTATGTAAACTCTGTCAGCTGTTATTTTTTTCTTTTCTCCTTTTTAAAGCCAACAAATTTATTACGGAAAAAAATGGAAATTATTATTTTTTCTATTATTATGAATTTCTTTTTCACGCAACCATTGTTCCTGTCAAAAACTACTAAAATCAAAGTAAAAACAAAACAAAAAGACAAGAATATGAAGATCAGCATCATGCTTAATTATATCCACATCGGAGTGTACAACGGGAGTGTCAAAACACGTCCACAGCCAGAACACGGTAAATCACTGCAAGTTATTTACACATCTTTACTGACGGTTGAAGCAAAATCTGTTATCAAGGCTGTATTGATGCTTATGCGAGGTTCTTGCATCAGTTTAGAAGTTTAAAGCACTAGATCAACAACAAATCTTGCGCAACTCAAGTCTAGAGCTACTGGAGCTGGGCTACTGTTTATTTCCCCAACCAAGCAAATTTAAACGAGACTTTGGGAATAGGTAGCAACGGCCTTATTACAAAGTCCAATTATTACAACCACGTTAAGTTTAACTCAAGTTTAAGTCAAGTACACAAGCATCAGAAATGCTTATGCTTTAACTTCAGTGATCACATTTTTTTGAGCATGTTAAAACTTTGTCCTACTTGCACGCCTGTTGCTGGAGACTCTTAACTTGCATGGAACTATGGAAAATGCAAAGAGATGGAATACAAGGGAGTAGGGCTGCACAATGAATCGTAATTTAATCACGATTACGATTTTGGCTGCCAAGATTAAAGTAGGATGATCGTCTGTGATATTAACATTTGAATAGCGGGCTCTGCTGCATATCAAATCAAGCACTTTCTCAAGAAATAGTCAGCCAACCACCAGGGGGCGAACAAAAGATTAGGGCTTCATTAAGCTGCCTAAAAAAGGAGTGCGCCCTGCAGCGAGGAGATCTGGAGTTATTAGCTGAAAACCGTTCACCTCACCTGAGTGTCCCAATACTTTAGTCCCTCATGGAAGGTGCTCGCGGCTTGGGGCAACCACCAATCTCCATGAAACTTAGAAAATATATCTCGCACTCTAAATGTGAAACTTCAGAGTTAGATAGGGCTCGATGAGACCTTTCCAAAGACCCCTCGTTTGCCGTAATAGCCCCCGGAGATCCAGAGTTATTAGCTGAAAACCGCTCACCCCGGGTTTCCCATTACTTTTGTCCGAGGTGAACGGTTTTCAGCTAATAACTCCGGATCTCCAGGGCTATCATGGCAAACAAGGGGTCGTTAGACAGGTCTCACCGAGCCCTAACTAACTGTGAAGTTTCACATTTAGAGTGCGAGATAAATTTTTCATATTTAACATAAAAAAAACATTTAGATTTAATATAATTTAAGGCAAACTCTCCATGTCGGTGAGGGGATATCACAGCACACAGTCCAGCCCCCTGCTAGGTAACAGCCAACTGTAATCATAGGGTGTGGCCAATTAGCATATCTCGCATTTGTAAAAGTGCTACATTAAAATCCCACATTTACAGTTGCCGTTTGTAAAAGTGCAACATTTAGATTTAGAGCACAACATTTAGTTTTGAACACATTTAGCTCTAAACTGAAAGCCTTGTTCACTTACTGTTTGTTTAAAATAGAAAATGCAATAAACATGTGTTTTACCTAAAGTAATGAATAATCGTGATTTCAATATTGATGAAAATAATTGTGATTATCATTTTGGCCATAATTGTGCAGCCCTAAAAGGGAGGGTGCTGGGGTGCAAGAAAACACCACTGCATTCTGATCAGGATTGCAATGGTGATAAAACATCTTCAAGGTATTTCAAATTTCGATATAAAACGTTCAACTCTGATTTTTAAAAGGTGGGAACCCCTTTTCACCACAATATGTGCACCAAAACCAGCTAATGCAAATGAAAGAGTGATCTCAAAAGTCCCCTCTTCACAATCACATTACAGGCAAACCGAACCACAATCATTAATCAGAAATGTTAACATTCATAATATTACTAATAAAAGGGAATCAGCTGTGAAATATTAACATGTTGTCCTGGTGCTGCAAAACCTAATAAAAGCTATTGAGTATCACGTTGCATTCTTATATTAATCAATTTATGAACTATTTACTCATGCATGTGAGGCGTGGTGTGTACAAGTTTGATTTCTAACAACCCCACATGTTGTAACAAGGTTTCTGGAGCTTAACAGTATTTCAAACCACAGTGCAAAACTTTTTAACCCAAAAAAGTAAGCAATTTTCGCCAGTTTGCTATCTCCGCAGCCAGGACACTGATTTCTTTTTACAATTTGCAACTGACAGAAGTTGCTCCATTAAACAAAAGTCTTGCCAGAACGTCAGAGAGAGGTGCAGCAGCTAGAGAGAAAGAGAAAAAAAGGGGACAACAGAGCCTGTTTTTGAAGCCTACCTGATGGGACATCACCGGGTGCTGCACTGATTTAGATGGGGCTACTGCTGCTGCTGCTGGTGTTAAAGTTGCAGCTCCAGCTTGCCAAATTTATCCAGCTCTACAAAGTTTCCAAAACCTGTTCACAAGAACAAAGAGAGAGGAAACCTTTTTAACTGACGATACGAGGCAAAGTCTTCTTTCGAAAATGACAAAGTTAAAAGGCTGCCCCAGTTTTAACAGTACGAACACAGGATTAAAATCAAAACAAGCTCCCTCGCGCTAGCAGCACTAGCAGAATTAACCTTAGCAACCAGCAGTCTTAAGCAGGCAGGGGGCTAGCTCGTTCAAAAAAAAAACAGAAAGCATAGCTTTAAATAGGCCTTTTCGGACCCTTTTCGACGTGTTCGTGTGTATTTTCAGTGTCTGCCCTCCTCTACCAGGGCACATTGTTTACGTTTCAGAATGTTAGCCTGTTAGCTCCCACAAACTGAACTCGGTCAAGTTCGACCCTCGACATTATTTCTGCTCTTTGCCCAAGAAAAAACACAAACAGACAAAAATGTGGCCTTAACCTTACAGAGGCGTGTCCTCCTTGCTCTCCGAAGCCTCTACAACAAGCAGGGCTCACGTTAGTCCACAAAAACGAGCATTTATGTTGTTTGTCGTTCTTTTCCTCCCTTTCCTCTCCTTTCCACGCCAGTCAGCCACCAAACAGGGGACTCTGCCTCGTCCCGCCCAACAGAGCTGCATATCTACAGACTACATTACAACTGGGCAGCCAATCGCGACCCACCTTACCACAAAAAAAGCCAATCATGGCCCGGCTACGGGCTCCTTCTCGCCTCCAATTGGATGGAGGCGATGACAGCTCGACTCGGATTGGTCAAATAAAATGCCTCGGCCTGCACGGCCAGCCAACTCCCCCTGCCATTTAGGGGTGTGTCGTGACGCCATCGCCTAGCCAAGGCGAAGAGGGTAAACAATCCAGTCCTTATTAAAGTTGGGGATATATTTTATATTTCTCTTTTAAAAAAGAGAAAACTAAATCCAGCAGTTTATGCATGATAAAAATTATAGATAGTCATTCCGAAAGCAAAGCTAAAGCGATTTCCCTTCATTTACACCGCATGGACACTAGTATTGGGACGCCTGGGCATCACCTCAGCCGGGGTGATATGGAGTTGGTTGCAGCTATAACAGCTTCCAATCTTATTGGAAGGGTATCAGTAAGATTTTGTGTGGAGTCAAAGTCAAAGTGAACTTTGGAGTCAGAGTATACAGAGAGACAAAATGGCGAAGCTTAAGTTCCACAATGTACATATATTTTAACAGACATAAGGCAAAGTAAACAAAACAAAAAGTATAAAATAAGGTAAGGGTGAGATTTAACCTATCCTGAGTGCATGGACAGCTCACGGTGGACTGTTTCTGTGGGAAAATGTGCGCCCATTGATAAATGCTGGAAAGCATTTCGACAAGAAGGCCTATCTTACAATCTCCGTTCCAGATGATCCCAAAGGTGTTTAATGGGGTTGAGGTCAAGGTTCTGTGAATGCCAGTCAAGTTCTTCCATTTCATTTACAATTACAATTATTATTTTTGTGCAATTTTTTTCACATTTTTGCAGTGCAATTATTGTGCAAGACACTCTCTAATCTCTTCTTACACGATAGAAGTGGGGTTGAACAATGTGACCCACAGTGGAATAACATCCTGTGTCCGGGGTGTGTTTCTAGGACCTTTGACTAAACTCACAGAATCTGGCATAGCTGGAAAACGTGCAGTGTTTATAAGATGTATACAGTGTGTAAACAGTGTGTATGTGCGCGGGCGCAAGGGAGAGGTACATCTGTGCCTACAATGGTGATGGTCAGGAGGGCTTAACATAATTACACTGTATATGCGTGCAAGCCTGGAAAAGCTTGTGTAATGTTCTCCCATCCCTGCCTTAAAAAGTATGTATGAGTGTGTGTGTGTGTGTGTGTGTGTGTGTGTGAGTGTGTACGCCTGTCTGCGCGCGTGTGTTTTTCCTCTCGTGCACGTGCTGAAATCTAGGCCATATCCTTGGCTTTTGTGTCTAAAATGGGGGGTGGGGTCTGAGGTGGTGAGTAGTTCCCGGGTTGGAGGAAAAACCACAGTACGTTCAAACAGGAGGGATACTTGCTATAGCACACACCCACCCACACACACATGCACACACACAGAGAAACCATCTCCTCCGCGCTCATCCTCAGACTCACAGTCTCCTAGTCTCGTACACACCCACACACATGATCCATGATCAGGCCTGTATTTAGCCTAGATTCAGCCACAGCTACCAAAAAAAAATCCCCTCTGACCCCCCAGCAGCTTCCACAGAGCATTTGCATTTTCTAAATCTACAGTGTGGCTAAAGTAAATTTCACACAGTTTCCCACTTACACTGAACGCAATCAATCTACCAAAAAAACCCAGTGGTTAAAGTTTGCTTCTTTGGTTTTCTACTGGAGCTGAAAGGCCAACGTGGCTAACAAGTAATAGACTCCTATTTCTAAGCACCAATTAGAGGTGGGCAACCGTATATCTAAATAATTTCACAGTTTCTTTAGTTATAATCTCAAATGGATTTGCCTAAGTGGTTTCTGACACTTTAGGGCACACCTTTACTTATAAAAATGAATAGGTATAAAGACAAAATTCAAGCTTCGTGGTACTATTTTTAGCTATGCTGTTTTTGGCTTACTTTTAACCCATTTTCTTAAATAAATACCAGCATGTTAGAAAGTGCATAAACAAGGCGTTTTTCAGATTCCTTAATATGATGTGGTTTGAGGCAAGTGTGGGATGTTTCAGCCGTCCAGTTTGAACAATTAATGGACTATAATCTTCTTAGCTTGGAAGCCCCATTAGCTTCGTAGCTTCAGGGAAAAAACAAAGAATCAAACTTCAAACTCCGATCTCTGGTGGTCTCTCCATCTTCAGACTTGGGATCCTCCTGCTCCACTTCCAGCTGGAAAAACAAACACAGTCTGCGGGAGTAAAGGGACTTAGTGCTATAAGAAAAAAGGTTTTTATGCGAATAAAAAAAGGAAAAGGGCTTGTGTAAATGTCATTAGTTATCTTTATCACCAAATGTGTTTGGTGACTTGAAAGAGTAGGAGGAGGATTGGCACAGACAGTCTTCTCAGCTCCACTGGATAACACGACAGCGAATAAAAGCAGAAGTAAGCAGGCACTAATAAAACAAGTGGTTTCTGGGTTTTAGTGGGGAAGGAAACCTCTGTGTACGAGGATCATGAAAACACATACTCCTACTTCCTCCCACCTGCTGCTGCTTGACCTTGACCTCTGAAAGAAAAGGCAAAATATTTGGCCCTGAGTAAACGGCCTTAAATGTATCTTACAGTAGTAGTTTTAAACATTTTTCTTGTTTCATATGAGTGTCAGATTTAAGGCTTTGAGAAACCAGATTGCCAGTAACATTGACTTTATTAAACACTTCATTAGAAATGCCTTGCACTTTCACTCAATCGACAGTGAGCTCTTTTACCTTATAGGTCCATTATACAGGTATACAATTACAGATCGTAGCCCATCTGTTGTCATGCACAATTTATCATCCGCCCTGCACCCCGTAATGCACCCCTGTTGACCAGACATTATTCGGATGATGGACCACTTTCAGATCAGCAGTGTATCAGGCCCAGCTGTGCTGTTGGGGTTTTAATGTGGGTGAATGTCATGGCTAGGTCAAGAGTGGTCCACAACCTAAAAATACCCAGGCAAGAGCAGTGCTGTGGTCAGAGACTGACCACTGATGAAGAGCTTGATGATGGCTAACACAAACTGTGCATCAACACCCCTGGTCATGTTTTGTTGATGTTCTAAGTGAAAATAAGCATGTATCATCCACCGAGAAAAAAACATAAATATGGCATTTTTGGCCAGTTTTAGACCACAGTTCCCAAGGTTTTGCACAGACTATATTTTAGGTCTTATTACATTTTTTTTCACCTAATATGTTAACTCAGCAAATTCAGCATTTGTTAAAGAAATTATCAAAAAAACATGTGATTTGTACAAGGCCACCAAAACATTGCATAATTATTGGTGTTTTTGCTTGGTGTTAGTTTGCTTTTGTTTACAAAAATAAATAAAACAAAATAAAAAACTCATAAACAGGTTGGCATGTTTGTACTTATCCAAGCTCCACCCACTAACAAGTTCATTTGTTTACAAACTGCATACCAAATAAATATTTGAAATGAATGACAGCCTCTAAATGGCTCGTTTAATGGGACGTTTGCTAACGTTCTGTAAAGTTTGTCCGACAGAAGCCGTGTAAGCAGAGCACGTGTTGGTCAGCTATGTGTACTGAAAGATATGTGAAATAACTGGTCTCCAGTCGGAATGTGGGGGCGTATAAAAATGTCCATGGCAGTGGGGCAACAGTAGGTCAGGCCACACCGCAGGGTATTCTGAATTCTTCCTGGCGACTGTAAAATATCTGCTATTAACACGCTGATGACTGCATCCAGCCGCATATTGGAATTATTGTGCACTTGGAGTGGCTCTGCGACTTGGCAGCGTGCCAGTCCCATTACCCCATTCATTCCTATATGGGAAACGCTTGAAAGACGTTTCCAGACTATTTAGCTTCACAGGATGTGAGCACGAGCCGTGCTGTTACAGGAACAGGAAGAACACATGTTACATTACAACCCCCCACCCACCCCCCCAGAAAAACTATGGCCCTCGATTATCTCAGCGATAAAGCAACAATGAGGTCGTTATCTTAATTTACCATGCAGTTTACAAGCTGACAGGCTGCATGCATGATCACAGACTACACCAAAGAGAGGCTGTGTTCAAAGTCTGTATACGGTACATGTCAGGTATTATAAAGTGTTTATGAGCGATTATAACCCACATGGAGGAGAGAATCTGCAAGACAGCACAGCATGATCTGATTTCCTGTTGAATCGTTGGATGGGAGTATAAGCAGTGGTGATGTCAGCTTTGTAGGGCTCTGAGGGAGGCATTTATGGCAGCCATTCGCTGCTGTTTGAGGTCTGAGTGACAAATATGTGTCCACGCTTTATACGTCCATGTGCTCCATACATGATTCAGAGGCCGTGTGCAGTCAGACTCCCTCTGCTGGAGCTGCGGCCCATGAGCAGTGGGGCTAAGTCTCTCCTGTGGATTAATCACGCCCTAATCTCCAAAGGCAATGCCAAAGCTGCTCAGGTTCCTCAGCGCTATGCCAAAAGGTCTAAGATGTTAAAGGAACAGTTCAGGAAAAGAAATCCTAGTTCGCGGCAGTATACCCCACATGTTCGGGGTCCAAAGTTTGCCATTCTATTACACTTATAAATGAACAAACATCAGGACTCAGGAGGGCCAATTCTGTTTTAGCTGCACTAGATACTGTTGGCCAATTTTATAGATGAAAATGTGTCATGCAGTGTCCAAAACCACATAAGCGCATCTGAGATTTAACAGCAGTAAGTGAAGTACAGAAGTTCGTTTGTCCCCGGTTTCATGAACAAAAGTACACAGCCTCTGCAACCACTGCACAGTTATTGTTCAGTTTCTGATCTGAACATATTGACAAAAAAATGAAACCTGTGCAAAAGTAATGGGACAGATTGTATCTTATGGTTTTATTTTTTTCAGTTACATATTTGAACATTGTGCATCAAAATTTGCAGAGAAAAAATTTCATTTTTACCCCAGAGAGGAGGTGTTTTTTACATCCTGTTCTTTTCTTTAGTCATGTTTGAACTCTCTCTCAGCATGCGCGCGAGTTGCTTTGATGGGCTCAGAGCTTCTTGTGCACTCAAAGACACACAGAAAGCGCCCACGCTGAAGAGAGTGGGACAGACTAGTGACATCGCCCACACTGCTCGGCGTGTCACCTTGAGGAAATGAATGCATAAATGCAGCGTGCTGAATCACGCTATGTGTTTTATTGTGGACATGAATGAGCAGAATTTTAAATAATCAGTTAACAGAGCCTGTTATTCTTTCAAAATCTTGTTACTGCAAGGACGAGTGTAATCTTAAACGTCATAACTGAGATTTCACTTGTAAATGAGATTTCACTCGTAAATGTAAATTGAGATTTCCCTTCACTGATGTCTTCTCAGCTCAGCTTGAACAAGCTCGGCTGCTTTGAAACAGTAAGTTAATTGAGCATTAATCTGTTTCGCTTTTGTCAAATAACATTATATGAAGTTCAACAAACTCAAAAAAAGTGCTGTTCAACCAGCCCCTTCAAACTGACACATCACGGTATGCCAGTGTATTTTCACTCTCCCGTTAGGCAGCTCTTGGGCTGATGTGTTTATTTCTGCATGAAGGCCCTTAATGATGCTCAACTTGGGGGAGGTGTTACGCCTTTGGTGGGCTTTGAGCACCAGCGTACCATCTCTTCCAATCAGCAAAGGACGAGCGGCCGCCTTTGTCAGAGACTCCACGTTTTTTTTGTCATCATTGTTGTCTTCATTGCCCAAGCGGATGTGGGATCATGCATTGCCCTCATGTTGACCCCAGACCGTGACCTCTTGACAGGATATATTTACATCACAACACATCCAGCCAGAGCCAGTATTTCTATTCTCACACTGCTATTAGTTGAAAGGTCCCCTATTTAAAAGGAAAACTCCAGTCTTCTTCAGCCTAGCAATTTCTTTCCACTGCATCTGTGGCGTGCGGTCCATAATTTTGACATATTTCTCTGTATCTGGAAAACAAAAGACCACCAGCTGACTCACAATTCACTTCTAATAGAAACCAGAGGGCAAGAACTGAAGCGACTGCCTACTGGCTTCTATTATAAGCATAAACTGAAGCCAATACACTTATAATTTTGCTGTAAGTACAGGGAAACGTGGGTAAATTATTGTCTGTAGTAATCAAGCATCTGCTACAGATGTGTCAGACAGACAATATTTAAATGACGCTGGAGTATTCCTGTAATAGAATTATGGATTATTGTGTAGCGTCTCAAGGCACTGCTAAGTGGCAATTATTATTTAATGAATAAATCATCACAGGAGATGGTTTGGGAGAGCTCGGGGAGCGAGGAGGGTGAGAGGAGAGTAGGGGGTGGGAAACCCTACAGGCAAAAAAAAAGGTCTTGTTTATTGAGCGAAAGCTGCCTAACTCGAATATCAGTTCATTTGTTCAGTTGTGTTTTTGCTGTGAATATGTAGAAATGTGCAAAATGTCCCACCAGTGTGGCCTGAGTGCTGAGGAGAGGGTTTTTATTTATTTTTTGCTCAGTAGGATGCGGAATACGTCATATAAATAAAGAGGTCAAAGGTCGCTAGAGCCTGAAGAGAGACAAGCAGCTGTCTGTGATGGGATTAGAGGTCGTTTCAGCATTTCTTTATGACAAACCAGGGGGATGAACAGAAAAACAGGCACTGGCGAACAGACAAAAGAGGGGCGGAGTCCTGGGACGGTCCGCGATGGCACAGAGAAGGACAGAAGCAAAACAACAGCCCGGGGAACGGACGCCTGAAATAGAGAGAAACTGAGAAGAAAGAGGAGAGGAGGAGGGAAGAGGGGGATGGAGTGAAGGACAGACAGGGTACAGAACAAAGAAGGAAGGAGGAGAAAGAAGGAGGGAGGGGGGACTGCAGCCTCATCACTCCTCAGCTCCAGATCAATGTTGAGTGTTGCACAACGTCACTGACAAAATGGCCACAGCGCTCTCTCTCTCTCTATCTCTCTCTCTCTCTCTCTCTCTCTCTCTCTCTCTCTCTCTCTCTCTCTCTTTCTCTCTCCCTCCCTCCCCTCGCCCGGGCCTCATGGTGAAGATAACAGAGCACATGGTGAGAACTACTTCTGAGAGCATTCACACACACTCGAGCACACACACATATGGCCCACATGTATAATATATGTAAGTATCCATATGTAATTACATACATTTTTTTTTTCTCAATGTAGTATATGTATGCTTCCATGCAGCTCTGGAAAAAAAAAAAGAGACCACCAGTTTTTCGGGTTTTATCTTTTATAGGTGCACGTATCGAACTGAACAGCTTTGTCTTAATTTTTAAGAACTGCTGACAATATTTCTCCTCATTTCCAAATAAAAATATTGTTCTTTAAAGCATAAATTTTGAAGGAAATGACAAAACATCAAAATAAGAGAAATGATGCAGTGTTTACAGAACTTGAATAATTCAAAGAAAACAAATAATTACCTCTGATGAACTTCTAGTAGTGTTTTACCATCCAACTGGTCTCATTGTGAGAGGAGAGTGTTGATTAC